>OU744732.1:2148522-2787969 GCA_916613615.1 Steromphala cineraria | reverse complement strand
GTTAAAGTTCCCCCAGGGTGATAGGTCGCTATACAGATGAAAGGGAATGTAGGTTAAAGTTCCCCCAGGGTGATAGGTCGCTATACAGATGAAAGGGAATGTAGGTTAAAGTTCCCCCAGGGTGATAGGTCGCTATACAGATGAAAGGGAATGTAGGTTAAAAATCCCCCTGGGTGATAGGTCGCTATACAGATGAAAAGGAATGTAGGTTAAAGTTCCCCCAGGGTGATAGGTCGCTATACAGATGAAAGGGAATGTAGGTTAAAGTTCCACCAGGGTGATAGGTCGCTATACAGATGAAAGGGAATGTACGT
Organism: Steromphala cineraria; assembly: GCA_916613615.1. Lineage (NCBI taxonomy): Eukaryota > Metazoa > Mollusca > Gastropoda > Trochida > Trochidae > Steromphala > Steromphala cineraria. Next base: position 2,787,655 of record OU744732.1, on the reverse strand, counting down.
TAAAGTTCCCCCAGGGTGATAGGTCGCTATACAGATGAAAGGGAATGTAGGTTAAAGTTCCCCCAGGGTGATAGGTCGCTATACAGATAAAAGGGAATGTACGTTAAAGTTCCACCAGGGTGATAGGTCGCTATACAGATGAAAGGGAATGTAGGTTAAAGTTCCACCAGGGTGATAGGTCGCTATTCAGATGAAAGGGAATGTACGTTAAAGTTCCACCAGGGTGATAGGTCGCTATACAGATGAAAGGGAATGTAGGTTAAAGTTCCCCCAGGGTGATAGGTCGCTATTCAGATGAAAGGGAATGTACGTTAAAGTTCCACCAGGGTGATAGGTCGCTATCAAGATGAAAGGGAATGTACGTTAAAGTTCCACCAGGGTGATAGGTCGCTATCAAGATGAAAAGGAATGTAGGTTAAAGTTCCCCCTGGGTGATAGGTCGCTATACAGATGAAAGGGAATGTAGGTTAAAGTTCCCCCAGGGTGATAGGTCGCTATACAGATAAAAGGGAATGTACGTTAAAGTTCCACCAGGGTGATAGGTCGCTATACAGATGAAAGGGAATGTAGGTTAAAGTTCCACCAGGGTGATAGGTCGCTATTCAGATGAAAGGGAATGTACGTTAAAGTTCCACCAGGGTGATAGGTCGCTATACAGATGAAAGGGAATGTAGGTTAAAGTTCCCCCAGGGTGATAGGTCGCTATACAGATGAAAGGGAATGTACGTTAAAGTTCCACCAGGGTGATAGGTCGCTATCAAGATGAAAGGGAATGTACGTTAAAGTTCCACCAGGGTGATAGGTCGCTATCCAGATGAAAAGGAATGTAGGTTAAAGTTCCCCCTGGGTGATAGGTCGCTATACAGATGAAAAGGAATGTACGTTAAAGTTCCACCAGGGTGATAGGTCGCTATCAAGATGAAAAGGAATGTAGGTTAAAGTTCCCCCTGGGTGATAGGTCGCTATACAGATGAAAGGGAATGTAGGTTAAAGTTCCCCCAGGGTGATAGGTCGCTATACAGATAAAAGGGAATGTACGTTAAAGTTCCACCAGGGTGATAGGTCGCTATACAGATGAAAGGGAATGTAGGTTAAAGTTCCACCAGGGTGATAGGTCGCTATCAAGATGAAAGGGAATGTACGTTAAAGTTCCACCAGGGTGATAGGTCGCTATACAGATGAAAGGGAATGTAGGTTAAAGATCCCCCAGGGTGATAGGTCGCTTTTCAGATGAAAGGGAATGTACGTTAAAGTTCCACCAGGGTGATAGGTCGCTATCAAGATGAAAGGGAATGTACGTTCAAGTTCCACCAGGGTGATAGGTCGCTATCCAGATGAAAAGGAATGTAGGTTAAAGTTCCCCCAGGGTGATCGGTCGCTATTCAGATGAAAGGGAATGTACGTTAAAGTTCCACCAGGGTGATAGGTCGCTATACAGATGAAAGGGAATGCACGTTAAAGTTTCACCAGGGTGATAGGTCGCTATACAGATGAAAGGGAATGTACGTTAAAGTTCCACCAGGGTGATAGGTCGCTATACAGATGAAAAGGAATGTAGGTTAAAGTTCCCCCAGGGTGATAGGTCGCTATACAGATGAAAAGGAATGTAGGCTAAATTCTCCTTTGGTGATAGGTTGCTATACAGATGAAAAGGAATGTAGGTTAAAGTTCCCCCAGGGTGATAGGTCGCTATACAGATGAAAGGGAATGTAGGCTAAATTCTCCTTGGGTGATAGGTCGCTATCCAGATGAAAGGGAATGTAGGTTAAAGTTCCACCAGGGTGATAGGTCGCTATACAGATAAAAGGGAATGTACGTTAAAGTTCCACCAGGGTGATAGGTCGCTATACAGATGAAAGGGAATGTAGGTTAAAGTTCCACCAGGGTGATAGGTCGCTATACAGATGAAAAGGAATGTAGGTTAAAGTTCCCCCAGGGTGATAGGTCGCTATACAGATAAAAGGAATGTACGTTAAAGTTCCCCCAGGGTGATAGGTCGCTATACAGATGAAAAGGAATGTAGGTTAAAGTTCCCCCAGGGTGATAGGTCGCTATACAGATGAAAAGGAATGTAGGTTAAAGTTCCACCAGGGTGATCGGTGGCTATACAGATGAAAGGGAATGTACGTTAAAGTTCCCCCAGGGTGATAGGTCGCTATACAGATGAAAAGGAATGTAGGTTAAAGTTCCCCCAGGGTGATAGGTCGCTATACAGATGAAAGGGAATGTAGGTTAAAGTTCCCCCAGGGTGATAGGTCGCTATACAGATGAAAAGGAATGTAGGTTAAAGTTCCCCCAGGATGATAGGTCGCTATCCAGATGAAAAGGAATGTAGGTTAAAGTTCCACCAGGGTGATAGGTCGCTAAAAAGATGAAAGGGAATGTACGTTAAAGTTCCACCAGGGTGATAGGTCGCTATACAGATTAAAAGGAATGTAGGTTAAAGTTCCCCCAGGGTGATAGGTCGCTATACAGATGAAAGGGAATGTAGGTTAAAGTTCCCCCTGGGTGATAGGTCGCTATACAGATGAAAAGGAATGTAGGTTAAAGTTCCCCCAGGGTGATAGGTCGCTATACAGATGAAAAGGAATGTAGGTTAAAGTTCCACCAGGGTGATAGGTCGCTATACAGATGAAAGGGAATGTAGGTTAAAGTTCCCCCAGGTTGATAGGTCGCTATACAGATGAAAAGGAATGTAGGTTAAAGTTCCCCCAGGGTGATAGGTCGCTATACAGATGAAAGGGATTGTAGGTTAAAGTTCCACCAGGGTGATAGGTCGCTATACAGATGAAAAGGAATGTACGTTAAAGTTCCCCCAGGTTGATAGGTCGCTATACAGATGAAAAGGAATGTAGGTTAAAGTTCCCCCAGGGTGATAGGTCGCTATACAGATGAAAGGGAATGTACGTTAAAGTTCCACCAGGATGATCGGTGGCTATACAGATGAAAAGGAATGTAGGTTAAAGTTCCACCAGGGTGATAGGTCGCTATACAGATGAAAGGGAATGTACGTTAAAGTTCCACCAGGATGATCGGTGGCTATACAGATGAAAAGGAATGTAGGTTAAAGTTCCCCCAGGGTGATAGGTCGCTATACAGATGAAAAGGAATGTAGGTTAAAGTTCCACCAGGGTGATAGGTCGCTATACAGATGAAAGGGAATGTACGTTAAAGTTCCACCAGGGTGATCGGTGGCTATACAGATGAAAGGGAATGTACGTTAAAGTTCCCCCAGGGTGATAGGTCGCTATACAGATGAAAGGGAATGTAGGTTAAAGTTCCCCCAGGGTGATAGGTCGCTATCCAGATGAAAAGGAATGTAGGTTAAAGTTCCCCCAGGGTGATAGGTCGCTATACAGATGAAAGGGAATGTAGGTTAAAAATCCCCCTGGGTGATAGGTCGCTATACAGATGAAAAGGAATGTAGGTTAAAGTTCCCCCAGGGTGATAGGTCGCTATACAGATGAAAGGGAATGTAGGTTAAAGTTCCACCAGGGTGATAGGTCGCTATACAGATGAAAGGGAATGTACGTTAAAGTTCCCCCAGGGTGATAGGTCGCTATACAGATGAAAGGGAATGTAGGTTAAAGTTCCCCCAGGGTGATAGGTCGCTATACAGATAAAAGGGAATTACGTTAAAGTTCCACCAGGGTGATAGGTCGCTATACAGATGAAAGGGAATGTACGTTAAAGTTCCACCAGGGTGATAGGTCGCTATTCAGATGAAAGGGAATGTACGTTAAAGTTCCACCAGGGTGATAGGTCGCTATACAGATGAAAGGGAATGTAGGTTAAAGTTCCCCCAGGGTGATAGGTCGCTATTCAGATGAAAGGGAATGTACGTTAAAGTTCCACCAGGGTGATAGGTCGCTATCAAGATGAAAGGGAATGTACGTTAAAGTTCCACCAGGGTGATAGGTCGCTATCCAGATGAAAAGGAATGTAGGTTAAAGTTCCCCCTGGGTGATAGGTCGCTATACAGATGAAAGGGAATGTACGTTAAAGTTCCACCAGGGTGATCTGTGGCTATACAGATGAAAGGGAATGTACGTTAAAGTTCCACCAGGGTGATAGGTCGCTATACAGATGAAAGGGAATGTACGTTAAAGTTCCCCCAGGGTGATAGGTCGCTATACAGATGAAAAGGAATGTACGTTAAAGTTCCACCAGGGTGATCCGTGGCTATACAGATGAAAGGGAATGTACGTTAAAGTTCCCCCAGGGTGATAGGTCGCTATACAGATGAAAGGGAATGTACGTTAAAGTTCCCCCAGGGTGATAGGTCGCTATCCAGATGAAAAGGAATGTAGGTTAAAGTTCCCCCATGGTGATAGGTCGCTATACAGATGAAAGGGAATGTAGGTTAAAGTTCCCCCAGGTTGATAGGTCGCTATCCAGATGAAAAGGAATGTAGGTTAAAGTTCCCCCAGGGTTATAGGTCGCTATACAGATGAAAGGGAATGTAGGTTAAAGTTCCACCAGGGTGATAGGTCGCTATACAGATGAAAAGGAATGTAGGTTAAAGTTCCACCAGGGTGATAGGTCGCTATACAGATGAAAGGGAATGTAGGTTAAAGTTCCCCCAGGGTGATAAGTCGCTATTAAGATGAAAGGGAATGTAGGTTAAAGTTCCACCAGGGTGATAGGTCGCTATCCAGATGAAAAGGAATGTAGGTTAAAGTTCCCCCAGGGTGATAGGTCGCTATACAGATGAAAAGGAATGTACGTTAAAGTTCCCCCAGGGTGATAGGTCGCTATACAGATGAAAAGAAATGTACGTTGAAGTTCCCCCAGGGTGATAGGTCGCTATACAGATGAAAAGGAATGTAGGTTAAAGTTCCCCCAGGGTGATAGGTCGCTATACAGATGAAAAGGAATGTACGTTAAAGTTCCCCCAGGGTGATAGGTCGCTATACAGATGAAAAGGAATGTAGGTTAAAGTTCCCCCAGGGTGATAGGTCGCTATCCAGATGAAAAGGAATGTACGTTAAAGTTCCACGAGGGTGATAGGTCGCTATACAGATGAAAGGGAATGTAGGTTAAAGTTCCCCCAGGGTGATAGGTCGCTATACAGATGAAAAGGAATGTAGGTTAAAGTTCCCCCTGGGTGATAGGTCGCTATCCAGATGAAAAGGAATGTACGTTAAAGTTCCACCAGGGTGATAGGTCGCTATACAGATGAAAGGGAATGTAGGTTAAAGTTCCCCCAGGGTGATAGGTCGCTATACAGATGAAAGGGAATGTAGGTTAAAGTTCCCCCAGGGTGATAGGTCGCTATCCAGATGAAAAGGAATGTAGGTTAAAGTTCCCCCTTGGTGATAGGTCGCTATACAGATGAAAAGGAATGTACGTTAAAGTTCCCCCAGGGTGATAGGTCGCTATACAGATAAAAGGGATTGTAGGTTAAAGTTCCCCCAGGGTGATAGGTCGCTATCCAGATGAAAAGGAATGTAGGTTAAAGTTCCACCAGGGTGATAGGTCGCTATACAGATGAAAGGGAATGTAGGTTAAAGTTCCCCCAGGGTGATAGGTCGCTATACAGATGAAAGGGAATGTACGTTAAAGTTCCCCCAGGGTGATAGGTCGCTATACAGATAAAAGGGAATGTACGTTAAAGTTCCACCAGGGTGATAGGTCGCTATACAGATGAAAGGGAATGTAGGTTAAAGTTCCCCCAGGGTGATCGCTGGCTATACAGATGAAAGGGAATGTACGTTAAAGTTCCACCAGGGTGATAGGTCGCTATCAAGATGAAAGGGAATGTAGGTTAAAGTTCCACCAGGGTGATAGGTCGCTATACAGATGAAAGGGAATGTACGTTAAAGTTCCACCAGGGTGATAGATCGCTATACAGATGAAAGGGAATGTACGTTAAAGTTCCACCAGGGTGATAGGTCGCTATCAAGATGAAAGGGAATGTACGTTAAAGTTCCACCAGGGTGATAGGTCGCTATACAGATGAAAAGGAATGTACGTTAAAGTTCCACCAGGGTGATAGGTCGCTATCAAGATGAAAGGGAATGTACGTTAAAGTTCCACCAGGGTGATAGGTCGCTATACAGATGAAAGGGAATGTACGTTAAAGTTCCACCACGGTGATCGGTGGCTATACAGATGAAAGGGAATGTAGGTTAAAGTTCCACCAGGGTGATAGGTCGCTATACAGATGAAAGGGAATGTAGGTTAAAGTTCCACCAGGATGATCGGTGGCTATTAAGATGAAAGGGAATGTAGGTTAAAGTTCCCCCAGGGTGATAGGTCGCTATACAGATGAAAGGGAATGTAGGTTAAAGTTCCCCCAGGGTGATAGGTCGCTATCCAGATGAAAGGGAATGTACGTTAAAGTTCCACCAGGGTGATAGGTCGCTATACAGATGAAAAGGAATGTAGGTTAAAGTTCCCCCAGGGTGATAGGTCGCTATACAGATGAAAAGGAATGTAGGTTAAAGTTCCACCAGGGTGATAGGTCGCTATCAAGATGAAAGGGAATGTACGTTAAAGTTCCACCAGGGTGATAGGTCGCTATACAGATGAAAGGGAATGTACGTTAAAGTTCCACCAGGGTGATAGGTCGCTATCAAGATGAAAGGGAATGTACGTTAAAGTTCCACCAGGGTGATAGGTCGCTATCCAGATGAAAAGGAATGTAGGTTAAAGTTCCCCCAGGGTGATAGGTCGCTATACAGATGAAAAGGAATGTACGTTAAAGTTCCCCCAGGGTGATAGGTCGCTATACAGATGAAAAGAAATGTACGTTAAAGTTCCCCCAGGGTGATAGGTCGCTATACAGATGAAAAGGAATGTAGGTTAAAGTTCCCCCAGGGTGATAGGTCGCTATCCAGATGAAAAGGAATGTACGTTAAAGTTCCACGAGGGTGATAGGTCGCTATACAGATGAAAGGGAATGTAGGTTAAAGTTCCCCCAGGGTGATAGGTCGCTATACAGATGAAAAGGAATGTAGGTTAAAGTTCCCCCTGGGTGATAGGTCGCTATCCAGATGAAAAGGAATGTACGTTAAAGTTCCACCAGGGTGATAGGTCGCTATACAGATGAAAGGGAATGTAGGTTAAAGTTCCCCCAGGGTGATAGGTCGCTATACAGATGAAAGGGAATGTAGGTTAAAGTTCCCCCAGGGTGATAGGTCGCTATCCAGATGAAAAGGAATGTAGGTTAAAGTTCCCCCTTGGTGATAGGTCGCTATACAGATGAAAAGGAATGTACGTTAAAGTTCCCCCAGGGTGATAGGTCGCTATACAGATAAAAGGGATTGTAGGTTAAAGTTCCCCCAGGGTGATAGGTCGCTATCCAGATGAAAAGGAATGTAGGTTAAAGTTCCACCAGGGTGATACGTCGCTATACAGATGAAAGGGAATGTAGGTTAAAGTTCCCCCAGGGTGATAGGTCGCTATACAGATGAAAGGGAATGTACGTTTAAGTTCCCCCAGGGTGATAGGTCGCTATACAGATAAAAGGGAATGTACGTTAAAGTTCCACCAGGGTGATAGGTCGATATACAGATGAAAGGGAATGTAGGTTAAAGTTCCCCCAGGGTGATCGGTGGCTATACAGATGAAAGGGAATGTACGTTAAAGTTCCACCAGGGTGATAGGTCGCTATCAAGATGAAAGGGAATGTAGGTTAAAGTTCCACCAGGGTGATAGGTCGCTATACAGATGAAAGGGAATGTACGTTAAAGTTCCACCAGGGTGATAGATCGCTATACAGATGAAAGGGAATGTACGTTAAAGTTCCACCAGGGTGATAGGTCGCTATCAAGATGAAAGGGAATGTACGTTAAAGTTCCACCAGGGTGATAGGTCGCTATACAGATGAAAGGGAATGTACGTTAAAGTTCCACCAGGGTGATAGGTCGCTATCAAGATGAAAGGGAATGTAGGTTAAAGTTCCACCAGGGTGATAGGTCGCTATACAGATGAAAGGGAATGTACGTTAAAGTTCCACCAGGGTGATAGGTCGCTATCAAGATGAAAGGGAATGTACGTTAAAGTTCCACCAGGGTGATAGGTCGCTATACAGATGAAAGGGAATGTACGTTAAAGTTCCACCACGGTGATCGGTGGCTATACAGATGAAAGGGAATGTAGGTTAAAGTTCCACCAGGGTGATAGGTCGCTATACAGATGAAAGGGAATGTAGGTTAAAGTTCCACCAGGATGATCGGTGGCTATTCAGATGAAAGGGAATGTAGGTTAAAGTTCCCCCAGGGTGATAGGTCGCTATACAGATGAAAGGGAATGTAGGTTAAAGTTCCCCCAGGGTGATAGGTCGCTATCCAGATGAAAGGGAATGTACGTTAAAGTTCCACCAGGGTGATAGGTCGCTATACAGATGAAAAGGAATGTAGGTTAAAGTTCCCCCAGGGTGATAGGTCGCTATACAGATGAAAAGGAATGTAGGTTAAAGTTCCACCAGGGTGATAGGTCGCTATCAAGATGAAAGGGAATGTACGTTAAAGTTCCACCAGGGTGATAGGTCGCTATACAGATGAAAGGGAATGTACGTTAAAGTTCCCCCAGGGTGATAGGTCGCTATCAAGATGAAAGGGAATGTACGTTAAAGTTCCACCAGGGTGATAGGTCGCTATACAGATGAAAGGGAATGTACGTTAAAGTTCCACCAGGGTGATAGGTCGCTATCAAGATGAAAGGGAATGTACGTTAAAGTTCCACCAGGGTGATAGGTCGCTATACAGATGAAAGGGAATGTACGTTAAAGTTCCACCAGGGTGATAGGTCGCTATCAAGATGAAAGGGAATGTAGGTTAAAGTTCCACCAGGGTGATAGGTCGCTATACAGATGAAAGGGAATGTACGTTAAAGTTCCACCAGGGTGATAGGTCGCTATCAAGATGAAAGGGAATGTACGTTAAAGTTCCACCAGGGTGATAGGTCGCTATACAGATGAAAGGGAATGTACGTTAAAGTTCCACCAGGGTGATCGGTGGCTATACAGATGAAAGGGAATGTAGGTTAAAGTTCCCCCAGGGTGATAGGTCGCTATACAGATGAAAGGGAATGTAGGTTAAAGTTCCACCAGGATGATAGGTGGCTATTCAGATGAAAGGGAATGTAGGTTAAAGTTCCCCCAGGGTGATAGGTCGCTATACAGATGAAAGGGAATGTAGGTTAAAGTTCCCCCAGGGTGATAGGTCGCTATCCAGATGAAAGGGAATGTACGTTAAAGTTCCACCAGGGTGATAGGTCGCTATACAGATGAAAAGGAATGTAGGTTAAAGTTCCCCCAGGGTGATAGGTCGCTATACAGATGAAAAGGAATGTAGGTTAAAGTTCCACCAGGGTGATAGGTCGCTATCAAGATGAAAGGGAATGTACGTTAAAGTTCCACCAGGGTGATAGGTCGCTATACAGATGAAAGGGAATGTACGTTAAAGTTCCACCAGGGTGATAGGTCGCTATCAAGATGAAAGGGAATGTACGTTAAAGTTCCACCAGGGTGATAGGTCGCTATACAGATGAAAGGGAATGTACGTTAAAGTTCCCCCAGGGTGATAGGTCGCTATCAAGATGAAAGGGAATGTACGTTAAAGTTCCACCAGGGTGATAGGTCGCTATACAGATGAAAGGGAATGTACGTTAAAGTTCCACCAGGGTGATAGGTCGCTATCAAGATGAAAGGGAATGTACGTTAAAGTTCCACCAGGGTGATAGGTCGCTATACAGATGAAAGGGAATGTACGTTAAAGTTCCACCAGGGTGATAGGTCGCTATACAGATGAAAGGGAATGTACGTTAAAGTTCCACCAGGGTGATAGGTCGCTATACAGATGAAAGGGAATGTACGTTAAAGTTCCACCAGGGTGATCGGTGGCTATACAGATGAAAGGGAATGTAGGTTAAAGTTCCCCCAGGGTGATAGGTCGCTATACAGATGAAAGGGAATGTAGGTTAAAGTTCCACCAGGATGATAGGTGGCTATTCAGATGAAAGGGAATGTAGGTTAAAGTTCCCCCAGGGTGATAGGTCGCTATACAGATGAAAAGGAATGTAGGTTAAAGTTCCCCCAGGGTGATAGGTCGCTATACAGATGAAAAGAAATGTAGGTTAAAGTTCCACCAGGAGGTCGCTATACAGATGAAAGGTAATGTAGGTTAAAGTTCCCCCAGGGTGATAGGTCGCTATCCAGATGAAAGGGAATGTAGGTTAAAGTTCCCCCAGGGTGATAGGTCGCTATACAGATGAAAGGTAATGTATGTTAAAGTTCCCCAGGGTGATAGGTCGCTATACAGATGAAAGGTAATGTACGTTAAAGTTCCACCAGGGTGATAGGTCGCTATACAGATGAAAGGGAATGTAGGTTAAAGTTCCCCCAGGGTGATAGGTCGCTATCCAGATGAAAAGGAATGTAGGTTTAAGTTCCACCAGGGTGATAGGTCGCTATACAGATGAAAGGTAATGTACGTTAAAGTTCCACCAGGGTGATAGGTCGCTATACAGATGAAAGGGAATGTAGGCTAAAGTTCCCCCAGGGTGATAGGTCGCTATACAGATGAAAAGGAATGTAGGTTAAAGTTCCCCCCAGGGTGATAGGTCGCTATACAGATGAAAGGGAATGTAGGTTAAAGTTCCCCCAGGGTGATAGGTCGCTATCCAGATGAAAGGGAATGTACGTTAAAGTTCCCCCAGGGTGATAGGTCGCTATCCAGATGAAAGGGAATGTAGGTTAAAGTTCCCCCAGGGTGATAGGTCGCTATCCAGATGAAAGGGAATGTAGGTTAAAGTTCCCCCAGGGTGATAGGTCGCTATACAAATGAAAAGGAATGTAGGTTAAAGTTCCACCAGGGTGATAGGTCGCTATACAGATGAAAAGGAATGTAGGTTAAAGTTCCCCCAGGGTGATAGGTCGCTATCCAGATGAAAGGGAATGTACGTTAAAGTTCCCCCAGGGTGATAGGTCGCTATCCAGATGAAAAGGAATGTAGGTTAAAGTTCCCCCAGGGTGATAGGTCGCTATCCAGATGAAAGGGAATGTAGGTTAAAGTTCCCCCAGGGTGATAGGTCGCTATACAGATGAAAAGGAAGGTAGGTTAAAGTTCCACCTGGGTGATAGGTCGCTATTCAGATGAAAGGGAATGTACGTTAAAGTTCCACCTGGGTGATAGGTCGCTATACAGATGAAAGGGAATGTAGGTTAAAGTTCCCCCAGGGTGATAGGTCGCTATCCAGATGAAAGGGAATGTAGGTTAAAGTTCCCCCAGGGTGATAGGTCGCTATCCAGATGAAAGGGAATGTACGTTAAAGTTCCACCAGGATGATCGGTGGCTATTCAGATGAAAGGGAATGTAGGTTAAAGTTCCACCAGGGTGATAGGTCGCTATCCAGATGAAAAGGAATGTAGGCTAAATTCTCCTTGGGTGATAGGTCGCTATACAGATGATAGGTAAATTATGTAAAATATCCTCCAAGGGTGACAGGTGGCTATTCAGATGAAAGGGAAGACATGTAAAAGGAAATAAAAAAACCCATTCCAAAATAATTGAGACAAAAAACATTGTTTTGACAACTCATGCTTCAACATCGCCCCTCGATAAAAATTTTGCCTCTCGTCATACTTGATTCATCACTCTTTCTGAACTGAATACTGAATACTGAACTTTATTGAGCCCAAGAACCAGTGATGTAATAGCCTGACGAATCTTGAAGTGTATAGTTGTTTTCATCAGACCTTAGATTTGGGATCTATTTATTACATACAACAGGGACTTTCTATTTCTCCGAAACAACGATCAAACCATGCGCTGCTGAATTGAGTGATGATACACTGGTCAGGTGACTGGTGAGGTAACTCTGTGTTCGCAATAGCAAAACATAGTCCTGTTTTCCGATAGCATCGTCTTCATCTTTAAATAAAATCCTACTTTTTAACAATCATTGGTTGGACAGAATACCAATATAATTGTCCAAAATCAAGGCATTAGCCAATACTCTAATAATTAAAAACGGTACTGTACAGTGGAGAGGTCGTCAAGCTTGATAGTGACGTGGAATTTGAACACAGTCCTTGCTAAACGTTTCTAATCGAATGCTGATAATTCAGTGTTTTGCTTGATTATGGTTGTGATAGACAGAGAGACAGACAGAAAGACAGAATATTTTATTAACGTCTCACATGTGTAGTGCATCCAATCGCTCAGTGATTTATTATAAAGAGAACATACATTTGACAAAATTACTAAAATGTGTAGGGACAAAAATGTCAGTAAAACATTGTTAGGATATAAACTTAAGCTCAAGATTTTATGTGTGCTTCCTTTAGTTTTCTTTTTCTATTGGGTAACAGCAGACAGGCTGACATGTCACATTGACTATTTGACCTTGTGAAATGTTTATGCACCAAGTTCTGGATTAAATACATTATAAGCAACCAAGAGCCTAGTCATGATGTCAACAAACATATACGCAAAAATAGTTATTGATTATATAAAATATATCTTCTTAAAGTTGAAATTCATAGCAGGTCCTGGCGCTGTCAAAGGTAAGCTTATGATAACTTAAAATAGTGTAAGTAGGCTGCATGCATGAGGAGATCTTATAATTATGACATTATTTCAACGGGTAAAGGGATCATAAATTAAAGCTCTCTTCTGTGTGTGAAGTAAGGATGGATAATACATAGATGTAAATGTAACGCAAAAACAATTCCGTTCTGTTGTTTTCAATCAATCCGATCCTGTTTGTACATAAGGTGTTATTAATGCTCACCTTAAATCACAATGCAGGTATCGCAGAATGAGTTTTAGCCAAAATGTAATGGAAAATATAGAAAGTCATTAAAGATAACATCAACATGAAGATGCTATTAACATTTATTTGGAAAATGTATTATGGTGAATTCTGACTATGAAAGACTCCAAACATCTACATCACCACAACATCAAAATCAATGATCAAAATAAAGCAAATGTCTTATTTTGGAATATTTCAGTGTTGTGTAAGCCAACGAACAGCTAAAACTACTGTACCGATTCGTCAAATTGATTTTCTACTCTGATATGAGAAAGTCAATATGCGACCATTATAGTAATTTATGTCAATGTCATTCTTCACTAAAAGCCTTCTGCATATAAGTGATTACACATAGCGTAGTTGATAAGTTGCTTTGTATAGGTGTACAGCCGTAGAGCTTTTTAGAAGAAAGGCCCGTCCGATTATTCCACTTTACTTTCTGTTAAGTGTGCCTTGCCTACAGAATGGGGATTGGTCTTTATTTTGTGACGATCTTTTAACGGGTCATAATGACCTAGATCAAAAGAAAGTGTTAACGACCTTCTATTATGTTGTGGGTGACACTCTAGCTCTATCAAATTCTATGAAGAAACATACTCAGTGATTAATCTCTAGTTCATATTTAATTACTATCAGTTCAGGTTTGCATTTGATGGAATCCTTTTATGTAGACAGACTGCAAAAACTGCACAAAATTACTCACTGTCTATCTGGGTTATTTACACCTTATACTGGCCGAACGACAATGAAGAAATTTGAATAATGATGAGTTATTCCAGAAGAAGAAATATGAATAGACTATTTCATTGTCAACTATCCTTTACTAAAATCGCATTCCCTCTGCGAATTAACATTACAGTTGTCTCCAATCCAACTTATTATATTCTCATTATGTGAAATTTGATTTAAACTTTGAACATGAGGTTGTGACTTTTGCCCGGTGGCCTTGAACGTTTACTCTAAACACTAACAGCTTCATGAATAATGCTTAGGCCCTTTCACAACTGTCAACGTACTGCCCTTGACCTTTTTTACAAGGTCACTGCGGGATTTTCACATTTTAACATTTTGTACTCAGGGTATCTATGATCTGTTGCACACATTGACTTCAGGTTTGAGTCAGACCATATGAGGGAAATATGCAGAGACCATTTGATTCTGGTTACCTTGACCTACTTCCCAAGGTAACTACGGGACTTTGATCGCTTTTGATACTTTTTAGCGCGATATCTCCTGCACACCATGTCTTCAGATTTTGTTAAAGCCCACTTTTCAAACTCACTACAGGATGTTGACTATGAAACTATAGATACATGTAACAGGATGTCTTGTGAACTGGAGCACGGAAAGCCTTCCAATTTTAGTGTCAGTCTACATAAGGGAAATATGTAGTTACTAGTTGACTACGGTGACTTCGACAAAATTTCAAGATCACTACGTCAATTGAACTATTTTAAAGTTCAATTTCATGAATCGTCTCATAAACTGCACTCATAGTCTTGACTTTGTTTCAGCCTATATTGAATGAATTATACAGAAACACGAGTCGATCACGGTTACCAGGACCTTACTTTCAAGTTCATCACATCAGATTGATAGAACAGGTTCGTGCAATGACATCTCGTTATCAAAGTCCAAAACCAGACATTAAATCGTCATCAGAACTATGTTTACTTATCATTGTTGTCACAATTTTTTTTTCGGCAGCATACTGTCTACAAAATTCAATACAAAATATTAAACAAATACATTTTAGCGGAGGGGATATTGCCATAATAGTGGCAAACACTTTTTTGTAATGAATTAATTATACATACTCCGTAAAAGGGTATACATCTATACTGCTGGATTTGGAATCAAGCAATAGTGCTTATATTAATCCCTTCCCAGTACTAGCATACATTAAGAACATTTATTACTCTCCCGTTGAAGATATCGCTGTTTAATAAATGTACAATGTTATTACACATTGTGTCATAACATCGCGCGCTGACCGAATGACGTGGCGTATTGATGACGTCACAATTGTTAAGTATGACGTCATAATGTCAGCGGGCCGGCCGCGACAGTAATGTTGGCGAATTTCTTTGTTTTTTACGATGTTATTAAGCAAGTAATAAATAAAATACTAAACTCGGTCCCGTTTCATAACATTTTTATGAAACTCGTGAATGGTATAGTTATTTAACTCGCTTTCGCTCGTTAAATACCAACCCATTCACTCGTTTCATAAATATGTTATGAAACGGGACGTCGTTTAGTATTCTCTATTTCTTAAATTGTTACTTACATTAGTTTGTTCCATAAATATAAAGATCATGGTAGGACTTACATATGAATTCAAAATAAAACTAATTACTTAAATACAAAATGTAGCAATAAATAGAGAATACTAAACGACGTCCCGTTTCATAACATATTTATGAAACGAGTGAATGGGTTGGTATTTAACGAGCGAAAGCGAGTTAAATAACTATACCATTCACGAGTTTCATAAAAATGTTATGAAACGGGACCGAGTTTAGTATTTTATTTATTACTTGCTTAATAACATCGTAAAAAACAAAGAAATTCGCCAACATTACTGTCGCGGCCGGCCCGCTGACATTATGACGTCATACTTAACAATTGTGACGTCATCAATACGCCACGTCATTCGGTCAGCGCGCGATGTTATGACACAATGTGTAATAACATTGTACATTTATTAAACAGCGATATCTTCAACGGGAGAGTAATAATATTCCTTCTTGTGCTTATGCTGTCAAGGAAAAATGGGTGTATTTTATTTTATGAAAGATAGTCCTTTTGAATCATTACTAAAGCTGTGAACAGATTTCAGAATATTCATGTTTGAATCTAACGTACAGTAAGGAAAACAGGGAAGATTTTGGATACAATCCGTGAGTTGAATAGCACAAGTTTTGCCTATTGCTCTGATATGTGAGCCAATGATAAAATGTAGTATACTGTTGTTTCAGGGTCATATCAATCTAAGTTTAGACTTGTAGCAAATGATGTTATCTACTTACCAGGTGTGCTTTCACGGTCCAAATAGCCTCATGTTTCCAGTCCTCTTGACTAACCGGCGCTCCCTTCTGCACTGAACCTGGTGTTTGGACAGGAAGCAGTAGACAACTATTAGGTTATACTAAGGTATACTGTAAAACTAAAAAAAAACACATACCATTATTAGATCTGCGCTAAAGAAATGCACTGTTTACGCCCTTAGCAGCGAGAGATTGGTCGTTGCCTTAGTTATTGTGTTATGTGCTTCTTCTTTGTAAATGTGAATGTATAAGCAGCAGTGAAGTTTTTTTATTAGACGATAGTTAATTGTAATGACAATGAAAGTAGTTCGAATGTCATGACTCACAATTCATAACACGATGACGTTTATTCACAATAGTAAAACCAACACTGGCGATTATATACAAAAAAGGCCTACAACATATAATTGCAGTTCCCCTACATGTTGTAAAAGCGAATTATCTGTCTGAAACAAACAAGTGAGGGGAAGTGGCAGTGGTTGAGCAAAGATATGGGGGTAGCATGCATGTTGGCAACTTTGCAAACGTGAACCACACACCAGGAAAATTCCAAACAACAGAGAGCCATTACTATTGTTTGTGTGATAACTATCGTGGAATATGTATTGGGGTTATTCCATTTCAAGTCAACCAAACTTTGGGGTTACCCCCAAAGTCGGCGACATCACTCCAACCCAACATCAACGGGTTACCCCCAGTTGACTTCATGGATATTACATTTCAATGCATGCTACTGTATCTTTAGAGAAGGAAATTGTTTTTCGTACTCAAAATATGTTGCGTTTGGCATAGTCACACAGGACACACAGATCTTATAAATGTGACGTTTTTGATAAAAAAACTCGGTATGTTTCCCTGTCTCTTACAGCTATTTTGCATTACACAAACGTTTTTGAACGCATAACGACGACTACGAAAATAGGGTAGAGCATATATATTGCTTTCTTATGGAAAACTTTTCCTTGAATTACAATAATGAGTACAATCTTTTCGTATAGTTTTATTTTTTCAGTTCAAGTTAACATATTGATTCAGGCAAATAATTTGTATCATGAAACATGAAACAAATTTCATATTCAGTTCTAGTTATCAGTATATTATAAGAACTTCAATAGTTTACGTGTTGGGAAATGTCCTTAAATATGGCATGGATAACTTGCACGAGGACATATGTATTACAACATTTATATTACTATACCTGTGGCTTTCTTAACACCCTCACAGACCAATTGAGCGCTTTCTAAAATCGTATTTAACGAATAATATTGATGGAAGAAATAGAACGTTAGCTCCTTTTTTCATCTCAATGTCAAAGTTTAAATTTCTTCAAGCGAGAATCATTTTCATATTTCAAATTGGGAAAGGTTGATGGATTAGACCATTGTATCAATAAAAATAGATACCAAAAGCAATATTATCGTTTGTTGAAAAGATGAAATGATCGTAAATCACGGGTTAGCAATATATAAACATAATTTGTACATAAAGTTTTAGTCGCAGCTCAGAAGGTTCAACATTGTAACATGCTTTCCCTGTGCGTGAACAATCAAATTTATCTATATGTGCAATCAGTCACCTGACAGAAATTTACACGTCTACCTGTTGTCGACCATTTTGTCCATATTTCTGTTAAATTTAGTAAGAGATAGAGGATACTTAATGTTGTTTTCCAAATACCAGGTTTATTTCATCGAGTGTCTTGGGTAAAGTTGATATTTCACGAGTGGCGCAGCCACGAGTGCAATATTTACTTTACCGTTGTCACGAGATGAAATAAACCTGGTATTTGGAAAACTACATTGAGTACTCTATTTATTATATGATTTTTTTTAATGAAATATGCAATTCAAATGACTTTAAAACTTGAAAGTTGCCCTCTTTTGTTCACATGGCTGAAAGTAGTTCCGGCACCTGACCAGTGACGATATAATATATCGTCACTGGTCACAGTGAAAATATCATATATCGTCACTGTTGCCTGATAGACAGTTTATTTCACTGATAAAACCCAGTATTTCATCGCTGATCATATAATACATGTATATTATTTCATTCATAAGTTTTGCAATTATTCCAAATATAATGTCTGAATGTTTTTTAAAGATTTTGTCCTTTCTGCAAATATGTTTTAGAAGATGAATCACATTGTACGCTTTTCTGTCATTTGTATTACGCCCTCAGGTTAAAATATATGCTCAATGTATTAAACATTAACATCTTATGCAAAATGAAAATGTATGTTCATTAATTATGTTCAATCAATGTCAAAGAAGCTTTATATATATGGTACGCTGTTTACTTCTTACATAGCATTTCATATTATATAGCCAGTAGAATGATATGTTTGGATATGTTTTATTCCTTAGGACTAAACCAAAGGATACTTTACATTTAGCTATCACTTTTATACTGAAGTAAAGTTGTTATTCCAAAATATGAGTATGGATAGCGAAATTCTATAGACTAAAATGTACTCCTAGAAATAAACTCGTGCAAAAGAAACGTCCTTTTGCCATCTCCTTATTCATATTGTGATGTAGTAATAGATGGAACAAATTCAAACAGAAAGCTCTAGTTGCTTTTTTTCTAAACAGGTAGGACAATAAATGCTTCCCCTCAATTTCTAAAATTCGTCCTATGCTCTTAAAGACAGGACGTGACAGGACGTGCCTAATAACATTGAGGCAAAGTCTTACTGATTTGATATTCAAAGTAATATGCAAATTAGAAAGATCCTCGATTGAACCTATTTGAAAAAAATCATGATTGTTATGAGAATTGTCCTTTTAGAGACTTGTGGTTTGATTTGTGAAAGAAATCTTCCTCATATCATGTTTTCAAAGGTTAACCTGACAGCTGGAGCGGCAAGGCCTTGTTCGATCTATAAATTGCGAAACATAATGAACAAAGATATTAAAAGCACAAAACTTATGCTTGATAATTTATTCTTTATTTAGACATCCTTTCAGTGACACACTTGATGTAAATTTTGGTCAATTGACTGAAACACATAATATTGGTAATATTGGTTGTAAATTATGCACACATATCGTTGCTGTGAAACAATTTCATTTTGAGGGAAATACAAACATGAATAAAAATCATATGAATTAGTTGATTGCAAAAGTAGTACGTCATTATTACGTCACTATCGTTGAATAACCTGTTTGTTGTGTTTCGTCTTACAGTTTGGTACACAGAAACTAATATGTTAGTAAATTTGCAGCATTGACGGACAGACGCAGGTTATTTTACTATGCCCCGACAACTTTTGACTGGCATCATTCACTCGACGATCCTGTTTTCAATGCATACGCCTTTTAAAAGAACGTTGAATAACTACATTGACCTCACTGGGCCCTGTTTAACGTTCCTTGAAGTGGCTATTTGTCGCAAACGTCTATTCAATAAGAATTAGAATGTGTATGCGAAGTCAAATAAACATTCCATAAGTCAAACAGCTGCAGTTATGGTGACTTTCGTCCAGACAAGTTGCTGCTGAATAACCGCCTGTGTAGTATATAAAGTGAACATTAATAGAACAAGTTTGCACTGTGTAGGTGTATAGCTGTAGTGGTTTAAAGAAGACAGAAAAGACCATTACGAGTGTTGTTGTATCCCTTCTGTTAAGTGTTTCTTGCTTTGTGAATCAGTATCATTCTATATATGAATCACTATGGGTGTTGGCTGGTTTGATAGTTATTATGTACATTTTAGTACGTATTACGTGCCATGACCTAGATCAAAAGATCGTGGAAATGTTTTTCCACCAGGTAAAGGTCAAATTCTCGCTCTGTCAATTTCATTGAAAGCTTCGCAACAGTCACCTTGCTTATATCAAATCACATGCACATCGCTACAAACAAATCCACGATAAACCTTTCAGGCAAAATGTTAAGGAGAAAAGCGCAACCCCGAAGAGTAGTAATCCATATGACACATAGCTGATCAGTTGTAAACTTCGAACTTAAGGAAAGAGAGTACTAAAATATGTTATTTGTATTGAGTGTCACTGTGGGAAGTTTAAGTGAATTGATAGTCATCAGAGTAACACATTGTCAATTTATTGATCTTATTTGTAATTTTACGGTTTGTAAAGAGAATAGGTGTACAGGTGTCAACATTGGCTTCATGCAAGAAGCCTTCAAATTCACTTGAGGTTTTTCAAAAAAATATCTTTAATAAATTCGTTGACAAATTGATGCAATGAAATGGTTGTCAGATGAAGACAATTGTATCAAAATCGTAGTCAATCGGTAAATTGTTACAAAAAAGCGGTACAGATTGGTGTTGTTAATCTTAATGGTGGGTGCGGGAAAATGTAACTAAAAGGTGCGGTAAATTGTTGCACATGTTATCACATGTTTTTTGCAATCTTCCATAACTATTATACTATGAAAGAAATGAAGAAGGGATTGGTTTTAATGCTATAAATATCTCCGAGATAACAAACTTATCGTTTACATAATTATTTATTAACCAATAATACATATCAAGTGTGTTATAAGAAAAATTGTGAATGTTATTTTATTTTTCACAAAGAAAGTAAGGTAAATACATGTTGATGTATTTGCAACTGCTATACCCAATGTGATATGTAAAAATACAATAACTTCCTTATGTTGCAGCAGTACTGTTGTCTTATCTTAGATGTTTTCAATAACAACACATTCAAAATCGCCCTCAATCTGTAAATACCTGTTATCAATTATCTCCAAATGTTATCTAAATGTACATATCGATAAATATATAGCAGAAGGTGTATTTCCTTGATAACTAGCAAAATAATTGTAAATATAACTGTAAATAAGTATGAAGAACATAAAATATATGAGTCTTTATTGACGCGTTCCCATCAAAATTAATTCTCATAATCTTTGGCAACTAGCTTATTGCATCCAAACTTGTAAATCTGCTCTGCAATGATGCATTAAAATCTCATCAAGAATAATGTTATCTTAGAAATGCAATTTGTGCAATAACAATCTAGCGATTATGATTTCTATATACTCTAAAATTTTGAATACCTAAATCGTAAACGAAATGCATTTTTTTGTTTATGATAGATTTTCTAGAACTTGATGTATATGTGGCGTTCAAACTACAAGATGAAATTGATATGTTTGCCTTCTTGTTTGGTGGTGAAACAGAATTCAATAGATGTATCGAACATGGTACTTTGCAACGCATTATTCTACGATATTCTTTATGTGTAAACGATTTAAACATCATTAAATACAATTCTAATCTGAATAACTATATCTATGTCAATATTGGCATTGTATAAATGATTATGATGTTGGTGTAAAGTCTCAATATTAACACTGTGTTTAATGACTATATATATACACAAATAACTTAATTTAGCACACCCACTTTTTCAAGCAACAAACACTCCTAAAAATAAACAATACAAATTTTCAGGCAAACAATTAAGGCTTTTCAATAGAACGAACGTCAATATTCTTTGCTGCAATGCGATAATTATCATTCTCTTGACTGAAGTGGTAATCTTTTAGAAATGATCTCATAGCAAAAGTTAGTCATTAAAGCAGTATGAACCTTCAAAATTAGAAACTTATCCGATATCCAATTTAAAGAAAACTGCACAAAGAAAATGATTGGCCACTGTCAAAGATTATGGATTATCTAAAGGGAGAAGAAGTGTCTGATCAACAAGTGCAACCCAAAGTATCTCAAATGTACTCATAGATGTAAAGATGGGGGGGAGGGTGGGCTTATACAGGATAATTATAGTGGGTTGGTAACTGACCACTCTATTGCCTTAATATCAATTATGTCTTTCAGAAACGAAAACGTAATGCGTAATCTAGCGCTCTTTGTAAAACATGTTGTTTTATTAAGAAACAACCTGTTATCAAAATTGTAAATTATATGTCTATAATGTATGCATATATCGTTGTACCTTTGTACCATTTGTATATGGGCCGAAGGCCTACGTACAATAAACTTCTTTGACTTGACTTGACTGAGAAAATGCGTTAAATTGTAACACATGTTACTTGGATAACTATTATACTAGAATGAATAAAGAATGGATTAGTTTTAAAAGTTCATGCTGTAAATTTCTGCGAGATTAGAAACATATAGTTTAGCTTATTTATTATCCAATACTGTATTATATGTGTTAATACAACGTTAGTGTTATTATAAAAAATGACTTTGAATTGTTATCGTATTATTCACAAAGAAAGTGAGGTAAATAAATGTTTATGTATTTCAAACTGCTATACCAAATGTGATATGTCAAATGTGGGTAAGTCGCAATCATATCTAATTCTACTTAATTTCATTGTCGACTTAAATACATTTACTTCCTTATGTTGCATTATAACTGTTTTCTTACCTTGGATGTTTTTCAATTCTCTTCATTCAACAACGTCATTTCAAAACCTATTGTTGTCATTTAATTTTATTATATTTTATTTTATTTTATTATATTTTAAGACCATTATTGTCTAACATCATTTCATCCGAAATCAGAATGTGAAAATAAGATAACACATGTGAATATAATGTATCAATATCTGAAGTGAAATCAATAACAATATCAAAACTTACCCCAGATATATTTCACCAGTTATACAAACATAGATTGTATCAAGCCATGATAGCGTCAAACCAATCACAATCAATATTGTCACATGCACAACTCGTGAGGAGACATGGTAGCGTCGGTCGTGAGGTATGCACAGCAGTGCACTCCTTTATATACGTACGTACTGAAGAGAGACGTAATATGATATACATAAAAGCAACAATGCATATCCAACGCTTGTAATCTAACCTGTTAGCGAGCATGCAAGCTTACCATATAGTCAGGGAGCCAAAGTCTGTACGATCGAAAAAAGAGGTTTGACCTGACACCCTCTGCTATATTTGGTTTGACTATATATTTACATTCAGTATATATGTAAGTGTCAGAAAAGTGATGTTGGCAAGCCGATCACTCTTGCAAGAATATTTTATGGAGCTGTTTCCATGGCAACCATAAAAATGCCAAAATTCCAATGTAAATCACTAACATTGCCATATCTCCGTTAGTTTTGAACATAGAAGGTTGCTTTATGATTCAAATTAAAGGATTTTAATCACTCCATTTGCCAAAGGATCAAGTAAGCTTCATACATAATTTGCATATTCATGAATAATAATGAGGCTGTGATTCAACTGGATTTTCTTAGTATTACGGATAGTGGTGAGTTATCTTTCAAATAACATTCATCTTATGACCTTAATAGGTCAAATTGTGGAAATAACAATGAAGATCTTTCGTAGATTGATTATGTCTCCCCCTCCAAGGGTCGGGAGACTTATTGACTTAAGCTGAGTTCTCGTCGGCGTTGGCGCGGCAGACGCCGACGTGGGCGTTGGCGTTTCCATTTCGTTTCCAGAGCATATCTCTAAAACTATGTGACCGATCATCACCAAACTTGGTATACTGTCTCTCCATATCATGTAGATGTGCCTTGTGGAGGTTATAGATTTCTTAAATAATTTTTTTATTTCCATGGCAACAATTTGGACTTAAGTCTTTTTCAAGGGTAGTGTTCGTTTCTGAAGCAGGTCTTTAAAACGATGTGACCGATCATCACCAAACTTGGTATATTGTCTCTCCATATCATGTAGATGTGCCTTTTGGAGGTTATAGATTTCTTAAAATTTTTTTTTTTATTTCCATGGCAACAATTTGGACTTAGTCTTTTTCAAGGGTAGTGTTCGTTTCTGGAGCAGGTCTTTAAAACGATGTGACCGATCATCACCAAACTTGGTATATTGTCTCTCCATATCATGTAGATGTGCCTTTTGGCGGTTTGTGATTTAAAATAAACTATTTTGTTTATTTCTATGCAACAATTTGGACTGAGTTTTTTTTTTTAAAGCGTAGAGTTTGTTTTCGGAGCAGATCTCATGAATGGTGCTTTATGATAGTATTGTTTAGAGGTTTGGAGTATTTGAGGAAGGGGGGGGGGACATCTGTTTTTACGGGTAAAAACACTTTCTAGCTAAATTATGTTTTTAGTTTCCATTTATTTTCATGTCACAATGAAACATCCTTGCAAAAACTAATGTTAATAATGTTTAGTTTCATGACCGGTCTTGTTTAGTTTTCTTCATTTTCTGTTTGCTTTTACATTCCTACATCCCTAACTTTTTGCTTTCAAAAGGTTCACTATAAAACATTGACTTTTATTTTTATTCACAGTAATAATCTGGTTTGCATAATCTTTACTATACTCATTAAAGATATATGGGAACACTTAATAACTGAGGGTCAATATGGAAAGTCACACAATCCGTATAGAGTTAATCTACCATGGTTTCTGACACACACACACACTCCAACTGGACCTCATGGATCTGACTAGAGTTCCATGCTTGAGGATTGGCTTGCAATCCTGATCCAGGAATGTGATGAGCTTATCAGCGTTAACTGGCAGTTGCTGACGGACACGCCTTCAGTGGATATGCAATACATGCTCTAACGGGGCAAGATCAGGGGAATATGTAGGCCATTTCATCCTAAAGACACCTCTCTGTTGGAGGAAATCCGTCAGAACACGTGGTTTATTGTAATCATTCAGATATCCTGCTCGAGGACCCAGAGCGTTAATTGTTGGAACAACCAGGGGTCCAAGGATCTCGTCCCTGTACCTCAATTCATATAAAGAGGGGTCCTGTGATGACGAATGAAGGCAGCCTACACCATAACGGAGCCTCCACCAAACCTGTCTTGTTTACAGACGGTAACACCATGAAAGGTTTCCCCGGGCCTTCTTAAGACCCTTGCATGTTCATCATTGAACTGCAATGTAGACCGAACCTCGTCAGAAAAGAGTACTCTTGACGATTCCAGCTCAGATGAGCCCTGCACCATGCTTCAAGTGCTGTTCTGTGACGTTGCATCACAGTGATATGACGCCTGTTATGGATCCCTGTAGCCTGTAATTGGTTTCGATTTGTCTGGACAATGACGTTTACCATTGTTGTATTCCTTAACTGTAAAACCTATTGCCTTGGCTCGGTCAAACATGCTTTAACGTTTGTCGCATTTTACCACTGACAAACTGAATAATGACAATCCACATGTTTCTTTAGTGTCACGTGCATTTTTTCGGTTGCGTGTAATGCTACTATCTAATCAGGAGGAAGACCTTTTTTAATTGTTTCCAAAATTTCTTTTGGCCAAAGGAATATGACAGACCATGAGCAATTTTTTGTTGTACGTGAAGATCTGTGATTTCAATTAACACATTAGGCCCTACATTTCGTGTACACGAACCGTACGAAAAAATTCACTAATCCCATATTTCCTGAATGAGTATAGTATTAACCATTAGTGTCCACCATTACACAATTATCCAAACTACTCCCTTTACAAATATCTGCAAATAAAACATTTTTATTTACTCTTTATTCATGTCCAGACAAATCCATTATACATCATGTTTCTGTGTTAAAACTTTTACACTTACGCATTTTACCAGTTATTCTGAAATTCTTTACCTGTCCCTGTAGATGAAACTATTTCATACTTTCCTCTTGCAAAATACACATGCACATACTGCAACAGGGTTCAATGGGGACATCAGTGATACTTAAGAAAGTTTGGCTATAAAGTGAACTTTTATTTGTGTTTCATAATGTCATAATAAGAACCAGTTAATATTAACTTACTACTAGCCAAATTCTGCTCTCAATAAATGGAAATAGAAAGATCTTCTGTTAGAGGAAACATTTTAGTGCTGGTATCTTGGAAATGCAAACATGTATTGATAAGATCAATCTTGCACAATACATGCTGTAAATAATTGTGGCATCCTTTTTCACACTCATGTTGATTCAATTGAAACTTGCAATCATTTGTGCAATGCTGGCAACTTCACATCTATAGCATTTTTGTAAATTTGTTAACAAAGAGTTGGGACCAGATAACAACCTGTTCTACAAGTTGCTTTAGTGTCTTATCAATATATATTAATTTCACCACCCCTTTGTGCAGTGAATTGACTGCGCCTGGGAGATGGGTATGTGTTTTTTCTCTAAAGAACATTGTCCTCCACAGCCTCTACTTATACACCTCTCAAAAGCATCCCACAACATTCCAGTCATTGCGTCACACATACGCTTTTCTACCTCAAAACCACTGTCCTGCATAAAATAGCCAATGAAGGCCGTAACATTTTCAGCGTTTTGAATACTCATACTTTGCATACAAAGTTGCATTGCCCAATTATTATCACAGCAAAATGTATTACATCTAATTGCTGTTACCCTCTTTCCGCCCACATCCACCCATCCACCCATTGTTGATCATCATTACAACTCCTGGTACCTGATGATTCCAGTTTTTAGAATGCAACTTAACAACCTAATGATTGTGGCATTTTTCATTATATTTTGTAATAACAATTGTAATTTTGTAATAATCATGGTAATAACCGTTCATTTTGAAATAGTTTCTCATTTGTAAATCCATGTTTGTTCTTAGTTTGAATGAAATATAATAACAAAAGCACAGAACAACAGATTATGCCAGTTCTGAGAGGATAATTAAATTGATGTACTGGTCAGTGCACGTGTGTCAGGGTAGCGTATTTTATTCTTTAGTGTTATTTCTTTCATGTATGTTGTTATGTGTTATTATATCAGATTATCTACGTGTAATTAGTGTATTAATTGCTATCTAATGCAATAAGAACCTATACCAAGACATCTCCTTTGTCTTCAACAATGACATTGATCATCCAAATATTCCTTGTGTTTTTTAAAATCACTTAATTTAATCACTTAATTAGATTATTGCCATCTTTTTGATCATAATGAAATTAAGAGATTACAGTGCTAATCAAGTTAGTATTCTTTAAAAAATGTATCTATATCTTTTATCAACACTCAACTCATAAACATACAGGAAGCTTCATTGCTCGGATGTAAAACCAAACAGAATATGAAGAAATCTTCACTGTAAAGGTTGAAAGCAATCGTTATGGGGTTTCTGCAACAATATTTGATAGTAATAAGAAGATACACTGAAACTTTAATATCATCTTCAATAAATATTCATTGATGTTTGCAAACAGGTATAAAATTAGATCTAAGATGTGTGTTATTTGAAAAGAACTAACATCTATCCAGAAAAATCCAACTGAATCACAACCTAATTAGTATTCATGAATATGCAAATGATGTATGATGCAAACTATTAAATTTAACAAATACATAAAACATAAACCTTCAATTTGAATCATAAAGTAGCCATGTATGTTCAAAACTAACAGAGATATGGCAATTTTAGTGATTTAAATGGACTTTTCGGTATTTTGGATGGTTGCCATGGAAACGGCTCTCTGAAAAATTCTTGCAAGAGCGATCGGCTTGCCAACATCATTTTTCTGACACTTCAATGTGTCCTTAAAGCTTATATGAGGTCAAACAAAATATAGCAGAGCGATCACTTTTTTTTGAAAATTTGTCTCTTGGCTCCCTGACTAATAGCCAAGTGACAAATAATCAGAAACGCTCCACAAAAACTTTGCATAGTAAGTTTAAGATTAACAGAAAATCGTCTTTTGTTTTATTTCATCGTTGAAGTAAGGAAATGAACATGAAATGTACACGTGAAATTCGTTAATACAACAGGGAAATAATGCCTCGGTCAGAAGCTTAAATCACAACAGCATTACAAGGATACTGGGTATTGTAATGTTCTTTGACCTTTTAGATAAGTTTTGAAACAACATGTTTGACAGACCATTTCTCTCAAGTGATGTTTGAAGTGATTTGACGACTGTCACTTAAAAAACATGATATACTGGGATACATGGAAGCTTAATCTGTCGTCGTGTAAGCTGAATAACTTATTGTCTATAATTAGCGTGAACTTGCAGTAGACATTCCCTCCCCACAGAGGCAGATCAAGTCTTGTTGATTTAGCCTCTGTTCTATTACGCCGAAATCCGTAGGTTCAGGCAGTTTCCCCTGGCGGAATCAAACCCACAGCACAATCCAATTGAATGTCTTTATCAAATGACAACGCTTCTCGCATGGAAAGGGTGGTTCATACCACATTGCTTTTGCCTTGATTCAGTAGCCAAAACGATTATTTAAGAACAGCGTCGCTGATTGCACAACTAACCTTGATTGCCTCCAATCAGGCATCTCCCATTCTATCCCACAAAGTCGGCGTAATATAACAGAGGCTAAATCAACGTGACTTGATCAGCCTCTGTGGGGGGAGAATATGCAGTAGGAGGTCTTCCTCTACAACTGTAAATAGGGAAGTAGGTAGTTGCAGAGGTGCAACTTCCGGTTTGCATGTACAGTCGAGGTTCCCCTGCATGTGAAAAACCTGATCCTTCATTCTAACACCATATTTCGTCGCACACCGGATATAGTTAAGTGTGCATGGACGGCATGTTTGTGAAGTAGGAACATACAAAAGGATCTCCACAGCCGATCTTTCGTTCTTATTGTTTGGTACAGAGTAACTAATATGTTAGTAAATGATCAATTCTCTAAATAGTCTTGTTGCTATTGTATTGGTTTACAATGCAAATCGATGTGTATGTTGTTGTTTGAGTGGCGTTTTCTTTAAATACCATTATTGTCTTTAATCATTTAAATCCGAAATCAAATATGTGAAAGTAATATGCACATATTGTTTATTTCATTAAGGTATATGTAGGCCATCGACCCATCGTACATATTATTGGTCCACAGACCTGCGATAATTATTCGCAGATAGTATAAACATGGCAATACATTTCATCAATTCCTTGTTAGTACTCGACAGCAAGAGGTTAAATTTATGTATTGAAGGGTTAACAAAATACTTTTGAGGTATAAATAGTTATAAGATAGTACTAAGATACATCTGAATCTGATGTATGACTATCTTACATGTACTTGAACAAAATCAATAAGAATATAAGAAACTTACCCAAGAAATGTTTCACCGCTTGTACAAAAACCGATTGTGACAAGCCATGATTAGTCGATCCAATCACCCGTGAATATTCAATGTCGTCGCTGATTATAGCTGATAATAACATCGGGTAGCTTAAGTCTTGTCATTTACACAACAATGAGCTTACCATAGCGAAGTGAAATATAATATGAACCGATCCACCGATTTGCATTGAAAACCAATACTATAGCGACAAGACGACCAACGTAAAGCCTGCTTTTTACCTCTATGATTATATCTCCCTGTCCTTAATGGTAATTATCAGAGTTTTACAATTCTGAGTTCGTTGTAGGAAGGCAATGGACACTAAAGTTATATTTAGAATAGTCGACACTATAGTAGGGACATCTCGTAGAAAACATAGTAATATTTCTCACAGGGTAGTATTTTCCTGCAAGTCCCTAGGAAGTCACAGTGCCGACGTCATAATATTTTCAGTTGCACCGATTTGTATTTTGTTCTCGTAGGACATCGCCAGTCACTTCAGATCGATTCAAAATTCACAAATCAGAAAAATATTATACCAATTACATATTCAATTTTGTAAAACACTTCGCAAAGGATTTTAAACTGTGCGCAAGTGTGTCGGGAGTAAAGCGATGGCAAATGAATTGGGAAAAACCCCATTGTAAAGTCCTGTATAAAGACCTTTTCAGGGAATCGATGTTTTAACCTTTTAAAATTGTATAGGTAATATCAACAATAATCAATTCGTGATGGGGATTGACAGATTATCTGTCCCTCAAAGTGGCACAGAGTATCTTTCTTAAAATTGTAATTTGTTTTGATAAACTACAAAGTATCTATGCTGATTGAAGTTCATATCTCATCACCGGACTTGCAAATATATCCATTTATGCATAATATCTCTAAAATGCTTGATGTTATGGAAAAATCTAGAAAACATCTTAAATACGTTTAATATTCGAAATTATACATCCAATTAGTCTACCTATTAGTTAAAATACCTAATAAACACTATCGCATCGAAAATATCTTCCTGTCAGCTCATGACAAGGTTTCAAAATTACGTTTGGCGAATTTTCTATTCGGTTTTCGATCAAAATCCCGACTTTGAATGGCCATATTTTCGCTCTAATGTTCTGATTGACCTTTGACTTGTTATTTTCTGTAACAGTTAGTGGTTCCCGATGTTATATCATCGATTTCAAAATTGTATGTATGTGATCCTATCAACATACTCTGTGTCTCTTTAATTGTGTATTCTCTCGTCAAGACTCGAGAATTCAGAAATTGATATAGCTTTGGAAAGATAATCTGTCATTCCCCGTCTTGAAGTCCTTCTTTTGTTATCATGTATTCAAACTTATCATTAAGATCACAACTGCCCTTCGTAGCGTAGCTACCGACCCGACATGGCTAGATGATTGCGTACAATGTTCACAAAGGTTCACGATTAAAATCAAATGCTCGGCTATAACAGACTATTGAATATCCCGATTGATGTTAATCAGTTAATCTGTGTAATCAGGAAATATGTGTGTTCGTTGACAGTTTTAGTAAATATATGTTTTTACTGTTTCACCTAATAAGCTCAATAAGCTTAATGTTGTAGAAAATGCATTTATTAACTAACTGAAATATTTATTTATTATAATCATTTGCTATCCTATGATATGTCTTCGAAAAGGAATATTTCCGTTTATCATATAATGGATAGTGTTCTCGGCATAATAAAGCCAACAGATATTTTCGGTATCTGTTGGGCGTGGCTAAGGGTCATATACGGCTCGCAAAATACAATGTTTATTCCTAATGCAGGATATTTACGATCTCAAAACACACTCGCATGATAACCTCTATTTACACAGTGTCACCCAGATAAGAAAGCCAATTATTGCAGATAACTTTCTGACCTGTAAACACGTAGCGTGATAACTGCATCAAATGACAATACCATTTGATATTTGATGTTACCATGAAAAAACACATAGACAAATATGACCTTGATACAATAGTCGATATTTCTGACCCATATACCAAACATATCCTAAAACCTCCAGACATCCCCGATATCCAAGTTGATATCAAATTGAAAGTCCTCATAGACAAAAATAATCCAAAACCTAGTGACCTCAGTAACACTCAAGTCTATATAGAACAAAACTACATTCTAACTGATGTAACTGACGGTTCTAAAGATGAAAAAGGAAGAGTAGGTTCTGGGATAGCCTTCACTCACACAGGTGATGAAGATATATCCCTTAAACTACCAGACAAAACCTCTATCTTCACAGCTGAACTTATAGCTATTCGACAAGCACTCATTATCAATAAAGGCTACAAACACAGAAATATAGCTATATTTACAGATTCACTCAGTTCACTGCAAGCTATACAAAACCAAACGGAAAAAATAGTCATGAACTTCTACATCAAATTTACCAGGGGTATAACTCAGGATAACAATTAAGTTAGATTTATATGGGTGCCTTCCCACATAGGCCTAACAGGCAATGAAAGAGCCGACCGAGCAGCAAAAGCAGGTCTAATCCACAGCAGTAATGTCAACATACCATTTACTAAAACAGAAATAAAGAGCATTGTTAAATCAATTACAAGGGATGAATACAACACAAACTTTAAAGGCAACTGGGGACATACCCAGTACTATCAAGTACAACCTACAGAACTTACAAAGGTTAAAAACTTCCACAACTTTAGAAGGGTTGATGTAGCCATAACTAGACTTAGGCTCATTAATGTTTGCAACGGGGTTTATCTCCACAAAATAGGGAAAGAACCAAATAATCTATGCAATCAATGTAATGTCGAAAACACCATACACCACATTCTGTTTCAATGTGATAAATACCAAAAACACAGGGGACAACTCCTGGAAAATGTAAGTGCTAACAACCCACAATAACTGATAGCCAATACCAAAAATTACCAGTACCTTTCAATATTCCTACTACAAACTAAATTATATAAAACATTACAATTATTAACCACCTAGACTTACACCCAAACTCTTAACCATTACCTACCCCACATCCCCTACCCAATTAAAGGGTCACCAAACCCTAACAACCATCCCACGGGTAAAACTCCCAGAAGGACCCTACGCAAGCGAGACTGATCTCTTAAACCTCCTTCGACTGGAAAGTGTGGTCATGGCGATCTGCGACCAGAGCTGGTTGGTGAGATCGGTTCACGAGATACATTATTTCGGGACCACTCGCGCAAGCCTATACAAACAGGCATGTAGGCTCCCCAACTGGGATAACTGGACTTGGGCACAGGGCAAAATAGTTAAAACTCTAAAAGTGCACGGTGTGGCTACCCCGGGCGCTTTACAAAACCCTCACTGCCTGGTTCTGAACCGGGTTTAGTGGGGAGGACAGGTATTGTACCTTAAGTGTATGGTGTCACTACCCCCTGAACTTTGCATAGGTACAATACCAATCAGACGACCTTCAAGAAAGAAAAAACGCACATTACGAAGATACCAACGCTGGAAACAACGGCACATAACGGACTAAGTATATCAAGCCAAAAAGATATGTATTACTCCATTCATTCACTTATCAATAAATTTAAATATAAAACATCACCAATTTCAATTAATTATAAATACAATTCAATCACAATTATTCAACCACAATTCTGTTTTATCACAATTAAACATTCCATTTCAAATACTACTTTAAATCTGTTTACATCAATAATATTTCCCATACACAATATTATCTTTCTATCTTTTTCAGGTACCAAGCCATTTCACACCACTCTTTATATATTTACAATTTATAAAATCTCCAGCAGAAAATATAGAAGAAAAACAAAAAGTCTTCTTGGTTGTCATCATTTAAAACAGGCTTGCCACGGAAAAGTGGAAAAACACATATTGTGTAGTTAAAGCGATGTTAGTACTGTTAGTTACAGTGGGTGGGTAACTGAAAAATGCGTTAAATTGTAACATATGATACTTTGATAACTATTATAATAGAAGAAATAAAGAATGGATTAGTTTTAAAGTTTATGCTTTAAATATCTGCGAGATAACAAACATATAGTGTACACCATTATTTATTATCCAACATATTTTATTTTAAATGTTAATACAACGTTTGTGTTAATAGAAATATTATTCACAAAGAAAATCAGGTGAATATATGTCTATGTATTTCGAACTGCTACATGTATATTTGGGTAAGTCGTAATGATATTTAATTGATAAAATTGTCTTCTATCTAATATTATTGTCGAAACCTCCTTATGTTGCATTAGAACTGTTTTCTTACCTTAGATGTTCTCAATTTTCTCTTTAATCACCAACGTCACTTCAAACTCTATTGTTGTCATGTGAGAAACTATAACTTTTAAAACCATTATTGTCTTAATCCTTTCAATCCGAAATCAAAATGTGAAGGTAATAAGATACATGTGATACAGTGTATCAATATCCTATGTAGATCAATAACAATATCAAAACTTACCCCAGATATAGTTCACCAGTTATACAAACACAGATTTTGACAAGCCATGACAGCGTCAAACCAATCACAATGTATATTCAATATTGTCACATGTACGGCTCGTGAGGAGATCTAGTAGCGTCGGTCGCGAGGTTTACACAGCAGTACACTACTTTGTTTACAACGTACTAAAACGATAGACGTAATATGATATCATACATTAAAGCAACAATGCATATGCCTTACTCTAAACAAATCAATCCTGGTAGCGAGCATGCATGTTTACCATAGCAAAGTGAAATATAATCCGAAACGATCCACAAAAACATTGCATAGATAGTTTTAGATTAACAGAAAATCGTCTTTAGTTTTACGTTATCGTTGAAGTAAGGAAATCAGATTAAAATGTACACATAATTCGTAAATACAACAGGGAAATAATGCTTCGGTCAGAGGCTTAAAACACAACAGCATTAGAAGGATACTGGGTATTTAAATGTCCTTTGACTTCTTTAGATAAGTTTTAAAACAACATGTTGACAGACCATTTCTCTTTACCAATAGTACATAAAGGTACTACTCAATCAAATGGCATCATTGATAAGGTGTGACATTATCAACTTATGCAGTATCTGTTTTCATGGTTAGCTACATTCTCTCCCTACAGAGGCAGCTCAGTGCGAGCAAGCCTCTGTTCTATTACGCAAATTTTTTTTCATTAACAATGTAAGGGGGAAAATATTTGAAAATCAGATATGGATAGGGTTTTTCAATTGAAAGATACTGTTTTATAACTGTGTAAATTATTATTTGTTTTATGATAAATTCTATTTTTCTCAATAACAAAATAAGAAATGTCAAATTCCAACGATAGCTTTGCCGAACCACACGGAAATAGCCGAGGTTTTGCGAATGACCACTTTTGAAACGGCGTCGCTGATTGCACAACTAACTTCGATTGCCTCCAATCAGATTTCTAGCTTACTAACCCATGTATTAGCCGTAATAGAACAGAGGCTAACTCGAGTATGACTTAGCTGCCTCTGTGGGGAGAGAATGAGTTAGCTAATGTCGATAATATTTTATGATTCGAAATATTGGTAGTGTGTATTTAAAAGATATGGCCTTACCTCATATTTAAGTCCCATTGTAAGTTATAAGGGTTATAAAGTTGTAATCATAAATCAAGCTGTCAAAATGAAGTTTTGAAAGCTAAGAGGGCCGTACAAATGTTGGTCAAAACACAGCATATTTTATAAAATATATAATAGGCCTGAATGTGAAAGGAATTAGATTAAATTTTCTTTTTATCTTCTTCTTCGTCTTCTTTTTATGATTGGTATTATTATTGTTGTTATTAACATGTATGTATTCCTAAACAATACATTTGTTTATCGGTAATCTTTTCATAAAATACAGTGATATATTTATAGAATAATAGAAATGAAAAAACCCCTAACCAGCTAGTGCAAATCAGTTTGCTTTGCAGTTTACTTTGATATGATCACATTAGTCGATTAATGTTACCAAACCTTGCATAATGTTACTTTTTTCACACTATCAGGATTGTGCAACAACAATCGTGTTATCAAATAACATTCCATTTCAGTGACCATAGCTATTTATACACCATTACAAGGCTTTTTATCGATAAGGAGGACATTTTATGGTTGCACAGGGGAAGTGTTTTGGAGCGGGGGTCTGTTTGTGAGCTTCTACATGTACAACGTCACTTCACTATATATAAGGCTAATAATTCATGTGGAGTGTGTTGAGGCTGTTTGTTTTATCTCCTACTGCGGCTCTACGTGACACTCGACAACAAATAATAAAACCCCAAACACTGCAGTATTTTCAGGTCCTTTCGAGACCTCTCTCTCAAGTATTACCTTGGCAGTGATGAGTTTATAGTGTGTAACTATAAAAGGATTTTATACTAATTACTGGCAGTTCAAGGGATGATACTCGTCTAAGTATCTGCGTAATGCTAAGCAATACTTTATTAAGAGTTTAATCGAACCATACTATTTGCTTGCAGTTTTCATATAGCAAATACGTTATTTTGAACTGAAAAAGTTTATAATTTAGGACAGCGGAAATAGAAGCTTTAAAATAATAACAAGAACAGTACTTGTCTCTCATTGCATTATTGAATAAACTGAATAACTTGAATAATAAGGGGTACAGTTACGCATTCAAAATCGTAAAAAGAGGACCTAATACATCGTCATTATATAAGCAAAGAAGATAATAGATGAATAATTAAAAACACTAAGGCATGTAAAAAAGTCAAATGTTGAGTTATATTTTCTCACTTTTTCAGTGATTTTAAATCTTCGGGATTATACACAGTTGTAATATTTAGATCATGTGCATTACTTGAAAAACAATCATGTCTTCTAAATATATTGTCCGATTGCCTCTTATAAATATACTGACGTCCAAAAAAAGGCCTCAATGGTATTCATGCAAATAACACAAGACATACATGTCGCGATTGAAAATGAAAATGTTTATTCAGATATTATTCAATTACGCATCATGTTGCAAAAAATCACTTACAAACATCATTTATTACAAAAGATATTGAGACGTCAAGACAGGTGGCGTACATTGTCCGGTATTCGATCACACATAAAAATACATTTCTGCAAATATTGATGCAAATTAGGGATGTCACGATACAGGTACCTCACAATACGATACGTATCACGATACTAAGGTCGCGATACGATACATATCACGATACAATAAATGCGGCATTATTACGGTGAGATACAAATTCACAGATCTAAATTTGATATGTCTTATGAGAATTATCAAGGTCACCAACATTTAGACACAAAAATGTGTGAAAAAGCCATTTAATCCTCTTTTTTCTAACTTAAACATGAACAGAAAGGGTATCTCTTGAGTCTTGATTCGATATTCAGAAAAAAATTAAACGATGTTCAATAAAACTTGTATCACGATTTTGATTTAAACATATTTATTCACGAGAAGGGATTGGGTACAAGTTATACCAACTTAATGAAAACCTCTCCTATTTACAATGTTGACATAATATATTGAAACGTTGAATACAATATGTACAGTGATATACATGCATATAGACGATGGGTATATTTACAAATGGACAATGTATAGAAAGTAAAGAAAAAGCAAAATATACTTAATGTATATTATTGGGAAATAGGCAGGTTATGTTTTTATTTATCAAATCTCTCAGTAAAAGATATGTACTTTTGTACTTCTTTAAAATGTGTACGTTTTCATTATAGGAAATATCTGGACATCCATTTAACAACAAATCTAAATTTACCTGTGCTCTGTTGTTGCAAATTAATCTAATGTTTCGAAACATTTGATTTCATATATTGTAATACATAATGCATTCAATGAAATAATGATGAGAGACCTATTCTACTGTATATAAATCATCATTTAATTTGCTACTGGAATAGTTTTCTTTTATCAATTGAGAAATAAGTTGGTGCTTTAAATTTTCTTGGAGAAGTATATAATTTAAAACTATTAATAGAATCAGCTTCCCTAATGTACAATGGAAGGTTAATCCACAGTTGTGAGCATGATGGGAAAAATGATTGACTGTAGAGGTTAGTGCGGCAATACAACACAGAAAGATCTCGAACGTTTCTAAGGTTATAATCAGTCCTAGTTTTAACATGTTGTGGCATAAGGTCACAAAGATATGATGGAGCATTATTGTTATATATCAATATTCAAACGGTGTCGCTGAATGCACAACTTATTTCGATTGCCTCCAATAACATTTCTACCTTTCTAACCCATGTATAAGCGGTAATAGAACAGAGGCTATCTTGGGTATGACTTGGCTTCCACTGTAGGGATGTCGATAATATTTTAGGAATCGAAATTTGGGTAGTGTGGATTTAAAAGATATGGCCTTACCTCATATTAAGTGCTATTGTAAGTTATGTAGAGAATACTAAACGAATGGTAATGTGATAACATTTTTAATCAACGAGTGTATAAAATTGGTATCAGACGAACGAACGAGTCACTTAACGTGAGACTATAATCTAATCACAAATCGTCTGGAAATCAATATTAGGCAATCATAAATTAGCGCACATGATTCGGTGAAATTGGAAAATCACCATTCATTTAAGCAATGGTACACTAAATAAAGATGTTATTAGTTTGTTGTATGACCGTTTTCCGAATACCTATTGGAGGAATAATTCACTCTATTTGGTACAGTTTACTTTCAGTCATGTGATAGCTTGTAGTAAAAAAATGCATGTTCTGAGCTTTTACCATTCCTTCCCCACAGTGGCAGATCAAGTCATGTTGATTTAGCCTCTCTTCTGTGACGCCGAAATCCGTGGGTTCTGGCAGTTTCCCCTGGCGGAAAAATACCCGCAGCACAATCCAATTGAATTTCTTTATCAAATGGGTGGTTCATATCACGATGCTTTGCCTTGATTCAGTAGCCAAAACGATTATTTAAGAACAGCGTCACTGATTGCACAACTAACCTAGATTGCCTCCAATCAGGCATCGCCCATTCTATCCCACAAATCGGGCGTAATAGACCACAGGCTTAATCAACATGACTTGATCAGCCTCTGTGGGGAGAGAATGCCAATACGGCATCTCCCATTCTAGCCCACAAAGTAGGCGTAATCGAACAGAGGCTAAATCAACAAGACTTGATCAGCCTCTCTGGGGAGAGAATGTGCAGTAGAAGGTCTTCCTCTAAAACTGTAAATAGGGAAGTAGGTAGTTGCAGGTTTGCATGTACAGTCGAGGCTCCCCTGCATGTGAAAAACCTGATCCTTCATTCTAACACTATATATCGTCGCACACCGGATATAGTTAAGTGTGCATGGACGGCATGTTTGTGAAGTGGGAACATACAAAAGGATCTTAACAGCCGATCTTTCGTAGTTCTTATTGTTTGGTACAGAGTAACTGATATGTTAGTAAATGATCAATTCTCTAAATAGTCTTGTTGCTATTGTATTGGTTTACAATGCAAATCGATGTGTATGTTGTTGTTTGAGTGGCGTTTTCTTTAAATACCATTATTGTCTTTAATCATTTAAATCCGAAATCAAATATGTGAAAGTAATATGCACATATTGTTTATTTCATTAAGGTACATGTAGGCCATCGACCCATCGTACATATTATTGGTCCACAGACTTGCGATAATTATTCGCAGATAGTATAAACATGGCAATACATTTCATCAATTCCTTGTTAGTACTCGACAGCAAGAGGTTAAAATTATGTATTGAAGGGTTAACAAAATACTTTTGAGGTATAAATAGTTATAAGATAGTACTAAGATACATCTGAATCTGATGTATGACTATCTTACATGAACTTGAACAAAATCAATAAGAATATAAGAAACTTACGCAAGAAATGTTTCACCGCTTATACAAAAACCGATTGTGACAAGCCATGATTAGTCGATCCAATCACCCGTGAATATTCAATGTCGTCGCATGATAGCTGATAATAACACCGGGTAGCTTAAGTCTTGTCATTGACACAACAATGAGCTTACCATAGCGAAGTGAAATATAATATGAACCGATCCACCGATTTGCATTGAAAACCAATACTATAGCGACAAGACGACCAACGTAAAGCCTGCCTTTTACCTCTATGATTATATCTCACTGTCCTTAATGGTAATTATCAGAGTTTTAAAATTCTGAGTTCGTTGTAGGAAGGCAATGGACACTAAAGTTATATTTAGAATAGTCGACACTATAGTAGGGACATCTCGTAGAAAACATAGTAATATTTCTCACAGGGTAGTATTTTCCTGCAAGTCCCTAGGAAGTCACAGTGCCGACGTCATAATATTTTCAGTTGCACCGATTTGTATTTTGTTATCGTAGGACATCGCCAGTCACTTCAGATCGATTCAAAATTCACAAATCAGAAAAATATTATACCAATTACATATTCAATTTTGTAAAACACTTCGCAAAGGATTTTAAACTGTGCGCAAGTGTGTCGGGAGTAAAGCGATGGCAAATGAATTGGGAAAAACCCCATTGTAAAGTCCTGTATAAAGACCTTTTCAGGGAATCGATGTTTTAACCTTTTAAAATTGTATAGGTAATATCAACAATAATCAATTCGTGATGGGGATTGACAGATTATCTGTCCCTCAACGTGGCACAGAGTATCTTTCTTAAAATTGTAATTTGTTTTGATAAACTACAAAGTATCTATGCTGATTGAAGTTCATATCTCATCACCGGACTTGCAAATATATCCATTTATGCATAATATCTCTAAAATGCTTGATGTTATGGAAAAATCTAGAAAACATCTTAAATACGTTTAATATTCGAAATTATACATCCAATTAGTCTACCTATTAGTTAAAATACCTAATAAACACTATCGCATCGAAAATATCTTCCTGTCAGCTCATGACAAGGTTTCAAAATTACGTTTGGCGAATTTTCTATTCGGTTTTCGATCAAAATCCCGACTTTGAATGGCCATATTTTCGCTCTAATGTTCTGATTGACCTTTGACTTGTTATTTTCTGTAACAGTTAGTGGTTCCCGATGTTATATCATGGATTTCAAAATTGTATGTATGTGATCCTATCAACATACTCTGTGTCTCTTTAATTGTGTATTCTCTCGTCAAGACTCGAGAATTCAGAAATTGATATAGCTTTGGAAAGATAATCTGTCATTCCCCGTCTTGAAGTCCTTCTTTTGTTATCATGTATTCAAACTTATCATTAAGATCACAACTGCCCTTCGTAGCGTAGCTACCGACCCGACATGGCTAGATGATTGCGTACAATGTTCACAAAGGTTCACGATTAAAATCACATGCTCGGCTATAACAGACTATTGAATATCCCGATTGATGTTAATCAGTTAATCTGTGTAATCAGGAAATATGTGTGTTCGTTGACAGTTTTAGTAAATATATGTTTTTACTGTTTCACCTAATAAGCTCAATTAGCTTAATGTTGTAGAAAATGCATTTATTAACTAACTGAAATAATGCCATTTATTATAATCATTTGCTATCCTATGATATGGCTTCGAAAAGGAATATTTCCGTTTATCATACAATGGATAGTGTTCTCGGCATAATAAATCCAACGGATATCTTCGGTATCCGTTGGGCGTGGCTAAGGGTCATATACGGCTCGCAAAATACAATCTATATTCCTAATGCAGGATATTTACGATCTCAAAACACACTCGCATGATAACCTCTATTTACACAGTGTCACCCAGATAAGAAAGCCAATTATTGCAGATAATGTTCCTTTAAAAATGCAGCGTGATAACTGCATCAAATGACTACAGTAGATCCATTGATTAAAGTGACAACCTATTCAGGTTTATGTATTTATAAATGGAAAACAGTCTACTGCCGAAAAGACTTGTTAACAGGTCGAAATGCGACGCATTCATTCATTATTTAACTTATATCTACAGCAAGTGTCGTCTGAAGTATTATATTGTCATGTCTACATTC
The DNA here is from genome assembly GCA_916613615.1 of Steromphala cineraria. Taxonomy (NCBI): domain Eukaryota; kingdom Metazoa; phylum Mollusca; class Gastropoda; order Trochida; family Trochidae; genus Steromphala; species Steromphala cineraria. The sequence goes on along the minus strand of OU744732.1, from coordinate 2,746,883 downwards.
ACTTCACGTAAGACCCTTTTCATATTTTACCTATATATATATGCGACAGACAGTTGTAGATATGTATATTTTATAATAAAGTTGTTACTTATTTAAAATCTTTCTGTTTTTATCGATATGTTTTAAGTTGCAATTTTTTTGTTTCCAATTGTTCTTGGAGTCGCATCATTGGGTTAAGTTATGTTATGCATTGGGTCAGTCTATCTATAAATAAAAGGAATGTTGGGTTATGTCACTTAACAATCATCTATTCATGCTTCAATTAACCCAGTCTGTCCTCTCGTTGGCTGATTTGAATCAGTCAATGTTCTTCCTTTTTGCACTTCTATCACTACTTTGAGCACAGCAAGATGTCAAAGCACTGACAGGCGATTAACAACTTAAGATATCATAAACTAAGGTTAATTATCAAAGTTTTTATTTAGCATAATGTAGTTTATAGGATAGTGTAAAGTATTTCTATAAAATTGCATAAATTGTTTATTTTGTGGCAAAATCGCATTTTACTCTAGACATAGAGAGCAGCTCTCACCACCCGTTCTTGAAGCAAGAACACCATGTTCTGTAGCAGAACAACCCCTCTCCCCTTAGGATTAATGTAGTTTTTCTAAATAAATATATTATTTCTGGAAAGGTTAGACGGGATGGATAGATTCACATTTTGCTAGCAGTGTGGGTATATACATTCTGTAGTACTGTAGAGAAAGATTAGTATTAGGAGGAAGTAGGTTAGTTTGTTAAGCAAAGTTATAATTAGTAGAGTTTAGTTATGAGCTGTAATTAATTTCCTTAGGTACAACAGGTTTCTGTGTTATTTTCACTCTCGGGTAATCATAAGTGCAGTCTTATCAGAGGGACAACAGTGAGAGTGTTTGGTCGCATTATTAGCTCTGGGCTGTAGTATTTTACAGAGGATGTGAAATTGCATAGAATTTAGTTCATATAATTTAGTTAGTTTAGTTAGAAGCCACAGTGGTGACAATGGAACTGGTGCTCTTTTACACGATGAATTGAAAGAGGAGATATAAATTTACACTTGTTGAAAGGATGCTGTTTATTTTGTAATAAACATTAAATTGGTTCAAATGTTGTCATAGTTGATTTTTTATCCCGCTCCATCAGAGCAAGAGAATAGAACCTGGGGAATAGGATAGGCTTGGCGGTTGACAATTAACGTTCCCCATAAAAATTACACAAGGCAAAGTCCGTAAATATGTCAATCGCGAATACCGTCCTATTACAATTTTATTAACTTTGTAAAACTAAACTTTGTAATTGTAATGGTAATGGTGGATGCCGCCATTTCGAATAAGTTATTGATGTAAATCATCTACTTCATTTATAACATTTTGAACTAAAGTAATCTTTTATTTCCATCTTCTCTTTGTGTGAATATATTCTGTGTGAATATTGAGGTGAGTGAAATATTATTTGGTGTAAGGTATAACTTATCAGTAATCATTGGGTGTAATATATCTTTGTGATGTTTAGTTTCATAATATGATATATTATGTAATGGTGTTTTGATGAGTGATCAATATATTTCATGTATGTTTATGCAATGTTGTGATAGATTTTATATTGTTTGCAATTGTGTTTTACAGGGTGTCTTACATTCATCGTGTAGGATTTTATAGTAATAATTATAATACGATTTTCAGCTTATGATATGATTTTCAACTTAATTCTGTTTAAACAAGATTCAAACAGCTTTTTACAGTTTAGGAATTTCTCGAGTTTGACGAAGAACATTAAAAATTTATACAGACGAGTCTGTTGTATGTTATTTTGTGATTCAGGCTAAATATCTTAAGCAGATGTATGTCTATCGGCTATGTATTTATAGCAAAATGCTTTGCGGAATGGTAAAAATATGAAATCTTTCGATATTGATCAAAGGTTAAGGTAAATAATGTTCACACACAATGTACCGCTTTGTACCTTGTGTTTAGTGGCAATACAAGGGAAGTAACTCGTCCAAGCATATTTGTGATATAGCTTATTGAGAGTCTATTGGACTCAGAGGTGCACATCATACGCGTCCCTGATTTCTCATAGCAAATACGTAATATCCAAAAGGAAATTTATTACAAAGGACAGTGGAATGAAATGGTAAAATAATAACAAGAACATTTTTTCACATACAAGTAACCTCAGGAATTGATACCGATGACGCCTGCACAGTAGTAAAAAACAATAATCCTAAATCATTCTGTAGTGATTTTGAATTCAATTGTAAAGTATTTTATGTTGTTGTGGTATTAAGTGGTAACTCTGATGCTGTCTTCTTTATAATAAGTGGAATTTGACACATGGCAGGGAAGATCATTCAACTCCAGGCGTCTGCAAACAGTTTCCACAGACGCGCGGCAACATTTCCATTTCGTGTGTCGTTGCACAGTGGTAACGACTGTTCAATGTTTACATGACTTAGACAATTTGACACATTGTTTCATTTGATTTGTTGTCACTATCACATGATTATGCGACTAATATGATAGATGGAATTTACTTAAGTTTATTTTTCAATGAGAACGATTTGATAAACAAACAAAATCGTTCAAATTGCCCTGGTTGTGAAAGAAAGCTTTAAACAATGCAGCTATTTTTACATTTGTTTTGTTAACAGGGTTCAAATTCTCAAATCACTTGCGTTTATTGCTTTGGAAATTATTGATATATCATAGACTATGATTTGACTAAAATTGTTTTAGTTATTATCTTGTTCAAAACGAACCGTCACACCCATCAATCTCGTAATACACTCATATAATTCCCACAGAGCATCTATCCTTGTCTGTACATTTTTTCTTCTGATTCTCGATAAGGTTTGCATCTTTTATATATAAAGTAAAGCAAACATAATTGAGATTAAATTGTCAATTATATAATGAATTTTGAAGTCTCAGTTATGACAGATATGTATTCTTGAAAAATCTGCTTGAAAGCTTGGTATCTAATTAAGGAAAATAACACAAACTATTTCAACCTTTTTTAGAGCAACTTGTTCGTTTTAGGCCAAATTGTCAGTAGAGAGGGTTCAATCTTAATGTATTCCTCTGTGATAAAGCCGGGAAATTGCTTTCTACACGAGGTTGCCCCTTTTGTCTTAAAGGGATATGACATAGAAGGTCAATAGGTAGACAATTATCAACTAAGTATTAACTACTTCAATGTTAACGACCAACGGTATATTGTAATACATACTATTCGTAGTGCGAAGTGACATGCGATTTCGTGAATGTTTTGATTTCCATGTTGATAACATCCGAATTATTAAGATAATTTGCACATTTATATAATTAGGGGAAGTGCAGTGATACAATACAAGCTGTATCAGGAATATTTTACAAGACGACATGTTTTGTACTTTTCTCAGGTCAGAATTCGTCTGACCAATTGCGAAAAATGTATTTTATTAATTTATTGCAGATATTGTTTACTTTTGGAGAGATGTAGTGTAAGGCTACAGTATAAAGATTGGCATGGGTCGTTTCAAAATTTGCAAATAGGTTTTATGTTTGTGCTCATTCAATGACATCAGTAGTTCAAGGAAAACATATTCATATTTTTCATTCATAATTTCATCTATTCTGTTTTATACGCATTTGCATATGGTCAGGTTGTTTGCATAAAGTTATGTGAAATCAGAGTCCGCTGTCCGGGGTATTATAATTATTGAATCACACTTATGTGTGCACTTTTATCTTATTCAAACCAGTGAACGTATAGCGGTCGATATCAAACAGCATTTATTCAGATCTTTATACCAGTAAACGTGATTGCTGTATTTATGGTATGGAAACTGTTTTCATACATTGACACATATCGAGATTACGTTATTGAAGTTTTTTTGATAAAAAACATGCTACAAGCTAGTGAAGCACTGTGGTGTAGTGGTTAGCGTGCTGGACTGTTCCACCCAAGGCCCGGGTTCGAATCCCGGTGGAGACAGCACAAATTTGTAACTTTGGCTTAACACTGTGTTGTAACTTTGGGCAATGTACGTCATCCACATTGCACTCAGTTCACCCAGCTGTATAAATGGGTATCTGAACATGGGGATAGTACAAACCTATATGGTGGCGCGAGGTGCTTAGTAGCTTGACGCGAAAGTACAATTCCTTCAGGGTAATAATATACATTGTACAGCTATTTTATCGCCGTTGTGCTGTCCTGGACTGGATATATACTAGGCGTTAAAATAAATAATATCATAACATGTCTGTAGCGTTTTGAGCATGCATTTGCAAGATGTGGAGAAGGCGAATTACATTATTATTATATCTGTTTGTCAAATATCTTGTCAAATAATGGATTTTTGGTCGTGTCTGCATGAGATACAGGTAATGGAAGTGGTACTCACGAAGAAGTGAGAAGTTAGCTGTTTGAAAGTTAATAAATGGAACACGAGATAGTACATTCACATTAAAATGCTGTATGTTACTGGTTATAGTAGTAGAGAAGTGAAGTTGTAGAGGAGTAGCCTACAGACGGTTGAAGGTGTACACAAAGAATATAACATTACTTAGTGAATTATGCACCAGGGAGCTTGCAAATTATTGCTGAACTACCTCAATAGCTTGTTAGCCACTTTAAAAAATCAAATATTAATGGCCGTTCGCTAAATTCCCAATTACTCCAAAAAAAACCAATACAAATACAAAAAAATACGTATTTTCATTTCATAAGACGTGATTTTGGCTGTCAGAGGACGGTTATTGATCGCAACATACAGTAAAAGCTTCCCCGTAGTCAATTGTATTAACACATAAAGAACCTTTATTTGAGCGAAGCGCATGTAAAATATGTATGAATAGGCTGTACGCGTCTCGAGAGAAATATCACAATAAATGATTATATATGTTATTGATACTGAATATATTATATATATATCCAAAAGTATGAATTATCCCCTACATAACACTATTTTGCAACACAATTTCAGAGAACATACATTTTCTATAATTCGTTCTTTCTACATCTCAATAATAACAGCTTTAGGACTGAATAGATAAGAAATGATAACTCACATATGAATTGTGCATTAAGTTTTGTCACATATGAATTGTGCATTAAGTTTTGAACAAAGTTATATGTTCATGTATTTTTATTCAAATAATTATGAAAGAAATATAAGTTGTTCATAAAATATTACCAAGGGCTTTTATCATTTTTTATTTAGTAAACTTCAATATGTGCAAGCTTAACATTCTAGCTATCATATTTCGAAGACATCCTTTGTTACTTTGTAACTCTCGAGGTTCTTAACACTGTATAATGAACTAATTCAAATGCTAGCAAGAGCAACTTTCTGCATGAAAATTAAATAATGAAAATTCTCTGATGTTTTGAAATTGCAGAAATATTCTAAATAGGAAAGGAATAATAACGGAAAGAATTACGGCAGGGACATTTTGTTTTTGAGCCGGTTCTCGGCTGCGCCTTGGACGGGGCTCTCGGAAAAGTGTCCCTGCCATTAATCGATACATGTCATTAATTGTGCTTGTAACTATTATTTGCCTTAAAAACACTTTGATCAGTTGGGTGTCACCAATCATATCATCACATACATTTTCCTAGTGGTTTACTCGGAAGCCATGTCATATTCTCTATCCCTCAACCACAAACCAGATAAAACATACACAAAACAGGCAGTCCCCTGCGACACTTGCCGAGGCGTTTATTAAAATTTTTTGCACATTGCAAATCATATCAAGGATAACGCGCCTCATCCTCGTTTCCATTACCCACACCGTCAGTCGGGAACATGTTGCAGGAAGGTCAGTTTGGGACAGAAGGACGATTGATTTTAAATCCAGCTGACTGAAGACTGGTCGCTACAATCATCTATGTAGCTATTTTGCCATACAATTTTATTACATCTCTTTAGAGAGAAGGCCAATTCCTGTCAACTTGTACCAGTATACAACTGTACAAATGACCAAGTCATTATAAGTATAATCAAGCATTTATGAAATACTGTTCAATCACATATGTGTAAAACCTTTCTTTGAAATAGTTAACATATAGCTTTACCAATCAAAATGACCAGTCAAAAACAGGAGCCAACAGTAAAATCAGTATTTGGGTTAAGTCAGTCGACGCCTCCATCATTTTCACGTCTTCCCACATAGATACAGAAAACATACGCAAATAATTATCATTATCAATATAAAAACTGAATATTCGCATCGTATCTGGTACAAACATAAAATTCACACATTGAATTTTAATACTTGGCAAACATCATATACATCGACACAATCAAGGCCTCATTCATCTTTCAATGTTAGTAGAAATAACAAAATTTACCATTTAGTCGATCTTGATCGCTTCAATTGGTCAGACCTGCTGTCGGATGTGTCCTGTGACTGAAGGCAACCTCAACGCTGAACAATCAGACCTCTGAGCGAGAAACACGTGCAGCCTGCTGCTGCATGAAGTACTGCATGCCACAGTCAAAGGTTATAGACTTTGTATCAGTCGATAACCGAGAATATTCGGAGAACACAATTTGAACTTGCAACTCCGGGCCTCTGTGGTTCGTTCGTCAGTCCTCCAAATCACCTCTGTGGTTCGTCCGTCTTCAAAATAACGTCAACAGCCCACATCTTATATGCATAGTACTGTAAATCTTCCTTCATGAAATTACCTTTTCATTGCCTGTAGGGATATATCTGCTTACAAAAGTATAGAAGCTTTTTAAACGTTTGTCAAAAGTCAACATGTCCCGCAATGTAAAATTTGACATATCAACTTGATAGCTAGTCGTCGCAGCCGAGAATGGACTTCCCGCGCTCTGACATCACATTTATACACACCTCATAGCGCCCTCTACACGACTATTACCTCCCTTTTATCTGGTTTGTTCCTAAAGATAAATCAATTTCTCTCTAATTCGCCCAGCTCAAACGATAGAAATTTCATTTAATTTATTACATTACATCTGTCCCATTGTGTAACGTTTTACGTTTTCCGCTATATGAACTTAAGTTGTTATAAATCGGAGCTTTCATGCCTTGAAACATAAGTCATAAATTAAAGAATTGAATGATATACAACATGCATGTCTGTATGTCCTCCTTGTTCTCCAGCCAATGCTTTTGTTTCTCAAATCCGTTTAATTGTTTTAAGAACCCTTGTAGCTAGTTAGATCTGGTAGGGGTATGAGTCGTTTGGTTATTCTGATTGTTCATAGTATTTCTGGTTTCTTTGAAACAATTCCACTCAGTGCATATGCAGGTTAGGATCCTCTTCCGGCTTTTATTTCTCTAACCCTCCACCACAAAACAGATAAAACAGCATACACAAAACAGTAAGTCCCCTGCGACACTAGCCGAGGTGTTTATTACAATTTCTTTGCACATTGCAAATCATAGCAAGGATACCGCGCCTCATTCTCGTGTCCATTACCCACACTGTCAGTCGGGAACATGTTGCGGGAAGGTCAGTTTGGCAGCACTCAAAGTTTACGTCAGTCATATCACTCATCCATCAGGTTAGCATTACCTTAGGTACGGTAATATGTACGTCCTCATACAAGGTAGGAATCGAACACTGGAGCAGTGTCGAACCTCATACGTCAACATTTTTGCATTAACAGATGTTACAGTAACATCTATTCCTCCTAAAAGGTAGGAATCGAATTCTGTAGAAGTGTCGAACATGACGCCTCATACGTAAACATTTCCAGCATTCCCAGATGTTACAGTAACATCTTCTTAAAAGTTGGGACCGAACACTGCAGCAGTGTTCAATATGACGCCTCATATGTAAACATTTCCAACAATACCAAATGTTACAGTAGCATCTAGCTACATGATATATATTCAACTCTTTCCCTGACCATATACCAAAACTTCACCATGTATCACCACTTCACCATGTACCACCACTACACCATGTATCACCAATTCACCATGTATCACCACTTCACCATATATCGCCACTTCACCGTGTATAACCACTTCACCATGTACCACCACTTCACCATGTACCACCACTTCACCGTGTATCGCCACTTCACCATGTACAACCACTTCACCATTTTACAGCACTTCACCGTGTATCGCCACTTCACCATGTACCACCACTTCGCCATGTACCGCCACTTCACCATGTACCACCACTTCACCATGTGGTACTTTACATTTGTGATGATTGATTTCAGCACTCTGTGTCTATTTTTAGGATTTGTGACAATTGGACATTAAAAATGACCTCCTTTTCTTCTTCACAAAAGCGGTATTTATTTTCATCATTTGATTTAATCCTATGCACTATTTGTCCGGAGAACTCAACACAATTCAATGAAGAAGGGAATATTTGACATCTGTAACGTTTTCGATGATGCATTTTGCTTTGGCTAAATATGTATTTATTGCCTTGATGATACCAGCATATTCAAGAAATTTGTTTGAAATTTATTCTTTAGTCCTAAATAGTTAAAATTCCCTTCACTATTGAGCGAGATTTGAGAAATTGTTTGATGTGATTTTTTTTTATGAAAAGAGTATTTTGATTATACTCTCAAATAATAATATGTACAATGATAAAGAATGTCATTCATTTTGTCTTCATGGTGTTTAATTTATTCAGATTAACTGAAAGAATGAAATTAATAGTTTCATGTTGCTGCCACCAGCTCTATTTTTTCTCAAATCTGAAACCTCAAATCCATTTAAAGCAAGTTTCAAATGAACATAACCGGGGACCATTAACAGTGATGACGTTTTGATTTGATACTAATCGGAAATACCTTTTTTGAAAAAGGTCGACAGGGGTGAATTAAATGCATGCTTTATCATTTTAACTTCATTGTGGATTCAAACGCTACAACTATTTTGGGTTAAAAAATTAGAAACATGGTAGCGTTTTCGATTAATTTTTTGCAAGATGCAGTTTGTATAAGCTCTAAAACATCTATGTAATCATACCTGGATAAATGAGACAAATATACTGACATATTTCCCTAAGGAGCAATAAATAGTGATTTGTTGCTTCAGACAAAACGTGTTTTCTTTGGAGATTTTGGATGCATCATTATTGCAAATGAGACCATAAAGACAACAATCGTTTCTCACAAAATTGCCAATCATGAAGGAACCCAGTAATGACCCTGAAAAGTTGGAGGCTTTAAAATATTATATTGTATCATACAAAATGTGTTTCACCTCAAGTAAGCAGATACAAAAGATACATCAAGAAGAAATATCACCACAGATTCGAGGAAGATCCTCAGTATAGAACCTGAAACGTTGAATCCTTTTAACCCTTAATTGGCCAGACAAAACAAGATGTGTTAAGGCATCAGTGTCGCACATGAAACTATAACGAAAGCCATATCAACATGAATATGACAATGAAATTGACAGCTATGAAGGAACTTAATGATAACCTTGTCAAGTTTAGGCATCTGTATTTCACGGCCGATGTGACACAAATGTTTCATTTTTGTAAGAAGTGTGTTTCTCAAAAAAAGTGTGTGACTCTGTTTCATTTGAGAGAGAGGGTCTTCAGAGTTCATGTAAAGTACATTGTTTGTTTGGAGGGAGACACTTAAAGGAAATAAGCAGTGGGTTGTCTTAAAACTTTTTTACCTTTATTTGTTTTGTAACGGGACTAATCAGGGTAAGGGCTCTCTTGTCTAAAGTAAAGTCACAAAAGTTTTGCTTTTATGCGAAACGTATATATTACTTTATACTTTCTGGTTCTCAGGAGGTAGTAATGTAATCGTGGGCATCGCCCTAAACTATTCATTCTAGCTTCGCCAAACATCATGCACTTATCAGCCATGATTCCTAGATGTGTCTTTTGAGGGTTAGACTAATAAATGATTTTTATTTTTTGCGGTTTCCATGGACAAATGTCTAAAACCGTGACGTCCTTTTCTCCTAAACTATACATGCTAGCTTCACCAAACTTTATAAACATATCCACCATGATCCCTAGCATTTTGAGGGTTAGACCAACAAATGATTAAAAAATTTTGCTGTTTCCATAGAAACATGTCTAAAACAAAGGCAAAACCAATCTTTTTCATCCAACATCACACAAAACTGATAAGATCGATTTGTAAGTTTGCATGGATGATATTACGTTCTTGTCATTACTCATTTATAATGACTCATTGGCTCACATTCTTAAATAAAAAATGCAAAAGGTATAAGGTTTCGACTAAAGTGCTCTTCTTCATCTCAAACCATAGAAACTGAAACGAAACAAGGTATTAAAATATTTTTGAGAAGGTTAGCTCTATTCAACAGTCAGAAATACTTTCTAAAATGCTACGATCAAACATTTTGGTTTTTCTTCTTCCTGCACTATCCAGCTTCAGACTGCACTATGCTAAACCATGTAAAACAACGGGACAATCAGTAAGCCCTGGGATCTGCAGATTCCTGTGTTCTCATTCGGAGGCAGTCAAACACTGCAGGGACCAGATCTCTCAGATGAAATGTGAAGCAGCTGATGCTGAAGATGACGAAGGAACAGAGGTGATGGTAAGATATTAGAGTTGATCATACACAGGTAAGATATTAGAGGTGGCCATACACAGGTAGGATATTAGAGGTGATTATACACAGGTAAAACATTACAGGTGACCATACACAGGAAGATATTAGAGGTGATCATACACAGTTGATATTAGAGGTGATCAAACACAGATAAGATATTAGAGTTGATCATACACAGGTAAGACATTACAGGTGACCATACACAGGTAGGATATTAGAGGTGATCATACACAGTTGATATTAGAGGTGATCATACGCAGGTAAGATATTAGAGGTGACCATACACAGGTAGGATATTAGAAGTGATCATACACAGATAAGATATTATAGATGACATACACAGGTAAGATATTAGAGGTGATCATACACAGGTAAGATATTAGAGGTGGCCATACACAGGTAGGATATTAGAGGTGATTATACACAGGTAAGATATTACAGGTGACCATACACAGGAAGATATTAGAGGTGATCATACACAGTTGATATTAGAGGTGATCATACACAGGTAAAACATTATAGGTGACCATACACAGGTAAGACATTACAGGTGACCATACACAGGTAGGATATTAGAGGTGATCATACACAGATAAGATATTAGAGTTGATCATACACAGGTAAGATATTAGAGGTGATCATACACAGGAAGATATTAGAGTTGATCATACACAGATAAGATATTAGAGGTGACCATACACAGGTAAGATATTAGAGGTGATCATACACAGGTAAGATATTAGAGGTGATCATACACAGGTAAGATATTAGAGGTGACCATACACAGGTAAGATATTAGAGGTGATCATACACAGGAAGATATAAGAGTTGATCATACACAGATAAGAAATTAGAGGTGACCATACACAGGTAAGATATTAGAGGTGACCATACACAGGTAAGATATTAGAGGTGATCATACACAGGTAAGATATTAGAGGTGATCATACACAGGTAAGATATTAGAGGTGACCATACGCAGGTAAGATATTAGAGGTGATCATACACAGTTGATATTAGAGGTGACCATACACAGGTCAGATATTACTGGTGATCATACACAGGTAAGATATTATAGATGACATACACAGGTAAGATATTAGAGGTGACCATACACAGGTTGGATATTAGAGGTGATCATACACAGGTTGGATATTAGAGGTGATCATACACAGGTTGGATATTAGAGGTGACCATACACAGGTTAGATATTAGAGGTGACCATACATAGGTAAGATATTAGAGGTGACCACACACAGGTTGGATATTAGAGGGGGCCATACACAGGTAGGATATTAGAGGTGACCATACATAGGTAAGATATTAGAGGTGATTATATATTATATAAACACTGTCTATAATACAGACGAAAAACAATTGATTAATTGTTGCTGCCGTGAACAGAACGTACAAACCAAACATTGCCAACATAATTATCATAGTATATAATTATGTTATTTTTCCATTTATTCATCTCCTCAAATACAAAGCAGTCAATTGCTTACATGTGACTTTCTATATCATCTCATCATTTTCAAAACATTCAAAGTCTCAATCATTCATGTTTCAGACAGGATCTATTGGTAACATACATTGCAAAAGGTTTTCGAAGATTTTCCTCACCAGAAAAGTAGACTTCATCTTCGTCAAGATTCACATCACAGAAGGTTGGTGATGACAAACAGAGACATGAAAGATTTGGTATCATTGTACGGTTGCCCATAACTGCAGTTTAAAACGTTGCAATTTCCTTTTGTATAAACTCAACTAGGGACGAAGGGGTCAAACATGGCTTTGTTGCAAAGTGGTGATGTGTTGTAGGAAGAATGGGATCCGAAATAGGAAGACGAGTATATTGTAAAAGGACGATGCAGCTGAGACAAATGTCAAGTTTCTTTTCACCACTTCATTACATCTTCTCATGTGTCCTTGCGTCAGTGCATCACCCTTTCCTTATTCGCATCACATATTTTATATTCTGCGTCACCCTTTCCTTATTCACATCAAATCTTTTCTATTCTGCGTCACCTCTTTCCTTATTCGCATCACATCTTTTCTATTCTGCGTCACCTCTTTCCTTTCTTGCATCGCCCTGTTCTATTCTGTATCCCCCTTTTCCTATTCTGTATCATTTTCTGCCCTTTATCTACCAAAGAACAAACCCAAGTCAAAAACTGCGACTGCCTCAGCCCCAAAACATGCTCCCTAAAGGGAAACTGCTTCGCCAAAGCTGTCATCTACCAAGCAACAGTGACAACAGACAATAATATTGAAACATTCGTATTAACAGAATTTAAAACAAGATACAACAACCAGAAGACCTCATTCAGTAACCAAAGTAAAATATCCGCCACAGAACTGTAACTGTGACCCGTAAATTAATATTGCATGTAGGGCAACGGATTGCATATATTAGATCTTAAGATTTGCAATTCATTGTGTCTTTAACTTGAATATCTTGCCCCGTTTCAAATTTAAAATGTAAATGTAAAATGTAGCAATGGTACCTTTAATTTTTTCCCTTTCTACAAGGTTAATGCAAAATCAGAAAATAAAACTATGAATCTTGAAACAAAAGAAACATTTTTTATAAACTAATGAACATGGTCGAAATTAATTCATCGTATTAAAGAAGATTGATCCAGTCCGAACCATCTGATGCTTTCTCTTACTCATATTCAACCTTTCTTCACGTGAGAAACCAACTCTCCTTATTTAAAATATATATATATATATATATAGACATATATAGGGATGGAGAGACAACTATTCATCTGAGTTATTATCCCCCGCTGTGCGTTTAGCGCGAAGCAGGGGATATAGTATTGCGCAGCGTCCGTCTGTACTTACGTACGTACGTCCCGACGACTGAAATTGAATAACTCAAAAACTATTGACCTGATTCTTTTCATTTTTTGTATATAGCTTCATCACCATTTTATCCTTGTCAGCGCGATATACCATTCACTGGATTCTCGCCGGCGCCCAGTCTGGCGCCGGGCCCAGTCGATTTTGGTGACCGTAACATTATTTTCAAGGTCACAGCGAGATTTTGAAAATTTCAGCTTTGAAACCTGCATTTTAGGCTTGTCAGCGGGATATCGCAAGAACCATCAATTGGATTCTCTTCAAAATTAACACAAAGCATCTTATTCGGAGAGCGCCGGGTCCATTCGATTTTGGTGACCTTCAAATTATTTTCAAGGTCACAGTGAGGCTTATATATGGAAGACCCAGGGACCAGTTGATTTGTTGTGGTCTAAATGATATCTTGTAGCATGACAAGTGTAGACAAGTGTTTCTATGTATACAGTATGCATTTTCTTCACATCAATTTGCGGCGGGGATCTTGTCACCTTTGTGACAAATACCTGTTTATTATTCTGTTTATCTTTTTGCAGAATACCTTGGATGTTACCAAGACTACGTTGACAAGAAGCGTATGATTGGTGTTTACCGAAAACCAGTCTTTGAGATGACCCTTGAGTGGTGCTTTGGCTTCTGTCGCAAGGACGACTACAAATTGGCAGGTACCCAGGTAGGAGGCATTCTCTCCCTACAAAGGCAGATCAAGTCATGTTGATTTAGCCTCTGTTTTATTAAGCCGACTTTGTGGGATAAAATGGGAGATGTCTGATTGGCATTCTCTCCCTACAGAGGCAGATCAAGTCATGTTGATTAAGCCTCTGTTATATTACGCCGACTTTGTGGGATAGAATGGGAGATGTCTGATTGGAGGCAATCAAAATTAGTTGTGCAATCAGCGACGCTGTTCTTAAATCATCGTTTTGGCTACTGAATCAAGGCAAAAGTGGCAAGAGTGATGCAAGAAGCGTTGTCATTTGATAAAGAAATTCAAATGGATTGTGCTGCGGGTTTTTTCCGCCAGGGGAAACTGCCAGAACCCACGGATGTCGGCGTAATAGAACAGAGGCTAAATCAACATGACTTGATCTGCCTCTGTGGCGAGAGAATGATATTCTGTCTCTAAGTTGAGAGAATGGGTAGGAGGCTTCTTATCCTGAATCAGCGTTTGTTAGGTAATTCAGTAATAGGCAGGTTATATGTACACTAAAGAGTCACTATTTGAGCCGTTATCGTCAAATTTGCTTAACTTAATCAATAGTCCCATTTAACTGGGAATACCCGTCTTTTGCTGAACTTACAACTTATACAGCGTTTCCTAGTGAATACGTTATGGTTAAGAGTCTGGATTATGATCAAAATTGAAACATTATTTTGGAAACTTTACTAAAGCAGGGACATGTTTATAATGTTTGGTATGGCCTCTCGCCATAATCATATAACTGTATTCATTGTAAATAATTTATGCACTTTTGGTCGATTTTGTGAGATTGCGATTGTTCATATAATTGATTATGGCAATTTTTCGAATAAAATGTGATTGCTATATTTAGTGAGAGTTACGTGTGTTCAGTCGTTAGTCATTTGTTAACAATGGCCTGAAGTTGAAGCTAGGTTGCGGATAGATTCAAAGATGATAATATTGATAAGAATAATCTATAAAACCCATTTATTCATGCGACTCCATGCCCAAAGCACTAAGTGACACATCCCTTCATAACTAGTCAACAAGTACAGAACACCCCCTCATGAGACTACAACTGATCGCCTGTCAGGCGTTTGAGGTCCTAATGCAGGACATTACCAAATAATACGTCTTAGTAAACCTAGCCTCAATATTATCCGTTTCACTCCTATACTTAGTCTAGCAAGACCTAGTAGAGGGCGGCGTCAGCCAACTGTTTTGCGACCTATGACACTCCAACGTTATACGTGCGAAGGCAGACTATTATTTGAATAAACCTTAATTTGATTTTTGTTGCATTTTTCGTGCTCAGTCAAAAAGATCAAAACAATCCAGCGGACAAAAGTTTGATATTCAATTTCATTCGGATAGTCGGTAATCATGGAACCAGGTATAAGATATCCCTTATGTTTACTTATTCACTGGGTTAATCACCCGCCATAATCGATCTCTCGCTAGTAAAATGCCCTTTTAGCACATGTTTCAGCTTTCAATACATCAAGAACGCTAGAACATGTATCCTTAGATACTCCGCCGCTAATTTTACCTACAGATTTATTTAAGAGCGATACAAATTACATTTACCTCTATCGGAAAATGTCGACCAGGCTCATACCAAAGGATCTTCTAAATTCTCAATGGCTGCTTCGTCTGCAGCGACATCTAACCGGGATGGTTGACAAATAAGAATCAAGAAACGTGTTGGGTGCAACCCTGTCGCCAGCCCTTTGTAAACTTTCGGGTGAAGTAAAAAAAAAATGTGACCTGGCCTGCTTCGCAAAAAGTAGATTAAACCTAAGCATAAATCGATACTATGAAGGAAAGGTTAGCGGCAGAATATCTGCAATATGGCAATATGTTCTATCACTACATGATGCAATTGGAGTCCATGATAGTGAAGAATTAGATTTGAGAGATCAATTATGCCGGGCGATGTACGCTGAGAATAAGTATATATGAGGGAACTCTGATAGCGGGGCCCATGTCTGTAATAGGTTATCTATAGAGAATTTGAGCCGAATGTAAACGGTAATTTCGTTGGCCCTTAAGGAAGGAGATTGGAGGGGACGGAATTCGTGATCTAAATAGGTGTCGGTGGTTAGTTTAACAGATTTTCTATCCTGTGAAGGCAAGGTAGACAGCGAGAAGAGTTGCTTGATACTTTTCATCTTGCCTTGGGAAAATGCTTTGACAATTGTTACTTCTGCTCCGTCATGTTAAAGTGACACGGGGTAGTTTTCGTAGCTAAATATGTCCAATTTGGTTGATTTATCTATTACTAATGGATATTTGTCTTGTTGATCAGTTCTCGATATACATTTGTGATCGTAAACAGGACAGTTTCTCTGGTCAATATTGGAATCTTATTTCACAAATATTGGTTGGTAAGTTTAATTAGGTGATAAAAGAAGTATAAATTTTGAAAGTTGAATTTCGAATATTGAAATTGATATAGACGCCCTATTCTTAGTAATTAAATTCAAATATATGTATTTAAAGAAGTATTTAAAAGCTTTTGCTTGAAAACGGTGTTAGTATCTACATCGAAAATGTAAGTCTAGCATATGTTGTATTAATTTCCTATAACATCTCATGATCCGATATTTCAATTTGACGTATTTTTAATCGAAACAGACTAAAGTAGATTTTATTATTGAACTTCTTAATCTTAGTATACTAAGATATTTTGCATTCAGGCCAGGGCATACTGTTTCTGTGGCAACTCCTTCAACACCAAGAAGTATCTGAAGGTGCCGGAGAGAGAATGCAAACTAACCTGTTGGGCCAACAGTAAACAGATATGCGGGGGAGATTATAGAAACAGCTTGTTCAGACTTTACTGAAAACAAACTGAAGTAAAAGGAAAGGTCCAACCAAAGGCACTTTTTGTTTCAAATTGTGGTATTCAAGTTTACATGGAACATCATTAGTAGTATATCTTTGCTGTCTTCAGGATCCACCCGATCCACCCGATCCACCCATGTCCCCTGATCCCCTCGATCCCCCCAAAGTTTACACTAGGGCTTATTTTCTTTGGACATATAATGAAACAGAAATTGAAGTGGTAAATGCATACAAGTATCTTGGTATAATGATGACCCCTAAACTTGTGTGGACGAGAGCATGTAATATTTTAGCACAACAAGCCAACAAAGCTTTATTCCCAATAAAAAGTATTATTCGTAAATATGAGGTAAATATTCGGGATGCATTTAAAATATTTGATATGAAAATTGTGCCAATTTTAATGTATGGAAGTGAAATATGGGGATATAAGAAAATGAATCAACTTGAAATCGTACATCGATCATTTTGTAAATTTGTATTGAATGTTAGTAAATCGTTCCCCAATGTTGCTTTGTATGGAGAATGTGGGAGATATCCCTTGTATGTAAAATCTTATATTAATTGCATTAAATATTGGTTCGGGTTGATTATCATGCCATCATATAGGTACCCGCACCAATCATATCTTATGTTAAAGAAAACCTGTGACAGGAAGCGAACTAACTGGGCGTCAAAGATAATGCAACTTTTATTCACTTATGGGTTTGGACATGTCTGGATACAGCAGGGAGTAGGGGATATAGATTCGTTTTTAAAATTGTTTAAAGAAAGACTAATTGATTGTGCTAAACAGGACTGGCACGCAGAACTTACAGATAAAAGCTCTTTACAATTCTATTCCACCATAAAGTCATTATTTACTTCTGAATTGTATATTTATGAACTGAAAAATGTAAAATACAGGAAAGCACTACTTATTTTCAGAAGCTGTTATAATCGTCTTGGAATTCAATGTATTAGAAAAGGTTTTAATGATTATGAAAGTTCTGATTCTAAATGTTCTTTATGTAATGTAACCGAAGATGAAATCCATATTGTATATCAGTGCCCAATGTATCAAACTCTTCGTGTTGATGTACCGCTTCTATTCAATAATAACAGAAATATACATGGTCTTAAATATTTAATGAACTCTAATGATTATGCTTACATGTTAGGAAAATTCTTGTATAATGTATTTCGTGTACGAGGAGAAAGGATCTAATTCGCATGTGTATATTTTCATGTATGATATTTATTTAATGTGCTGTATTATGGGTCATTTGGCCTTGAAACAATAAAACTATTGAATTGAATTGAATTGAATTTTCTTTGTGACCCCCCCCATCCCCCTGCATAGTCTCGGCTATCTTCGGCTATCTTCGTGATCCCCATGGTGATGCTATTTTTAGACACTAGTAATCCCTTTCCATACAGGTGAGGGGTTTTACGTGGACGAGGAATTGAGGGGGATGGGGGGTAAGAGACGATAGATATGTAGGTGCTTGCTCTCATTGAAAGGAAAGGGGATGTGATTGTTTAGATTATGGAAAGAGGGAGGGAGGGAGGGAAGGAGGACGGAGGGAGGAATGAAGGGGTTGATAGAAACGCTAGAGCAAGGAAAGAGAGGGCAGAGGCAGCTTTTGAAACGAACGCTAGAATAAAATTATGGCACTACACATTCGCCATATATTAGATGAAGTACGAGTATATAATTGAGTATGAAAATATTATTTGGAATATTAAACGCGTGAATGAAACATTATAAAACGGAGAATTGATAAGGAAAATTTTTATGGAAACTAAAATATTGATTTACAGAGTGAAAATACATGTTTAAAAAAATTCATATATTGAAAGTAATTGCATTTTTTTTCCAAAGCGCATATAATTTTAAAAAACAATAATCAAATCGAAAGTATAATTATTACATGTAAATTTCAATGAGTTTATTCACTTTAGATATTAATAAGAAAATCAACATTGTATGTATCAAAAAAAAAAAAAATCTTGAAATAAACACGAGAATTTAATTATGACACTACACACTCACTGTATATTAGATGAAGTAGGAGTACATAACTAGGTATGAAAAATAATTATTGGAATATCAAACATGTGAATGAAACATTGATGATAAATACAACTTTACAGAGAGCTTGAAGAATAAATTGAGGGAATTCATAAAACAAATCTTTTTAATAATATTCTTTTACAAATTGAATGTAACATTAAAACATGTAAATGAAAATGAGGTATTACTTCTAAAAATGGAAACATTAAAAGCTTAAAAGAATACATTGAGGGAGTAAAAAGAAAAGCACTTGTTTACATAGATAAAAAGATTTCACTGTCCGAAATGATACTCTTTCAAAAGACAACTATAAATGTAAGAAAAGTCATTTTCTAGCATTGAGCCCTTCATTTCACATTCTAGACTTTGGAAAAAGATGACAATTCCAATGTGAATGATACTGATAGTCAGACAGGGGGAGGGAAAGACGACGAGAAGATTCATAGACCTCTAAAGTCTCCACAGAAAAGAAAAAAGAAATCTAAACCACGAGAGAAATGCTCAAAATGGATATGTACAAGAATTTGACTTTATACCAGAAGGAGACCAAGAGATGGATCCAATGTTTTTCATGATATTTCATCAATCTGAAGTCATTGATATATTAAATTCAGAAATTGATCAAAAGAAATGAATTAAATGGGCTCTATGCATTCATGCGAAATATGGGAAAACAGGACCAGATGGAACTAGATGTTACACAGATCCATATTTTCAAACAAAAATAGAGCCAGTGGCTCTGTAGCTCATCAGGCTTCATATCAATTTTGATTTAGGGTGTGGCAAATGTGGTTCCTCCCTTACTTTGGACCACAGGGTCACCAAATGTACAATTTGGATTCCTCCTTATCTAACTTAGGAGTTTGCACACAAAGTTTCAGCTTTCTAGGCCTTATGCTCCTTGAGAAAAAGATAAAATTAGGTTAAAGGGTGTGACCCCTGAGGCCCTTTTTAGGGGCCACAGGGCCACAAAAGCTATAAATCATAATCCTCACTTGTCAAAGAGTATATTCACAAGGTTTCAGCTTTCTGGGCCTATTGCTTCTGGAGAAGGAGATGAAAACAGATTTTAAGAGCTTGGTCCCTTTGGCCCTTAATAAGGGTCAAAGGGCCACCAAAGCTACAATTTAAAATCCTCACTAGTCAAGGAGTCTGTACACAAAGTTTCAGCTTTCTAGGCTTTATGCTTTTGGAGAAGATGAAAATAGGTATTTAGGGCATGGCCCCCGTGGCCCTTATTAGGGGCCAAAGGGCCACCAAAGCTACAATTTTTAATCCTCACTAGTCAAGGAGTCTGTACACAAAGTTTCAGCTTTCTAGGCCTTATGCTTCTGGAGAAGAAGATGAAAATAGGTTTTTAGGGTATGGCCCCGGTGGCCCTTATTAGGGGTCACAGGGCCACCAAATCTACAATTTTTAATCCTCACTAGTCAAGGAGTATGTACACAAAGCTTCAGCTTTCTAGGCCTTATGGTTCTGGAGAAGATGTAAATAGGTTTTTAGGGTGTGGCCCCTGTGGCCCTTATTTGGGGTCACAGGGCCACCAAAGCTACAATTTTTAATCCTCACTAGTAATTGAGTCTGTACACAAAGTTTCACCTTTCTAGGCCTTATGGTTCTGGAGAAGAAGATGTAAATAGGTTTTTAGGGCGTGGCCCCTGTTGCCCTTATTAGGGGTCACAGGGCCACCAACGCTACAATTTTTAATCCTCACTAGTCAAGGAGTATGTACACAAAGTTTCAGCTTTCTAGGCCTTATGGTTCTGGAGAAGAAGATGTAAATAGGTTTTTAGGGTGTGGCCCCTGTGGCCCTTATTTGGGGTCACAGGGCCGTAAAAGCTACAATTTTTAATCCTCACTAGTAATTGAGTCTGTACACAAAGTTTCAGCTTTCTAGGCCTTATGGTTCTGGAGAAGAAGATGTAAATAGGTTTTTAGGGCGTGGCCCCTGTGGCCCTTATTAGGGGTCACAGGGCCACCAAAGCTACAATTTTTAATCCTCATTAGTCAAGGAGTATGTACACAAAGTTTCAGCTTTCTAGGCCTTATGCTTCTGGAAAGAAGATGTAATTAGGTTTTTAGGGTGTGGCCCCTGTGGCCCTTATTAGGGGTCACAGGGCCACCAAAGCTACAATTTTTAATCCTCACTAGTCAAGGAGTATGTACACAAAGTTTCAGCTTTCTAGGCCTTATGCTTCTGGAAAGAAGATGTAAATAGGTTTTTAGGGTGTGGCCCCTGTGGCCCTTATTAGGGGTCACAGGGCAACCAAAGCTACAATTTTTAATCCTCACTAGTCAAGGAGTCTGTACACAAAGTTTCAGCTTTCTAGGCCTTATGCTTCTGGAGAAGAAGATGAAAATAGGTTTTTAGGGCTTGACCCCTGTGGCCCTAATTAGGGGTCACAGGGCCACCAAAGCTACAATTTTTAATCCTCACTAGTCAAGGAGTCTGTACACAAAGCTTCAGCTTTCTAGGCCTTATGCTTCTTGAGAAGAAGATGAAAATAGGTTTTTAGGGTATGGCCCCTGTGGCCCTTATTAGGGGTCACAGGGCCACCAAAGCTACAATTTTTAATCCTCACTAGTCAAGGAGTATGTACACAAAGTTTCAGCTTTCTAGGCCTTATGGTTCTGGAGAAGAAGTCGAAATTCCACAAAGTTTACGGACGGAAGGACGGATGGACGGATGGACGGACGGACGCCGGACACCATGCCATGCCATAAGCCCATCGGGCCTTACAGGCCAGATGAGCTAAAAATGACAAGTTGTACACAGATTGATGACCCAGAATATCTATATGCAAAATTAGAAGAATTGATAACTTTGAGGGGGACTCTTCAAATCTTGAATTTGAAACTATCATCAACATAAAACTGTCTGTGACAAAGTTTCAACCACTTGAAGCTTCTTCATTCATACCCTTGCCAGACACCTTGTCACACAAAAGGAGTATTTTGAACATTAGGAATTTGAATGATGATCTATGTTTTGTATATTCAATACTGGCACATTTGCATCCCTCACCAAACAAATGGAAAGATTTACCTTCAGAATATGAACAATATTTACAAGAATTGGACCTTACTGGATTTTCTTTTCCTATGCCTTTTAAAGACATCACCAGATTTGAACCAATCAATCGCTTATGTATTAACATTTACGGGTATGAGAAGAAAACAATATGTCGGATAAGAGTGAGTGATAATACAGGTGTTACCAAAGAACAACATATTGATCTCATGTATTTGACATCTGATACAGATGAATAGGATGACAATGACTTGGATAATAGCTTTGATGATATTAACAATACTGATGAAATGTTTGTACAAACTAATAATGCTTAATCACCAACATGAGTTCCTTATTGTGGAAAAAGAGGGGAAATTATACTTAACATGTTTGTCGAAAATGTATTTGGTGTTATTCCTCTCAAACAAGGCTAGAGGCACATAAACCATACTGCTACGACAAAGCACAGACCATGTTAAAGCCATCTGAAGACAAAGCGACTCGCAACTTTGGTTTAGGTAAATTACTTCACACTGTAGAAATGCCATTTGTGATCTATGCAGATTTTGAAACAGTCCTTGAACCCTAACCCATACAAAGTGATGATCAGAGAGAAATTGAAAAAACTCACAAATACATACCATGTGGATATGGTTATAAAACTGTCTCAAGAAATGAAAAATACACTAAACCATTGAAAGTTTACAGTGGGGAAGATGCAGCAGAGCATTTCATGGAAAGATTTTTGAAAGACTATGAAGAAATAAAAGAAATATTAAACAACCAATCCCTCTGCAGCTCACAGATGAGGACAGAGCTCTGATGAACTCTACTTCTGCATGCTATTTATGCAAACAAAAAGGCTTTGAAAAGGAGGATCAAAAGGTATTTGACCATGATCACATGGATGGAAGACTAAGAGGTGTGTGTCATAACACATGCACATTATAAAGAGAGGAAAGAAATCCCGATGGTGCTTCACAATGCATCGAGATATGATAGCAAGTTGATATTACAAGCAAGCAATAAATTTTCTAATAGGAAAAGTGAGTGCATACCACAAAATATTGAGCATTTTCTGAAGTTTTCCATTGATGACCTCATCTGTTTGAACTCTTTTAAATTCCTGTCAACATCCCTACAAACACTTACGGATAACTTGCTTAAGAAAGGTTTAGATAAATGCAAACATCTAGGCAGTCATTTTCCTGAACATCTGAGTCTTCTAACCAAGAAATGACAATACTTTTATGAATATATTCGAAAATATCTTTGGTGTTATTCCTCTTAAACAAGGCTAGAGGCACATAAACCATACTGCTACGACAAAGCACAGACTATGTTAAAGCCATCTGAAGACAAAGCGACTCGCAACTTTGGTTTAAGTAAATTACTTCACACTGTAGAAATGCCATTTGTGATCTATGCAGATTTTGAAACAGTCCTTGAACCCTAACCCATACAAAGTGATGATCAGAGAAATTGAAAAAACTCATAAATACATACCATGTGGATATGGTTATAAAACTGTCTCAAGAAATGAAAAATACACTAAACCATTGAAAGTTTACAGTGGGGAAGATTCAGCAGAGCATTTCATGGAAAGTTTTTTGAAAGACTATGAAGAAATAAAAGAAATATTAAACAACCCAATCCCTCTGCAGCTCACAGATGAGGACAGAGCTCTGATGAACTCTACTTCTGCATACTATTTATGCAAAAAAAGGCTTTGAAAAGGAGGATCAAAAGGTATTTGACCATGATCACTTGGATGGAAGACTAAGAGGTGTGTGTCATAACACATGCACATTATAAAGAGAGGAAAGAAATCCCGATGGTGCTTCACAATGCATTGAGATATGATAGCAAATTGATATTACAAGCCAGCAATACATTTTCTGATAGGAAAATTAAGTGCATACCACAAAATATTGAGCATTTTCTGAAGTTTTCCATTGATGACCTCATCTGTTTGAACTCTTTTAAATTCCTGTCAACATCCCTACAAACACTTACAGATAACTTGCTTAAGAAAGGTTTAGATAAATTCAAACAGCTAGGCAGTCATTTTCCTGAACATCCGAGTCTTCTAACCAAGAAATTACCATACTTTTATGAATATATCACCGATTTTTCAAAACTAGAGAAGATTACATGTCCTCGCAGAGATAAATTTTATTCTTCACTCACAGAAGAGACAATTACAGAAAAGGATCATGATTTTGTGGAAAAAATTTGGGATGTATTTAATATTAAATCCATTCACGAGTTCATGCATCTATATTTATCACTGGATGTATTGACACTCACAGACACAATGGAAGAATTCAGGAGAATGACTCGAGAGTTTTATGGATTAGAGTGTTTTTCATATTCATATTCATGTTTTTCTCATTACCTGGATTGACCTCAGATGCTTGCTTGAAAATGCCTGGAGTTAGCATTGATTTTCTAGCTGACATAGACAAATATCTTCTGTTGGAAGGAGCTGTTAGAGGAGGTCTATCTGTCATTGGCCATCGACATGCAAAAGGAATAACAGATACATGGATGACTATGATGATTAAATATTGTATTGTGATATCAACAATCTATATTGATGTGCTATGTCTGATATGCTTCCAAAAGCCAATTTTAATTTTTTGACAGAAGAAGAATTTGCAATTATTGACTGGTCTACCATTGGTACAGAAAACAGCCTTGGTCATATTCTGGCAGTAGACCTAATTTACCCTCCGCATTTACATCGGCTTCATGCATCCTTACCTCTTGCACCTACCAAAGCTTTTCCATTTTTTAAATTTTTTTTAATATTTTTATTTCATTTCAAGCTTTTCCATTTTGATAGCCACTAGGTCTTCAGAATAAATCTTAAAATATTTATAATTTGGTTTGTTGGTGTACTTAGTCAATCTTTGTTTATTGGCAACCAGCTCAACCCTTTCATATTATCGTACATTTTGTTAATGTTTTCCATAAGTAGCATTTGTACACAATATCCAAAAATCTTTCTAGAAATCATCAGTAGCTTCCTTTCGTCTTTCAGTATTGAAATCTATAAAAGGTTTCATCCATTTCGATTGTTCAAATGATAGAACTCTGTGAATTTTTCCTAATTTTAACCCTAGCTTGAGGTACAGCTTCAAAGTTGCAACATGTACAACATAAATCTCCTTATCTTTGAGGGTTGCAAATAGCTTCATCACTAAAGGTCCTTTTCTCTTGATTCCCATGTCTGTCAGTAATTACTTATGGTATTGAGAAAAATCCTCATATGGTATACTTTCGTTGGTAGGTGCAAGAGGTAAGGATGCATGAAGCCGATGTAAATGCGGAGGGTAAATTAGGTCTACTGCCAGAATATGACCAAGGCTGTTTTCTGTACCAATGGTAGACCAGTCAATAATTGCAAATTCTTCTTCTGTCAAAAAATTAAAATTGGCTTTTGGAAGCATATCAGACATAGCACATCCATATAGATTGTTGATATCACAATACAATATTTAATCATCATAGTCATCCATGTATCTGTTATTCCTTTTGCATGTCGATGGCCAATGACAGATAGACCTCCTCTAACAGCTCCTTCCAACAGAAGATATTTGTCTATGTCAGCTAGAAAATCAATGCTAACTCCAGGCATTTTCAAGCAAGCATCTGAGGTCAGTCCAGGTAATGAGAAAAACATGACTATGAATATGAAAAACACTCTAATCCATAAAACTCTCGAGTCATTCTCCTGAATTCTTCCATTGTGTCTGTGAGTGTCAATACATCCAGTGATAAATATAGATGCATGAACTCGTGAATGGATTTAATATTAAATACATCCCAAATTTTTTCCACAAAATCATGATCCTTTTCTGTAATTGTCTCTTCTGTGAGTGAAGAATAAAATTTATCTCTGCGAGGACATGTAATTTTCTCTAGTTTTGAAAAATCGGTGATATATTCATAAAAGTATGGTAATTTCTTGGTTAGAAGACTCGGATGTTCAGGAAAATGACTGCCTAGCTGTTTGAATTTATCTAAACCTTTCTTAAGCAAGTTATCTGTAAGTGTTTGTAGGGATGTTGACAGGAATTTAAAAGAGTTCAAACAGATGAGGTCATCAATGGAAAACTTCAGAAAATGCTCAATATTTTGTGGTATGCACTTAATTTTCCTATCAGAAAATGTATTGCTGGCTTGTAATATCAATTTGCTATCATATCTCAATGCATTGTGAAGCACCATCGGGATTTCTTCCCTCTCTTTATAATGTGCATGTGTTATGACACAAACCTCTTAGTCTTCCATCCAAGTGATCATGGTCAAATACCTTTTGATCCTCCTTTTCAAAGCCTTTTTTTGCATAAATAGTATGCAGAAGTAGAGTTCATCAGAGCTCTGTCCTCATCTGTGAGCTGCAGAGGGATTGGGTTGTTTAATATTTCTTTTATTTCTTCATAGTCTTTCAAAAAACTTTCCATGAAATGCTCTGCTGCATCTTCCCCACTGTAAACTTTCAATGGTTTAGTGTATTTTTCATTTCTTGAGACAGTTTTATAACCATATCCACATGGTATGTATTTATGAGTTTTTTCAATTTCTCTCTGATCATCACTTTGTATGGGTTAGGGTTCAAGGACTGTTTCAAAATCTGCATAGATCACAAATGGCATTTCTACTGTGTGAAGTAATTTACCTAAACCAAAGTTGCGAGTCGCTTTGTCTTCAGATGGCTTTAACATAGTCTGTGCTTTGTCGTAGCAGTATGGTTTATGTGCCTCTAGCCTTGTTTGAGAGGAATAACACCAAATACATTTTCGACAAACATGTTAAGTATAATTTCCCCTCTTTTTCCACAATAAGGAACTCATGTTGGTGATTAAGCATTATTAGTTTGTACAAACATTTCATCAGTATTGTTAATATCATCAAAGCTATTATCCAAGTCATTGTCATCCTATTCATCTGTATCAGATGACAAATACATGAGATCAATTTGTTGTTCTTTGGTAACACCTGTATTGTCACTCACTCTTATCCGACATATTGTTTTCTTCTCATACCCGTAAATGTTAATACATAAGCGATTGATTGGTTCAAATCTGGTGATGTCTTTAAAAGGCATAGGAAAAGAAAATCCAGTAAGGTCCAATTCTTGTAAATATTGTTCATATTCTGAAGGTAAATCTTTCCATTTGTTTGGTGAGGGATGCAAATGTGCCAGTATTGAATATACAAAACATAGATCATCATTCAAATTCCTAATGTTCAAAATACTCCTTTTGTGTGACAAGGTGTCTGGCAAGGGTATGAATGAAGAAGCTTCAAGTGGTTGAAACTTTGTCACAGACAGTTTTATGTTGATGATAGTTTCAAATTCAAGATTTGAAGAGTCCCCCTCAAAGTTATCAATTCTTCTAATTTTGCATATAGATATTCTGGGTCATCAATCTGTGTACAACTTGTCATTTTTGTTTGAAAATATGGATCTGTGTAACATCTAGTTCCATCTGGTCCTGTTTTCCCATATTTCGCATGAATGCATAGAGCCCATTTAATTCATTTCTTTTGATCAATTTCTGAATTTAATATATCAATGACTTCAGATTGATGAAATATCATGAAAAACATTGGATCCATCTCTTGGTCTCCTTCTGGTATAAAGTCAAATTCTTGTACATATCCATTTTGAGCATTTCTCTCGTGGTTTAGATTTCTTTTTTCTTTTCTGTGGAGACTTTAGAGGTCTATGAATCTTCTCGTCGTCTTTCCCTCCACCTGTCTGACTATCAGTATCATTCACATTGGAATTGTCATCTTTTTCCAAAGTCTAGAATGTGAAATGAAGGGCTCAATGCTAGAAAATGACTTTTCTTACATTTATAGTTGTCTTTTGAAAGAGTATCATTTCGGACAGTGAAATCTTTTTATCTATGTAAAAAAGTGCTCTTCTTTTTACTCCCTCAATGTATTCTTTTAAGCTTTTAATGTTTCCATTTTTAGAAGTAATACCTCATTTTCATTTACATGTTTTAATGTTACATTCAATTTGAAAAAAAATTTATTAAAAAGATTTGTTTTATGAATTCCCTCAATTTATTCTTCAAGCTCTCTGTAAAGTTGTATTTATTATCAATGTTTCATTCACATGTTTGATATTCCAATAATTATTTTTCATACCTAGTTATGTACTCCTACTTCATCTAATATACAGTGAGTGTGTAGTGTCATAATTAAATTCTCGTGTTTATTTCATTTTTTTTTTTTTTTTAATACATACAATGTTGCTTTTCTTATTAATATCTAAAGTGAATAAACTCATTGAAATTTACATGTAATAATTATACTTTCGATTTGATTATTGTTTTGTAAAATTATATGCGCTTTGGAAATAAAATGCAATTACTTTCAATATATGAATTTTTTTAAACATGTATTTTCACTCTGTAAATCAAGGGCTCAATGCTAGAAAATGACTTTTCTTACATTTATAGTTGTTTTTTGAAAGAGTATCATTTCGGACAGTGAAATCTTTTTATCTATGTAAACAAGTGCTTTTCTTTTTACTCCCTCAATGTATTCTTTTAAGCTTTTAATGTTTCCATTTTTAGAAGTAATACCTCATTTTCATTTACATGTTTTAATGTTACATTCAATTTGTAAAAGAATATTATTAAAAAGATTTGTTTTATGAATTCCCTCAATTTATTCTTCAAGCTCTCTGTAAAGTTGTATTTATCATCAATGTTTCATTCACATGTTTGATATTCCAATAATTATTTTTCATACCTAGTTATGTACTCCTACTTCATCTAATATACAGTGAGTGTGTAGTGTCATAATTAAATTCTCGTGTTTATTTCAAGATTTTTTTTTTTTTTTGATACATACAATGTTGATTTTCTTATTAATATCTAAAGTGAATAAACTCATTGAAATTTACATGTAATAATTATACTTTCGATTTGATTATTGTTTTTTAAAATTATATGCGCTTTGGAAATAAAATGCAATTACTTTCAATATATGAATTTTTTTAAACATGTATTTTCACTCTGTAAATCAATATTTTAGTTTCCATAAAAATTTTCCTTATCAATTCTCCGTTTTTTAATGTTTCATTCACGCGTTTAATATTCCAAATAATATTTTCATACTCAATTATATACTCGTACTTCATCTAATATATGGCGAATGTGTAGTGCCATAATTTTATTCTAACGTTCGTTTCAAAAGCTGCCTCTGCCCTCTCTTTCCTTGCTCTAGCGTTTCTATCAACCCCTTCATTCCTCCCTCCGTCCTCCTTCCCTCCCTCCCTCCCTCTTTCCATAATCTAGACAATCACATCCCCTTTCCTTTCAATGAGAGCAAGCACCTACATATCTATCGTCTCTTACCCCCCATCCCTTAATTCCTCGTCCACGTAAAACCCCTCACCTGTATGGAAAGGGATTACTCGTGTCTAAAAATAGCATCACCATGGGGATCACGAAGATAGCCGAAGATAGCCGAGACTATGCAGGGGGATCGGGGGGATCACAAAGAAAATAAGCCCTAGTGTAAACTTTGGGGGGATCGAGGGGATCAGGGGACATGGGTGGATCGGGTGGATCGGGTGGATCCTGAAGACAGCAAAGATATACTACTATCATTATGCATCAACTAAGTGTCGGAAATTGAAATGTCGTCAAAAGTATAATTGAAATCGAAGTTTCATGATTCACAGTAGTCTTGCCTTAATATATTCATTATCGCCATATTGCGGATTATTGGCTCGTACGTACTTGCCACTTCTGACCAAAAGAGTTGCCACCAAAACTTCAAGTCTCTACATCCGGGTCACACATTTTCTTCATTCTCTTTCCACATTCATACAGATTATTCAAAACATCCCTGATTTTGGTTAAAAAATCCACCAAACTTTACGAAAGCGTTTGCATGAAGTGGATATTCGACCACATCAGCCGTCTTCTCAGAAAAACCGCCAGCATTGATGTCACCTTTCACTCGAACAAAACCCTCAAGACCATCCTGAGAGCAAATGGGAGACGTGTCAGCCATCAATCTGCAACGAATTCAAGAGGTTGCATCTACAAAATCAGCTGCAACTGTGGAAACAGCTACATTGGAGAAACATGCCGACCCTTCAACATTAGACTCAAAGAACACAAAACTTCAGTTGAGAAATTGGACCTCACACCTGCCCTTTCAGAACCCATTGTGAACAACCCCAACCATTCATTCTGCTTGCACAACACTGAAATCCTGGCCTCCAACATCACTGATTGGC
The DNA here is from genome assembly GCA_916613615.1 of Steromphala cineraria. Taxonomy (NCBI): domain Eukaryota; kingdom Metazoa; phylum Mollusca; class Gastropoda; order Trochida; family Trochidae; genus Steromphala; species Steromphala cineraria. Next base: position 2,716,619 of record OU744732.1, on the reverse strand, counting down.
GAAAACGGATTCTCCTTGAATCAAACAACCTCAGGAGATTAAAGAGAACATATATAAGTTTGTTACATTGTTACACTCAGGAGATTAGCTGCCGAGATTAATATTGACCAAAAAGTTTATCTCCCTAATTCCTGGTGCAACACTAAGCAATCATAGACTCTATCTCCTGTACCACTTTGCTGTGAAAACATTAATTACCTGTCCATTGTATTTTCTCTTTCATGTCATGTTTTGATTGTAAATAGCTAATTAATAACTGCCTTCTGTATTGTATATGCTTAGTCACTTGGCTTCATCTATGTATATCTATGTATATAAATACCATACTGGATATTTCATTATCAGTCACCTGAAGAAGGGGCAAGAATTGGCCCAGAAACGTTGTGAGATATCAATAAAGAAGTTGTTAACATTTATCTTCTATTACCACACCAACTTCTATATGCCTTTGAAGAATTTCATTATCGTTACATGTTTGCGACCGAATTATTTGTTAAAACTCATTGATTTGGAATCTCCTCATCTAGGCAAGAAAGCTGAGAGAAATTGAACACTTTTCCTTGTTTTAAAACGTTCTGGAGCAATGACTCATTAAATAAATTATGTCAAATAAAGTGTATTATATCAACAACATTGTTGTCTCACATTAAATCGATATTTTATTAATTTTTTAACTGAAATGTAGAACGTTCTGTGCAAAAAACAATTTGAAATTATGTTTTGTGCAGCCCATGTGCGTTTAAAGAGACACAAATCTAAAGTATATGCCTTTCAAATCCACTCAAAACAGACCCTGTCAGGTAATAATATTTTATTTTTGGCGTTTCTTTTGGACACTAGTACAAAGATGAAATATGAATTGGTGATATGAATATTTTCTTGATGGTGTTATGTATATGTATATTTCAATGTTGTTCCTTACCATCAGTTAGCTTAAAGCAATAATAGATTAGCTTCTCTGGGTATTGTTCTTTAAATTGAGTAAGTAGCTCCTTTTTGTAATAGTCTTTGTTTATATATTAGGGGCTTGGGTACTTGGGTTAAACTAAATAGAGATTTCAAAACGAGTGAGTGTTGAATATCGAAAATATTTCAATGAGATATTTTCAAATGTTTTGATTTATTCACGAGCGAAAGCGAGTGAATACATCAAAACTTTGAAAATATTGAGTTGAAATATTTTCGATATTCAACACTTACGAGTTTTGTGATCTATTCATTACATACACAAGGGAATTTCTATTTCTTTGAAACGACGATCAAACCATGCGCGATTTTGTTGCGTAATAATACACTGGTGAGGTACCTCTGTGTTCGCAATAGCAAAAACATAGTCCCGTTTCCCGTTAGCATCATCTTTACCTCTAAATAAAATCCTACTTTTAAACAATCATTTATGTACCATTTATCGACAGGATTATCCAAAACCAAGACAGTAGCAAATACTTTAACAATAAAAAACGACGCTGTTGTCGATAGCTGTTCCAGTAGCGAGAACGTCAAGCTTAATGTCAGTGACTTGGATTTGAACGGTTCAACCGTCCTTGATAAACGTTTCCAGACGAATACCGACATTCAGTATGTTGCATGATTATGTAAAGCAATTGTTGATATTATAAATGAAACTGCATCTAAACACAACCGTCTCTAAACTATCGGCTTTCACTCAAACTTTCAAAGGCGACACAGCTCCGTGTTGACAAAACACGACCACTTGACTACAAAAGGGAGATAACTCTTTCCAAAATAAATTTAGGAAATAAATTTCAATTTAATGATAAAATAGCCGAGATCGGATCGCGAATATTGGTTTGATAATTTTGCACATATATTTTTGATGTGATGCAGTTTTATTTTGAGGGAAAATACGAAAATGGAAAAAAAATATGATGAATTAAAAATTTGAAGCGACAGGGGTACGGCTGCACCCGATCAGCTGATTGCAAACGTAGTACGGCATTATGACGTCACTATCGTTGAATAACCTGCTTTGGTTACACAACACTCGTTGAATAACTTTCAACTGGTTATGACGTCACTATCGTTGAATAACCTGCTTTGGTTACACAACACTCGTTGAATAACTTTCAACTGGTTACACAACACTTGTTTTAAATAACCAAAATTATCTCATGAAGATATTCAGAACACGTATGTAATAATAGCTAATATCATTCACTGGGTTACTTAAAAGGATAGGATTTATGTTTCCAGGTCAGTGGTTGTTTCTTCTGAGCATGAACCAGGTCGGTGTTTGTGAACTCATGTCGATGATTTTGTTTATATATCGTTAAGCCCTATACTTTGTTAGTCTGCCAGGTTATCTTGTATTGTGTACCTATATATCATATCCCCTTGAATTTATCTCTGATGTATAAGCTGATCTTACTTCGTATTAAATCCATTTTAAGTTCTAAAACTGTTGTGTGATATCTTTAAATACTTGTTATGTGGTAGATTGGGGTTTTGCCCATTTCACTTTCCATCTGACACATAACAATTTGGGGCTCGTCCAATTTTGAACCTAATTAATTTGTAATTTGTAATGGGTTAAAGGGAAGCATTTTTGCAATCTGTGTTTTACTATAATTCCATGCTAATATCAAAATTCATTCTGATGAACACAACAATTTCTTTAGCTCATTATGAGTTTTGATGTACAAAGCTTTGTTAAGCACATTACAGAGGCTAGTATTCTCAAGCTTAAAGTTCCTGAGTTGCGTGAGGTGACAAGTCATTATGGCATTAGTATAGACAAGTCAGCTCGTAAACCTACAATTCAGAATGTTCTGTTGGATTATCTGGTTAGCAAAACGATTGTGGAAGAGGTTGATTTTGACAGTGGGCAGGATCTTGAGGCTCGTGGATTAGCAAGGCTTGAGGAACGAGAATTTGAGTTGAACAAGCTGGAGTTAGAGTTCAAATTTCAGTTGAAGAAGTGGAAGTTAAAAGGCAGTTCTCATAGTAATGTTGATAACACAAAGTATGTCAGGTTGGTTCCTCAGTTCAGAGAGAGTGTGTAACGATTTAGCAGGAGGTGAAGTTAGAGCTGTTTGTCCAGTTGTTTGTGAGGTTCCACTCGTTGAAGATATCCAGGAGGATGTTGTTGTTGTTGATTCTTCAGGTGCTAAGTCAAGGACAATGACAAAGGTCAAGGCTTCTGAGGAAGTTGATTTGTCTGAAGTATTTGATGGCTTATCATATACAAAGCGTACCTCTGCTTCCCAAACTGTTGAGGTTGATGATCTGTCTTGTGACAGTCGGGTAGAGGAGGATAATGCTGATCCAGTTTTGCAACTATATCAGGATTTAGGTATTCCTAGGAAGACTCGATCTGTATCTGTTAGCCATGCTTGGAATGCAGATTCCATTATTGTGTTGTTGCTCTTGTTATGTTCAGTGTTAGCCAGATTAGATGCTAGGCTCTCGCATATTGAAGACTCGTTGTTAAAGGCAGATATCTACTCACTGCCAAGAACTGATGTTTGTTTAGGAAAGATAAGGACTCCTTATTTTGTAAATGAATTTGATCATCTTCAGGGAACCTGGCAGATCCCATTAAGTCAGAAGGCAAAACACATTACTGCTTTTGTAGCACCACATGGTCCATCCCAAAATTTGGTCATGCCTAAAGGTTTCAAGAATGTAGCAGCAACTTCTCTTATGGACATGGTACTTACTATGATCAATCACTTGGATCTATACCTTGATGTCGCCTTCGTAGCAGCAGAAACGTTGCGGGAACACTTGCATGTGATCCTAGAGTTGTTCGTGAAACTGTTCAATGCTCAATTGACCGTTGACTTGAATTTGACTGTGTTCTGCAGACGTGTTGCTGACACATAACAATGGTATTGATCAATCTGTTGCTGAAATACAGCTATATGGAAATATTTCTTTCCACCCCAGCAACAGAAATGGGAGTCATTCAATTAACAATTATGTTTCAAATAAATTATGTTAACAATATTCATTGAGTATAATATCACATTCAGATTGCTTAATATATCACATGAACATAATTCATATCAAAGATATTAAGGTTGCACTTAGAAATTATAATTTATAAAAGCACATGGCATGGCCATGATAAAAACAGAGATTGTTAAACAGTATTTTACTGAATTAAATCAATATTATAGAAACTCAATTTCATCTTGATTGGTTTATAATTATTATTTATAAAACATTAGGCAGCTTATAAAAGAGTTTGAAATTGAATTGAGGCAGATAGGAATAGATAAGAACATCGCCATACCTGGAAATGAAATAGGTGTTTCCACCTCAGCAACATAATTGGAGTGGGGTAGAAAATAGGTAGACGAAGGATGTGGTTACAAGGAAAACAGTAGCAAGTTAGAAGATACGTAACAAATCAAAGGAAACCTTTGATGATACCAATAAATAGAACAGGGGAAGTCCAAGAGGTGGGTAGCCTTTAAAGGGGCAGTAGCACGTTTTTTGATAATCTTATATTTCAAAATTTTCATTGATTATTGAATGTTAATGCTAAATGTATTATGTTGATAGTGTCATAAATCTCATTACACAAGCCAATCAGCCATAGTCAGAGGACAAAGTATGAAGATTCACATAAAATCCATTGGCGGCCATTTTTGTGTGAACACCTTTAATTCATTTTGTGTAAGAAAAAGGAATCGCATGGCTAAACTTTGCATTATATATTTGAATTATTACTGCTTCATTTAGTTTAAATACATTATCTTTCATTTTGAACCATTTATTTTCATTTTCCTGACATCACCATTTATTCCCCATAAAAACGTGCTACTGCCCCTTTAAAGCTGAACTTAATATAGAATAGAAACTGAAGGGAGTTGCTTGTTGGCAAAGCTCCTAAAGCAGAAGAGTACAAGTGAAAAATGTATAGGGATGGCGTTCGACGGTAAAAAAAATAAAAAATCAGACACATGAACTTGTAACATATAATGAAATGATAAGAATGATGACTGAATAGTGGATGATATAGGCAGTATTAAGGATTCAGCCATCAATCCTTATTGTTATTGGCGTGTTTTTTATTATTATTCCACGATTCTTGTTAACAAGATTCAGACCAAACGGCTAATGCTATCACAGCCAAATTTTGCATACTGGTAGACCTGGATAAGGAGACGCGACAATAAGCTTTTGGGACAATTCGGTCCATACATTAAAGGTACAGTTCGATTCCAAAATCGAAAATTTAACATTGATTTTTTTTTCAAAATGCACTTAGAGACCTAATTTTTTTTAAATGTGCGCAATCAAAAATGCTGCAAAAAACTAAACATGGAAATTTCGTAGGTCACGTGGTTAGGCCACAATCTTGGATTTAGTGCATTTTTGATCATTGCCGACCCCACCCACCTTTGACAATCTTCTCCTCTGAAGATATTTGCACTAGAGATCTGAAATTTACACTCAATGTAGCTGAAGCATAGTAGTTCTTAGTTTGTTCTTTAGAAAGTCCTAACTTTAATACTTTTCTTGCTGTGATTTTTCAAAGTTGACCAAAATCTAAATATCGCAAACTTCAAGGACAGATAACTCAAAAACCAGACCATAGAATTTTATGATTTTTGCATGAGAGTTAGACATTGGCAAGGTCTTTAAGATAAAAGAATAAAATTGCTCGCGAACAGTCATTTCCGGTCAGGGTCAGAGGTCAAACTTTGCTTTTTGGAAATGTGGTGTATTGGTGGGTATGTTTAACGTATCGTAACGCATCAACGACGTACGCTAACGGCTTGTTTTATACATCACATGAAAGCCAAAAGTCTATAGATTTTTTTTAAATTTGACAGTAAATTCCTATATTTGTTTTACATTGAGTTACGGCTCTTTGAATATTGTCAATTCTGCTTTCGTTTTGATTTCTTAGGATACAGGTATGTGAAAAAAGTTGTTAGTCATCAGTGATAGACGACAAATCATGCGTTAACCATCAACAAAAGACTATAACCCATAAGCTTTTGACTGAAATCATTACCTTGTGAATTACATTGACACCATACAGCGCTGAATCCGTTTGTCGTCGCTTGCGACTCTATTTAGATATTATGTCACATTCAACCGGTTTGGAAAATGTTGAGGCGATTTAACAGTTGTGTTATTATATCAACATGAACTTGTGTACGATTTTTATCTAAAAGTTTTGAAAAAACATTATGAACCGACTGTTGATTAAAGTTAACAGGCTTAAAGCATGACGTGAAACACTTGAAATCATTGAAAAATGCAAATGATACATATTAATAACTTAGATTTGTACTTTCTTGTACTAATGTCTATGTTCCATACGATGACATTAAAGGCTAAACAAAGTAGGTATCAGAACAAATTACGGTATTTCAGTCTCTTTCATCCGGCTGTACTCTATCCTAAAAAGCACAAATATTTGGTTTTGAAGTTCATTCTAGCAGATATTGTTAGCTGCATAATATTATTGTTTGTCGAAACCAACGAATGATTGGAAAGCTGATTAGGATTCGCATGACATGTGTGGAGCTTTGAGAAGATAGTTCCTGTTTTGACCTAATTTGCATGTTTATTAAATATGGATACCAAATCTATTCGATAGCTCTATTGCATCGATAACATCCATTATATAACGATTTTGTCTTTCAATAACCTAAATTACATGTTGAAGGAAGCACTCAAATTTTAAAAAGGATCCGACTTATCATTTAGAACATTACGGCCCTCTATGCCTATTGGGATAACGGAGTCGAGCGTTCATGTTTTGTTCAAATTGTTCTAACGATTTTTAGCTCATCTGGCCTGTAAGGCCCGATGGGCTTATGGCATGGCATGGTGTCCGGCGTCCGTCCGTCCATCCGTCCATCCGTCCGTCCGTAAACTTTGTGGAATTTCGACTTCTTCTCCAGAACCATAAGGCCTAGAAAGCTGAAACTTTGTGTACAGACTCCTTGGCTAGTGAGGATTATAAATTGTAGCTTTGGTGGCCCTGTGACCCCTAATAAGGGCCACAGGGGACACACCCTAAAAACCTATTTTCATCATCTTCTCCAGAACCATAAGGCCTAGAAAGCTGAAACTTTGTGTACAGACTCCTTGGCTAGTGAAGATTATAAATTGTAACTTTGGTGGCCCTGTGACCCCTAATAAGGGCCTCAGGGGCCACACCCTTAAAACCTATTTTCATCTTCTTCTCCAGAACCATAAGGCCTAGAAAGCTGAAACTTTGTGTACAGACTCCTTGACCAGTGAAGATTATATATTGTAGCTCTGGTGGCCCTGTTGCCCCTAATAAAGGCAACAGGAACTTCCTTCAAATCTATTTTCATCTTCTTCTCCTGAAGTATAAGGTCTAGAAAACTGAAACTTGTCGCCTATATACTTAATTTTATGATTGGTGACCCTGTGGCCTCTACAAAGGGGGAATCACATTGGCCACACTCTACAGCATAATTGATGATGAAGCCTGATGAGCTACAGAGCCAATGGCTCTATTTTTATAAATTGTGATACTCACGTAGACAAGTTGCATTTTCATTGCACAAACTTACTTCATGTCTAACAAATTGAATTAAGAATAGGAAAATGTCCCCAAACCAGCAAAATATATCAAAAAAACATTTGTAAATTATAATTACAATTAAAATAGTTTAATAGTATAGAAGATGTTTAAGGTCACATCAGCAAGCTCATACATGTACACGTTAATAATATAATATCAAACTAGAAACATGTGCATGTAATGCAATGTGATGTCCCCCGCCCTAACTTTTAAACGAACCTTATCAGCTAGTCTTATATGCCAGTGACTTCAGAAACATTCCACAAAAGATGTAAACTCAAACTCGCCAATATTTGCGGGTCAGGTATCGTCGTTAGGCGAGTTTGAGGAGTTTATTCCACTTAAACCGAAATTCGTACATATTGGCGTGCTAGTTTTGTGATACCGCATCTACCAATACTGGCGTCCTTTATCTGACGGCTGCATGGTGAAGCGCCTGCATCGTAACAAGTACACGAGGTCCATGAGCTCAAGGAGTTTTGGACAGGTATAAATACTCGCATTTTGCTTGCATTTCCTGTCACACATTGGGCATCGTGTGACGTATGGAACAACAAATGAAAGCACTCAGGTAAGCTTTATGATATTTCTCACTTAGATATCATGTTAATATTCTATATAGCATTTACTGCATTGCTCGTTTCAGACGTTGAAGCACGTTTTCAACGCATTATCTAATCTATTCCCCTTTTATATAATTAAGTTTATAAAGAATTTATAATTTTCTAGAGGTCAACGAGACTCGACATTTTGCGCGAAAACTGAATGCGGCAATTTCAGTGCATTTATGAACAACATTTTGGTAGGGAAAAGATTCAAATAACTTAGCTAAAGGTTTAGTTCGTTTCATAACTACTGTTTGGGAAAACAAATACATTTCAAGTAATTGTTGTGTAATATTCATTTTCGTTCTTTTCTTTTCCCACTAAATCTCTTCATTTTCCTACGAACATGCTACTGTCCGACTTAATTGCCTATATTATATCTAAAAACTGGTTTGAAACACACTGAATTAAAAGTAATTCCAGCTTGTAAAAAATTTAATTTAGCCATGCGCTTCCTAAGTAAATATCCATCGGATGTTATTTAATGATTATAAGCAACATTGTAACATGAAGGCTTCTTACATTGAATGTACCCGTTAATAAATGTTATTAATGAAAGTCATTTTGAACCATCCTCTACGGATTATTACACTATACCGATTACCGTTAGAATAGTTTGCAGCAACAGTCAGCAATTAGTGAAATAAGATAAGTAAAAAAATAACTTATACATTAATGTTTCAAACAACATACCAATGTCACTTTAACTTTTATATAAACGACACGGCAACAACAGTTACGGAAATTTGTAACAATATAGTTCAGTTTTTACATGGATTCTCAAAGAGGACAGACTTCACCAGCATCTCACCTTCTCAGAGCTGTTCAACTAATTCTCAACATGTTCCAAAGTTTACACCAAGAGTTTTCCCATTTGGGACCAACACATTATCATTTTAATTTGAAAATACAATAAAATCTATTTACATTGTTTTTGTTGTAATCTTTTGTATCACAGCATCGCACGTGCTAGTTTTGGGCACGTTTACACATGCTGCCAATATGCAAAACTAGGACGCCAATATTCAAAACTAGGAAGCCACTATGCAGGATAAAGACACCAATATGCAAGAAAGGTCACCAATAGGGCAGATATATTGGATTGTAACTGCTAAATATACATAATGGCACTTAATTTAGGTTTAAAAATTAATATATCCTCAAGAGTAAAGGGGTCTTCTTCATCTATGGGTCTTTCCACATTCTTATGTCTCAAATACTATTCTGAAAGCTTTTGAAATAGTAGCAAGAAAAAGAACCTTATTTTATGCACTAAGTGCAAATTGTTTCCACGCAAACCAGAAAAATGTAAAACTGAGAATAACCAAAGTAGTCAAAGGCATCACTCCAGAACTAAATCAAATACCAAGTTATGTAAAACAATATTTATTGTTTTGTAGCTACGGACCGGAGACGAACCCTCCCCTAAACAGTACAAAGTTCAAATTGTTTCATAAAACCATACACAAATGAAAAGCTCAGAAATACCAAAATAGCAATATGCACACCTCACTCACCAGGTCTAAGCACATACCAACTTTCGTAAAACTAAAATTCAAGGTATTTGAGATAAAGCCTGTAACCGGACCCTTAACCTATATCCACAAAGTTAAAAATTTCAGGACCAGTTTCATTGCCTGTACCGTTTCAATTTCAAATTACATACTCAATTTACAAATGTACATTTGAAGCATATAAGAACAAGAGTCTGGAGATTGGTTCAATACGTACCAACAAATTATCACACACAATATATTTCATCAAATGTTTTTTCAGTGTTTTGATACGAACATTGCTTTCCTTAATCCCATGAGAAGATTGGGAAATGTGTTATTCTTTATACAAATTGTTCACGAGATTTTGTATTTATTTTTTCCGTACTATATATGTTTTACTCTTTCCAAAAATGTTTTCATGTTTGGCATCGTGTCAGCTCAACGAAGGCTTGAATAGATACATTGCGTGCAACTTGATAGACGACCTACGATAAGACTGACGGGTCTATAACTATTTAGCCATAAATATAGTATTTATCTTTCTGATTGAAGTGAGCAAAAGAATAAGGAGAATGGGATTCCACTTGATCGCTATCAAGTAGTTTTAGGCTGGACTGAACAATGAGGCAACTATTCAAACTATTTTATCTGATTCTATTTTGTTAGCCTTAGGGTAAACGCTAAATGCTTCATAAAATCAGCTTCTACTTTTCATATATGTGTATTTATTTATCTGATACGACGCAAGATGTAATAAATGCGATAAGACGTTAAAGTCGCTGTAAATTGTACTAAAAACGCGGTAAAATGTGATACTGCGGTTAACTGCAACAAAAAAGCGGTAGCTTGAATGAAGATTAAGTCAACCTTTGTCACCTTAAATTGTTTCGATTCTGTAAGTGGAACGCTCAATGCTAATAAAGTTAGCTTCTGCATGTATTCAGATGTCACTCTTTCCACATAGACAGCTTGAAGTATGCATGGCTATGTATTTAATTGAAAAATACAACTGCATCAAGTGCATTTGAACTAATGTGAACATGTCCGGTTTGAGCATTCGATTTTCATTGTTTTCAATAAAATATTGTAAAGAAAGGTTTCCTAGTGATGAGGGAGTTGTTGTAGTTATACACTGCTTTAACGCTGTTTCAATACTTTGATCCACGTCCTAATGAAAGTATTGACGTATGATTTTATCATCTTTGATTTTACTATCTATCAAAAAGAGAACATTTTGATAGATCATTATCTCAGTTTTTAAGATTCACATGCCACATGGTTTCCGGTTTATATGATTGGGAAATAATTCAATTGATGAATATATGATTGGGAAATAATTCAATTGATAAATATATGATTGGGAAATAATTCAATTGATAAATATATGATTGGGAAATAATTCAATTGATGAATAGGGGGGAAAACCGTCCTTTGAAATATGCTTTTTCAGCCACTTACCAATTTCGATACGGAAATTTAATTTTGTGTTTCTTATACAGAAACATTCTAGAATGATACAGAAATAATCCATTATGAAGATTCTTTGTTGTGAAGTTCCAATGTTCCTATTTTATTCAAATAACAAAAAGCTGTTTGATTGCCATATCTTTTTACGAAGTAAGATGTTAGATTCATCGTCGAGTGTACGTAATTTGATTATCTATAGTTCAAACTGATAATTTAATCCTAAGATTTAATTCTGGAACAACTTTTCAGAAGACAAGACAATGTTCATTTAAGGAAATATCAACTTCTGTCATCTTTTAGAAAAATTTCTATTTATTCCATGGTTTTGACATGCATTGTTTAACGACAAACACAGATATAACTGTAATAACCTACTATATCAATCAAACATTGTTGGTTCAGCATATTTAACTATACAAAATGGCCTCCCAGAAAATCTTGATGATGTCCATGATGGTTCTAAAATGGTATATGTTATTTTAAACAATAAATTCAACATGCGTGTTGCTGTAACTAAAAAAACTAATGGTTTAAAAACATGTTTACAGATCAACAATTTCCACTGCATAAAACTTTTTGAATCACAAAACATGTTTTCAGATCAACTATTTCCACTTCACAAAGGTAAAACATCACAAAACTGTAAATAATCAAAGACATGATGTTTATGTATAGTTTATTGTACTTAAAAACGAAATATACGGTAAACATTATAACAGCAACTTTAAAAGATTTGGAAATGTATAACACATTTAAACATAACTTTACGTATAGACATATATTAGATCTGGACAACCATAACTTCAGAAACAAATTTTTCTTGATTCCGTTTTATTTAAAAACATTGATTCCGTTTTATCTAAAAAACATGCAAAAGGAACAATTTTCCTGAAGATTGTGAAAAAGCGTCCTTTGATTTCATTCTGAAACAACTTTTAAGAAGACTAAACTTTGTCGACTTCAGGCAATTTCAACTTTTGTCAGTTTGTTTTGTAAATTCTATTTATTCTATTGTTTTGAAAGCATTGTTTAACGACTAAGACAGTTATTACTGAACAAATATACACATCGACCTCAATCGAACATTGCACCTGACGTTGGAGTATCATTGAAATAAGCAATAGAATGACTAAAATGAGAAATTTCAAACAAAACTCACTAATTGCCAATAAACTTTTATCAAATGCAGAGTTCTACACAGCAAATCCTAACTCATTCACTCTTTACATCTTTGTCCTTTGAATACAAGTTATAGAACCTCGAGCCCGCCATCTTCTCCTCATACACACGGTAGTAGTCCTCCAACATCTCCTCTGTGAAGTAGTTCCTCCAGTCTCCAACCACACCTGGTCAAATAAAATAAAATACATTTAGTTGTGATAAATCGGTGCTTTTGTCTTGAAACATGATGAATCATAATATAGAATTTATATAATGATTTTTGATATTTTATGGACTCAAAATTATTTTGTTTTCCGACCATATCATTGTAAATCATTTTATGTACTTTTGTATGTGGTTAGATCTCGTGGGGGAGTGGTACCGTTCACTTATTTGGTTAATCACCTATTCTTAAGTTTTTTCGAAACAATAAGAACTTGTGAAGGGTAGAGTTTTTTTCTGACTTCAATCTTAAAATCGTTTGATGATTATTTTACCTTGGTATGTCGTTAGTGCCAGTGGTACGTTTTGCCTATTCTTTTGGTTATTCTGATTGCATCATTTGATCCTAGTTTCCATGGAACATTGTTTTGCTAAGTGCTTTTGTTTGACGACAAAATCGTTAAAGGGGCAGTCCTATCAGGTTATGTTATGTTGAAACGAAATTGAAGAAGAAGTGATCAATGGACATCGCGCATCCATCCGTCCGCTACTAATTATGTCCGCCTCCTAACTTTCTAACTTATCAATAAATTCTTACAAGTCATTTCAAATTCATTATTGAAATGCAGGTTTCAGGGGGAAAGTGATGAATTTGTAAGAAAAGTACTCCTCTCCGGCTTTCAATTTCTAAAACTAATGAACATGTGTTGATCATATTGATATTGAAATGCAGTATCATATGAAGATGATGTTCAATTTTGTAATTATTTTTGTCCAATTTGTCCAACAGCCAAGTTGAGGGCTGTGTCAAAATACTAAAGACAGTCCCATAAGGCTCCAAAAATCTAATGCATGTGTCGTATCGTGATATCAACTTGTAAATGAGATACAAAACGACAAGAAGTTGTGTCTTGATAAGCACTTTTTCAAAATGTTTGGTAAATGTTAAATCTGTTTAACAGCACCCCAAATCCTTCCCTCTTTTGTAAAATGTTTTTGCGCTAAGATTTAAGATTTAAGGTTCTCATTTTGGGCACACTTCAAAGAACCACAGTTCATTTCTTAATTTAGATATCGAAACATCGATTATACCGATACACTCGGTATATCAACCACAACATTTGTTACATTATATTACACAAAAAAACATATTGTTAAGGAGCTAGAAAGACAAACATCGTCAACATATATAGAGAATCTCACCAAGTGTCTTCTGATATCAAATATATCAACACAAGTTGATAAAAGTAACAAATAAGATAATTTACTTTTATCAACGAGTGTTGATATATTTGATATCAGAAGACACGAGGGTGAGATTCTATTTATCATCCAAAATCATTTTTCATCACATTTGCATGAACATGTACATCTTTGAACACTGCATAGCCCTCAAACTCCTAAAGCAGTGATGTCATAGCATTGTGACGTCATCGTGTTAATGACGTCAAAGCATTGTGACGTCGTTGTGTTTATGACGCCATAGCATTGTGACGTCAGTATTGATGATTTAAAACGTTTGTGATGTCATGAATTTTCTGATTACAGGGCATTGTTCAAATCTACTGTCAAAGCGATATCTCCTAGAAGATATCGCTTGATCTTCCACAAGCGATATCTCCTGTGGAACACAGTTTTGGATGATAAATGATTTTTCGTTGTTTTCAAGTAAACAATATCCTCACTCTTACTATTCATGTTATCAAAACAATGTATACATCTATATTTTCAACAACAACACACTTTCTGAAAACCCTTTTCAACAAAATTAAAAACAATTGAAAAGTTAAGGAGTTAAGTCTGATTAAATCACATTCGGACATATGCCAGATTTCAAACGTATGTATCTCAAAAGTTGTGACAGATAATTCCCCCAATTGTTTCTGCCGCTAGGAATAGAATTTTCTGTAGGCTGATGTCATAGCTGACGTTGGCCGGCGTGATTAATTTTCTGAATACCTCTAATCATTTAAAATCATGTGAAATTTGGTCATTTTGATGATGGATTACCAAGTGCTTACCTCTTTGACAAAAAGGCATGTGTTGGTCAAACACTGTGTGACGGTCAAAGAGGAAGTCTTGAAAACCTAACTTGTGGGTTATTTTTTTGTGGAAAATCATTTTAGTCGTGTAAAGCTCAGAACATGTAAATATAATTTTTGGTAATGATATACATAATGACAAACAAACATGTGTCATAATGAACTAAATAATATAAAAATTTATCATAAGAATGACGACTTTGTTTGGGGGGGGGGGGGGGGGGGTATATGACAATGACCAATGCTTATTGGTTTAAATATTTACATACTCTGTTAGTGCTTCAGCATTTATTACCTTTTCTCATTAACACACTTCTTCCATTAATTTTGAAAACGTTCTTCTTTTTAGCTTTCATCTTTCCAATTTCACATTCCTCAGCTATAGAACGACACAGATCATCATCACGGGGAAGGTTTAAGAAGTCCGATAGTTCCTGAGTTGCTTTCACTGGATTCTGGTTACGATGGAAAAAAATAACAGTAGCATGTACAGTAGTATGTTTGAAATTAGCTTCGTATTGCATATGTAAAAACAGTAACCTGTTATATGATATATGAAATATGCATTTCCATTACTGAAATTGAAATTAAGTATAATAATGAGTGAAGACCGCCATATAAGATAGTATGACATATCTTTGTTTATTATGAACTTATCCTATAACAATGTGAAGTTAAAAGATAGACCACAAGGGTTAGAATTAACATATTGATATACTGATGGAAATGAATAAAGGAACGCATGTATTGATGGTGAAACTTGTTTTATTGTCATAGGTTTTTGATCAATTATATTTCTTTAAGTATGTACACCACAGGTGAAATTTCAGTATCTGGTGTGTCCTCCCCGTATCCCGATCACTTCTTCACACCGTCGTGGAACACTTTGGATCAACTTCCGGATGACAGCCCGAGGAACTGCGCGCCACTCTTCTTGGAGAGCCTGGAACATGGCATCAAGTGTCTAGGGTAGAATGTCACGGTCCCTCACCCGACGTCCAAGAACGTCCCAGAGGTGTTCAATGGGATTAATGTTTGGGCTCTTGGACGGCCATGGCAACACTCTGACGTTGTTTTGCTTGAGAAAATCCCTGCTGACGTAAGCCGTGTAGGGTCGAGAATTGTCATGTTGATACTCAAAGTTTACACCCACTCTACGGCGGAAAAGGAAGAACAACAGGTTGCAACACTTCGTCTCGGTAACGGACACCAGTCACCCTTCCATCAAGTCGAACAAGGTTGGTCCTATGGTCGTAGGTTATGCCGCCCCATAACATCACAGATCCGCCCTCGTAGGAATCGTGTTGTTTCATGGTGCACTGATGGTGACGTTCACGAAGGCGTCGCCAAACGCGGATCCGACCATCTGCGAAGTCCAAATTGAATCTTGACTCATCACTGAACATGGTATTGCGCCAATGTCGAAGTTGTCTTACTCGATGTTGTGTAGCCCATGCTCTTCTGAGACGTCTGTGTTCGGCAGTCAGTCTTACCCCAAGAACAGGACGGCGTAACTTTAAGCCTGCTGGTTTAAGTATGTTTCTGACAGTACGGTCACAAATTCTTAGTCTCGTTACTGCCTGAACTCAGAGTTTGTTTTAGATGCTTGTTTAAATCGGTTACGTAAGGACAGCAGCACCAGCTGTCGGTCGTTCCAGGGCGTTGTCTTACGTTTTGGACCACGACCTGGTCTAATCTTTACGTTCCCTGTCTGTCGGTACCAGTTCCGTAGTCGCGAAATCACACTTTTAGACTTGTTAAAGTGTCTGACTGTCTGGCATATTGATTGACCGCTGTTTATGCACCTGATAGCCTGCCATTTCTCATTATCAGAAAGGTATGCTCTTGGCATGATTCTGAAGGTAAAGGTACTCTTACATTCATTGACTCCTTGAAGGTTAAATGGACGTTGCCATTCATGAAGTTCATGGAAATCAATTTTCACGTGCACGGTACCTTTTTCAGTGAAAGTAAACTTCAACATTTGCAGTTTATAATGGCCCCATGCAGCCTCGAACAAACGGAACATGCAAGACAAAAGTTAACAGTAATTAAGCATTCCCTTATTCGTTTCCATCAGTATAAATTAAAAAACAAAAAGGTTTTTATCATTCTGATAGAGAGCTTGAAAGATGCTTCACAAGCAAATCATTAGCTGAATGTGAATAATGTGCACAAGCACAAGTACAATTGGCATTTTCCCTCACACAATGTTCTTTAAGCTGAAATCACTTGTTTTGAAAAATCACTTTGCTTTATCTAATCCAATTCTCTTCTCACCAAGGCAGATTTAGTCATGAAATGTTGATCGAGCCTCTGTTCCAATAAGTTGAGATTGTGGGCTAGAATTGGAGATGCCTGATTTAAGGCAATCAAAGTTAGTTGGGCAATAAGCGACAAAGTTCTTAAATCATCATTTAGGGTACTGGATAATTGCAAAGGCATTGTGATATGAATCATCCCTTCCATGCGAGAAGCATTGTCATTCACTAAAAAAAGTACAAATGGATCGTTGATCAAATTTTTCATTCAGGGGAAAGTGTCGTAATCCACGAATATGGTATAATTAGAACAGAGGTAGGATCAAAATTTGTGACTTGATCTACCCCAGATTATAACCAGGCAGAACACGAATTACCTTCACTACATCTTCATACAGTTGAATATAAACAGGGATGTCAGGATGGTCTCTAATATAACCCTCTGCATCCCTCATGTGTGCAAATATACCTTTGTTCCCAACTGTTCAAATGGAAAGAATTTTTACTCAATATCAAAAAGCATTGTATTCGTCATTTAGCATAGAGTCCCTTATAATAAATTCCCGAGTTTCATTGTATGAGATAGAGATACCGTAGTTTTTCGATGATTTCGTCAACGATTTCATTTCTCAATCGACCAAGGATTGATACACAAGATATAAACTTCAAATGAATTTTTGTTTCCGAGGAAACGACATGTGGCCAGATTGAGTAAATATGTCTTTTCGTTTCAGAGAAATGGATGATAACATGTTTTGAAGTGTTTTGGAAAAGCCAAGATCTCTGTTCTGTTTCAAAGGTTGCAACTGCATCGGCTCAGTGATAAACGGAAGCTGCAATATCAAAGACAATTTTGTGTTGGATGGAAGGATCGAGTGACTATCTTAAAGGGGCAGTAGGACGTTTTTTGATAATTTTATATTTTAAAATTTTGACTGATAATTGTAAGTTAATGCTAATTTTATTATTTACACGGTGTCAGAAATCTCATTACACAAGCCATTCATCCGTAGTCAGAGCACAAAGTATGAAGATTCACATAACATTTATTGGCGACCATTTTGTTTGAACACCTTTAATTAATTTATTTATGTGTAAGAAAAAAAAATCGCATGGCTAAACTTTACTATATATATTTGAATTATTAATGCTCCATTTAGTTTAAATACATTGTCTTTCAATTTGAACAATTTATTTTCCTTTTCCTGACATCACCTTTTATTCCCCCAAAAAACGTGCTACTGCCCCAAGATGATAATATCTTACCTTTACCATCCATGTATAAATAAAGAAAGTCCTTGAATTCTCCCTGGTAATCAACATATGGCAGGTCTTTATACAAATTATAATATGACACCGCTGCATCTTTCGGATCTCTCAATGTGAAGACGATCTTGCATTTCTTCTCAGCTAGTTGTTCTGGACCGTGTGACAGAGGCAAGTGAGCACAGATGATTCTTGGAGACTGTATCTGATCCATATGATCTGATGTTGTAAATTCAACCATATCAATAGTTCTCTCTCGTTGAACTGTTTCGGAACTCCCTCTCAGGAGCATTCCCAGTCTCTCGTAGGTCCAATTGCCTCCTACAGAAAGCAACATTTATGTATGTTGTGACAGGTAAATACTTTAAGATTAATATTAAGATTATGTCATTGTTTTTACCGAATATCATTTCTTTCTCATGTGATGGAGTGAGAAAAGGGTATTTTCACGAGTGGAAAATGACACTTTCTCACTTCACGAGATGAGATAGGATTGATATTCGGCAAAATCAATGACATAGTTTATTTATTATATAATTGTAAAATCGTATTAAAACGCAGTCAGAAGGCAATCATTCGCTGTTGCGATGAATGACAGTCTAGCAACTCCATTCATCTTTTCTCGGTAAAAAAAGGTCCAATGGAAACAATTCGATATTTGTTCGGAAATAAACTCTCTAAAAAAAAACCGCAAACCCTCTCTCGATATCTGACAGCAACCTCTGAACCAAAATGGTGAATGTAAATTGGATTTTTGGGTCATGTATTCTCAATATGTTCTTGTTCGATTGGTACTAGCTCCCAAACGCAGCCTTATTAACGCACGCTGACATTTTATCCGATTCTTTTAGAGAATGTGGGAAAGAGTCATGTGCATAATGCTGAAAGTGAACTGTAGTACAAATCAAGGAAATCACACTTTAAGCCGAGGTATATAAAATGTAGTTTTGCAATATATTCAATTCGTTTACTCCGAAAGTCAAGGTAAAAAATTCCCCGATTGAATATTGCAGATCGAAATATTGCCATTAGTCGGATTTAGGTCTGGGTAAATAAAGTTTTGGAACAGTTGCCCGCCAGCTAAATGTCCATAATACAACGATCTCCCGACTTTGGAATCGCTACAGACAGTTCCATGCAACCGAAGATTTTCCTCGGAGTGGTAAACCAAGGATCACCACGACGGCTCAGGATAGTTTCATCCGGGTCACCCACCTACGTAACTTGCAAGCCATAGCAACCTGCAAGTGCCTGCTTTGAGGAGATTGTCAGGAACCGTTTACGTGAGGCTAATATTCATGCATGACGACCATTTGTCGGCCCTGTTCTGAGACGCCAACATTGACGTCAAAGTCTCAGATTGTGCACTAACGTGAGGATATAGATCCCAAGGAACGGGATACGTGTCTGGTTCAGTGACGAGTCCTGTTTCCTGCTGTACAGACGTGACGACAAGAAACGTGTATACAGACGAGGAAATGAGCGTTTTGCACCGACCTCCGCTCAACAGGTCGAAAGATTTGGAGGAGGGAGCGTCATGGTTATGGGAGCCATGTCTTGCAACGGACGATCACACCTGGTCATCATTTCCGGCAATTTGATGGCCCAACGCTACATCAATGATGTTTTACAGCCACACCTCCTTTCGATAATCGACCAATAAAGGAAGCTGTTTCAACAGGACAATACCTGCCATCGCATAGCTCGTGCAACAGTGGATTTTCTACGGAATTCCAATGTCGACTTCTTGCCATGGCCCTCCAGGTCGCTCGATATTAACCCCATTAAAAATCTTTGGGACTGTCTTGATCACAGTGGTTCGAATCTCGGAGTGGACCCTATAAATGTTTTTGCAAACGTTTGCACTCGTATAACGTTTTCATATGTTGAGATAAACCTACATTTCAAATTTGAACGAAATCGGTCAAGAAATAAACATTTTAGCGTAATTCCTATCTGTGAAGGGAAGACACTGAAACTTGATCGAAAACTGAACACCCGACTATTAAACCTGCGGTGCAATTAAAAACTAAATTTTATCTCAAGATTATACATTGGAATCGTAGAAAATCTCGCCCAAACTATCAAATTTCTTCCAACTTTTGACCACTGACCCTCGCATTAACACCAACCCCTCTTTGAACAAATGCCTATAATTTGTGAATGTTTATTGATATCAGATCCAAAATATCTTTTTGCTTTAACTAGATTAAACAAAGGCTCCTTTTGTAGTTCGGAAAGTCAATTTTGATGCGAACTAATACAGCGAGTGAAGCGCTATGTCTATGCGACAGATCTCTCACTTGATACAATGAACAATTATTTACTACAGCAACAAGATATGAACTTCGGGTGGCTTTCCATATTGAAGGATACATTGGCACTGCAAAACTTTAACAGTTACACACTAAAAACCTCGTTAAGAGTCGATTTCCTCAAAGGGTGGTCATCGTGTTTCAGATTCGGTTCTTCTTTAATAACTGCAGTGAACATATGACTTTCTACTGCTCTTCTTAAAATATGGTTGAGATAATGACCTACAGTCGAGTGGATATCGCATATAACCTTCAAGCGACAGCGAGAAGGTTATATCCGATAGCCACGAGGATGTGGTCATTATCTCACATACACCACATGGCTTTACTAATTTGCATTTTAACAAAAGTAGATCATCAACCAAATATTTAGCTATTTGATGGTTGTCGTTTGGGGGTACAACTTACATCCACTCCACTTCTAAACATTTCATTTGCACAATGCGCGGATTTCAAGTGCAGATTGAGCATGTCATGTCGAAATTGTCAATCAGACAAATCTGAGCAAGAAGCAATCAGGAGATAAACATACTGTATTTGGAAATCAGCGGCATATAACGGAATTATTATAGCTCTAAATTTAATTTAAAGTCGAACGCGTAGCGTGTCATGATGCCCGTGCACGATTTCCACGGAGCGACATTCACACAGTGTTGACGGATTTGGTTATCTCGAATGACGAAGGCCTCGGAGATTGCCGACACATATCCGAATGCTGCAAAGGGAGCTCACTCTATTCAGTAGACGTTTTTTATTTCGTGACGGCTGTTAGTGTTTTGAATAAGTTAAGTTCTACATGCCATATATTCACAAACTTGTGCATTGGTGTTGTAAATAAATTTAAGGTAAGTGTATGCCGCATTCCGATTCATATTCGTATGATATTCTGGCCGTTTAAACTTTCTCGGCCCGTTTATGTATAACGCTACAGAATGACGGACCATGCGAACGGGAAATCTGAACTGTTGTATGTGTCCTTACAGGGTTTGACAGACTGCTAGCGTTAGGCTTGTGGAAAGTTAGAATAAATTGTATAATAATGTACATACAACATAATAATTTTTTATTTTGTGAAAATTTCCGACACAACAGCATTATTTGAGAACTACTTGTTGCTAGGCAACAAGTGAATTCTTGCGCATATAACAAAATTATTGGCCCTTTGATTTTTCACAGCAGCCAATCAGAAACGAGTAGTTTGCACATTAATGGTAGAATCTGTTTTTAGTTGTTTCGACTTATTAAAAACACCAAAATTCTACATTGAACTGAAATAGAAAAATGAATACAATTTGTCAAAAACGTCACCGAAATTGTGATTTTTGCAAATACTATTCTTATTTTTAATACACTATTCAGTCCATCAATTAGTTCCCTCTTTATAAAGCAAAGGTGTTGCTGCACGGACGTTGTCAATTTCATCTTGTGATGCACGGATTTTAAATAAATATAATATCGCACGAGCTGTACACAATCGAAAGCACATGGTTTGAACGTGGACGAAAATGAAGTGGTCTCATGTTTTGACAAATTTATGGCCGCGTTTCAAGGTCTTTTCAGGAGGAAGTAAAGGTGAGTTGAACTTTTAAGCATATTCATGTATTTGCTGTTGAATGTTATTTATGCGTGGATTTACGAAAATGCTGAAGTATGTTACAGAGGGTTTACAAGGTGTAAAACAAGCTGTCAACAACCAAGTTGATATTTATGCATTTTGCTTTTGAAAATTGATTGTTAGTGTAACTATTTTCAATATCATTTAGTAATGTTTATGGCACTGTGTACATAATATTAATAAATAATGTAACAAGGTGCTTATAAGCTTATTACTCTGAAACTGTAATTAATTTAGTATGTTTCTTTCTTACAATTTATCACATTATTCGATTTAATGTTGGTGTTAATTTCTACAACTGACGTTAGACTTTTGTTTCAGGGACTACATATGGACATTTGATTGACTTTCCAAACAACATTAAAGTCGACCTTATTATGGATAATTCAACATAGACCATAATGCATGGAATCGATTTCAGCTTGTCAACGGATTGGGAACATTGTTCTCTTGGATCCTGTGTCTTGTGAAATGTTTTAGCTAATCGAGAACGATATAATTTGTTTGTGAGTGTTATGATGGAAATACTAGACGACCTAGAGGTCTGCATTCATCATGGATAAGCATAAAGCACAAAATGATATCACCATTTGATGCATTTTATATGAAAGTAAGTTATAACTGTAAATAAACTACGTTTTAAAATTTTTTGATATCATGTATTTTTCGTAAACATGTCTTTGATACAGAGTCAACATTGTTAGGTGTTGGGTACCTTGACGTACCCTAAAACACAGTGGTTGTAAGTTCTTTCAAGGTGCGATACCACAAAGAAGTGAGGCGAAGCCGAACTTTTTTGTGGTATCGAACCAAGAACACATCAACCAAACCCACCTTGGATGTGAAGAGGTAAGGTTATACAATATAACCATCGCACGCCTGGTTATTCGAAACAGTTAACCTCTGATATTGACAGGATAACCACACCACGTGGTGTATGGATTATATTTTCACCGTATAACCCAATATTTCATTGTTAATTATATGATGATAACTGATGTTTCTTTTTACGCGTATGTATGCAACAAAATGCAGAAACTAGATTGAATATTACATGTTCTAATAGCAATTCACGTCAAAATATGAGTGATCTAATGGTATACAGTTCCTTATGCCAAATTACTGCCAAAATTATTAAGAAATAACTTCTTGTACAAGATTGTATATATTTATATTACATAATAAGGAAACATTAGCTAAAAAAGCAAAACATATATGGATATATATGGATATCAAATACAACACACCTGTTCTTTGATAACCAACTAAATAGATATCACTTTCTCTCAGTTCATATTTCTTGACTGCCCTCAGGATGTCAGGGTCATAGAGTCTGTTGAACAACTCTCCATCTACGCGCTGCATTCGCAGTGGATTACCTCCCTTGTCATAGATATTCACCAGGTTCATTTTGGTTTCATCAACGGACCGGGTATGGCCAGATATCTGAAAGAGATTACCATTGGTCACACACAGCTATGTATTTCTCAACATGTCAACTCTTTGGATTAATCACTTTATTGCTTAAAGGAATGTGGATCGCGTTATACAGAAAGATCGAAAATCAGTCTTCGGAATTATAATGATAGTAATTGGTAACAATTAGAATTAATCAACGACTGGGAGATTGACTTTTCATTGGCTTGCAGATCAAAATCACTTAACAATATGCTGATAATCTTGAAAAAATGACATTTTATATGACATATTTATCAACAGGAATTGAACGCTTGTTAATGTTTTTGAACAAATATGACACGAAATGACATTATGTGAACTAAAATCTTATCTCATTGCATCGCAAGGAACAATTTACATTTTCGAGCATTCCTCTCCCATTGAATTAATTTCATTGCATTTGGACGTTGTCATGTTTTTACGCCATGGCAATATGATGTCACAACATGATGTTAAACAAATGTAATAATACGTAATTGCCAATGACAGGAACTGCACAACAGCTACTGTTAATAGTCGCTTGTCGCTAATATCGATTGTTGAAGATCCTCAGTGATACATAGGTTTTATGGTATTTTCGCAAATGTTCATGATATATTCTTCAAAAGATCATATTTGATTGGAAGTGAAACAGTTATCATAAACTTGTACCTTAGAAGAACTTGTCACTTACCCTTAATTGTCTACAGGAAACCATTTTACTATATTAACAACAACCGATGCCAAGAATTGTACAAAAGCTAATGTTTTGAAAATCCTCAGTGGCAAATGGATTATAAACTCATGTCCAAAAGAAACGATACCATACAAATCCCAAATAACTCAATCCACTGCAGATTAATAAGACTAAAACATAGTAATATCATTTCTTCAGTAGTCAACTTACGTCTATGCAAAAATTTGGAAACATTATCTTTTCATGTTTGCGAGAAACATGCATTTGAAAAAGTCATCGATCTGGAATCTCCTTAACTAGGCGAGATAGCAGAGAGAAATTGGACACTTTCGCTTGTTTTAAAACGTTCTAGTGCAGTGACGCGTCAACGAATTTATGTCAAATAAAGTGTATTATATCAACAACATTTTTTTCTGACATAAATTCAATACTGTATCAATTTTAAAGTGAAATGACAAAAGTTCTGTTCATAAAACAATTTGAAATTTCGATTTATGCACCCCATGTGCATTTGAAAAGACACAAAATCAAAAGTATATTTTCCTGAAGAATGAAAATGTGCATACTTCTTAACAAGACATATGCCTGTTAGACACACTTAAATAAAACTCTGTCAGGTTATAGAATTTTGTTTCGGACGACTTTGAAAACTTGGTATCGTTTCTTTTGGACATGAGTTTAGTACAAATTTTCACGATGAATTCATCATATGAGATTGGAAGCGAAACATATATCATAAACGCATTCTTTAACAGAATTTGTCACTTACCGTTAATTTACCACAGGAAGCCATGTCACTGTATTTGCAACTCCTGAAAATATACCTGAGTTCAAACAGTTAATCGCCTCAAATTATGCTTCTAATGAAGGCATACAATGTTTATATCAGTTATGCAAAATAAGGACAGCTGTTTACAAATATTACAATACTAGTTGACATTAATAATTAGATTTTTATCACATAATAAGAGAAAGTTATTTTCATTGTATTAAAAAATTTTCTATTTCCCTTTTTTCATGAGCTTTTGTAGCTAACGATCAGGAGATAAACTCACTGTGAATGGAAATCCGCGGCATCTGGTGGAATATATTATAGCTTTACGTTGTATTTAGAAAACACCTTTAGAATCCCTCACCAAGCTCGCGTGACATATGTATGTATAAGCACGTGCCGAACGTGCTAAGATATAAAAAAGAGAAGCACGTGCTAGCGGGCTTATCTCAATTAGGAGATGTTTTAGACGGAAAATGAGGTCAATTTCGTGTTTGCTAGAAAAAGTTTGATTTAAAACTTTGTCCTAAAAACGTTAGTTTCAAACGCAAAATTTAGTATTACTCAAAACGATCCATGCAATCTTTGGCAATCAAAGGGAAATCCCAATGAATTTACTCGTCGCTGATTGGTCGATTCAAACCACATGTCGAATGTTTCCAAATAAGGGAGAGGTGACTTTGGAAATTAAACTTGCCTGAATCGGTATGTTCTCGTTGTGATTTGGTCAGTTTATGTAGTTAGATACTATTTTTCTATATTAATAGGCATATTTGTACGATTGTATGTTATCGTTATCACTATGGCTGTTGTTGAGTGCTCCATGACAAGTTTCAGCGAAAATTGTATCGAAAGATATGACGTCATCGGGAAATATTCTCAAGTTCAAAAGGCGTCATCGAGCGTCCACTGTTGATTTTATATTATTAGATATCCAATAATGTGTTAATCAAATGTTGAAATGATAGTAACATGCCAGTTTTATTGTGGATAATGTAATTGTTTCTGACAGAAGCTAATAATTTCATTTCCTTTCACTCATGAATCGATAACACAGGCATGTCCGATGGGGTTTGGCCTTAGGTAAACTCAACCTCTCATTGTTTTCAAGTGCACATTCGTGATAACAAAATTTTCACTGGCTATTGTCATTTTAAATATAGTCGTCATTGGTACTTACCGTGAGGTTTTGTTTTATTATAAAAATATCCTGGTTTCTTAGCAGACATCTCGGTTAAATCCTTCACAATCGGGAAAATTCACAAGTGAACATGAAATTACATATTGAATAAAGGTACCCTAACCCTAAAAATGAGTTAAAGACTCATTTTCAAATGATCCCGAGGGTTAAAGAATAAATTTCGAACTTTGGAAATTAACTTGAATTTCACTGCTACACAAACAACTTTAATAAATTCGATTCAAGTTTATTGGTCACGTAAACAATGGAGTGTCAAAGATTTAAAACAAAATGATCGTATTGGGTCCAAGGGTTAAATAAGATCATTAAAATGAATTCAAGTGTTAGTAGTCTTAGTACTTTCCAAAATGTATTCATAAAGCAACCTGCAAGCCAGTGACACTAACGCGCCTGTGAATCAAGAGGATCAAGGCTAGCTGATAGCGAGTCTTTTGGCCATGTAAACAAAGACGAAGGGACTGTCAACAATCAACAACAAAACGAAATGAAAACTCGTACAGGGTCCAAGGGTTAAACGATCGTCGAAATGTATTATTACAAACCTTTTCCGAATTGCAACCTGCATGTCATTCTCTTCCAAATGAGGCAGATCAAGTCATGTTGATTTAGCCTCTGTTATATTACGACGAGTTTGTGGGATAGAATGGGAGATGCCTGATTGGAGGCAATCAAAATTAGTTGTGCAATCAGCGACGCTGTTCTTAAATCATCATTTTGGCTACTGAAACAAGGCAAAGGCATTGTGATATGAACCACCCTTTCCATACGAGAAGCCTTGTCATTTAATAAAGAAATTCAAATATATTGAGATGAAAGTTTTTTCCGCCAGGGGAAGCTGCCGGAACCCACGGATTTCGGCGTAATAGAACAGAGGCTAAATCAACAGGACTTGATCTGCCTCTGTAGGGAGAGAATGGCTAAATAATATGATAATTATTTCTTGATTTTTAAATTGCCAAATTACGATTCCTATTGATCGCGCGTTTTTTTTATCAGAATCGTCTTTTTTATGTTACCTTAATGTAATATTTGTTCTGCAACAAAGAGCATAAAAGTATTAAAATGTGAAGTTTAAATAATATAGTCGGTAGGCTAACTTTTCAATGAAAAACGCATTTAATTCTACATCAATTCAAGGGGTATTTTTCAGTGGTTCATGTTGATAAAAATAACATTGGAGATGCAGGGTTTAATTTTAAATGCTATATATTATTTTTATTATTTACTGCCCTTTCACAATGGTTGATTGCCGAAAAGTGCATCATATGTCAAACAAATTTTACTAGAATACGATTTGTTCAGTCCAGAAATCTAGATGTTATTAATGTTATTTGTTTTATGTGTAAGATATCACTGAAGAGTGAAGAGTGACACGTTTTATTGACTAAAGGGTAACTTGTTTCATATAAAGCAAAGTAGACCTAATGTAAAGCAGGGAAATAATGCAAAACATCCGAGAATGGTCAATATTCAGACCCGTGCCAGTTGTATTCGGACAATGACGTTATTTCCTTAGACTTGCATGTTAAATTGGTGTAGCATGTGCAACAATATTTCACACGTTTAATTTCCGTCGGATTCTGTTAAATTTTTTTGCATTTCTGTAACAAATCATCTCAGGTACAACCTCTTAGTTTCTGTTTGATTTTCAGTCGATTATCTAAGGAACGACCGTAGTTTATTCAAAGTTTATTCAAAGTATGTACATGATAGTGAACGCGTTTATAATGGTGATCTATGGGACAGGTGTCTTAATTTTGTACATAAATCGGTAAATCTGTTGACGTTACATATTAGGTAATAATCGGATAATCAAATTTAAATTATGTACTTCAAGCTGAGATTATTTGAATTCAACCTGCCAAGTTTCATTATAATACAACAAGAGCTCTTTTTCATAAAAATTATTTTGGCCACATCAACTCAACATGCAATTGTAAGTCTATGGAAAAAAGTCACTGTCCGACTATAACTGACACGGGCTTGTACATATTATGTAGAATGTATCAAATCCTATACGATTGCAAATTTTTCTGTCAAGAAATCTTTGAAAAGTCTTCTAGTCTTAATCTCATTCTAGTCTCCATGGTGGAATAAAAATCCAATGAAATCCAAATCTTGATGTGAGATAGATCGGTTAATATTGACCGCACCTAAGGTTTCTTTCTCTTCTCTATCATGTTCAAATAACTTTTTCAGGTCAAACAATCACCGTTAGAAGCACAACATTACTTCAATTCAATATCTTAAGCCTATATTTCGTTCTAATGTTTAAAAAATCTTCATTGCTGGGACGGAAAGAGATGCGAGATCGTCTCTGCAATCTACGATCGGCATGTCGCTATGGGAAAGCTTGACCCAGGTTACATGACCTATTTTCGGTTACTAAGGCGTCGCGCGAGATCTCACTGATGTCGGAAAATGGCTTATTGCAACCTGCATGTCAATATTGTAGCAATTTATAGCTTCATCATGTATATATTACGTGCGCCTCACGCAACTTAAGTTTTTTGCTGATTCGGAAGTTAAGTTAAGGGAGATAACTCTAAATCACTGCGGTGAAGCCTTTGTTTGTATGCTGTGAGCATATCTTCTTTTTCTTCTTCTTCTTCCTATAATGGAGTGGCCTCAATCTGAGGGTTATAACTCCAGTTGCGCATGCCGACAGTAGACGCAAGCAATCATCTTCTTAGTATTTACAGTTAAAAAGGTTAAAAAGGTTTAAAATGCAACAGACTAATGGTGTGTTGCTAGTGCGATCTTGAAGTCCGCCAGCGATGGAACTTGGCGGATCTCCTGAGGCACTGCGTTTCAAGCAATGATGGTTCTGGGAAGGAACGAGAATTTGAACGCATCAGTCCTGGTAGGTATCTGCCTGATGTTCTTGGCTGCTGAACCTCTGGTCCTGCTGGTGGTGGTGACGAGGTATTGACCAAGTGGTGTTTCTACTAAGTTGTTGACAATCCTGTAGAACATCACCACTCTGTTATTGGCTCGTCTGGATTCAAGAGTCTCCCATCCCAGGACACGAAGCATATTGGTGACGCTTCCAGGCTCTCTGTCGTAATAGTTGCCGCATGCAAATCTGGCTGCTTGGTGTTGTACCATCTCAATCTGGTGGATCTGTTGGTGGGTGTGGGGGTCCCAGACTGTGGAGGCATACTCAAGCACTGGTCGTACTAGGGTGGTGTATGCTTGTGCTTTGGCTTGTTGGGTGCATCCCCGAAGGTTCCTGCGCAAGAACCCAACTGATCTCGCTCCCTTTGCCACCGTTTGATTGATGTGGTCCTTCCATGATAGGTCCTCGCTGAATGTCAAACCTAGATACTTGCTGGTGTTGGTGTTTACAAGCATCTGTCCATGGAGGTGATACACTGTTTTGGACGGGTTTCTTTTTTTAGAGAAATGGAAGGTAGTGCATTTCTCTGGATTAAACTTCATTTGCCAGTCGTGTTCCCACCTTTCGAGTGACTTCAGGTCGTCTTGGAGTGTAATTGCATCCTCCTTCCTGTTAATATTACGATATATTAGGCAGTCATCTGCAAACAGCCTTACTGATGAGTTGACTGCGTCCGGTAGGTCATTGATGAACGCTAGAAAAAGGAGGGGGCCTAGAACTGTGCCCTGTGGCACTCCTGAGTCGACTGCTGCCACTGAAGATTTGGTGCCCTCAACCAATACAAGTTGTTCCCTTCCGGTAAGGAAGCTTCTTATCCATGCCATTGTGGTATTCCGGACTCCATAGTGGTGTAGTTTATAGAGTAACCGTTGGTGAGGAACTTTGTCGAAGGCTTTGGCGAAGTCCAGTAAAATGGC
Organism: Steromphala cineraria; assembly: GCA_916613615.1. Classification (NCBI taxonomy): domain Eukaryota; kingdom Metazoa; phylum Mollusca; class Gastropoda; order Trochida; family Trochidae; genus Steromphala; species Steromphala cineraria. Next base: position 2,686,763 of record OU744732.1, on the reverse strand, counting down.
ATCGATTTGCTGGCCTTCTGCTAGTCCTTTGGCGAGTTCATGTGTTGTGGTGAGTAATTGTGTCTCACATGAACGTCTGCTTCGGAAACCATGTTGTGCTTCAGTCAAGATGGAGTTGTTTTCCATATGTGATAGGACGTTTGAGTGGATGATGTGTTCCATGATCTTGGAGGCTATTGCTGTGAGGGACACGGGTCTGTAGTTGGAGGCCTTGTTCTTGTCGCCTTTCTTGTAGATTGGGACCACATGTGCAACTTTCCAGTCGTCTGGTACTGTCCCCTCATCGAGTGACGTCCTGAAGATGTGTGTCAGGGCAGGTGACAGTTCGGAGGAGAGTGTCTTGAGGAGGCGTGCTGCGGTCGTCTGCTGCGGTAGACATCACTTTAAACCCATTTTGTGAGGAATAATGGACCAGGAACTTTGTAAGTATTGTTTTCCATTTGTTTTGTTACTATTTCATGTAATTTTTGGATATCCCAAAATTGATGTCTCTGAGTTTATCACAATAAGTTACTCAGGACAGAAAATCCGTAATTCCGCGCAACTCGTTGATTATTCTTATAATCTTTCAGATAGTTTAAACTGGACTGAAGATTAAGGCAACCTTTGTCACATTACTCAATATGTTTCCGCTTTGTAAGGGTTGAACTCAATGCGTCATAAAGTAAGGTTCTAGTTGTCAATGGGAGCAACTACAAATCACAAAACTCATTAAAATAGATTTGTCTTTTTAACACTCGTTTCAAAAAGAGAATGTTAGAGAACATAACATGTTCTTAAAACAGAAAAAATGGCTATGTATATCATTTATGGTATGACTCATCAAATCCATTTTAGTGCATATTAAAACTACTTTTTTTAAAGTATTTTACTTTGTGCATTTAAACATATGATTATTGTTTTAATTATGAATCTCATTTTCGGATTTCGATGTTTAATGTATCCAAAAGAATATGGTAATGAAAGATTTCCTTGTGGGGTGAGTGAGAGTGTTGTAGTTAGGCATATTTCAGCAGTTTGCTGCGTGTCCTGATGAATGTATAGAACATTAATGATTAAATAAACTTTGATTTTATAATTCATCAAAATGAGAGAATTTCCTGGATACTATTTCAGTTTTTAAGATCCACATGTCACAGGAAATGAATTATGTTTTTTCTTCCCGGTTTATATGACTGAGAAATAATTCCATTGATGAAAACTTCTTTTGAAATGTGCTTTACCAACCAATTACCAATTTCTATACGGAAATTAAATCATCATCTTCTCATTGCAGAAGAAATTCCTTCAAAGGACACGTTGTTGTGATGTTCAAAAGTGCCTATTACAATTGAATTGCAAGCAGATTTTTTATTGCCATATCTTTTTACGCAGTAGGATGTTAGTTAACATCTATATCTTCGTCAAAACTACGTCTTTCCATCATTGTTCATTCAAACTAATTATTTCATCTTTTACTTGGGTTCTGGGACATCTTTTAAGAAAACTAGACATTGAAAATTGTTGACAACAACTTTAGTCAGTTTTTACATAAATGTTATTTGTTATATGGTTTTGAAATGCACTGTTTAAAGGGGCAGTAACACGTTTTTAGGGGGAATACAAGTTAATGTCAGGAAAATGAAAATAAATGGTTCCAATTGAAAGACAATGTACATGTTTTTAAACTAAATGCAGCAGTAATAAATCAATTATATAACGTAAAGTTTAGCCATGCGATTCCTTTTTCTTACACAAAATGAAATAAAATATATATATAATATAAAAGGACACAAAATAGCCGCCAATGGATTTTGTGTGAATCTTCATACTTTGTCCTCTGACTATGGATGATTGGCTTGTGTAATAAGATTGTTGACACTGTCAAAATAATACATTTAACATTAACTTTCAATTATCAGTGAAAATTTTTAAATATGAAATTATCAAAAAAAGTGTAACTGCCCCTCAGACTAATACAGATATACTTTTAAAAAGCATGTGAATCAATTGAACATTGCCAGTACAGCATGTTAACTATGCCTTTTAAAGCGATTAAATGATTTCAATGATGGTTGTAAAATGGTTATATCTAATATTATTCATGTGAGTAGAAACGTGAGACATTAAATTATACATGCGAGTTGATGTTACTGAAACAACTGATGATTTTAAAACTTTCCCACTGCACACAGATTAAGCATCACAAAACGGTTTATAAAAAAAAGATAAAATGTCTATGCATTGCTCTGTATATTCATAAACGAAGTATACAAGTAATTGTTAACAATGTGATACCAACATGCTTTGTACAATTTATATCATAACAAAGAAACGATGGATCTAATCAGATTTGGAAATTTATCCCACATAACAAACATAAATTGCTTTCGAAATATTTAAAATCTGGTAAACCATAACATCAGGAGCATGTTTATCTACATTCCGACCAAATTGAAAGCATGCACAAGACATATCCAGTCTTAAGAAAATAGATGATAAACCAACACTCCCAAACACGTATCCCAAGCATATTACATAATCAAATGAAAATTTATAAACAAAATCAAATAAGCCAATAAACATTTGCATATTTCAGATCTCCACAGAACAAATCATAATTCATTCACTCTTCACATCTCTTCACTTGAATACAAGTTATAGAACCTGGAGCCCGCCATCTTCTCCTCATACACACGGTAGTAGTCCTCCAACATCTCCTCTGTGAAGTAGTTCCTCCAGTCTCCAACCACACCTGTGTAATGTATGTTGATACTATTACATATTAAGGTAATTAATAAATACAATTTAAGGATTGAATAATTTAATTTATGATATGCATGTTTTCCTTGAATGCATTGAATAGATAAAGTAAATAAGTTGCAGATAATATATATTGAGGTTCAAATTAAGCGACTATAAAAAGGGTTGAATACTTTATTTTATGATATGCCTGTTTTTCTTGCATCAATAAAATACATTAGGCATCAGTGTGACTGAAAATCAGTTTTTAGGGGGCAGAATCTTCAAACTCAAATATCTTCTTAAACGTTTGGGACTAAAGAGGAAAATATATAACTTAATATATAAAAATATGATATGCCGTACTTTGATATATGAAATTGAGCTACATACATGTAGTGACATTAAGGTCTATCTTGATTTACAATATATAAGAATATTTTACGAAATTGGTAAGTGTAGCCCAGGACGTGTCAATGTTTGATTATTCTTAGTAATAAGGGATAAGGGTGCCTCATAATGAATTACTTGTCAATCAATTAGAGTCATTTTTTATGACAAGTAATGACTCTGTTAGAGAAATGCTTTAAGTCAAATGTGGCATGTGATTTAGAACGATACGAGTTGTGTCATGTATAAACAATTCTAAAATATTTTAGTAAAATTTGGATTTTGTTTTTTCTTTAAAAGGTGACTTCGTTAGAAAACATGTCAGGTTCAGAATTTTAACTTTTATACTTAGATTCTGATCATTTTCTGTATATATATATATATATATATATGGGAAAGAGTAAACATAAGATACTTAAAGTTATACCCATATTAACACATGAATAAAGAAAAAAACACCTTAGAATATTATCGGAATGCACTTAGTACGCCGAAATGTGAAAACATGTTGATTCTAGTTTGTGTTAAAAATAGTTTTCTTCTTCATATTCTTGAAATGTTTGTGTTCGTTTTTGTCTGGCATATTATCAATATTATATGTCATATAATGGAATCCTCGACATCATGCACTGGTAGAAAACGTTAATTGAAATAGATGTGTAAAAGTTGTGCATAGTATCCCAATGCGGTGGATATAACTTGAACATGTCAGCTGCTTGTTGAATAAGGAAATTATATAGTAATAAATTCTCAAGCAGATAATACCTTTTCTCATTAAAACACTTCTACCATCAACTTTGAAAACGTTCTTCTTTTTAGCTTTCATCTTTCCAATTTCACATTCCTCAGCTATAGCACGACACAGATCATCATCACGGGGAAGGTTCAAGAAGTCCGATAGTTCCTGTGTTGCTTTCACTGGATTCTGGTTGTGATCGATGAATAACAGTAGCTTCTTATATTATGTTTGAAATCAGCTTCTTGTTCTTATATATATTCTTATATTCATATACAGATACCTGATATTTAATGTATGAAACAAGCATTTTCGTTACTTAAATTGAAATTAAGTACAATATTGGATATTGATTTCCATAAAACATATTTTGACTCATTTTAGCTTTTTACAATGTTTTTCCTTTTCAGTCTGAAGTTAAAAGAAACACTACAAGGGTAATCATTATCATATATGAAAATCAATAACAAAAATGTATTTAACATTCTGTTCGAGGGCTTGAAAGATGCCTTCAATAGCAATTCGATAGCTGAATGTAAATGATATGCACAATCACAAGTCCAAAAGACTTTTTCGCTCACATATTATCTTAAGTTGAAATAACTTTTTCCGCAATGTTGTTCTAAAATGATAATTTTGCCATCTTGTTCATGGCAAAGACATTGTAATATGAACCATCCTTTCCATTTTCATTCACTAAGAAAATGCAAAGTGACCGGGGAGCATTTTTTTCAGTCAGCGAAAACTGTCAGAACCCTTGAATATGGTCCAATTAGAAAAAAAGGTAGGGTAAAGATATGACTTGATCTACGTCTTATAACAAGAAGGCAGAACACGAATTACCTTCACTGCATCTTCATAAAGTTGAATATAAACAGGGATGTCTGGATTATCTCTAATATAATCCTCTGTATCCCTCATGTGTGCAAATATCCCTTTGTTCCCAGCTGTTTAAATGGAAAGCATTTTTACTAAAAATAGAAAAGCATTGTATTCGTCAATTGGGATAGAGTCACTGACTTATTAGATTTCAGATTCACAAGTTTTGTTGTACCTGATAGAGAAATTGTAGATTCTTGCGAAGGTGTGCTCAACGATTTTATTTGTGAGTTGACCAAGTATAGTGTACACAAGCGTTACACTTCCTTAGTATTTTCGTTTTAGAGAAACTGATGATAATACGTCAAGGACGAGTTGCATTCTGTTCAAATAATTTCAACCCCATCGGTTCAATGGTATAGCGGAACTGCAAAATCTAAGACAGTTTTGTGTTTGGATAGAAGGATAGAGTGATTATAACAGCAGAATAATATCTCACCTTTACCATCCATGTACAAATAGAGAAAGTCCTTGAATTCTCCTTGATAAGCAACATGTGGCAGGTCCTTATACAAATGGTAATATGACACCGCTGCATCTTTAGGATCTCTCAATGTGAAGACGATCTTGCATTTCTTCTCGGCTAGTTGTTCTGGACCATCTGACAGAGGCAAGTGAGCACAGATGATTCTTGGAGACTGTATCTGAGCCATGTCCTCTGATGATGTTACTTCAACCATGTCGATAGTTCTCTCTCGTGGAACTGTTTCAGTACTACCTCCCAGAAGCATTCCCAGTCTCTCGTAGGTCCAATTGCCTCCTGAAGAATACTTAATCTAAGTGTGTTGTGACAGCTAAATACTATTTGATATTTCTTTAGTAAGAATGCAACAACATGCAGAAAATAGACATGAATATTATATGTTCAAATAGCCATTCACTATCAGGTTTGATCGTTATCGGTTTCTAAAGCAAAATTACTTATTGCAAGTCTATATTCATTCATAAAACATTATTAGGATACATTAGCAAAAAGGAAAATATGTACGAATATCAAATACAACGTACCTGTTCTTTGATAACCAACTAGGTAGATATCACTTTCTCTCAGTTTGTATTGTTTGACTGCCCTCAGGATGACAGGGTCATAAAATCTGTTGAACAACACTCCATCTACGAGTTGCATGCGCAATGGATTACCTCCCTTGTCATAGATGCTCACAGTGTCCATTTTGTTTTCATCAACGGAGCGGGTCTGGCCACCAATCTGAAACAGATTGCCCTATTACTGAATAATGGAATGGGGATCGAGTTATCTATATAGAAAGATTTTAAATCAATCTCGATACACTTCTTTGGTAGGCATTTAAGATGTTAAGATGACAATATAGCAGAGGAATATATGGATGACAACTTCTTTGTTCACTGTATGCTAGACAATGCACACAGAACTTATTATTCATATATTACTCTGCATTATTATCTTGATAAAACTAATTATAATCAGGACGTTGATTAGAATCATTCGGCGACTGTGATGTTATTGACTTTATGACTCAACCATGGTGAGATCACTCACTAGATAACAATGAGTTGGTAACACAAAAGTGTGTTACCATTTGTGAAAACAACTACTTTTGAACGTCACACAAAATCGTCCAATCATGTGACAAATAAGTGGCGACTGTCAAATTTTGCATTTATTCTGAACAAAACGGTAATTTATGTGAAAAGACATTGTTATCGTTTTCATCATCCATGCATTATTGTTTTTGTAAACCAGCACAAGTTCATCATTCGCTTGATCACTTGTCCACTTTCTGCTGTCCCAAGAGCTGCTAACCCTCCTTCTGTCTTAACATAGCGCTTTAAATGTTTTCTTTGTCATCCAAATCGTCGTTTTTCTCTATACAACACACACACTGAACATGTCATTATGTAACTAGCGTTCCTTGAGTTCTATCTCCCGGTTCCCAACTTCCTATCAACAATCCAGTAATTCATGTTTATAGGCGTTGACATGTGTAAATACCCAACAGTTAGCAAACTATTGTATTTTCATTCATTGAAATTCATACGCTGGTTACCCGATGTTTCCAAGTTTGCTGACTCTTGTTTTGACGATTTAATCATATAGATATTGATATTAGGGTTGAGTTATAAATGAGATACAAACTCATAGCAATATAAAAACATGTTTAAGGAACCTGTGTTTAGAATGTGGTATCCGACTCACCTTCGTCAGTTTTATACCAATTCTATACACTCGTTGCAGTACCATTCGTTTTCTAATTTTTATTTTGATTGACTTGCTAATAAAATACACATAGAAATATTTAGATATTTTTTTGTTGAAGATGCTCAGTGACAAATAGATTTTATAGTACAGATTTTCTTGATGAAATCTTCAGAAGATCATATTAGATTGGAAGCGTGACATTTATCATAAACGTATTCTTCAACAGAATTCGTCACTTACCGTTAGTTTACCACAGGAAGCCATGTTTCTATATGTGCAGCTCCTGGAAATGAAGCTGAGTACAAACTGTTATTTGACTTGGATTATGCCCCAAATGAAAACATGAAAAATGTTTCAATTAGGTAAGCAAAATAAGGACAGCTGTTTCTTATGATGTTTTTGGATCCTACATTACATGGAATTATTTGACGTTATTAATTATGTTTTAATCATGCCGTCAGATAAACATGTTTTAACTGTATTTTAATATTTTAATTTGTTTTACATAAGTAGATATTTAACGTTTTGTAGATATATATTAGGATATTAACATACTTTGGTTTGAGGTAAGCAGCATCTGTTGGAATAAATTATAGCTCTACATACTAGCCCAAAGTGCATGATGATTTATGGTCCAGAAACTATAGAACAACATGAACCCGTTTGCAAAATGAAAAATCATCAGCAGGTTGCGGTCGTTAACAGAACTTGACTTCTTTGAAAGACATCTAGAAGATGTGAGATGAACAAGGACGATTTTAATGAATTGTTAAAATTCTTTATTGCCAAACTTCTCAATTGCATAAACATATTCTCTTGATTGCATGTATATTTTTCCAACTTTCATGTCCAGTTTAACATGCTGGATAGTGGAGTTAGTATCTACAACGAAACGCCACAATCCTAAAAAAGAAGTTGAAAAATCTATAGATGTATTCCTTATTCTACCAGTGAATGACAGTTTGGAGCAGTCTGTCGCCAAGTTTGACTTCAATGGGAGCGTTCAAGAGTTCTAAGAGAATAAGTTTTAAGAAAATTTTAACCAGATATATTTGAATGGCAACCCGAATATTATAATCACCCAACACTTTATAACATGTTGTTTCCTATTATAATCTTAAGAATAAAAATTCATTCTGTTAAAGAAATGTCAAAGGGAAATGATGAATTGAATAATAAGTAGGAACTAGCAACTATTATGATGTATCTTGCAGAGCAACAGCTAATTTACAAATGTTACCAAGCACTTGTGTCAATGTATAGTGAAAGATATTTACATCTTGGATTTAGTGGTCTTACATCAACTGAAAGAAAAATCTTTCAATGTCTTCAAACTCTTCAAATATCAATGACGGCTGCTCAAGATCCCCTTAGCCTCGTCCCCTTCGCGTATGTGCACGATTTGCTTTTTTGTTTTTGTTTCGTTTTTATAAATTGTTTAATAACGCCTTAGTTTAATGTTTAGTTTTCGTTGTTCATTGCTGACCTATTCAAAAATAATTTTAATCGGTAACATTCATCTCCAAGATATCAAGATATCTGTAATATTATTTGAAAAACCGTCATCAACATCACCTAAGCAGTTTGATGAACTAAGACCGGTATATGAATTACTTAGTTAGTGTGATCAATAAAACATTTTCAAAGAGATATGACACGTTTATGAGGAATCAATTGCGTATCATTAATCGGTTTTAATCAAATTATTAAGACAAGGATGAGTAACTCACAGAGGATGGCTTTCTACTATTTTCTTATCGATGTCAAAGCCTTAAAAAAACTTCTTTAAAAACAAAATGCACTTAACCCTTACAGTGCCCCAGGACCATATATGTGCCCCTCCCCCCAAACTCCCCATAATGCCGCAGGACCATATATGGTCCCTAGCCATTACCCAATATACAGCCTGGGCTGTTGAAAAAATCCTGCACCGATTCAAGTTGACAGTCATTTGTTTAGAATCTATATAAACATAGCTTCAATTTGGTACCACGTTTGCAATATGGAACACAATATAACAGAGATATCATGCTTTTCACTAAATAATTTTATCGAGACACATATGGTCCCTGGGTATGGCCATTGGGGGTAATTTTTTACAATGCAAATGAAAAATTATATCAATCAATTGAAGTTCACACCTATTTTTAAATAATCTCCATAACAAAGTCATCAATGTGATACCACTTTTACACTATTTGGCCAGATATTGACAGAGATATTAAGTTTTTAACAAAATACAATGATAAGGACACATATGGTCCATGACCATGGCCGATAGGGGTTAATCCTCTTCAATGCATGGGTAAAAATATCTCAACCAATTCTAACTGAAACCCACATTTTCAGAATCACTGTCAAATTAGATTTAATTTGATACCACTTTTGTACTACAAAACCTGATATAAACAGAGAAATTTGGTTTTATAAAAATACCTATTTGGGACACATATGGTCCTTGGGCATGGCCGATGGGGTTAATTTTCTCAAATACTAGTGTAAATAATTCACTAGCATAACAGACAAACTTTAATGAATAAGGAAAAATCCCAAGTATTATCAAAATCTACAATATCTCTAGTTTTGAAATCACATATTGACAATGGAAAATGCATTCTAATAATTAATGAACTGACTTAATTAATTATTACTTTTGATTTGGTAAAAATGGCCATCATTCCTTGACTAAGGAAAATTACTATGATCCCTTACTTGCTCCTAGATTTCTTTTGCAAATGTAAATTCTTGACAAAACATACTATATGGGTACTGAAATCGATATCATACACGAATATGGTAATCAATTAGCAATTATATGCAGCAGACCTTTCCAGAAGTATTTGGCAAACCAGCATACGTCACTGCCAGCTCTTGAATGGAAATAAACAAAATGGCCAGTCAAACTGGCAGCGGACAGAGTACATCTGATTCTAATTTGGATATTTTGTTACACCCACGATGTTTCGAGAAATGTAATGACTGATACATTTTCTACAGTTGATAAACGATGTACAGGTCATGCGTATCATTTGAATTATCGTAAATCCAAAAATTGCGGGGCCGCATAGTAAAACAGTCCAACACTTCGGGTCACAGACAAATCTGATCGGTACAAAAAAGTTTAAAAACGATTCGCGACCTGACAGCCCATTTACATCGAACAAATAAGTAACGTTACCTGAAAATACCATCGAAAGATAGCATTTTAATTTTTGTTTATGTATGAGTCCATGTTTTCATGATTTGATGAGTGCAAGATTGCAAAACGTATAATTTTAAAATGTAGTACACGTTGCATTGCGCGGCTGTTTTGTTGACATAATGGCGGTGACACTGTAGATGCCACTTTCGTGAGATCTTATTTCTTTTAGCTAATTTGGTACGGACGTCTGTTGGTTTTAGTGAAACGAAAGAGTACATCACATTACCATTTTGAAACATGTGTTTGCCTCGAAATGTGCTAAATATAGAATAAAATTTAACGGATTTCAAAAGTCATTTCCATAGCGTTAATTACTCTGGATAAATATATTTTAACCATGATTTTTTCCCTATGAAAATAACAATCATTATGTCAAAATAGTGTCATTCATATGTCATTGTCATGTATTTTTTATTTCAAACTTTGAGGATGATTTTAATCGATTTATTTGAGGAATTAACAAGCCAAGTATTACGAGAGTTTGTTTCAACTTCAAATCGAACCTTCATTCTGGCGCGGAACAATCACCTGTCGTCTGGTGAACAGCACGAGACACGTGAGTCGTGACGTCTTCGCATGTTCTGCCGTCATATCCGGTCTACTTTGCTCGTGACCATTAGCGCTATTTATAGTACGGGAAATCCCTTGTTGCCGAAACATAAAAAATATTTTTTAAATCCTTTTGATTACAATGACAGTGACCTTGGCAATAAAAATCTAGATGATGACGGCTGCTGTCTTTCTCATTGAATTTGACATTTTCTTATATTTATCAAAGCCATATATATATATATCTTAATTAACCCTTACGATGCGGCTATATATTTTTGCTCTACAAGCCCACGTGGCGGAATTGTTTTGTCCGGTGCCAGCCACCGTTATATCCTGATTAACCGCTTCTTTATTTTTGTGCGCGGATATACATATGATACATGGAAATAAAGACAATTCTCTCTTCTATACGGTGATGTAAAAACTATAAAATTATCTCTAATGGTTCGTGAGATATAAATGCCGCAAGGTGGGTACCCTCAATCATTTTGAGGTCAACAAATTTTTTGCGGCACTTGTCGCAACGCTTTGCCGCTTCTTTATTTTTGTGCGCGGATATACATATGATACATGGAAATGAAGACAATTCTCTCTTCTACACGATGATGTAAAAATTATAGAATTATCTCTATTGGTTTGTGAGATATGAATGCCGCAAGGTGGGTACCCTCAATCATTTTTGAGAAAAGGTTTGATATTTATATCCGGGAGCAGCCAAGACTGCTTGCAGTCAATATATAGCCTTATCCTGAAAGTTACGGATTTCGCCAAGAGGGCTTACGTGCCATTTTATATTTGGCCCGTAAATATCACGCGCCCCGCATCGTAAGGGTTAATATGATACGCCTACAAAAATACTGAACAGGAATAACATGAAGTGGCATTCTGGAAATAATGTCTGAAATTTATCAGATGGAAAGTGATTATACAGTATTCCTTAAATCTTTCAAATGAAAAAAAACCCCAGTGATCAGGGCGCATGTTTTCAATTTATAAGGGCCATCGCACATTTCCTATTGTAGGCCTATAATTAATATCAACATGCATGTTTATTGAAAAAAAAATACATTAATATACAAAAAATTCTGTATACATCCTCGATTTTTATTATATTTTATTATATTTTCTCTATCAATTCAATCCCATTTTAACAATCTATTTTTTTCATTTGAATTATTTCGTCCAACTGATAAAGAGTTTTTACGATATTTTAATTTAAAAATTATGCAAAATTAAGGGGTATCTAGTCTCAATATGATTTTTAAATTGATTAATTTCTTGAAATATGTTAAGAACATAGTTTTTTTATTTGTCATTGATTGTGAATTTATGAATGAATCCCTGGATGCAATAGGCCTAAAACATCTGATATAATAGAGAATGTGAAACAAATTGTGTGCTTATAAAAGTTTGATCAAAAAAAAAAAAAGGTACTGGTCTATTCACCAATATGATCTCAAAATTGAAACCCATTGTTCGCTGAGCTATGGGCGTGGCCAGTAACAGACAACGCTGAACGGCGTCAATGTTGGCTTTCGAAAACCTTGATAGAGATGAAGAACATTATAGATACAAGTGTTGCTTGATAAATTTTAGACACCCGAGAAATTTAGAAGAGTAAATAAACACTGAAGTACGACAACCTTCCCACCATATTTAATGCGCGAATTTCATCGTGCATAAAGCCGCGAGTGGACGACCCGTCAATCAAGTCGGCCGTTTTCGGGAAGCAGGCCTGTTTTATCTTTAAATATTTTAGTCATTTTCTTCCATGTCAAGTAAAGACATTATATCCAGTTGATCGTATATATAGTTTGCAACCTTCCTTTGTGTTATTCAGGGTAAATTATAGTTAGATTTGTTATTAAATCTAATTTTGATTTTGATGATTTTTTTAACCAAGCTGGTGTTTTCCTTTTTTTGTTTTAACTCGAGATTATAGTTTGATATACGTCTGGCAGTGACCAAATTTGCTTGATATATTATGGATTTATTGAAGGTTATATTATATATATGTTTACCACAAATTAAACTGTGATTGAGATTAAAAATACATGCTAATGTTAAATCTATGTGGAAAAGGAATTCTGCCAATTACGCAATACCAAAACTGCCATGATGTGTTCTCGCTATTTTTTCGCGCTTTTGTCTGAACGATCGTTTTGAATTTTCTGTTAGAACATACATGGAAAACTGTTCCAATAGTTTGCTTATGAATTCTAATTTGATAATCTGTACTTTTCATCGTTTTAGTTTATTGTACAACAATATGTATTGAGTTGTTTATGCGCTTGCAAAAATGCGACTCAAATCATGATTCTGTCTGCTTGAAACTGCTTTTGTTTTCGACCTTGTGATAGCAACATAATTTCAGCTCTAATTTTTCCGAAAGTTATATCATTTTCAAGATCGAATCCATAACTTTCTGTGGATGGAAATTCAGTCATGTGCACCGGCTGTGGAAAAATTGCAAGGACTTTGCGTGCACCGTACATTTACTGCACTTAGTTTGTCTATGACGTCACGGCGAACAATGTTCAACAAATGAAAACAAAAAGATAACTTGTATTATTTCGTAAACAATCGGTCGCATGTAGGAAGTAAACACATCAACGTGATCACTGAAATCCGCTTTCTTGATAAATGACAATTTAATTACTTTGTAGATAACGGCAATTTAATTACAATCGATGAAACAAGGGTATGCTAACGTTCCTCGGCTGAACATTTGCATGAAAAACGTCTCTGAAGTTTATAATTAGATTAAATTCATTTTTATTGTTGTAACTCATGATTTAAAATTACATTGATTGAATGGTAAACAACTCAGCTTTCTTTACTTAAAATTTCATGAATTTCCGAACATAGAACATAGAACAACGTTGACCAAAATCTCGAGTTTACTCCAAAAGTTAGCGGCACTGCGTGAGCGCATAGCGTTAAAGGCCGGGCACTATAAGGGTTAAAATAAGATTTATATCATTTTGTAGGTTACGTATCAAAATGTTACATCTGTCCTAACTTAGGTTATTCTTTATTTGAGGAACGAACCCACAAGGAGGTCGGACATAATCATTATTCTATTTTCCAATTTTTTAAGGGGTTTACGTAGTTATTTTTGTTTTGGAATTATTTTTAAGACAGTTTTGTGAACTGGTTATGTTAATGTACATTCTGACAATTTGAGTGTGTTTTAGTAAAACTAAATACATAATTGATAACCAGTTGACTGATGTAGGAACTGCCTAAAAGTTATATTCCGGTTTTCAAATGTTTTCTCGAAAGAAACCAAAAAACTATATGTCATCTTTTACCCAAGATAGACGAGCATTAACACACTCTCCCCAGGCACAATCACATATCAATTTGCTATTTGCTTTTCCATACAAGAGATCAGATGCATCATTGTCGCAAATAAAACCAGCATAATACAAGATTGAGCTCAATAAAAACAATATTTTTGGTTATTGGTTATTACCACTTTTAACTCGTAAATTCCACTTATAAAAAAACTAGTGCCCAAAAGAAATGGTACTGCGTGTTTGCATCGACATAAAATAAATACAAACCCATATAGAAATATCATTTTGGTCTATTTTTTAAGAGTGTCCTGTTTACACAATGTGTATAAAGTTTCATTTTAATCAAGTCAGAATAAACGTTAGGACAAGCATGTATGTATGGGTCCAATATTTGAAAAATCATTTGAGAAATGTCACAATACATGTTACAAAGTGATGTTAGTAACGGATATGTACACCATAAGAGTCTATACAGGCAAGAACACGTCTACGGACTGACGTCGTCAAACGTCTGATGACGTCTGCGGTGATCCGTTGCTTTCGTGATCAGTTCTTAAATGATTTTTCAAATATTGGACCCCATCATTCCAACATCATCATTCCAACAAACCAGCAATAAAATCGGGACGATATCCTGGCTGAACAGATCATTGGGAACATGAGGATCAAACGACATGTGATTTTTTTAATCAAGTGTCTTCTTTCTTGTATAATTTTGCCCTAAGAAAATATTCTCACTTATTGTTTGGAAATCATTTTTTACAGAACTCACACCCATATGATTGGGCAGCCTTAGGTCTTTCAAAAGCTTTTCAAAATTAATTTCCAAATCCAAATTTAGACACATACATGTAGGTACTATCAATCCATAGCTTTGGAAAATAGTCAATTGTTGGGATATATCCTTATCCCAAAACATGGCCAACAGAATAAGTCTGTATGCATCAAGGATCCTTGACATTGTCAACCATTAAGATAGTTAATAAACCAAGTCTGGTCAGCACCATGTGCGCTTGACAGTTTGATAATGGTAAAAACTTGCAGCTAAAACCCTCAGTCAATTTACCATATTTTGATTAACCTTAACATACTGATATTTGCATATTGACATTCGGATACAATAGAATTGTTTTCCGGCTCATGCAGGTATTATTATATACCTATCCCTTCTACAACTTTTTAACAAAGGATTGCGAGTTTTATAAATGTTCAAACTGTTATCTGACTCGGATTATGCCTCAAATGAAACATGAATTTTTTTTATATCAGGTATGCAAAATAAAGACAGCTGTTTCTCTATGATGTTTTTGGATCCTGCATTACATGGATTTATTTGACAGTATTAATTATATTTTAATCATACAGTCAGATAAACATGTTTTAACAGTATTTAAATAGAGTAGAACTCGGATATAACGAACTCCAAGGGACCAAAGAATTTAGTTTGCTATATCCAGTGTTCGCTATACACTTATAATTTAAATGATATTATATTGGGACGGGACTTGATTTTTTCCCCGCTTTATCCGAGTTCGCTATATCCGTGTTCTACTGTATGTTCAATTTATTTTCACATGAGTAGATATTTAACGTTTTTAGATAATTATTAAGATATAAACATACTTTGGTTTGAGGTAAGTGGCATCTGTTTGAATATATTATATAAGAATAATCAACGAATTGCGAGGAATTACGGATTATCTGTCCTGAGTTAATTATTGTGATAAACTCCGAGCTTCAGCGAGGAGTTTGACACAATAATTCATGAGGAACAGATAATCCATAATTCCGAGCATCGAGTTGGTTATGCTTTTTCTTACCCCAGATAATTTTGATGCACAAAAATGGGGGGGAAAAGAGAAACATTCAAAAACTACGCTCGGCCGGTAAAGTACAAATTGTACTCATACGCCATTCATAAATTTTCTCACTACTTCAGGATGGGGGTCTCTAAGTAGTTCGCCACTCAAGATCTTATTTGAAATAGTTTATTATATTGATGTCACATTATATCCCCAAAAATATTGTCTCATGTCATAATAAATTGCTTTTATTGATCACGCACAACCGAAAAGAAAAAGTAGGACGTTGTTAGCTTTCGTTACGTTTGACAAGCCTAGTGAGGAATGTATGACGTCACTGTTTGACGTCATGTTATATGACATCATAAAGCTATGAAGTAACGACAGTTCGGCTGGCAACTCTCCCACCTAGTGCCGCCTTGAAGATTTAAACTTGTATTTACGGCAAAGAAAACATCAGAAGGTCTTGATTTCGCATTAAAGATGTTTTAGTTATGTGTGACTTTCGCAATTTAAGAATACGATTTTTCATCTATATCTTTCAACTGAAATAGAAGATCCATGCGAATCATCAATGGATGCAAAAAAGTTCCGTCAACCAATGAAAATGCGAGTTATTTTTAGAAAAACTGTAGTTCCAATGACCATTATGCAAACTTTAATACCCGGCACATCCTTGCCCGTTTGGGTAAGAATAGCTCTACATACTAGCCCAAAGTGCCTGATGATTAATGATCGAGAAACTAGAGAACAACATGAACCCATTTGCAAAATGAAAAATCATCAGCAGGTTGCGGTCGTTAACAGAACTTGACTTCTTTGAGAGACATCTAGAAGATGTGTGATGAACAAGGAAGATTTCAATGGATTGTTAAACTTCTTTATTGCCAAACTTCTTAATTGTATAAACATATTCTCTTGATCATATATATCTTACTCCAACTATTATGTCCATTTCAACATGCTGGTTAAACGTCGCAATCCTAACTTAACCTGCTGGTTAATGGAGTTAGTATCTACTCCGAAACGTCGCAATCCTAAAAATGAAGTTGAAAAATCTATAGATGTCTTCCTTATTCCACCAGTGATTGATAGTTTGGAGCAGTCTGTTGCCAAGTTTGACTTCAATGGGAGCGTTCAAGAGTTCTAAGAGAATAAGTTGTAAGAAAAGTTTAACCGAATGTCAATTAGTGTTGATTGTTTTTGTGTCGATGTTGTCTTATGAGAATCTCTCAAACGTCATTGTGACAGCATTTATTGATTCATGGAGTGAAGTTTATTAATTAGGAGATGTTTTCTTTTGCAGCTTGAAAAAAATCATATTTGAATGACAACCATAATATTATAATCACCCAATTACACTTTATAACATATTGTTTCATATCATAACCTCACGAATGAAAATTCATTCTGTTAAAAGAATGTCAAAGAGAAATGAGGAAGTGAAAAATGAGTAGGAACTAGGAACTATTACAAATCTGATGTATCTGGCAGAGCAACAGCAAATTTACAAATGTAACCAAGCACTTGTGTCCATGTATAGTGAAAGATATTTACATCTTGGATTTAGTGGTCTTACATCAATTGGAAGAAAAATCTTTCAAAAACTCTTCAAACATCAATGGCGGCTGCTCAAAGCCTCGTCCCCTACGCGTATGTGCACAATTTGTTTTGTTTTTTTGTTTAGTTTTATAAATTGTGTAATAACGCATGTTTATTTTTGTTAATCGCCGACCTATTCAAATTAATTTAAATTGGTAACATTCATCTCCAAATTATCAAAATGTCTGTAATATCATTTGAAAAACCGGCATCAACTTCACCTGATAACTACCTAAGCAATTTAATGAATTAAGAAGGGTATATCGATGAATTATTCTTCCTTTCACGTAGTTAGTTTGATCAATACAACATTTTCAAAGAGATTTTGAAACGTCTATGAGGATTCGATTGCGTTTCATCAATCTGTTTTAACCAAATTATTAAGATAAGGATGAGTTACTCAAAGAGGATGGCTTTCTACTATTTTCTTATATAAACCAAAACTTTGTCAAAGCCTTACAATTTTCTTCTTCAAAAATAAAATACGCTTAAAATAATTATCATAAGATTTATATCATTTTGTAGGTTACGTATTACAATGTTTTATCTGTCCTAACTTATTCTTTATTTGAGGAACGAACCCACAAGCAGGTCGGACATAATCATTATTCTATTTTCCAATTGTTTGGCTCAAATATTTATTTTTGTTTATGGATTATTTTTAAGACCATTTCGTGAACTCGGTATATTTACATTCTGACCATATGTGTGGCTTATTAATATTTGTTGATTGTTGTAGGAACTGCCTAAAAGTGATATTCAAGTTTTCGAATGTTTTCTCAAAGGAAACCAAAAAACTATATCTCATCTTTTACCCCAGATAGACGAGCACTAACACACTGTCCCCAGGGCTTTTCCATGCAAGAGATAAGATGCATAAGTGTCGCAAATTAACCCAGCATAACACACGGTTGAGCTCAATAAAAACAATAACTGTGGGAAAACAGTTCAATTTGGTGTCTTTCTTGGGAGAAATTTCTGAATAAAATACCGAAAGAATGATGGTTTAGGAACATATGGCGGATGACTTTTACCCAACGTTGGGAACCATTTTATTTTGTTTCTCCAAAATTTTCATTTATATGTTACGTTTGTGCAGAAAATATTTTTGAAAAACATAATTTTATCAAATCTAAAACGTCATAAAAATCTTTTGAGTTCTCATCAAAATACTTACCAATATGAAAAAGGTAGATTCTTGATTCTTTGTATAGTTTCCATTTTTAAAGTATCTTGGCTTAACACTTTTGGAGAACAATGATTTCTTGTAACATTCCTAAGACAAGGAATTCAAGTATCATGGAATATTAGATTCTGCCGGTGTAAAACTTATTGTGTAACCATTACAGGTCATACCTTTACTACTTCATATCTGTTGATCTTCCGCTGTAAAAACTT
This sequence comes from Steromphala cineraria, assembly GCA_916613615.1. Classification (NCBI taxonomy): domain Eukaryota; kingdom Metazoa; phylum Mollusca; class Gastropoda; order Trochida; family Trochidae; genus Steromphala; species Steromphala cineraria. The sequence continues at coordinate 2,668,000 of OU744732.1, read as the reverse complement.
TTAGTGTAATCCATTTAGATCTTACCTCTCATACTTCATATCTTTTGATCTGCCAAGTCAAATAGTGCAAATAGAGTGGGTTCTATTTTTTAAAGCCATTTCAGCAAACAACATGGCAATGATTATTTTTAGGAGGTTCCAATGACAACTCCTTAAAATGTAAATCTACGCATCATTCACCCTCCTAAAAAAACACAAAACAAAGAATATCATTAACATAAAAAAACGTAGCTTCCAATTATATACTAGTATATTTGTAAGATAATTGAATGATACAAAACATGCTGGAGATTAACAGACTAAATATATGTTGTTCTGTGTAATCAACAACAAACAATTATGATCAATTGATGAAACAATCAATAAACTCAATACACTATTCTGTATGCCAGACAGTAACAACTATAAAACAAGATTTGTCCTTCCTTGAATCCTCCCATCTTCTTTTAGAAATATTCCAAACAGCTATTGATTAAACAATCTACGGAAGGTTGTAAAATGACACATGTAATTTCTACTTCCTGTAATGCATAAAATGATCGACTCACTTCTTCTCATTCAACACTCGTCCATAACTGCTCAGCAATCTAACGATAAACCATTAAAATAATTAAAATCGAGACATTTATTAAACGCAGTAAACTCGAAACAAATCATTGGAACCATACAACAGACTGGAAGCATTATGAAACAAACATTTTATAATCAAATAGTGATACATATTTGAAAAAAATCTCAACAGCGATTTCGATCACAAAAACACCAGACAGAGATGCATGCATGACAGGAAGAAAGAAATCATTTAAACTCATAAAACCAAAGTGTCATCGTCTACTTTCAAACAGTTTGAAAGTAGACGATGACACTATTGACAAGCGATGGATTTATTTTGAGTCGATTTGCAGTACAAAAGATATCTGTCAGCTAGTTTTAGGGGCAGCCAAAAATACTATTGCGAGGCGTCAACAGAGATACAGTGCATCAGCTGAGGAAAATGGCATCGAAATTAAGACAACTGTCCGACATCGTCCCAACACAATAGAACAGCAAGTACTGAATGAATTGAACAGTCATTTCCCCAATTACATCATATCGGTAACTTGCGTCAAATGCAGCTGTACATCTGTACAATGCAATGATATTGAATTGTTTGTGGAATGTGACTCGGAATTTGTTGACTCAAATACAGAACTGCTGCAACAGTCCATTGTCAGTCTCCTCAATCAACAACACACTTTACTGTGTCATCACATCATTTTTGTTTCCCCTGGTGCACTTGAACTCTACCATCAGAAAAATGGTCAAATTAGCAGATTTAACCTCCATGATGACTTTCGATTACACAGGCTTCCCAAAATACATCTGTTGGTTGATACAATGGACAAGAATGAAATTTCGGATGTTGCGCACGACTCACTTGATAAATGCATATCCTGCTTCAGTGTCAACATCCCCAAACCTCTGTCTGTGTCTACATTTGAAATCTTCAAAGAATGGTGTCTGGACATCCCTTTGCCTGTTCAAATGTTGCTTGGAACATTTGTCAATAGGAAAACACTGCAACAGTCAAATGACACACCAAAGGTGCTTTGCAAGAAGCTAGAGAAACTATACATGGTATACGATCTATTGTTGAATACATACAACAAGAATTTCATTGGTATACTTCAGCAGGCAACAACAGATGAATTGCTTATGAACTACCACAGCATCAGCAGTGTTTTCTCAATAACAAGTTCTCTTGGTGTCACCACGTCGCTATCTTTAGCAGAAAAAAATCTGTCTCAGAGAGCAAATGATGATTCACTATACTACCAAACATATTTGAAGGAACACCCTCTCACATATGACACTTTGGCTGGACAAGTGAATGGTTTGGTGAGCTTAAGGAACTGTCATTTAGTTCTAATGCTAGACAACCTCGTTCGCTTGAAGTACCACAGAGATCCAAGCCCAGGAGAGCATCGCTCAAAGCAACTTTGCATGCTGCCTATAACCCTTCAAGGTTTGCCCAAAGACGCTGCTGCAACAGAACTATGGCATGATGAAAGTATTTGCAATGGAACACACAACTGCCAATGTAAACAACCGTCATCACTATCCAAACCAAATGCATTTAATGCCATATTGAATCTGACAAAGAAAGAATCAACAAGCACAGGGATCTTCCAGAAGATCTGCAGATGGGGCAGCACGAAACTGTGGCGACTTCTTGCAGGTGAGACTGAAATATTTTAGTGACTATTTCACAGTTTCCACTGTCGTTTTTTCCCTACTTCATTTCATGACAATACAATAAAGGACATATACTAGACTTACCATTTGTCATTGAAATATTTAATTCTTACAAGTGGTATTCTAAAAAATCAAACAGTAATACAGAGAAAACTCCAGCTTCAGAATTATTTTCATCTTAAGGATATGGAATCAAGAAAGAATGCTATTATAAAGAATTGAGGAGCTCTGTGATAGACTAGGCATATACATGAAACGTAACATATTCCCTCTTTCAACTTCAGATGGACTTGATAACAAAGTCAAGTGGCTAAGGTCTTATCTCGAAAGAACTTCTGACCAAGAACATGAACCTCATTCAAGAGGACGGACTCAAGAAACTGAAGAACACCTGAATCTGAGTGAAGCTGCTGTTGATATCTCAGATGAGGAAATGGAAGAATCAAATCATCAGGTATGTAAAAATTTCAGAGAACAGGACAGGGTTTGATATCGTGTTCATGGTGCAGATTAATTTCACAATCAGTGTAGAAAATTGTGTTGCACAGAATTATCATCTTTGTTTTTTTCCTGTATTGTTAATTCTCTGCATCATATAGCCATGTTGGTATAGCTGCTCTTCTGACATACGGTTGAAAACAACATCAAACAATTTCTCACCCTGTTACTCGCTAAAAGTCATGGTTTGACATTCTCGTATTCATTTCATGAATGTCTTCTCTTTGCCAGTTAACCATTACATATTCATTTCTTTTATTGATTATCAAAACATAAAACACATGTTCAACCTTTATTTTAGTTGGACCTGGAAGCAGCAGCCACCGTTACACCAGAAGATGACTTCGATGACGATGCTGATGTAGGAGATGAAGCTAACCTCAAAGATATCATCAACACCATAACTGACATGGAAAATAGACCTTTGAGGTTTGATAAACCATCACACGCATTGGAAGAAGAAGAGTTGGCAACAGCTTTAGAAGATTCTCTGTTAGAATCATCATTTCATCAGATGACTTTGGGAGATGAAGATGAAACTGCAAAGGAGGAGAGTGTTATGTCAGACTTTGGCTTTCATAAGTACTCACCGCCACCATTGTTGACAAGGCACCCACCTCCTGCATCTGGTCAAGACGATGATGTCAACATATTGAGGGAAATTTTGGATGATATTCTTGTGAAAACTGGGATGGATGAGACTCTAAGACAGGAAGCTTGTGATGACAGAATAGTTTTTGGTCCAGATAACAAAATTGGAATTAATTTATTATCCTTGATTAAGCAAAACAAGAAGTATGCCAAATTTCTCCCAGAGTTTTCACTACTACACCTGAGAAAATCCAAGGTGAATTCCTTATTCAGTGCCTACAAGAATGCTGGTATTTTGGAATTGCTTATGGTGATGAGAGATCAAAATGTGACGGAATGGAGCAAGATAATCACTGCAGACCACATCGATACTGCTACGAGAAATGTGCGTAGACTAGCTCAGTCTCTGCAAATGGCATTCACGCTTCAGTTTGTGCACAATCTGCCTGATGAAGATGCAGATTTGTTCATTTGTGATCTCTTAAAAGGAAACCATACTGATTTGGCAGAGAAATGGGATGATAAAATGACAGAATTTTTAGAAATCGGAAGAGCAACAAATGCAACATTTGCCCTACATCATGACATGATGAAGCACTGCAATGATGTAATTGCAATATACATTGCTGAACGTCTTGGGGGTTCACATGGATATAGTCTTCTCTTGGGTACCGTGAAGTTATCCTTGAAGTTTTCTTTTTTGAACGGAGCTAGTTCGTATGCTCCCTTTTGTGCACGACTGCTTACACAGCATTACACCGCTGGCATTTTCCATCAGAGGATGAAGGAAACTCTGTACTCCACACCTATTGGAAACAGCACTGTCAATTTTGCCTGTGATACAAAGAGAGAACTTGATCACAAAGATGCATTGAAAGGATTCAGGTCTGGATCCTCTATGGAGTCCGCATCACGCAGGATGTCACTTATTGATAGCTTCAATGACATACACAAGAGTAGACAAACATCCAGACAAGATTGCAGTCAACAAGAGGCAAACAGTGATGAAATTTCTTGGAAGTTAACTGAAACGGATGCTCAACACATTTTCCGGGTAACAGAGGTTATTTTGCGACGAAATGCCCTGTCCTTGGAGTGTTGTGCTATCCCATACAACATGTACTCCAAGAAACAAACAGAGTTGTCTCGGGAAATACTCGATGACGACACCAACAACATTGGAGAGTACCTCATCAAGAAGTTTCTCTGCAATGATCAACTATTTGGACTATCATCTAACGACATCCCTGATCTGTCATCTGTTCAAGGTCCTGCACAACTTCTAAGCAGGGTGAAGAGGTCCAAAGGAGTCACAATCAAACGAAACAACAAGAACACCAAAACTGTTCAGAAATCCGAACGTGAGGCAAAGGAAGACAAAAGATCTCGTCTTGTAAAGCGAGAAATGAAGCAAACAGATTTATTGACATCTGATATGAATATGTGTCAAGCCTTGGTAAAGCCAGATTGCAGTAAACCAAAAGTTCAGAAGTCTGTCTCAATGAAAAATGCAATTATCAAACTTGTTCAATACTGCCAGACAGAAGGCACCACCAAGGAATGCATACAATCTGTTAAAGGACATCTACCAAAATGGCTGACAAGCAACGTGAAGATGGTCTCAATTGAATTTGCAGGTGTCAAATTTAAAACAAATGTGATCTCTGGAAAACAGTATCTTCACTATGTGGAGAATGTAATATTGCGGCCTCTTCCGATGCATATGCCTAAACTGGAAAAGATTGTACTTTGCGAAGAGAAATATTCTTTCACTCCAGATCACTTCAAGGCAGGTACAAGACAACAGAGGAGTACCCGATGAAGCCTAACAATTTCCGCAGATCTCCTACATTTTCAATCTTCCTGTCCAGAAGAGATGTCACTGCTTCTACATCTGCTGGGTCCATGCGATAACCTTTTGAGGATACCAAGTGCCCAAGGTATCTTACTTCATTTCGAAACAGTTCACATTTTGCAGCTTTTAGCTTGACTCCCTTCTGCTGGAGTTTCTGAAGTACCTTTCTGAGGTGACTGAGGTGGTCTTCAAATGATTCACTGAAAACCAAGATGTCATCAAGGTAGGGTATACAGCAAGTGTCTCTTAGCTCTTCTAACGTCGTTTCCATGAAAGCTTGGAACACTCCTGGAGCTCCTGTTAGACCAAATGGGATTCTTGTCCATTCATAGAGGCCCCATGGAGTTATAAAGGCTGTGAGTTCCCGACACTGATCTTTGACATAACCTTGATGGTAGGCCTTTCCTTGATCCAGACACGAAAACCATTGTTTTCCTCCGAGCGAGTCCAAGGCTTCCTGGACCCTTGGAATCGGCGTTCTGGATGGAACAGTCTTCCAGTTGAGCTCTCGATAGTCTATGCATAGACGTAGGGATCCATCGCGTTTACGAATACACACAACTGGACTTGAGTATGGAGAGTCACTCTTTTGAATCCACCCACGCTTTATGAGGTCTGATATGTAGTCCTTCACTTCTCCATACAGGGGGCGCGGAATTGAGAGATAATTCCTCGCCACTGGCGTGTTGTCCGTCAGTTTGATCTCCATTTGCAGTTCTGAAGCTGTCCCTATCTCCCCGTCCCTTGCAAAAGCATTACATTCTTCCTTTAACAACCTTTGGACCTGTTCCTTCTGTTCCCTGGACAGCGGGGTCTTTTCCAGATCCACTGGTGGTAGCCACCCAGGAGCTTGATCCGTTGTGCTTGTGGTTGTGGTACTTTTGTCAGAGACAGTTTCCTGGAGCTGGACTGGCACTGGGAGGATAGACTTCACCTGTTCTACAGTGCCCAACTTCGTCTTCTTTGGTAACACTACATCCCGATCACTTGGATTTTCTACCACAACCTCGACCTTACATATGGAACCAGTCTTTAGTTTAATACGAGAGTCTCTCACCACTAAGTCCTCTGGCAATTCTGGTTCTATTTCTGGAACGAAGAGAGCCTGTTGCTCCTCTCTGGGTCCAGCCTTGGCCAAACAGGTGACAGTCACCTGCTTTCCCTTAGGGATGGTTTGGGAACGCCCTCCGGTGAACACGGTTCCTACTTCTTCTCCTGTCTTGATCAAGTTGATGACGGCTTTTATCTTCTTCATAGAAACACCTTTCATTGAGCTCTTGAGATTTGCCTGGGCTGTTTCAGGTCCAACTTGATCTTGATAATGGTCGATGACATTGTACCCAACAATAGGCGGCTCGAACTCCTCTTCCTCACTAACAAGAAATGGAACAGTCAACTTCAGGCCCTTGCCGTTTCCAGTCTTCAGTTGAAACGTGATGTCCACCCACCCTACATATGGAATATCTCCCATCGCACATTGCACTGACAGTTCATAGTCCAAGAGGTCTGTGATAGGTCGGACCCTTTTCTCTGGAGCATATTCCTTCAGCCAGCTTGAGTGAAGAATTGATACCTGTGCCCCTGTGTCCCATAGAGCTTCTGTAGCAACACCATCGAGCAGGCATGCTACCTTGCACTTGACTCCCACCAGCTTGATCAGCTTGCGTTGCAGTCTTCGCGGAACGGATGAGATCCGGTTGACTGAAGCTTGTTGGCTCTTATCTGTAGGTGGTGGCCTAGGCGCAGCACCACTGTTCTCCGGTCGCCGTTTCATCTTGCACCCTGCCTTGTAGTGTTCATCACTGCCACAACGCCAGCAATGACGACAAGATCTCCCAGTACCCTTGACCCTGCAATCTGGACAACCTGATTCATACTGTGGCTTACTAGGAGGTGGCGGGGCAGCAGCATTCACCTGTTTCTGTTGCTCGACTTCTGATAACTGCTTCTTCAAAGCAGAAATCTCCTGTCGCAGGGCAGTCAGTTCCTCTGGCTTCGCTCCGACCACACTAACCTTTGACTTCGGCTTTACCTTGTTGGTACGTTCGGAATCCTCCATGACGATCTTGTTCATCACCTCGATGAGTTCTTCATCCGGCAAAGATGTCTGATTCAAATAAGCTTTCATTTCCGCCCTTATGCCATCACTGGTAAGACCCGTGGACACACTATGACGGAACATGGACTGAATAAGTTCAGGATTGTAGCCTAGATTATTCTTGTCCTCCTTTGAAGTAAAGATGAGTGTCTGCTTCAAGTCTAGAGCTCTCATGAGGAAATCACCTGCATCTTCCTTCGGTCCTTGGACCAGGTTGCAGAGTTCAGTGTACAGTTCTGTTGGTGTCTTTTGGCGGTAATGAGAGCGCAAAACACTACGCAACTTTGGCAATGTCAAATCTCTTCTTCCTTCCAGGTAACCACGCAGCCTGGACGTAGGGCAAATGGATCGTAGAATCCCTTCAATGACTTCTGGCTCACTGTATCCCTTGTCCACTCCACCTTCAATCTGCCGCACCAGACTGCTGAATGAAAGGCAACCCTTTCCTTCGCCGATTTGTCCAGACACTTTAAATTCCTTTCTCCAGACTGAACATTGGCCTTTACCAAGCAAGTCTTCGACAGTTTGTTCTTGACTTTTTCCTTCACCTTGGATGGTTTCCTTAGTTGTGACATGTTTGGGATCTTTCCCTGGACTTTTCTTCAAAATGTCATTCACTTGCAGAAAAAGTGATCTGCCTTTATCTTCTTTCTTAGCACCTGCCTCCAGAATAGACTGAATCAGCTTTACCGTCTCCAACCTTGTATTCTTTGACAAATCAGTTGTTGGATCAAGTGTCTCTAGAACCTCATTCAGTTCTTCTGATGACGACACAAATACTTTCCCGATAACTTGCAGTTCAAATTCTTCATCGACCTTCGGCATTTTGAAGAATGTCCAGTGTCCTTAATTCTTCATATGGACCTTGACATCTCTTTCGTTGGAACCTTGACGCTTGAAACAGCCTTCCATGGGTACCCAGTACTGCATCTGAAGAGCATCCCGGACGAGCCCCCAAGATTTGTAAATGGTTTTCCCTCAGAGTCGGGTACAGCTGTTTTGGGGGTCAGGGTCTTTCCATCTGAAGCCAATAATTAAGACAAATTAGTTGAGAAGTTTTATTCCAAATTGACGGTAAATGATCAATTCAAGCGCACATGGTACATTCTGACATCCTGACAATGACATTAAATCATTTTCTTAACCACATTGGCTCATGTCTTATTATTACATAACTTCTGCTTGATATTATTTAAACTATAACAACTGGTAACCTTAACTTGGAATCAACTTGAACTTGAACCTTATGGTTATAAAAATAAACTTGGAACTTCTGTCAAATATCAATACATACATTTACATTCATATTCTACTACATGAATATTCAAGTCTAAAGTATCTCCCTTAATACAACCATTTGGGAAACTCCTGAAATGACAAAGGTGACCGAGTTATCTCCCTTGAATGCAACTGCCTGGGGAACTGATGAATTGACAAAGGTGACAGAGTTATCTCCCTTGAATGCTACTTTCATCTTAACAAATACTGGGACAGCAGTGTCACACTAGCTTAATACCAGGACTGACAAAATCAGAGAAGCTAACTGGGAAAATGATATACAACCAATAGAGAACCTGTCATACATTTAGTCCTGGCCATAATATTGATACATACTTGAAATAATCTTATTTTCATCATTTGAACAAAAGTCTACAACCCCTTACTAATACATATTACTGAAATAAATATTGATTTATCTCCACAATAAATCACAAGAACCTAAACTCATTTAGATCTACATTACCAAAAACAATTAACATATTTATGGAAATTGACAAAAGAATTACTGAATAAACTTACATCTTTCCTTGAAACTGACAAAACAATGATGACTCCTTATCTACATTAAAAGAATTAACAGTGCCTAATAATATACTGAGTCTACCTTGCATCAGATCTAGAATACATACCAAACTAAATCATGTCACTAATTACTGTGACCGAATAGCACTTGGAAATTATTATGCCATCCTTAACCTGGCTAACTATCAAACCATAATAACTTGAAACACTTTGACCAACAAATACATCTATCTAACTTATAACGACAAATTTACGTCATGTCACTAACTTACAGTGACACGGCCTAAAATCACTGACACGCAACTAAACCGATACTTAATCTTACAAAAGACTTAGTGATGAAAACACTTTAATATAATCAATCAAGTTATATTGTCCTTACATACCAACTGACGCAAAGTAATTGAAACTAGCGATATTCATCGTCTTGTTTGTTTACTTCCGCTCTCAACTTCATCCAAGGGACGCTACTCCGAACTGTGACCTCTTAAGTTGACCGCTACAAAATTACTGCTAGCCTGTAATTCAATATAGCTGAACAACTTACTTTTTGCTTACAACCTTGTTTAGTCCATTCAATGAGAAAACCTCTCTAGAATATGTATACATACATTAGGAACACAGTAACAACTGATATAACCATATCCCTGAACAAATCGACTGACGCGTCAATGGCGCGATCACAGACGACTGATACCTCTACCCTTACACCTACTTCAATAGCATGAACACATGTGTAAGATAGATAAAATACATGAAATAATATGCAACAATGTTTATGTGTACAATGGGGCGAGGGGAATGTGTTTCTGTGCATTGATAACTCACCTGAAGCCAATAATTAAGACAAATTAGTTGAGAAGTTTTATTCCAAATTGACGGTAAATGATCAATTGCGCATGCGTTAAACGCACATGGCACGAAGATGCTTTTACGGCCAAAACTAATTATATAAATAGAAGGCTTCTGGTGAATTATGGTACATACGACCACGAAACAACCACTTCGTTACACCTGTGTATACATAACCATTATTTCATATGTAGCTTGCAAATTTAATAAATTGAATTATTGTGGACTTCTATTATCGTTGCTGTTTTGTGGAATATTGCACTTTCTTGCCTAATAGAGTAATATAATTAGTCTGTATTTAATATGCATCTATGGGTTTTACACTATCTTGCTATAAATACACTTTCTCTCAGCAAGTGAGGGGGGTATCAATTACATTGAGGAGACTTTCAGGTCACCGTTTAAGTGCAGTAGGTCAACTCTCACATTCTAGGGAGAATTCACTTGATTTAGGGTGACAGTTACCATAAACATTGGGAAGGGCTTATCAGTAGCAAAACTCTGTTGGAGGTGTTTGTACGTAGGACTGATTAGTTAACTTTCATGTACCATACTGTAACTCTTTTGTATATGGGCCAGAGGCCTTTCATACAATAAACATCTTTGACTCTTTGAAGACAAACAAAGTATACAAATATTTGTGTTTTATGTTAATTAGAATTATTAAATCCCTGCGTTGTACATTACTGGCTTCTTACCACTTATCTCTGTTTTTATAGCATTTACTCTTTTCCTAAAGTTGTCTTCATTACTCTTCCTCTGCTTGAGAACAAGAACCTGTGTCGAAACGTCGCATACAATGAACTAAGAAGTTGTCATCCATATATTTCTCTGCATTATCACATAAAACTTACTTCAATTACACCTTGTGGATTACAGAACACGAACAAACCTAAAACTTGTGCCCTTGTATTCAATTGTAATATGCTCTAAGCATTAACTTACCTTTAATGACTTAGAATAAAACCTGGATACAATCTCTCAAAAATACCTTCAATTAATAAACAATCATCGAGTAATAGTACCATAAGCTGAAATAATAAAACAATATCTTTCCTGCGTGATGACATGATGACAAGTTGCTCAAGGATGATCTACTGACACTAGACTTAACCCTCGCAATGTGACGTCAAGCTGTCAAATATTTACAAATGTGTCTGGTTCAATATAGATAGAGAACACAAACCTCCCCTGAGTACTACTTTTAACTAGATATTCATTCACGTCAAGTCCGTGATGTATACAACAAAGTATTAAGTATACTTTCCTTTTTCATAAAGCTCTAAGTAAGCCTTCAGTCATATCCATAAAGGTTGTAGCCAATATTTGTGCCCGATAAGTATGTAGCTAAGCTGTAGTATGAGACAGATCTGGCTTATGTGATTTAGGTGTTCAAAGGCATTCCAGGACTAATGTAAACAATACTCATACACTTTACCATAAGAAGTAAAACCAACCAAATAAAAAAGTCCGAAGTATTGTTTGCACAAAGGCATTTATCAATAACAAACATTTTTGCGACATCATAAATTCAATCAGAGTTATCCCTTGAACTTATCTATTTATCTAAGTCTTAATGCGAACACAGCCTCATGTACTTAAGCAAGTTGATTCATATAAACATTGTTTTTGCCTTTGATCTGCAAACGGAATCAGGAAAACATGACTATCTATAGGTTAGATTAAACCAACATCAATCAACTGAAATAGCATCGACTGCCCCTGCTGTCCATCGTAACTAAAACCCCTCGTGATGTTATGAATATAACATTATCTAATATCTATGATAATAATATGGCTATATCATCTAGAGAAGTTCCAATTAACAACATGATCACTTTGATTCGGGGTTTATTTAGATTCAATCCATTACATCAATATATGCTCAAATCCCTCAGTGGTTAAAAATCACGGGAATCCAGAGCATGATGCCACATTAGATTTATGTACGTTTACTTAAAGAGTATGTCTAGGTATTAGAAATTTGTCAATCAGATTCGATTATGTTCAAGGTGATGGAATAGCCATTTTAAAAAATTGGAAATCCACAACTAAATGTTAATGTAACAATTACTCGTGTTGATGATACATTGAGATGATGTTCATGAGAACTTACATTTACAAAAGGAAATAAAAATGCTAAACAGTGCGTTGTAAAGTATACAACAAAACTTTTATATTAATATTTCGTTTGAAAAATCGATTGACAGACAGTTATCCTTCATAATGCTTCCATTCCTGTCTATGTTTCAAGACAATGTTCTGTTAATGTTTAAAACATATGTTACAAATTTACGAACCGTTTGAGGATACAGATTTGGAACAAAAAGAAACCATTTCTTATTTGCTTTTCATTTATTTGTTACTCGGCCGCAAACTGAACACATTCAATTTTTAACTTAGTTCTTTAGAGGGTAATGGAGCAGATTTGAAGATGGACAGCTTCAAAATTGTAGCAAGACTATGCAAACTGCTGGTTGCTTCATTTAAAAACATTTGTCTTAGAGGTTTTGCTTGATTTCTTGAATAGTTCTGGGATTTATCATATCCTTGATGCAACTATGATACAACTATGCAACATATGGTACCTGTTTGCGAAACGTGTAAGAGTACTGTCTCTGCACAGGTTGGTGTAATTTTGCTGACACAGTGATGTGATAATCGAAGTGGAAGACTTATCAGTCGATGCAAGAACGAGAAGGCATGTATGTTCGTGTCTGGTAGATTGTCACAGACGATTAATTCCTCAAAGAAAGTTATTACACTTAGGTATAATATCACCTCAAGCATTGCTGTTTCCTCTTCGACATAAAGCTTTTCTCTTGTCATGAAATACACTGATATAATAAGAGTAAGGGCTACATATTGGCAATATACTGGAAATAAAACTGCCCATTATCAAGATAAAATGTAAAACATGAAATGAGAAGGTTCTACAATACTAAAAAAAGATGATGTTATGAATCTTAATTTGTGAATTTCCAAAGTTTTATGATAATGCCTTCTAGAAGAAATAACTCAGAGTTCATTAATTAAATATATAAATTAGCCGCTCACCAAATCTAAATATCATCAGACAAACTGAAACCTGACAAGAGAAATGACATGTGGTGCAATGGTTTGAACAAATCCAGCTGATTAACCATGGAAGATTTCCTGTAGAGAGCAATCAGTCATGAATTTCATGACAACTTCTATGCAATGTTATTGACTGAAGCTTATTCCCCTGATATTATGTTTGTTATTTTCATGCAACGCTTGGTCATATTCTTCTGAAGAGTGGAGGTGTTTCTTGAAGCGTAGAGACATTCAAAAGGAGTTGACAGGTAGAATATGTAGTTAATAATGTGTCTAGTTCATTAAGGCACATGAATAAGTTTTGAAGGAAACATGTTTAGTCAAACCATAGGAGTTGATATGTTAACGCTGTCACCATATAAATCATTTTCGCTTTAAAGCCTTTTTTCACCGACTATTTTCAAATAAGCAGCTCTGATGTTTTAATCAAATACAGAAAGTTGGATAGAATCAAGTGAATATTGATGATTGTTCCTGAACAATAATCTTTTTTATTAAAATCATGCCGCTTCAATTTGCTTAAAAAGAAAACCTGAGCATATTTTGGAACTTATTCGATTGAAAATATCATGGATTTGCAATATTGCAATATTTGTTTTGATTGCACACGTTTTAAAAAGTGACATTTGCAAACAAGCAAGTTACTTACTACCAACATTCCTCTGTCGGGTAGATAAGAGATATTATGACCAAATCTTAATATAATTTATACTTTCTTCTTATTTTATCTCACTAGGAGACATCAATGTTTGAGATTTCATATGATTTTTATCTCATTACAATATTAATGATTTATCAAAATAGATTCACGAACAGATTTGTTATTTAGTTCATTTGTTTATAGAGTTCATTTGTCTAACATTTGAAAAGCTAATTTGCTTAATCTAGACATTAGATCACACATTTTATAACTTTCCAGATGAAACACAAGTTATTTGATGCACAGCACAGTTTCCTCACAGAAATAAAGAGGGTGAAGAATTGATATAATCTAGTTTATGGTCCAAACGGAACAGGCAGTCACCAAACCCAAAGTTTTATTGGCGAGGCTTCCATCTTTATGTTGCCATTTTTACACTTTGCAGCTTACTGAAGCCAAAGTTTTATTAGCGAGGCTTCCATCTTAACGGTGCCATCTATACATTTGTGCAGCTTACACGTCCATTGTTCATTACACTCTGCCTCAATTGGTCCATTGATTGATTTAGGATATCCTGCACTTCACCATCAACAAGCCTTCCCAATTGCTCCACAAAGCAGGAGTATTACACTATCTACTTGGCGATAACGATAATCCTTTACTTCAAAAACACATGTACGTATATGAAGCATTACCTCTGAATTTCTTTTCTTTTCTGAATTGTTTCTAGTCTTGTGATTTGAGTACAATTAAGACTTACCAAAAAAACTAAAGCGTTGTGTGCCCCTCCATAATGTGACCCGGTTAGAGCATAAAATGTAATCTTCAATGGGCAAGACTCCTTGTTCTGGTAATATGTTAAATGTTAACCTTTCAAAGAAACCCTTTTGATATTCAAACATCATCACTAAGAAAGTGTCATTTATATAGGTTGTAAAAACGTATGTATTAATTTTATGACCTCCATCCGGTAAGTTATATAATCAATAAGTAAAAGATAAATATAACTAAATTATCTTTTGAATGTTGTGCTTGAAAATAATTCCACGCTAAAAGATGTAAATTATATAATGAAATACTTCTTTGAAATGTTTATTACCTAGTGTGTGTTTGGAATGTATGTATACAACACAATTGCGCAACAGTGCCTTAACATTACACACTCAAATTATTGAACCAATAAGTTATTTATGTTATTATTCGGGGTTTATTTTTTCGAGGATGAAATTAAGCAAATTCCATTCAAAGCATGTATGTTAGCTGTTTAGTTCAGACTAAAATTCCTACCATCGTATATTCACTTGAATATTGCTCACTTGCAAATCATTTCAACTAATGAACGAGTCTCTTTAAATATGGTAAGGACTTCAATTGCCTCTACTCAATGATATAGACTAGTTTCTCTTGTCGTTATTCTCTATTGATACTGTATCTTTATCCTTGCAAGGTGAAGTCAAGTTTTCCAATATTTACATCTCTGTCTGGTTCAATATAAATAAAGAACATAAACCTCATTGACGTCTTCTTCTCAGATGGACAGGATAATCCTTCGTGTGATTATTCAGTCATGTGTAAACAGTAGAGTCAATATCTGTGGTCAAATGTGACCTGTCGAATCGCTGAAGATGAAAAGCAGCATTGGTTCAATCAGTTCTGTAAACAATAATTGTACACAATACCCTTAGAAGTTAACAGTTAGGATTGAGAACATCATTTGCAGACGATCATTATTACATTGGCACATTACTTGGACACCCCTGCGATCAACACCAGCATAGATTGCAAATTAATATCAGTATTTCGTCGGACGCACTGTCTAAAGCATGATAACAAACATTCACTTAATGTGCACACACGTTATGCCCTATGAACATGGCTGGTTAAGTATGATTTGTATACTTCACACGGGAAACATGACAACGTGAATTGTGGGCTCTGTGTTTAGATTAAATTGTCTTCATGTAAATAAACGTAAAAACGCATATTTACTATACAAAAGACAAGAAAATCTAAATTTCAGGATTACCATATTTAAAGAATATTTTGTCAATAATTCAAAATTAGGTTCCAGTCGTAACAGTTTTCTTAATTATATTGTATATTAATTTAGATAAAAGTTTTATAAGTAAAAAAAACTATTGATATAAACATCCTTTGTAATTTGAAAAGGTCGTTTGACACATCATTGGTAATGATATCTTTTCTCGAAATATGTAAAAATGTTTTAGCATCATAAATTGATTGGATTGTAAGGAATATTTCTTCTTTCAACTTTATATGTCATTATCATGCATCAAGTGTGATCAATTTCTCTGATTTGACAAAAGAAGAGGATAATGTTGCGGAACATATTCAACATTCATAAAAATGTCATTTTACAGAAAATAAAAACGCCATTACAAAACACAAAAGCAACTCTGAGATTTAAAATAACATATACAAACAAAAACTTAAAGCATGTTTGATTCACATATAGCATTTTATTATATAATTAGCAATGAAATATAGGGTTATACAGTGAAAATATAATCTATATTTAAAGAAAAGCAGTAGAAAGTCATATTTTCACTGCAGTGAAAATATAATCCATATTTTCACTGCGGTGAGAAAAGTAGGACCGAACCTATTACCTCCCTTTGAAACACGATTATCTCCCTTTGAGGAAATCGAACGCTTGCCTCGCGTCACGGCGTTGGTTAGGATCGAAGAATTTTTTAACGACTCTTTAGGATGTTTTCGGTATGTAACTGTTTTCAGTTTGCAGTGCCAATGTATCCTTCGATATAAAAAAGCCACCCGAGGTTCATATCTTGTTGCTGTAGATAATAATTGTTCATTTTATTGCAAAATAAATCTACGACATATTACCGACATAGCGCTTCACTTATTGTATCCGTTCGCATCAAAACTGACTTTCCAAAATATATAAGGAGCCTTTGTTTCACCTAGTAATAACCAAAAACATATAGTGGATCTGATATCATTTAACATTCACTCATTATATATTTTTTATAAAATTATTTCCTATTAAATATCGAGTTATTTCTATCGAACTTTTTTTTTACCGAGAAAGGATAAATTGAGTTGCTAGACTGTCATTCATCATAGAGCAAAACTTTGCCTTCCGATGTCTGACAATGATCTAAAAATTATATAATAAATAGACTAATTCATTGTTTTTGCCGAATATCATTTCTATCTTATCTCGTGAAGTGAGAAAGTGTCATTTTCACTCGTGGCTGCGCCACTCGTGAAAATATCACTTTCTCACTCCACTCGATGACATAGAAATGATATTCGGCAAAAACAATGAAATAGTCTCTATGTATTGCAAAACAAATTATTGAAATGCAATGATATTGTTTAGTTATATAACAAAACAATAATAATAAGCAGGTTCAATTCACGTGGACACACAGCAAGGCAAAAAGTAACATTTATTACAATACATATTCTTTTCAAATTCCTTTTATTGATACCCTTGCTGTTATGCATTTTATCTCACTGTGTGTTGTGCAAGCTTGATGTAAGATGCAGGATATCCTACTAAAGTAAACACTATCGACAAATATAAGTACATGTTAAATATATAAAGTTCAAACACTTTCTGTTGGCATCTTACAAAGTATATTAAACATGGATGTCAGATGACGCAAATAATTCTATTGATAATCCATACTACTATGTATCTTATCTTGTAGTAGTAAGTAAATTAGTGCGATATACCATACAAACGTAAGCACTATAATACTGATGTAAGCAATATCTAACACATTAATGAGATAAAAAGTAAAACAAGATCGTGACTGTGAATATTATTTTGACCCGTGCAAATATTCCTGAACATGTCAGAAACCATTTACTAAGGTAATGATTCGACAATGTTTCAATAAAAGTACCTGGCTCACTCATATGGAAACTAATGTAGCTCTGCTGGGGTGAAAGAAGAATCAATTGAAGCAAGAATGATAGGGCATGTTATGTACATTTTGTGTGGGAGATTGTCACACATGATTATATTTCATGGAGAAGGTTATTAAACATTGGTATCAAATCACCTCAAGCATTGCTGTTTCCACTTTGACATTAACATTTCTTCCAATGACTGGATGCATTATAGAATGTGAGTAAGTGATCTGTGAAATAATGGGTCGGAAATTGAAATATATTAAAATAAGTCAAAGGAGATGTTGTATAAACAACAAGTTCACAAAGGTTAATGACACTGTTAGAGTTGTTAGTAACTTGTTTTAGAAAAGGAAGTATTTGATTTTCTTAACATTTGGGACGAAAGAGAATTGAGTAATTGTTTGACATTATTTTCTTGGAATATTCATTTAACATTAATTGAACCAACTGGCTCGGATTTATTTAAATTGTCAAAAGAGTTGAAGAGGTAACAAGCGAAGTAGCATTGAACTGCACAAAAGAAAACACCATTGAGGAATTTCCTGTAGAAAGTATTCAGCCGTGAACTTATATAAGGACTTCATGTACTGATATTGCTAACATTTATTCTCCCAAAAAAAATGCTTGTTGTGTTCGCTTATGGTCTGACCATGTTCTTGAATATTGGTTTCCTGTAGAGTTAAGTCTTTTCTTGAAGCATTAAGGCAATATTTTCAATGAGTGCAAGAGATTGTAATCAATATGTAACAAGTACTTTATACATTTCATTTTTACATAATACTTAATGGTATTCATTAACATAAACTGCAGGCTAATTTAGAATTCATCCTATTATGACTTGTTTGGTGTTTGAACTTAAGAATGGATTATGTTGGTGCTAATTCTCAGTTTTGTAAATAGTAAAAATTACAATAAGAAATATCATATTGTAGGTTTCTTTCACTTGATAATGTAAAATTATACTGCAAACCTAACAAAATGAAATATGTTGATATTTATAATTGTAATGTCTGATATAGTGTTTACAAAAAACTCTATCAACATTTAATGCAACTTTTAGATGGATTCAATTTCACCTGACAAATAAACACTTTCGTATGTGTATAATACATGTATGTCATAATGCACTTAGAGAATCAACAGGGGATCAAAACATCCTGTGCTATATAGCCGAGACTTGAGCTGTTTATTGATGCATGCATGATAGTTGATTAATTTGATTGTGGTCGGGCAATTCATCTCCTTTCCAGAACATCTGTCAAACTTTTATATTCAGGGTTATGACTTATTGACAGTTTTATACGGCAATGATAACCTGAGCAACTTAACAAATAGTAATATCCTCATTTCATTACATGAATTTATTAACAAAACTAACCGGTTTTCTTGATTATATGAAATATTTTAGAAATTAGGCTGCAGTTAATTTCATCATTAGGCATACCCAACAACAACAACAACATTTGACGATTGTCCCTTAACATGTATTGTTTTCCTTTAATTTTGATCATATATATATATCTAATGATTTTTGCTATTATTTGTTATCCAGCCTGTAATAATATATATTGGAGCGGCGTTAGTATTAGCCTAAAGGCTTGTTCGCCTATCCATGTTTCATAACGAAATAAAAATATGTTTAAACCATCTGTCAAACTTTCTTTAAACTCGAAATTGAAGCTGCCAATGATTCGTAAATATTCATTGGTAATCTTCCGTTCAGCTTGTGCAGAACAAGTATGTTTGAATTTTGATTTTTGGATTATAAAGGTATAAACATCTGACTTTGATTTCAAAGTGAAAAGGTTTTGAGATTGGATATGAACGGAAATTATATGTTTAAAACACATCTGCATGATATCTTTAAAAATAAATCGCTAACCGAAGAATGCGTTCTAATGGATAATCAAATACTTTATTGCATGTAATTCAACATTTCCTCCACAGAAACTAGAATCGGTATCACTCACTTCTTTGATAACATCATTAGTATCCATACCAAAACGTCCCATTTTTTGCAATAAAGAAGTTGATTATCTATCACATTTTGTTCTCCATCAAACCAGCTTCTAAAATGCCTCTCAAAGAAACTGGATACCTCTTAGTGTAGTAACAATAAATAAACCATATGAATTTCTACAACACTATGTGATATCCATCGGGATTTAATGATAATACATTGATAATCAAGAATAAAGTAAAAAGGTAAAACAGGGTGCAAAATCTAGAACAAAATAAAGTTTTTCTTGTTAAGGCTCTTTTATGCGACTTGTTATCTTCATGTTGCAGGTTCTTTTCTGGAGACAAATACATCACTGGGCGGGCAAAAGTTAGAAAATGCATTTAAAATGATGGACAGAAGGAATAAGTATATATAGTCTCCCAAGTGTACAGGCCAGAAACGTTACTATATTTCACTGTCAATATGTCATCACCAAACGTTATGTATGGTCACAATATGGTAAATTGACCAAAGGCGTATAGTCTCAAGTTGTTTGCCATATTAGGCTGTCAATTGCACGTGACGCTGACAAGATTTAGTTTCAAACAATATTAAAGTTTAACAATGCCAGTGATAGTGTGCACATTTAGTCATGTCATGTTTTGTCATACTAGTGTACTATTATCTTTATTACTAATTATATTCCAATTGAATCAATTGGAACACCCCACAAAATACTATGTTGTAATCTGGTAAGCTCCGTGATACATATAATTGTCACGACGAGGGCAACCTTATTGTCTTAAGACCTTGTGTTGCCATCTAGTTGAACATCGTTACCTTTCAAATGAAGTTTGTGTCACTGTCAGGTGACTGTTGAGCCATTTTCATGAACATTATGCGATGGCGTAGTGATTGGTACCTGTTGATCAAACGATGGCGCCAATGTCAACACTAATAGCAAACGAGGAATAAGTTTGTGTGTGTAGTCAGGTGACTTGAATTGTATCTCGTTCATAGACATAGAGATTATCATGTAGCAAATTTGCAATTTCCAAATAAAACATTCCGAGTGTAATGCTATCTTTATTACCAATTTTATTCAATTTGAATCCATTGGAAACACCCCAAAAAGGAATGCATCCATTCTGATAATTGGCACAATAATGACGTCACAGAAAACTAAATACATTGTTGCAATCTGATAACCACCGTGATACCTACAATTGTCATAAAATTTGACATTTCTTCAAACTTGTGCAATAACCAATTCTCTGTGATTCGTTTGCTCTCTTTGGCATCTCCCTGTAGCCAAGTGATAGGTTTGAAAAATGAATCTAGGAAATGTTACAAACGCAACTATTTTTATCATCCAAAACTGTGTTCCACAAGAGATATCGCTTGTGGAAGATCAAGCTTTAATACCAGTCTCTTGATGAATCCAGCGCGTTTTATAGTTCCAAATGATCTGTTGCGAATTAACTGCCGTGTGTTCAGCCTGGTTATCGTCTCGATTTTATTGCTGGTTTTTTGGAATGATGATTGAATGGGTTTTGCATTAATTCCAGGAAATGAAAGTGAGTGCATCAATTTTGTAGCAGGGAATATAAATTCAATACGGTATTTTACAATCTGCAGTACATTTGTAAAGACAGGTTTTTGTGATTTGCGAAACAAGATTGGATGATTTAAGAGGATTCAACTATTGCTTCGAGTTCAAGATATTCAGTATTGTTCCATCTCTGGAAATTGCTTGGGTTTATAGCTTGATTGAATCATCATTCATGACATTTTTTTTGCTTACACTTGTTTGTTACAAGTTTACATTTTCAGAGATTAGGCGTAACACATTTATATTATATTTTAAATTTAATAGTATTGAATTATGTTTTAGTCTTGAAAAGTTGAAAGTGAATAGTGAATACCGTATTTCCTCGAATGGACGCCGGGCCTCGAATAGACGCCGGGTCTCGAATAGAGGCCGGGGTTATGACTGTTTGAAGTAAATATACACCGGGCCTCGAATACACGCCAGGTGAAAAGTTGACAAATTAATGCTCCTGTAGTTAAATGGGAATAACATATTATCCCTCTACATGTGATGTAGACAAAATTCCATACAAAAAATAAATAGACGCCGGCCTCAAAAAGACGCCGGGTCTCGAATGCACGCCGGGGGGTAAAGGGGGTCTGAAAATATAGACGCCAGGGGCGTCTATTCGAGGAAATACGGAAGTCTTTCAGCAGTGAATTACTTTGAGAGAATCTATGACACAGATATACAAAGAATCAATATAAAATATATACAACACACCATTTCATTTGACATGAATTATTGATTGTGTACATCTGAAGCATCTTCGTGTTGTACATTTCTCAGTGTGAGAGTAATGCTATATAAGTATATAAAGGTTGTATCTATCTGCCTGAAAACGAGAGATGAAATATTGACAAACGGGTTGGATGATAACCCTCTACATAATCAATAATACTGCAGATATGGGTTACCTTAATTGTGATTAATCAATGTTCACTCTTAACACATGTATTTAGCTTTACAGTCAGAGAAAGTCTATTTTATCAGTCAGTCCTCATCTATTTTAACACCGTTCTCCCTGAAACTATAGTGTTAAAGGAAAGAAGAATAATTTTCATAACTAAGACCATTGTTTGGTAAACCTCTTGCATGGACTAAGTGGTCATGTGTACGTGTTGTACTAATCATCCTTCATTCGCCTTCAATCAAAGAAAGTCTTTATTGCAAAATGAGATGGAAGCTTGGATACGGTTGTTGAGTCTAATCAAGTCAGGGAATTCTTCAATCAATCTGAAGAAACAGTGTCCAATGTAGACAATTTAAAACTGAACTAGGATTGACGCGTCAATACTTAGGTCTTCAAGACATAAGTCATAAAGATGTTCCAATATGTACAAATTATTTAGACTCATTTAATGGATTGTTTTGATAGTTGTTAGAATGACGAATAATGTAAGTGTGGTGCATTATGTAACTATCTGTATGTATAAATCGTATAAAGACGTTTTGACATATTTCCATGGAAAAAGAAATAATTTGAAATTGTGCAGAGCTTGATCGAATAATTATATGTTGATTTAAAAAGGGTTTCACATTTAAAAACAAACTTATTAGTGATATCACCTTCAACATAATAATTATGAACTCGATAGCCTACAGAACACTCATATCTTATCAGGACTTTTTGATCAAAATCACAATATCATAATATTTTGTTTCAACAGATGAATAATCAATAAATCTAAAGGAAATTATTCTCAACTTTTTTCTTGTGCAACCTATAAAGATATTTATTTAAAAAAATCCATTAAAATAACTTAGTCAAAACTTAAGATTATCATGTTTTAATGTATTATCAATCATTCATGCCATTGCTACGTTTAATGTTTTTACCTTACCCTATTTTCAAATTAACTGTCGAATCAAGTTGACCAAATCTTGACTTATCTTCATCATTGAAGACTAGAATACTGCTTCCTTTGTAACCAGACTTTGATCGTCAACATTTTGTCATCGCCTGCCTCAAGACATTTATCCATCAGTGAAGCATCAAGCAAATGACAATTTCTGTTCCTGGTTGTTTTGTGATGGTCTCCCTGTTGAAACCGGCAGATGGCGTGGTCTACCCCGTGAGGATAGAACATGCCCTCTCTGCGACTCCCCAGCCATCGCAGATGAAATACATTAGTTATTCAAATGTAAAGCCTTTGAAACAGAACGTCGTCTCTATATTAATCAATCTTTCTTAACATGGCCAAATATGTACAAGTACAAAAAATTACTATCCTCAACAAAGCTATCAGAAGTTAAGAACCTATCGAGATATCTGCGTATTGTTTATAACAAGTTAAAATGATTGTTATCTTTAATGCCACCATTCTTGTCTGTTTATTATGTATATATGTATTTTTGTATTCTCTTGTACCACCGTGGGTGTTTTTTCGAGAAATAAACTTTGATTGATTGATTGATTGACACTAAGACATTCATTGTTTGTTAAATATAACTAATACATGTAACTGTTTATTTTATCCCGGGGTCATGGTGGACCACATAAGAGCTTATTAGGGAAACAAACATGCCTAAAACTATGTGTTGTCACTACTTACGTCATTTGTTAAAACTGTCATCACTAAATATTTGGTTCCTGCATGAACAGAATACAGTTTATCAAATTATTTTTAAGTAAACAGTTTTTTAATTTTTGGCCGTTTCATCATTTTTACTGGATTAAGTTAAATTTCAATGTATAAAACTTGCATACAACATTCAAATCGCTTGTTTAAAAGGTTTGAAGAACCTTAACAAATAAAACTTGAAACAGAGTTTGAAATAACCACGTATCAATAGGAAGTGTACAAAATGCACATATACTTATTAAAGTAGTTTACATCAATATGTTATTTGTGTAAGAAAAGTCACTTAATCACTTTTATTAATACCATACTATATGATACAGTTTATTGATAATCCAAGTGGAATGGGAATCACTCTAAGCATAAAGGATAGACTTTGTTGTACATTTTGTTTGATAACATGTCACAAGATCACTTTTCTGACAGAAGGTTATTACACAAAAGAGACATATCACCTTAAGCCTGTTTATCCCATTTTATCAATAAGCTTCCCTATGGCAATAAAACATTGATAGTAAAAGAGGAGGCAATCAGAGTAATAACAAAGAAATATATTGAACAAGGCAAAAGTGAGCGCAGCTCACATACCCTCGCCTGTAGTTTGACAGCCTTTCTTTGACGAAAATAGTGAAAAGTCATATGTTCTGATAAGTCCTATGATTGTTACCGTATTTTTCCAACACATGATATAGAAAATAACATTAAAATTTAATTTGTCTGAATAGGTGTGAACTGGTATAACTATGATAATAAATGTTTTTCAACAAACTCTCACCTTCATTCAGTTCCATGTAGGTCAATTAATATTCCAATATATGTATTCTTTGCAGTGGTATCGACATTCCAATATATGTATTCTGTGCAGTGGTAACAACATCAGTCATATACTTATGAACATATTTCAATTCATTTGTTAGTCAATATATGTGTGCAGTTCAAGTAAAGTCACTTAATCACTATTACTAATACCATACTTTTTAAAACAGTTATTTGATAATCAAAGTGGAAAGGGAAGCATTAAGGATAGGACTTGTTATGTACAATTTGTTCTATAACATGTCATAAGATTATTTTTCTGACAGAAGGTTTTTACACAAAAGAGACATATCACCTTAAGCATGTTTATCCCATTTTATCAATAAACTTCCCTATGGCAATGTAATATTGATAGCAAAGAGAAGACGATCAGAGTAATAATGAAGACATTCATTGACAATAAGACTGACACATGCTGAGGGATAAAGACAATACACAGAAAGTTGAAATCTTTCTGTTCGAGCAAGCAGTTGTGTTATAAGGAATAAATTGATATGAGTTTAGACGTATTGACCAAAGGGTTTAAAGAAAAACAAATATGTTTGACAACGTGAACGAACGTTGCGAATGGCTCTATTCTTACCCAAGCAGGCACGAATATGCCGGGTATTAAAGTTTTCATAATTGTCATGGGAATTCTAAAAATAACACTCATTTCTATTGGTTGACGCAACGATTTTGCACTCATTTATGATTAGCTTGTACATGTACTTTTATTTCAGTTGAGATACATAGATGAAAATATTGTACCTAAATTGTGAAAGTCACACATCACTAGAATATTTTTGATTGGAAATCAAGCCCTTTTGATGTATTCTTTGCCTTAAGTACAATATTAAAATACGAAACGGCGCATAGCTCCATGACGTCATTAAACATGTTGTCAAAAAGTGACGTCAGAACATTCCAATCTAGGCTTGATAAAGGCAACGAAAGCTAGAGACGTCTTGCTTTTTTTCTGGACAATGCAACAATGTGGTCACGAAAAACGAATTGCATCAAATAAGACAATAATTTGGTGAAATAATGTGACATCAAAATGAAACTATTTCAAACTAGAGTGGGAGTTGTAAACTTATAAGAGCTACCCATCCTGAGGTATTGAGGTAGTTATGAATGGCGTATGAGTACAATTTGTACCTTCTCGGCTTAGTGTATTTTTAATGCTATGATTTCGAGATAAAATCAGTATTATAGCAACATTTCCACTTTCAAGCTTATGATCAATGATATTAGAATAATCAAGGACAACACATGCAATAACTTAAGGTTAAAAATTATAAAAGTACTGTTGACAATGTGAAAGGACACATATCCTCTTTTTTCAAAAAGTGCAGCATATAATGAAATTAATGAATGATATCCTTCTTAGATACATGTTTTATGAAAACATGCGCTATTAAGTTGAATATCTATTATTCAATGCATGCTTGTTATTTGACAGATCTTTTCATAGCCTAGCAATTCATCTCCTTCCCTAAACCTGAATTTCTTTATAATTCGAAATTGGAACTGCCAGTAATTCGTAAATATTCATTGGTTTCCTCTGTTCAACAAGTTCGGAACGATAACGAATTTGACATTCAAATCAAATTTTTGGACTATGGAATAAAACATAACTAAATCGAATCCTGCAAAAGGTTTTCACAAAGACACATTTTGTGACAAAACAGTGTTGAAATGATGAATAAAAGTAGAATTTGTATCTATGATTCATTAGAAAAATTTAGTGTCTGTGAATTCAAAATTTGTTGATATTTTGTGTTATTTCTCTCATAGGTATACAAATAAAACCAGAAAGCCATTTTAAGTAATACAATGTTGCAATTAGGGTTCCTCTTATAAGGTAGTTTGTGAAAAATGAAAGATTAAGTTGATATAACTGATCTAAAATGATCATGAACCAAATGACAAAGTCAAAAGAATATCCAATTCCGACTGAATCAAATACATTTATTTCAGAAAGAAAATACATCAAAGAACAGATGAAAATATCAAAAATATTCCTGAGTTTTTATATGTCAGAACATTCCTTCAATCCTACGTTGGCTTATTTAAAGACAATCTAGTATTTGTGATTAAAATTGCAAAACTACAAAGTTGTTAAGCTTTATATGTATAGGATGTAAACCTTTCCCTTGGGTTTGGTTGAAAATGTAAACATAAGGGGTTTTCCCGACCTTGAATGTTTAGTTTTTCAACCAAACCCGAGTAAGAGGTTAATATCTGTCACATGAAGCATAGGAAAGGATGACAAATTCGGTAAAAATATTGAAATATATCTTAACACTGAAAGTATGCACAAACGAAGCCACTTGCAAGCTGCCTTTTTAACAGCAGCTCTATGCGTAAGACATTTAAAATACACTTTGCATACGATTTATAATCAAATTTAATATATATTTACATTATGTACATGAAAATTACAAGTCAGTCATGGCACAACAAAATGAACTATTGCTGACATGAAGCCTCGTTAGCTAAGCTGGTAAGAGCGCTGCTTAATAACATAAAGGTTCTGGGGCTAAATCCTAATTTGTTAAATATTTAAATTTTACAAATCCATTAGTTTGTTTCATAATGTCTACAAGTTATGAGTGTTGTATAAAATGTAAAATATAAAAAAAGTAAAGTATAAATAAAATTTCTGTGGAATGTCCCTGGAATATTCTAGAATGTCCCAGGGATAAGCGGTGTGACATTGAAAGCAGGTTTACTCGAGAAATGAATAACCTCCAAAATGATATCTGAGGCTTTACTCTCGAATCCTTCATTTCTTATAACACACACCTTCAGGCATTAGACACCCTTTGGTGTTCTTTTTATAAATGTTCAAATACATTTATAAACAATTAGTAAAATTTATAGGAGGGATAGGAATATAATAATGCCCCAATGAGCAGAAAACCAATTCTATTGTTTCCGAATGTCAATCTGCAAATACCAAGATGTTAAGGTTAATCAAAATATGGTAAATTGACTGAGGGTTTTAGCTGCAAGTTGTTACCACTGTTAAGCTGTCAAGCGCACATGGTGCTGTCCAGGCTTGGTTTATTAACTATCTTAACGGTTTACAATGTCAAGGATTCTTGATGCATACAGACTTATTCAGCTGGTCATGTTTTGAGATAAGGATATATTCCAATAAATGACTTTTTGCCGAAATTATGGATCGATAGTACATATGTATGTAAATTTGGGTTTGGAAATTCATTTTGAAAAGCTTTTGAAATACCTAAGACAATCCAATCATCTGGGTGTGATTTCAGTAAAAAAAATGGTTTCCTAACAATAATTGAGAATATTTTCTTAGGAAAAGTTTCCTACAAAAAATGACACTTGATAACAAGATCACATGTCGTTTGATCCTAATATTCCCAATGATCTGTTACGAATTTACTGCCTTGTGTTCAGCCAGGTTATCGTCTCGACTTTATTGCTGGTTTGTTGGAATGATGATTGAATCGGTTTTGTGTAAAATTTAGGAAATGAATGGGAGTGCACCAATTTTATCACAGGGAATTGAAATCCGTTATGGTATTATGCAATTTCAGTACATTTGTCAAAGCACGTTTTGTAATTTGCAAAAGAAGATTGGAGGATTCAAGTCTTGCTTTTTAGTTCCTGATATTCATTATTGCCTAGTGGGTGGCTATTGGGGTGTTAAGCAGCTATGTACAAGTGCTATGGTGACTTAATGGGTTTCGTCTTATTTGAAGACAATAAATGAGTTGCATCTGTTTTATCATCCCAGGAAATTGAAATTACAAGTGTCCTTTACAGCCTTCTGTGAATCGTTTCATCAAGACACGTTTTACACACGCAATAAGAAGATAACAGGATCAAGAGAATACAGACTCTGCTTGGTTTCATGAATTTAAATGATCTCTTTCTCCCTGTCATGCATGCATATCTCTCTGGTGTTTTGTGATCGAAATCGCTGTTGAGATTGTTTTCAAATGTGTATCACTATTTGATTGTTAAATGTTTGTTTCATAAAGCTTTCAGTCTGTTGTATAGTTCCAATGATTTGTTTCGAGATGACTGCGTTTTGTTCAAATAAATGCCTCGATTTTAATTATGTTAACGGTTTATCGTTAAATTGCTGAGCAGTTATGGACGAGTTTTGAAGGAGAAGAATGAAGTAGATCAGATTTATGCATTGCAGGAAGTAGAAATTACACGTGTAATTTACAACCTCCTGCAGATTGTTTAATCAATAATCATTTGGAATATTTCTTAAGATGGGAGGATTCAAGGAAGGACAAATCTTGTTTTATAGTTCTTACTGTCTGGTATACGGAATAATGTATTGAGTTTATTGATAGATTGATTTAATTGATCGTAATTGTTTGGAGGGTCAACAGTGAGTAGATTTACATTTTGTGATATCCATTTGGTAAAACATCAGAATCAAGCATAGATGTTAAAAAAGGTGAAAAATTGAGAAAAGCCATTTCCTGTTAATGTTCTTTTATGCGACTCTTTATCTTCATGTTGCAGGTTCTTTTCTAGAGACAAATACGTCACTGAGTATGCAATCTAGCAAAGTTAGAAAATGCATCTTAAATAGTTCTTTGTACATGATGAACAGAAGGAATAAGAATATATAATCTCCCACGTGTACGGGCAAGTAACACTACTATATCTGACTATCAATAAGTCATTACCAAACGCAAAGGATGTTCGCAATATGGTAATTTGACCAAAGGCATATACATCTGTAGCCTCCCCTAGCAGAATATCTCAGATAACAACCCACTCAGTCTTTAATACCAGTCTCTAGGTTTTATAGTTCCCAATGATCTGTTACGAATTTACTGCCTTGTGTTCAGTCAGGTTATCGTCTCGATTTTATTGCTATTTTGTTGGAATGATGATTTAAGGGGTTTTGTCTTAATGCCAGGAAATGAATGGGAGTGCATTAATTTTATATAAAAATATAAAAATTTAAATTCAATATGATATTATACAGTCTTCAGTAAATTTGCAAAAACGCATTTTGTAATATGCAAAACAAAATTGGAGGATTCGAGAGGATTCAACTTTTGCTTTTGAGTTCATGATATTCATTATCATTCCCTCTCTAGATATTGCTTGGGTTTACACCTTGATTGAATCATCGTGAAATTTGTTCTGCTTACACATATTTGTTACAAGCTTACATTTTAGAGAATGTGCTTTTACAGTCAAGGTTTTATTTAATAGTATTGAATTATTTACAGTTTTGAAAAATTGAAAATTAATGGTAGAGACTGCAATGCTTGAAAACACAAGATAAAATGTTGACAATATTTAATGGGTTGGATTATAGCCATCTATATTAATCATTATTACTGTTACTGGGTTACCTTTTTAAAGTAATCTTAACTAGCTTCTTACACATGTATTTTGCATTAAAATCAGATAAAGCTATCGATTGATCTTATTTTGCATTGATCACATTGCTGGTATTTGAAGCGCCTACATGATGATATTACATACATAGAATTTACATCAAACCAGATATTCCTAAAGTGTTTAAATTTTGTGCAAATCAGTAAATAAAAAGAAAGTGTGGCATCATGGCAGTCCTCGAATCATTCGTACTTTTACGAAAACATGAGAATGAACATTTTATACTACTCAATAAATGGTCAAACCTGAATTTCTTCATGCCATCATCAAAGGGATGCATGGTGGTTCCACACAGAGGATTGTTGAACTGAAGCTTGGTTGCAACCAAAGAGTGAATATCTTCTCTTCTGAATCACACTTTAACCAAACAATTAATATTTTTATATATAAATATATATTAATATAATTACTCATTTTGAAGTAAAATATCTACGAAGTAAAATATCTACAAAGTAAATCAGTGTTTCTTTTTTTGGTTTGAGTATCACTTATAAGCCCTCTCCATCGCACCAGTTCATACATTACACGTTTATGAGATACATGCTATGTATATACTGTACAAACATAACATTGATCCCAAATGTTACTTTGTAACTTATGCATGATTGGTTCTTCCACATAAACACGTTCCTGACGAAAACACAATCTTAAGGGAAAAAGTGTCTGTAACTGCTACTATGTCACATTGTAAGGTTGTAGTTAACTAATGGCGGCTAATCCGATTATGATACTCATTATCTCCATAATACCCAACGAGAAGGCAAAGCTTTCGTGACCGTAGAACTATTTATGTCACGTAATGACACAATATGTTTATAGTGAATCAGTTTCCTTGACAGTGTACGATAATAATCCGTATTGGTCCTAAGATGGAAAGAATCATAACAACGGTCTGGAACAGGTAATTAGTGATCAGCTCATCTGGTTTGAGTTGCCATGGAAACCATTTGCTCTACAAATTTATTAGACAGTCGATTACTTCCTACTATATGTCTACAAACATATAGCATAACTCAGTTTAAAGCTGTGTAAAACATAAAACAACAAATTTAACCCTCAATATTGTTTTCAAAGGCTAGTCTGTCATTAATCGAGAAAGTAGTTAAATAGTGTTGTCACGCGTCCTGATACTTACTTCAGTTGCTTCAGTATTTCTTCTGGCACTTCAGTTAATCATGATTAGAACAAGTCGCTCAGCACACATGGTGGGTATCAGAGTAATGAGTTTCCGGTCAGTGTTCAGGGGAGAATAGTTAGTCCTCGAGGACATTAATCTACATCTTCTGAACGATTGTTTGTTTAAGTGTGTACGATTTTCTCTTGATCTTTAAATTATTGTCACAGTGTTTAGTTATATGCACATCGTTTTGTGATGTCCGCAATGTTTAGTGATGTACACAGTGTTTAGTCGCTTAGTATTCTCTAATTTAGTCATCTACACAGTGTTTAATGATGTACATACATGTAGTGTTAAATTATATGTGCAGTTTTTGGTGATATAGTGATTTTCTCTTGATGTTTTAATGATTTTCACAGTGTTTAAGAATATTAACAATGTTAATTGATATACGCAGTGTTTGGTGATATACACAGTGTCTAGGGATATACACAGTGTTTGGTGATATACACAGTGTTGAGGGATATACACAGTGTTTAGAGATATACACAGTGTTAAGTGATATACACAGTGTTTAGGGATATACACAGTGTTTAGGGATATACACAGTGTTTAGAGATATACACAGTGTTTAGGGATATACACATTGTTTAGGGATATACACAGTGTTTAGAGATATACACAGTGTTTAGCGATATACACAGTGTTTAGGGATATAAACAGTGTTTAGGGATATACACAGTGTTTAGGGATATACACAGTGTTTAGGGATATCCACAGTGTTGAGGGATATACACAGTGTTTAGGGATATACACAGTGTTTAGGGATATACACAGTGTTTAGGGATATACACAGTGTTTAGGGATATACACAGTGTTGAGGGATATACACAGTGTTTAGGGATATACACATTGTTTAGGGATATACACAGTGTTTAGAGATATACACAGTGTTTAGCGATAAACACAGTGTTTAGGGATATACACAGTGTTTAGGGATATACATAGTGTTTAGGGATATACACAGTGTTTAGGGATATACACAGTGTTGAGGGATATACACATTGTTTAGGGATATACACGGTGTTTAGGGATATACACAGTGTTTAGGGATATACACAATGTTGAGGGATATACACAGTGTTTAGAGATATACACAGTGTTTAGGGATATACACAGTGTTGAGGGATATACACAGTGTTTAGGGATATACACAGTGTTTAGGGATATACACAGTGTTTAGGGATATACACAGTGTTTGGTGATATACACAGTGTTTAGGGATATACACAGTGTTTAGGGATATACACAGTGTTGAGGGATATACACAGTGTTTAGGGATATACACGGTGTTTAGGGATATACACAGTGTTTAGGGATATACACAATGTTGAGGGATATACACAGTGTTTAGAGATATACACAGTGTTTAGGGATATACACAGTGTTGAGGGATATACACAGTGTTTAGGGATATACACAGTGTTTAGGGATATACACAGTGTTTAGGGATATACACAGTGTTTAGGGATATACACAATGTTGAGGGATATACACAGTGTTTAGGGATATACACAGTGTTTAGGGATATATACAGTGTTTGGTGATGTACACAGTGTTTAGGGATATACAAAGTGTTTAGGGATATACACAGTGTTTAGGGATATACACAATGTTGAGGGATATACACAGTGTTTAGGGATATACACAGTGTTTGGTGATGTACACAGTGTTTAGGAATATACACAGTGTTTGGTGATATACACAGTGTTTGGTGATATACACAGTGTTTAGTGATGTTCGCAGTGTTTAAGGATAAAAGCATTTATCAAAAGAGCAAACAAAGCATTTATAAAGAGAGCGAACAATCTATACTCATTTTCTATTAACCACATCAGTTGTATAGTTATACATACCTTGAGTTGGTAAAGTTGGTTCTGTAGCGTTTCACAGACTAACGAAAGGGTACCGATCTGTTTTCAGATGAGAGTAAGGTTGGTCAGTGTTGTAGATCTGTAGCAGTTAATAGATGAAACATGTGAGGAGACGGCCAACCTTCAGAAGAGATAAACGATTCTTAATTTTTAGGCGTTTAGTCAAGCGGTGTATACAATATAAATGTTCCTGCTAAGTGAATAAAGAGATCATCGATTGCTGTGCTCCTGCAATTCTCACATTGCTCTTAGGCTGGTTTATAGAGGCACCTGCAGGGTGATATTGCATGTGTTCGCCTTAGTTTTTGATGAATACAAAGTTACTTAAAATCAAGATTTTCCGAAAGTGTTTAGATTCTTTGCAAAACAGGAGCTGAAAAGATATTGTGACATTTTGAAGATTTAACTAAATTTAGTATGTTTATAATAACATGAGATTAAATTGCATATACTACCCAAAAGATGTTCATGCTCAAACCTTTATTTCATGAGAGCACAGTAGTCCGACACAGAGGAAAGCTCCCACAAGAGATAAGAAGCTTTCTTTTGAACAACACTGTAGCCAAACAACGAATTTAAAAGAGTTGATTGTTATATTATAGCAGCAACATGACCACAAATAAGAACCACAAAGTTGTTTAAATTATCATCTTATGTAGCTTAAGTGAGGTACAAAAGAAACTGTACACCAAAGGTTTTATTGGTTTATGAAATAGCTAAAAGGTATTAGAGGCACTTGATAAACATACAATAACATATATCTTATACATATAGTAACATTTACAATGTTAAAATGTAAACAAAAAGACAAATTTATTAATTTTTACGTAGCATATATCTTAAAGGTTTTGAACAGTAGTTTTTTTTATCAAAATAATTTTTTTGGAACATATTGTTTTTGAAAAACATTTTTGTAAAAATACTTCAAAAACCTCTCCGAAGTATTCAGCCAAAATGCTACAATGTAACGCCTACATGAATAATCTTTTTTCGTCAACACTTTCCTAAAGAACTCACAATCTTAGCGAAAATTGAGTCTGCTTTAGCTAACATGTCACATCAATGCTCTTCTAAGGTTGTAGTTAGGTTGCTGCTAAAGGCGGTTGATCCGATAATGATCGTTAATATTTCAATAATATCCATAACACCTGACGAGAGAGCAAAGCCTTCATGACCTTGGAACCATATAGGTCCTGTAATGACACGTCCTTTTTATAATAATAGTCTCCTTATCAATGTAGGCTAACATTACTAAGTTGGAAGGTATCATAACAACAGTCTGGAACAGGTAATTAGTGGTCACCTTATCTGGTTTGAGTTGCCATGGAAACTCTGTCATTGAGCTGCTTTTACAAGATCACGACCATATACATATCTAGATGTCAGTTTAATGCTGTCTGCATTACAAAACAACAGATTTACCCTTTATATTGTTTGCAATCGTCAGTTTGTCAGTAATGAAGGGAGTGATTTGATAGTGTTGTACACGTGACTTCATAGTTACTTCCTTTGCTTCAGTGTTTCTCCAGGCACTTAAGGTAATCATGATAAGGCCAGGTCGCCTCACACATGTCTGTTATTAGACTAATGAGACACAGTTTCCGATCAGTGATCACGGGAGAATAATTGGCCCTGGTAGACATCAACTACAACTGCTAAACAATGGTTTGTTTAATTGTGTAAGAATTTCTCGACTTTTTGTTTTTTTGTTACACTAAATGCTTTTTTAAAAGAAATATAATGTTTTAGACAATGTAAAGCTGAAGACTGAAGAGTTTATTTTATACACGCTACTCAGACCAAGTTTCTTTCATGTAACAATTCCGTCACACTACCAAATGACAAAGGGAAGAAGTCAACCTTTATTGCTTTGTTTTCCTGTGAAGAATCGTTATATCTTTTTGAAGCCTGTATCACAACGCTTTAATTACATGACAAACTCGACCATTGTTGTAAGACACTCGCCAGACTTTTAAACTGTCTGAGTACCATGGATCGGTTTCCCGATAGAGAATACATCAGTACCATTGATCGGTTTTCCCATAGAGAATACATCAGTACCATGGATCGGTTTCCCCATAGAGAATACAACAGTACCATGGATCGGTTTCCCGATAGAGAATACATCAGTACCATGGATCGGTTTCCCCATAGAGAATACAGCAGTACCATGGATCGGTTTCCCGATAGAGAATACATCAGTACCATGGATCGGTTTCCCCATAGAGAATACATCAGTACCATTGATCGGTTTCCCCATAGAGAATACATCAGTACAATTGATCGGTTTCCCCATAGAGAATACATCAGTACCATGGATCGGTTTCCCAATAGAGAATACATCAGTACCATGGATCGGTTTCCCCATAGAGAATACAGCAGTACCATGAATCGGTTTCCCCATAGAGAATACAACAGTACCATGGATCGGTTTCCCCATAGAGAATACAGCAGTACCATGGATAGGTTTCCCCATAGAGAATACAACAGTACGATGGATCGGTTTCCCAATAGAGAATACAGCAGTACCATGAAATGATTTTCCCATAGAGAATACATAAGTTACCAGGTTTCATTACCAATGTTAAGCTAATACACGGTGTGACCTTTATAAACGACGGACGGCCCAAGTAGACCAAGGACTGTTAAAGTCAAGGAGACGATTAGTAGAATCAATGCTTAGATCATGGTTTATGACAATATGTGGGTTCGAACACAAAGTGACAATCCATCAATTCCAAGTCATAAGCATCCTAGAAGAACTATTATCATATAATTTGACAAAGGAATGTCTGAAATAATTGTAATAAGCTTTGACCTAAGACAAACATTTTACCTTACAAACTTATAACAAACTAAAGCCTGGTTTGAGTTAAAGTAAGATTGAATACAATTAACATCTCAAAACATTACACACTAAAACTTTGATTTGAGTTAATCCCTTTCTTGAGAAACAGTTAATCTACATGATTAATCTGTATACACTTCAATGGTAACTAGAGCATTAAGAATGTACAAACACGCTCGCTGAGATGTTTATGATCTGGAAAAATAAGCAGAAAAGTGTAAATGCAAATGTAAAATTAGATCAGGCCAAACTTTTCTGCTGCCTCTGAGACAATTGTATATTGCAAATAAATCATCTCATGATGCAAAAAAGTTATCAACAAGTTTAACATCAAAGAGGGTTTCTATTGATATCATTCCATCACAATGTCACATGCTGCAGTGAGAATGACACTGAACAAATCACACCCTCAAGATATTGAAGACAACTCTCACATGGAAACATGGAAGTATTTAAGCATTTGTTTAAAGGGTGGACTAAGTTGCATATCAAATGAAGGAAACCAGTGGTTATATGATAAAAAAATACACTTCTGAACTGCAGACTGGCAGAGAGATAATTTCATTTACATTTCTCTCGTTTTACAACAGTATGCATATGCTAGGACACAAAAAGATATACATTACTAATCACCAAGCGATTTCTGATAGATGATCGAATGAATAACCAAGCAGACATAATATGCTTTAAACAACATCAGAGTAAATACGATAAACATATGATTTAAATTGTTAATTGTTCAGGAAATAACGTTTGTGTTGTACAATAGCAGCACAGTTGTCTGCTGAACAGAAGCTAAAATCACAACACAACTTAGGGCAAGTTGTTGTAAAACTGGTATAAAATGTCATTTAGACCATTTAGAAAATAAATGGGTTTTTGAGAATAAATTGGACAAGAAAGTAAAACATACACTGTATCTAGTGTGAACAATCGTTATATCTTTTAGTCTTGAAATCTGACTCACAGCCACTTTAATGTTTATTACATACAATGTTTTGAGACTATTACCAAACATTAACACTTGCTCAATACCATAGATCGATTTCCCTGTGAAAGCACATATTAGAAACCAGGTCTCAAAAGCTAGTACTCGGTGTGACCTTCACGTATCAAAGGTCATCTTAAGTAGTCCAGGCATTGGTGAAGGAAAGTAGACGATTAGTAGAAGCAATGTCCATGATGACAATATTGATTGGTGGCAAACCAATGTATGTACTAGCCCAACTTGCTGACATATGTCCAGGGCTTCTGTTAATGCTGAGGAATATATGGATGACAACTTCTTTGTTCATTGTATGCTTCTGTTGTTCTTATTATTCAAGAGAGACCTTCTCTTTGAATTTGACAAAATATTGTTTTCATGAAGTATTGTATCTCTGAGACACAACTAGGTAACATCAATTGATTTTTAATTTGGAGTACAGATCGGAAACCAGGTCTCATTAGCCATGTAAAGCTAACACTCGATGTGACCTTTATCCAAGCTAAAATAGCCCAAGTACTGTTGAAGTAAAGGAGACGATTAGTAGAACCGGTATGTTAGGACATCAAGAGTTTCTGTTCTACAAGCATCTGCAAGAGGAGGTATAATCATCGTTTTGCCCAGGGGATGCCTCAACTAATATTGATGTTGCCATCATCTATATTGTATGCATACTGCTAACATGAATTACAAAGAAATAATATTACCAAAAACATTTTGCTTTTGTTACTTTTCGTTAATAACAGTTCATTGTCGGTATGTTTAATACAGTGGGTAAATAAATAAACATTAAACAGATATCTTATTGAGAATGTGTTGTCTGATTTCGTTGGAGGATCAGGTTCGTAGGATCAAACAGTGGACAATGGTTTCGTAGTATTAGATTTTCTCTTAGATTATGACTAAAGGTCAGAAATGTTTGCTATTAGTCTGTTGTATTAATGAATAAAGTAAGACGGTAAGTATGAGGTTATACAAATTTGACAGTTTAAGTGTCAAGAGAAGAAAGAGAAATCAAATTCTGAAATTGTGTTTTACATTTAACAGTAAAAAAGGATTTAAGTCGAATTTCCAAGTCTTTAAACAAACAAAACCTGGAAGTTTCTTACAACAATCGATTTAAGTATTTTCTATATAAAATTCAATTCTACAATTCTTTATATTCTATTTTCGATGTTTTGCTACAATTTTAACATGTATGTCAAATGCAAATCTGCAAAGTTGTATCTGCGTGATTTGGAAACAACATTTTATGAATGATATTGAACATGTCATTAAATAAAGAAAGTTAGGGAGCCATAGATATACTCTATTTCTATCTTCAAAATATAAAATAGAATGATATTTCATCACTTTGAAAAACTTCATTGATTGATTGTAAGATCTTATCAAGGAATCATTAGCCGAGAACTGTCAGATTAGTGTCGCTTAAGATTTTAGTTTTAGAACTGGCGTAAAGACAAACAAAAAATACAAAAAATTATGTTTTATAATGATTAAAATTAATTGAATGGCTTCCTACCACTTATCTCTGTTTAACAACATTTAGCTTTTCAATAAGTTATTGTTATATGCTCCTACTTTCTTACTCTTCCTCTGCTTGAGAACGACACATGAATCTGTGTCAAAACGTCGCATACAATGAACTAAAAAGTTGTCATCCATATATTCCTCTGCATCATTAAATAAAACTGACTTCAATTCCACCTTGTGGGTTACAGAACACAAACAAACTTAAAACTAATGCTCTTTTATTCAATTGTAATATGCTCTAAGCATTAAGTTATCTTTAATGATTTAGACTAAAACATGAGGTAACAAAACTTAAAAATTACCTTCAATTAATCAACAATCAATGAGTAATAGTACCATAAGCTGAAACAATGTTTTTGCTGTGTGATCACATGAGCATGATGATATACTGACACTGGACTTTAGCCTCTCAATGTGGCGTCAAGCTGTCAAATATTTACAAATGTGTCTGGTTCAATATAGATAGAGAACACAAACCTCCCCTGAGTATTACTTTTAACTAGATATTCATCCACGTCCGTGATGTATGCAACAAAATATTAAGTATACATTGCTTTTTCATAAACCTCTCAGTCATTTCCATAAAGGTTGTAGCCAATGTTTGTGCCCGATAAGTATGTAGGAAAGCTTTAGTATGAGAAAGATCTGGCTTATGCGATTTAGGTGTTCAAAGGCATTCCAGGATTAATGTAAACAATACTCATACACTTAACCATTGGAAGTAGTCCCCAACCCAAATAAAAGAGTCCAGAGTATTGTTTGCACAAAAGCATTAATCAATAACAAACATTTTTGGGACATCATAAATTCAATGAGAGTTATCCTTTGCACTGATCTATATATCTAAATTTTCATGCGAACACAGCCTCATGTACTTAAGCAAGTTGATTCATATGAACATTGGTTATTGCCTTTGATCTGCAAACGGAATCAGGAAAACATGACTATCTATAGGTTAGATTAAACCAACATCAATCAACTGAATTACATCGACTGCCCCTGCTGTCCATTGTAGCTAAACCCCTCGTGATGTAATGAATACAACAATATCTAATATAAACTCATAGGCAAAAGAAACTTATCACTTTTGAACTGAAAATATAGAAAAATATTTTATTTAAATATTGACAGTAACCATCACAATAAAAGCACATTATCCCTATATTTGTGTATTTTAACTTGTAAAGAACAAATGTTGATGCATTATGGGGGAAAATGAAAAAAGGTGAAAATCGAGTGACTTTGCCATTGGTGCCAAGTCACGTGACACAAATGTCAAACAAGAGCTAATTATGGATCACGATCATCACCACTGTAGAAAGACCACCTAAACCCCATCAAAAGTCGGATCAGAAAACTGTGAGAAGCATTTGAAAGTTGACAAATACTGTGCACGGATACCAACTTTTGAAGAATTGACATAGTTCCTATTTTTTTATGTATAATTTGTTTTCTCAATATAGATATAAGATGTCAAGATATTGGACAATCCCAAAACAGCAAAAACAATTGTATTTTTACCATATGAAAAATTATACCCGTTTGCATTTGACCATCGTCAACACTTTCTTTAAGTGACGTCATGAACGTCAAATGCTATAAGTGTTTATTGCGTTTTGGACGTACGTACTAGGAGACCAAGGGCAAGTGAAGTCAGAGCTCTTCGATTCCTCAGTGGTCCTACAATAACCACTAAACTTTGATTTATTGCAAATGCTAAATGGTAAGAATAGACTTAATTTGTAATGATATACAGCTATTTAAAGGTCCTATGCCCTGTCACTGATTGAAGAACACTTTCACAAAACATGCTTCAGTCAAATCTGACTCACCAAATGCAATCTATGAACAAGCCACGATTAGGGGTAAACATGAATACTGAAAGAGCCATATAGGTGACGTCACACAATCCTTCTACGTTTTGTTTAATTATTGTTATTTTTGTGTGCTTACACTTGCTTTGAGCATATTTAAGTCTGATCCGATGTTTTCTTTCCAATATTTATGATTTTAGAGTGAAAAAATTATCAAAATGATGGTCTGTAATTTTTGTTTTTGACCCCTTCTCATTTTAAATGTTTTGAGCGCACTACAGATTATGTCAAATACTATTTTCTGTTTTTCAATGTTTTTGGGACTGGTTTATATACTATACTGACTTTATTTCAACCTTTTAGCGCTTTTCATTATTTAATGAAAGTAATTTTAATTGAGTGATAAGTTTCTTTTGCCGATATGTTTATATGATAATAATAAGGCTATATCATCTAGAGAAGTTCCAATTAACAACATGATCACTTTGATTCGGGGTTTATTTAGATTCAATCTATTACATCAATATACAGTGTATTCTCAAATCCCTCAGTGGTTAAAAATCACGGGAATCCAGAGCATAATGCCATATTACATTTATGTACGTCTACTTAAAGAATATGTCTAGGTGTTAGAGAGTTATCAATCAGATTTGATTATGTTCAAGGTTATGTCATAGCCATTTTTAAAAATTGAACGAAATGTTTATTTAACAATTATTCGTGTTGATGATACATTGAGATGATTTTAATGATAACTTGCATTTACAAAAGGTAATAAAAATGCTAACCAATGCATAGTAAAGTATACAACAAAACTTTAATATTAATATTTCGTTTGAAAAATCGATTGACAGACAATTATCCTTCAAAATGCTTCCATTCCTGACTATGTTTCAAGACAATGTTCTGTTCATGTTTCAAACATATTTTACAAATTTACGAACCGTTTGAGGATACAGATTTGAAACAAAAAGAAACAATTTCTTATTTGCCTTTCATTTATTTGTTACTCGGCCGCAAACTGAACACATTCAATTTTTAATTTAGAGGGTAATGGATCAGATATGAAGACTCTAGATAAAGATGGACAGCTTTAAACATGTAGCAAGACTATGCAAACTGTTGGTTGCTTGATTTAAAAACATTTGTCTTAAAGTGTTTGCTTGATTTCTCGAATAGTCCTGGGATTTATCATAACCAAGATGCAAGTATGATACAACTATGCAACGTATGGTACCTGTTTGCGAAACCTGTCAGAATACTGTCTCAGTACAGGTTGGTGAAATTTTGCTGACACAATTATGTGATAATCGAAGTGTACATCAGTTGATGCAAGAACGAGAGGGCATTTATGTTCGTGTCTGGTAGATTGTCACAGACGATTAATTCCTCAAAGAAAGTTATTACACTTAGGTATAATATCACCTCAAGCATTGCTGTTTCCTCTTTAACATTAAGTTTTCCTTCGGACATGAAATACAATGATAGTGTAAGAGTAGGGGCTACATATTGAAAAGAGGACTGCCCTGCATCAAGATAAAAAGTAAACATAAAGTGAGTATACAGAGAAGGTTCTATAACACTTTTGAATTTTATAGGTAAAATAATGTTATGAGTCTTAATTCGCAGTGCTCATTACATTAGCTGCTCACCAATTCTAATTATTGTCAAACAATCTGAAACCTGACAAGAGAATGGACATGTGGTGCATGATTTGTACAAATCCAGCTTATTAGTTTTATCAAAAGGAGATGAGCTGAAGAGCTGTTCCCGAACAGTAAACAATCTCCAAAACGCAGCAAGTTGTTGTTGTTGGCCAGAATGTCAATTTCAGCTCGTGCATCTTGTTGCACGTGCCAACTGACTGGGACTTGGTGATTTTTGAGTGACACTCACGCTGTTGGCCGTCGGGGCAACATGTGTGAATTTGAATTTCTCTAAATGACTTTATAAGCATGGTTTTATATTGAAAAAGTCTTTAGTTCACACTTGGTGAACAAATGTGATTACCAAACCAAATTATTGTGGGAATTTGACCATTATTGTATATATTGTAAATATTTAACTGAGGGAAATTAAATGGTATTTGATGAAATTGATCCATTTATGTTGTCCTTATAAATTACAGGAGTGAGCTGCACTCCATTTTATGGTAGCAGAGAGCGTGGTTAATTGATTATTTTGGGTTGTTTGCTCAGTAAAAAGTGGGGCTATATTGAATTCAATGAATTTGTAACTAGCAATCTTGACAACACATACTATGGCTGACCTTGACCCTCAACAAGGTGATGTGCCTGTTGATAAGAAATCAAATCAAACAGGTGAGTTTGAAGGTCAAATTCGAAAAATAACACAGCAAAAAACTAAAGCAAAATGTGCTTTCACAAAAGCTAAGAATAGGTTGACCTCATTAGTTGAGGAAGTTGGCGATGTCTCCAAAAGGGTAATTAGAGATGGA
This sequence comes from Steromphala cineraria, assembly GCA_916613615.1. Taxonomy (NCBI): domain Eukaryota; kingdom Metazoa; phylum Mollusca; class Gastropoda; order Trochida; family Trochidae; genus Steromphala; species Steromphala cineraria. Next base: position 2,625,424 of record OU744732.1, on the reverse strand, counting down.
ATAGATCAAGTGATGTCGTTGCAAGTCAAAGCAACGGATATCATGGTTCAATTGATTCAAACGTACAAGCAAGCTAATGATGAAATTAACATGAAAAAGGTTGATGTAGAAATAGTCACATTGGATAGTGAAACTGATGAGGTTATCGGATTGGCACAAGAATATTTGGCTAAATGTTCAAGCAGTCTGTCCAGTCATGGGCTTTCCAGGATATTTAAGGTTGAGACACATTCCAATGTAGAAGATCAGGCAGTTGGTGATCACAAGATGGCACCAAAGATTAAGTCACAGGCAAATAAACAAAACAAGATACAAACAAATCCTCAAACACAAACAATCAAGACACCTCCCATAGTTCAGACTGTAAAGTTTAATGAAAGTAAACAACAGAATCCTCCCATGAATAGTTTTGAAATTCAAAGCAATTATCATAAATCTGTTGAACATGACATGTGGAAACATTTGAAACCAGTGTCGATTCCAGTGTTTTCAGGTGATGTTAGGTCTTATCAAACATGGAAATCTGCTTTCATGACATGCATTGACCAATCATCAGCTACTTCGGTGTACAAGCTGTTACAGTTGAGGCAATACCTTGCAGGTGAAGCATTGAAGGTTGTAGACAGTCTTGGCCACAGTGCTATAGCTTATGATATTGCTCTAGAGCGTTTAGAGAGGAAATACGGTGGCAGACGTCGATTGATTGCCATTCAAATGGAAGAATTACACAATTTCAAACCAATCAGAGAAGGTCATGCTCAGGATGTAGAGAGGTTTGCTGATCTTTTAGATGTTACGGTTGTCCACTTGATAGATACTGATATGGTTGAAGAGCTAGGGAATGGTTTGTTCTATGCAACACTTCTAAAAAAGATGACACAGTCAATGGTGGGTAGTTTCCAGAGATGGCTTTTTGATAATTGCAGACAAGAGTCTGTAGAGGTTTTGCGAGAGTGGATCATGCAAGAAGCAGAATTCTTGACAGTTGCTTCTGAAGCTGTTTATGGAGTTAGCAAAAGGAGTTTTAAACATGATCACAGGGTTGCTTCTGATTCAAAGAAAAAGATGTCATGCTTTATTAGTTCAAAGGTTGAAACAAACACATCACAGTTGAACAAGATTAACCAGTGTAGCATTTGCAGTGCACAGCATGAGATTTGGCGTTGTAGGACCTTTCGTGGTATGCAAGTTCCTGATAGGTGGAAAACAATTACAAAGAACAAGCTTTGCTATCTTTGTCTCGGCAAAGGGCATATCTCAAAGACATGTACACGTCTAGTTGAGTGTGGCATAAATGGTTGCACAAAGAAGCATAACAGAATGCTTCATTCTGAAACTAGCAGTGGTACAGTTTCCAGTGAACCTCCATGCCATAATGCACAAAACACAAATCATGATTTTGATGAACAACATTCTGATGTTAAAGTGGTTGAAGATGAAAGGTCACACACAACAGTGCCTTACTTGTGGCCACGAGCAGTGACAGCTCTTAGAACTGTACCGGTAGTTCTTAGGAATGGCAGGAAAAGTATCACAGTAAATGCATTGCTTGATGATGCTAGTACTCGTTCGTACATAAATGAAGATGTAGCTTCTGAGTTAGGTTTGCAAGGGAAAATACAGAAAGTTTCTGTGAATGTTCTGAATGGGAAAACAGAAACCTTTGAAACACAACCAGTTGAGTTCATGCTTCAAAGTATTGATGGTTCTATAAAAACAAAAATGAGTGCTTTGACAACTACCAAGGTAACTGGTAACATGGGCGTTATTGATTGGCAAAAACACAAAAACAAATGGAATCATTTAAAGGATATTGATTTTCCAAACGTTGCCTCATGTCAGAAAGTTGACATTTTGATTGGCATAGACTACTTGGATCTGCATTGCTCATATGAAGAAGTTCGTGGGAATCCAGGGGAACCCTTTGAAAGAAGAACTCCGTTGGGATGGACTTGCATTGGGAACGTTGGTTCTAAAAGTTCTCACACTGGATTTTCTGATGTATTCTTCACAAACGAAACTGATGTTGAGCTGAATGCCTTGATGCATAGGTTTTGGGATATTGATGATTTCAAACCTGAGAGCTCAATTGTATTGTCTCCTAATGACAAAATAGCTATGACAAAGGTCCAAGAGACACTTTTGTATGAAAATGGATCATATGAAGTTGGTATTCCGTGGAAAATAGATCCAACAACATTACCAGATAACTATGACATGGCTTTCAGCCGTCTGACAAACATAGAGAAGAAACTATCAAAAAATGAGTGTGTTGCAAATGCTTATGAGGATGTTATCCAACAATACCTTCATAAAGGTTACATTCGCAAAGTACCTGCACAGGAAGTAGATACAGGAGGTCAATGGTTTCTTCCTCACTTTCCAATTATCAAACCAGATAGATCAACAACGAAAGTAAGGTTGGTTTATGATGCTTCAGCAAAGTATGATGGTGTGTCATTGAATGATGCAATCTACCCAGGTCCCAAACTTCAACGTGGTGTTGGACGTGCTTCTACGCTTCAGGAAGCATCCAGTTGCTTTGGTGTGTGACATTGAAGCTATGTATTTGCAAATTAAAATCCCACCTTCAGATAGGCCTTATCACAGATTTCTTTGGCGATCTTTGGACAGAAATATTCCTCCAAATATCTATGAATTCAGTAGAGTTGTTTTTGGAGTGACATCATCCCCTTTCTTAGCACAGTATGTGACACAAGAACATGCTAAGATTCATGCTAGGCAATTCCCCTTGGCAGCTGAAACTGTCATTAAATCAACTTACATGGATGATGGAATGGACTCTGTCGAGAATGAGGAAAAAGGTGTTGAGTTGTACAAACAGTTGTCAGAATTGTGGTGTAAGGCTGGAATGCATGCTCGGAAGTGGCTGTCGAATTCAGTTCATGTTCTTGAGCATATTCCATCTGAAGACAGGGCATCAGAGATTGATCTTGGAAAAGGTCATTTACCTACAACAAAGACTCTTGGGTTATTGTGGAAAGCTGAAACAGATATTTTCACATTCAAATCAGACGTGCCTTCTAAATCTGAAAATGTGACAAAGAGAAGTTTCTTGAGTGATGTTGCAAAACTATTCGATCCTTTAGGGTTTGTTGCTCCATTCGCTGTTACGGCAAAAATCCTCTTGCAGCAGGCATGGATGACTGGTGTCAGTTGGGATGATGACATCACTGGAGACCTGAAAGAAAAGATGAAAACATGGTTACAAGAAGTTGCAGAGTTGAAAGATCTAGAAATACCTAGATGCTTAAGCATTGAACATACTTACCTGGTTGCCTACCATGTCTTTGTGGACGCATCAAAGGATGCATTTGGAGCTGTTGTCTATGCAGTTCATGTGTATGCAAATGGCACAAAGTCAAGTAGATTGATAGTGGCTAAAAGTCGTGTTGCACCATTGAAAGCAGTTAGTATACCAAGACTTGAATTAATGGCTGCCATGGTTGGTTTGCGATTAGCTGCAACAGTATCAAAAGCCTTGAAATGTGAGATACAAACCGTCAAATTTTGGTCAGACAGCCTCAATGTTCTTTGCTGGATCAAGAGCAACAGTAGATCATTCAAGCCCTTTGTAGCCAACAGAATTGGTGAAATACAATCCCTTACGAATCCCTCTCAATGGTTTCATGTTCCTACTGGGTTGAATCCTGCTGATATGATAACACGAGGTGTTTCAGCTTCACAGTTGATTGGCAGTACATTCTGGTGGCGTGGTCCTCCTTTCCTTGAACAAGATGAATCAGAATGGCCTCCTCAAGGTGGTCATTACAATTCTGAAGTTCAGGATTCCTCTTTGGTCGTCATGCCTTCAGATGCAGATTTCAAACTAAAACCTACACGGTTTTCTAGCTGGCAAAGACTTGTCAGAGTTACAGCATGGGTCTATAGGTTCTTGCACAACTGCTCGATAGTCCCTGAAATGAAGAAGATGGGTGAATTGACATTGGATGAAATCAAAGATGCTGAAATGAAAATACTTACCAAAGTTCAAAAAGATGAATTTCCTGAGGAGTATCAAGCTTTATCCAAAGGAAAGTTGATATCATCAGTTTGCAGCCTGTTCTTGATGATGATGGTATCATGAGACTACATGGCAGATTAGAACATGCAGATTGTCTGTCCTTGGAATCCAGGTTTCCAATAATTTTGCCTCGTTATCATCGGGTGACCAAGCTAATTGTTAAGCATTATCATGAGATGGGTCATCATGTTATGGGCACAAATCAAACTTTGTCTTTGATTTCGGCGAGATTCTGGATCATATCCGGCAGGGAAGCTATTAGAGCATGGGAACACGAATGTGCCAGGTGTAGAAAAGCAAAAGCTAAACCAGTTCATCCAGTAATGGCACCATTACCAAAGTTCCGAGTTCAGCCTTCTTTCAGAGCCTTTACTGAAACTGGGGTCGATTTTGCTGGACCTTTCTTCACAGTTCAGGGAAGAGGCAAAAAGAGACAAAAACGTTATCTCTGCCTCTTTACATGTCTCAAAACTCGCGCTGTTCATCTGGAGTTAGCTTTTGGGCTGGATACAGATTCCTTCTTGAATGCCTTCTTTAGAATGGTCAATAGGAGGGGACTTCCCCAACTGATGCTATCTGATAACGGCACCAATTTTGTTGGGGCCGTGAACGAACTCAAGGAACTTACTCAGCAAATGGACAAAGACATCATCGGTAGGTCTTTAGCTAACAGAGGTGTTAAATGGCTTTTTAACCCTCCACATGCTCCTCATTTTGGAGGAGTATTTGAAACGATGATCAAAGCAGCTAAACGAGCTATTTTTGCCATATTGAGTAAGTGTGACGTCACAGACGAAGATCTCATGACGGCTATGACAGGTGCTGAAAGTCTCATTAATTCAAGACCTCTTACCTATAAATCAGCACATCCAAATGATGTTTCTCCCCTCACACCAAACCATTTCCTTCACGGCCAAATTGGAGGTATATTAGCACCAGAATCTGTTGACAGCACAGATTTCCATCCCCAGAAACACTGGCGTAGAATACAAGAGTTGGTTCGTCACTTTTGGCGCAGATGGATGCGAGAATGGTTGCCAAGTTTGAATTCTCGCAAAAAATGGACTAAAATACGCCCAGATCCTAGGGTAAACGATGTTGTTTTGGTAATTTCACCAAACACCCCTAGAGGACAATGGCAACTAGGTACAGTTGTGAGGACGAATCCTGGAGTTGATGGTGCTGTACGAGTGGTCGACGTACAAGTTGGAAAGTCGATACTTACCAGGGCAGTCAGTCGGATCTGTCCTCTGGAGTGGAACCCCTTGGATGATGAGTCCCCGGATGCCAGGACTACGAACCTGGAAGAGGAGGAGTCTTAGGAGAAGGGACCAAGACCCTGGCGACCCCTGGAGAAAGGACCAAGACCCTGGCGACCCCTGGAGAAAGGACCAAGACCCTGGCGACCCCTGGAGAAAGGACCAAGACCCTGGACCCATGGATCAAGACCCGCGGTTGAAGATTCCCTAGGATGGAGTTTTCCATGGTTGTGATTCTTGGGAGATGACTCGTGGATTGGCGATAATTCATGGATGGTGAGGATTCATGGATAAGTATTCGTGGATGGATATTCATGGAAATTCGATGATGCTGAGTGATGTGTTAATATGTAAATGTTGTTTGTGATGAAATTTGTGAAATAATGAAATGTGAAATGAAATAATGAAATGTGAAGTGAAATAATGAAATGTGAAGTGAAATAATGAAATGTGAAGTGAAATAATGAAATGTGAAGTAAAGTAATGAAAATGTGATTCCTTTGGGATGTGATGGTGGATTTTAACATTTTGGAGTTGTGAATTGAGTTTGAGCGTTTTATATGATTTTTGGTTCAGAATTTGACATTTGAATTTGTTTTCATTCGTTAAAATGTAAATAATGTTTATTGACAGATTTTATTCTGTCAAGGAGGGGGGAATGAGCTGAAGAGCTGTTCCCGAACAGTAAACAATCTCCAAAACGCAGCAAGTTGTTGTTGTTGGCCAGAATGTCAATTTCAGCTCGTGCATCTTGTTGCACGTGCCAACTGACTGGGACTTGGTGATTTTTGAGTGACACTCACGCTGTTGGCCGTCGGGGCAACATGTGTGAATTTGAATTTCTCTAAATGACTTTATAAGCATGGTTTTATATTGAAAAAGTCTTTAGTTCACACTTGGTGAACAAATGTGATTACCAAACCAAATTATTGTGGGAATTTGACCATTATTGTATATATTGTAAATATTAAACTGAGGGAAATTAAATGGTATTTGATGAAATTGATCCATTTATGTTGTCTTTATAAATTACAGGAGTGAGCTGCACTCCAGGAGATGTTATGAGTCTTTTTTTGTGATTTTTTAAAAAGTTTTTGAAGAAAGAACTCAATGCTCATTAAATCTTAATATTGTCAAACAATCTGAAATGTGACAAGAGAATTGACATGTGGTGCATGATTTGTACACCATGGAAGATTTCCTGTAGAGAGCAATCAGTCATGAAATTGAATGACAACTTATATGCACTGTTATTGACTGACGCTTATTCCCCTGATATTATGTTTGTTATTTTCATGCAAGGCTTGGTCATATACTTCTGAATAGTGGAGGTGTTTCTTGAAGCGTAGAGACATTCAAAAATGAATTGACAGGTAGATTATGTAGTGTAAATTGTGTCTAGTTCATTAAGGCACATGAATAAGTTTTGAAGGAAACACGTTAAGTCAACCAAAAGAAGTTGATATTTTTCATGGTTCTCAATCAGATACCATATGAATCAGTTTCGCTTGAAAGTAGGATTGTAACGATTTGCCTTTGATATTTTTATTTTCAATGAATATTTCCAAATAAGCAGCTCTGATGTTTGACTGAAACACATAAAGTTGGATAGAAACAATGTAGTTCTGGATGACTGGTTCTAAGTTATAATCGTTTTTATGAAAATCATGCGGCTTCAGTTTGTTTACAAAAACATTTGTAATTTATCAAAAACAATCCAAATGATTTAAATTTCATATTTTGTAGCATATTTTGGAGAACTTATCCGATTACAAATATCATTAATTTGCAATATTGTGATAATTCTGTAACGTTTTTCAAAATTGAAACAAACCTTCAGTTATTTTGTTTGTGTCCTTCATAATGATTTGTTTTTAGCAAACAAGCAAGTTACTGACTTCCAACATTTTTATGTCGAATATTTTTAAGTGAAATATATTTATCATATTGTTTTTATACTTTCTGTTTACCTTACTGACCATACTAGGAGACATCGATGTTTGAGGTTTTTCTGTAAGTAGTTCAGTTGTCAAATATTTTAAAATATACAAGACAAATGTTATGGATAACAAATTCTTTATTGATTTCTCACAACGTTTCTGGGCCAATTCTTGCCCCTTCTTCAGGTGACTGATAATGAAATATCCAGTGTGGTATATATATACATAGATATACATGAAGCCAATAAAGTGACTTAACATTTACAATACAGAAGACAGGTATTAATTAGCTATATACAATCAAAACATGATATGAAAGAGAAATATGGACAATGGACAGGTAATTAATGTTTACACAGCAGAGTGGTACAGGAAATAGAGTCTATGATTGCTTGGTGATGCACCAGGAGTTAGGGAGATAAACTCCTTGGTCACGGTTAATCTCGGGAGTTAATCTTCTGAGGTTGATTGATTCAAGAAGTTTTCGTTTTCACCACTCAGTGATGTTTCCACAGTTGCAGTTGATTTTGGGATGTTTATTCGGATTGAGGCTGGTTCATGCTTTGTTGGGCGGTCTTTCTGATGATTGAGGGGGGCGGAGATGGTCTGCTCAACAAGACGTCTTGGATGGCCGTTGAGGGAAATGAATGTGGTTTTGAGGTGGTTGATTTCTTGGTCGAGGTGATTGGGGTCGCAGATAGCTTTGGCGCGTCTGCTGAGGGTGGAGACAATGGCACGTTTTTTTTGTAGATGGTGGTTTGAGAGGTGGTGAATGTACTGGTCAGTATGAGTTGGCTTTCTGTAGACGGCGGATGAGATTTTGTCGGATGAGTTGTCAAATGCCTTTGAAAGTTTTCATTTTAAAATATGATAAAAAAATCAAATATTTAAAAATAGTTGAAAACTTATTTGCTTAATCTATTCCTAAGATAACACATTTGTAACTTTCAACACATGTTGTTGGAAGCACAGCACAGTTTTTCCTCAGAAATAAAGAGGGTGATGAATGGATATAATCTAGTTAATGGTCCAAAGGGAACAGGCAGTTTACTAAACCCAAAGTTTTCTTGCGAGACTTCCATCTTATTGGTGCCATTCATACACTTGTGCACCCTACACAGTATGGTTCATTACACTCTGTCTCAATGGGATTGATGGATTTAGGACATCCTGCACTTCCCCATCAACAAGCCTTCCTAAAACAAACTGTTTCAAATATGTGGGGGTTTTAGGCAAGTGCATTCTTCAACGCAATCACATAGGCACTTGCATGAAAGTGAACACACATCACAACATTTGTGGGCTGGATCAAGGGACACAGGGGAACTGTCAAAGTGCTTCAAAACTTCTATACGCCTGCAACTAGTCTGTTTGCAAGTACAATTAAGAATTACCACTTAAATATTTCCCTACCCTTACTCTGTTTTTAGGATGAATATAAAACAGTTGAATTATAACGTTTCTTTTTTAACAATTATTGTAATAACTGTCACTATTTGCATTGCCATATGTCGATGTGAATCAAACAGTCTTATTATTATTATTTTTTGTTTAATATACTCATGCTAATAATGGTTGTCACCCCCACATATTTTGAACAGTTTGTCTAAGTAACAACAGAAAAATGTTTGTGACAGTATGTTTATACCGTTTAACAGTGTATGGTATCAAGAGGCATATTAAAATGTTGTCAAACAAATATTATTTTCATGAAGAGACATAATACTTGATCACTGATCAATAAGCTTACAATGGATCCACAAACAGTATTAGAAGCGAATTGTCAATACAGAACCTAACATGTAAGAAACATATAGTACAACAATGTTATCATCAGATGCAGTGTCAGTAACGGGTTGCTCCCCCTCTTGCATCAACAAGGGCAGTAATCCGTCTTGGCATACTATTGATCAACTTGTTGACGTCTTGCATGGCCATATTGTTCCATATTCGAATCAAGCACTGTCCCACTTCGTCGAGATTTTGTGGTAAGAGATCAGTCTTCCTCAATTATCTGTCCAATCGGTCCCAAATGTGCTCTATCGGGCTCATGTCGGGGCTTTTGGCAGGCCATACAAGACGATCCACGCCCTGCTGCAACAGGAAGTTGTTGATAGATCTTGCGCGATGGGGTCGAGCGTTGTCGTCCTATAGCAAGAAGTTGTTTGCATAAACACGGCGAGCATGTGGCAGTAACGTATGCTCCAACACGTGGCGGTATGTCTGTAGATTGACGTTTTCCTGCAGCAGCAAAAGATCGGTTTACCATTGTAATGGATGCCACCCCTCCACAAGCAACAACTCCCTCTACACAGTCATCCTTGAACCTCTCCCCTTGTAATCTGCGCACACGCACCCGCCCATCAACTCGATGAAGAAGGAAACGGGATTCATCAGTAAAGATGACGTGACGCCATTGTTGTAATCTGACGTTGCGATGATGTACTGCCCACTGCCGACGTAAACGCTTGTGCTCCCGTGTTAGGAGGGGTCGTCGAAGAGGTCTTCTCGCTCTATAACGATGTTACGGTTACGGAGTGATCTCGATGACAAACGTCGATGCCGTTGCACAAGGCGCCACAGTACACGGTCCTCTCGTGCAGTAGTCTTGCGTGGCCTACCAAGGCTTTTCTTTGGAGTAATGTCACGGTTTATCCTGTGTAATTTTTTAATCCATTGAACGGTTCTGTTACTGACAGGCATCTGTTGGGCAATGACGTCATTTGTTGCCCCCTCAAGTGCCATTCCGATGATTTGGTTACGGATCTGTAATGAAGTCGGTCTCGGCATCTTTTAAAGGCTTAAGTGTTCGCAACTGAGTATCGTATGCGAATGGATAACATTGTCTGTCGACGCTTTCTACGACTCAGTTCTTGTCAATTTCTGCACGTGCATCATATGCCATGCCTTTCACAGATGATACATGTAATATGTGTTGTTCATCTCTTACATGATGTGTTTTGGTGAAATGTTTCATTGGTGAAAACACTAATGAGCGAATCAGAGATGTTTGATATTTTAAGTCCTAAAATACATCTGTACACAGGGGTTTACAACCATTATTACCATGAGTATATAACTTAAAAATAACATTTCATTAAATAATTTGTTTTGCGAACAATGCTACATGTTGATGTGAACCAAACATGCTTTAAGTTATGGGTTGAATATGTCATTTTGAATCTCACAGTCGTTTTTGTGTGTTAGGTTAGTGTTTATATTTTCCTTAAAATACTATGACAATTTGTATGAATAGTTAATTTGTCAAATATTTAAAAATATGATAAAAAAATCAAATATTTAAAAAAAGTTAAAAAACTAATTTGCTTAATCTATTCCTTAGGTAATACATTTTATACTTTTTAAGATGAAACACATGCCGTTGAGGTACGGCACAGTTTCCCATCAGAAATAGAGAGGGTGATGAATTGATATAATCTAGTTAATGGTCCAAGCGGAACAGGCAGTCACTAAATCCAAAGTTTAATTAGCAAGGCTTCAATCGTAATGGTGCCATCTATACACCTGTGCAGTTTACACGTTAATGGTTCATTACACTCTGCCCCAAAGGTTACATTGATGGATCTAGGATATCCTGCACTTCACCATCAACAAGCCTTCCCAATTGCTCAGCAAACCGGAGTACATTGTTATCAACTTGGTGATATTCCTTGACTTCCGGCACGTATATGAAGCATTAGCACTGAATTTCAAGCCCCATAAACTTCTTTTTAATTTTGGTCATGTGATTCGAGTATAATTAAGACTTACCATAAAACTGCATGAAACGTTTTGTGTCCCTCCATAATGTGAGCCTGTAAGACTATAAAATGTAAAGGCAAGAATCCTGGTGACATGTTTAATGTTAACAATAATGGTTAACCTTTCTAAGAAACATCATCACTAAGAAAGTGTAATTCATTTATTTAAAGTTGTAAAACTGTATGTATTAGTTTTATGAACTCAATCCGATAAAAGATATGATTGAGTTACAGAGAAAAAGAGATATATAACTATATCTTTTGAAGTTTGTATGTACTTGAAAATAACTACATGCTACGGAATGTAAATCATATATTGAAAGACTTATCTTGATTGTGAAAACTTATATCCGATCAACGCCCTCTTCTTCTGGTTATTTTTTGCTTCTTGGAGATGTTTAATACCTACTGTGTATTTTAAATGTTTGTCTACAAAACTCACGCAACAGTGCTTTTTAAATTACATACTCAAGTTATTGAAACAATAAGTTACTTCTTATATTATTTGCTTTTGTTTTCGACGACGAGAGTTTGGAAAGCGATATGTATGTTAGCCGTATAGTTCAGATTGGTATGATTCCTTTCACCTTATAACCATTTGAATATTGATCTCTATAAACATTTTCAACCAATGAAACTGAAAATATGTAAAGGGCTTGATCATATAAACTAGTTTCTCTAGTCGTTATTCTCTATTGATACTGTATCTTTATCCTTGCAAGGTGAAGTCAAGCTTTCCAATATTTACGTCCTTGTCTGGTTCAATATAGATATAGAACAAAAACCTCCTTAAAGACTACTTCCCAGATTGACCAGATAATCCCTTACATTCATTCAGTCATGTGTAAACAGTAAAGTCAATATCCGTGGTCAAATGTGACCTGTCGAATCTCTGAAGATGAAAAACAGCATTGGTTCAATCAGTTCTGTAAACATTAAATTAACACAGTACCCTAAGAAGTTAACAGTTAAGATTGAAAGCATCATTTGCAGGCGATCATTAGTACATTGGCACATTAATTCTACACACCTGCACATCCTTTGGTAATGATATATTTTCTCAAAATATGTAACAATGATAAGTTTCAGCATGATAAATGGATTGACAGCTAATGAAGATAAACAGTTTCCGGTGTAAGATATATTTCAGCTTTCAGCTTTATATGTCATTTTTGACGCGTCAAGTGTGATCAATTTATCTACTTTGACAAGAGGAGAGGATATTGTTGCTTTTAAACAACACATGCAGGCAACACCACTAAGCATAACATATTCAACATTCATTAAGAATGTCAGTTTACAAGTTTTAAATGGCATATTCAAACCCAAAATTATACATTTTAATAGCATATAGCATTGTATTGCAAAATAAATCGTTGAATGGCAATTTTATTTTTCAGTTAAATAACAAAACAATAATAATAAGCAGGTTCGATTCACATCAACACATAGCAAGGCAAATAATGACAGTTATTACGTTTAAAAAAGAAACGTTATATTTCAACCATTTTATATTCATCCGAAATAAGAGTAGGGAAATATTCTAAATGTTTAATTTCTCCACATTTAAAACTCGGTAGACAAGTGCTAGTGAAAGTAGTTCATACATTTATTCAGTTTATCAAATTAAACCAAGCTGATGCGAGACAGATATGATGTCAACAGTGCAGAAAATTCAGAACTGTTGATGTGGTTGCTCTATATCTGTAACATTTTACCTTTAATCATGATTGATTCATTCATTTTGTTGTCTACAATGCACAACGATATTTCTACAAAAAATAAACTTTCCCCAAAACACAAATCATGTCATTTCAAAATTATCAAACAACTACGATTAAGAATGATCAAACAGTCCCAGTGTAAAAGACACTTGAAGTCCGAGTTGAGTTACACAGCTAATTGAGTTCAGCTCCGTAACTCTGACTGTCAGATGAACAAATAAGTGACGCAAAGAAACCAATGTAGAACGATTTTGATGGAATGAGACAAATTCCTTTTATTGATACCCTTGCTGATATGCATTTTATCTCACTGTATGTTGTGCAGACTTTATGTAAGATGAAATGAGTGCAGGATATCCTACTAAAGTAAACACTATCTAAGAAATAAATTGGATGTTAAATATATATATGTCAAACACTTTCTGTCAGCATCTTACGAAGTATTTAAACACGAATGTCAGATGACTAAAATAAAGGATAATGTTCTATTGATAATCCATACTATTATGTATTTTATCTCACCTTGTAAGCAGTTTAATACTGATGTAAGCAATACCTAACACATTGATTAGATATGAAAGTAAAACAGGCTTGTGACTGTGAATGTGGACAAATATTTCGTAATATGTCAGAAACTATTTACAAAGTGATGATTTTTGCAATGTTTCAAAAAACGTACCTGGCTCCCTCATACGGAAACTAATGTAGCTCTGCTGAGGTGAAAGAAGAATCAATTGAAGCAAAAATGATAGGGCATGTTATGTACATTTTGTCTGGTAGATTGTCACACATCATTAAATTTCATGGAGAAGGTTATTAAAAAACGGTATCAAATCACCTCAAGCATTGCTGTTTCAACTTTGATATTTCTTCCAATGACTGGATGCATTATAGAATGTGAGTAAGTGATCTGTGAAATAATGGGTCGGAAATTGAAATATATTAAAATAAGACAAAGGCGATGTTGTATAAACAACAAGTGCACAAAGGTTAATGACACTGTTAGACTTCGTAGTAACTTGTTTTTGAAAAGGAAAGACGAAAGAGAATTGAGTAATCGTTTGACATTATTTTCTTGGCATATTCGTTTAACATTAATTGGACCAACTGGCTCGGATTATTCTTAATTTATCGACCGAGTTTAAGAGATAACAAGTTAAATTAGCATTGACTAAAGGTAACTGCACAAAAGAAAACACCATGGGGAATTTCCTGAAGAAAGTATTCAGCCGTGAAATTATATAAGGACTTCATGTACTGATATTGCTGACATTTATTCTCCCCAAAACAATGCTTGTTATGTTCGCTCATGGTTCGGCCATGTTCCTGAATATTGGTTTCCTGTAGAGTTAGGTCAGTATTTTCTTGAAGCATTAAGCCAATATTTCCAATGAGTGCCGCAGATTCTAACCAAAGCTATATCAATATGTTACAAGTTGTCTATACATTTCATTCATATATAAAACCAAATGGTATTCCTTAACATAAACTGCGATTTCTGTTAAGAATTCATACTATTATGACTTTATTTGGTGTTTGATTGGATTCTGTTGGTGCTAATTTTCAGTTTTGGAAATAGCAAAAATTGCAATTAGAAATATCATTTTGTTCCTTTCACTTGATAATGTAAAATGAAACAGCAAACCTATCCAAAAGAAATCTGTTGATATTAATGATTGTAATCTCTGATATAGTATTTTTAAAAACCTCTATCAACATTTATTGCAACTTTTACGATGGATTCAATTTCACCTGACAAATAAACACTTGTATTGTCGTTTAGTTCACTCCATTTTTCTTATGTGTAGAGTACATGTATGTCATAATGCACGTTAGAGAATTAACAGGGGATCAAAACATGCTGTCCTATATTGCAAGAGCTGTTTATTGATGCATGCATGATAGTTGATGAATTTTATTATGGGCGAGTAATTCATCTCATTTCCAGAACATCTGTCAAACTTTCTTTGAACTCGAAATTGAAGCTGCAAATGATTCGTAAATATTCATTGGTTATCTTCTGTTCAGCTTGTGCAGAACAAGTATGTTTGAATTTTGATTTCTGGATTATAAAAGTATAAACATCTGACTTTGATTTCAAAGTGAAAAGGTTTTGAGATTGGATATGAATGGAAATTATATGTTTAAAACACATCTGCATGATATCTTTAAAAATAAATCGCTAACCGAAGAATGCGTTCTAATGGATAATCAAATACTTTATTGCATGTAATTCAACATTTCCTCCACAGAAACTAGAGCCGGTACCAGTCACTTCTTTGATAACATGATTAGTATTCATACCAAAACGTCCCATTTTTTGCAATAAAGAAGTTGATTATCTATCACATTGTGTTCTCCTCCTACAAACCAGCTTCTAAAATGTCTCTCAAAGAAACTGGCTACATGTCGAAGATTGTACAGCGCCTACCTCTTAGTGTAGTAACAAGAAATAAACCATATGAATTTCTACAACACTATGTGATATCCATCGGGATTTAATGATAATACATTGATAATCAAGAATAAAAGTAAAAAAGTAAAACAGGGTGCAAAATCTAGAACAAAATAAAGCTTTTCCTGTTAAGGCTCTTTTATGCGACTCGTTATGTTCATGTTGCAGGTTCTTTTCTGGAGACAAATACATCACTGGGCGGGCGAAAGTTAGAAAATGCATTTAAAATGATGGACAGAAGGAATAAGTATATATAGTCTCCCAAGTGTACAGGCCAGAAACGTTACTATATTTCACTGTCAATATATCATCACCAAACGTTATATATGGTCATAATATGGTAACTTGACCAAAGGTGTATAGTCTCAAGTTGTTTGCCATATTAGGCTGTCAATTGCACGTGACACTGACAAGATTTAGTTTAAAAAAATATTAAAGTTTAACAATGCCAGTGATAGTGTGCACATTTAGTCATGTCATGTTTTGTCATACTAGTGTTATATTATCTTTATTACTAATTATATTCCAATTGAATCCATTGGAAACACCCCAAATGTGGAATGCATCCATTCTGATGATCGGCTCAATAATCACCAGGAATAATAATTGTATGACGTCACAGAAAACAAATACATTGTTGCAATCTGGTATCCTCCGTGATACCTTCAGTTGTCATAAAATTTGGCATTTCTTCAAACTTGTGCAATAACCAATTCTCTGTGATTCGTTTGCTCTGTTTGGCATCTCCCTGTAGCAAAGCGATTTTGGTAAGAACAATGTATCTATACAATGTTCAGTGCCAGCTATATGAATTTTGTTTGATTTTCAACATCAGTCATGACCATATCTGGTTTGTACAAAGCGACTGCTCCCCCAGCAGAATATCTAAGATAACAACCCACTCACTCTTTAATGCTAGTCTCTTGATGCTTCCAGCGCGTTTTATAGTTCCAAATGATCTGTTACGAATTTACTGCCCTGTGTTCAGCCTGGTTATCGTCTCGATTTTATTGCTGGTTTGTTGGAATGATGATTGAATGGGTCTTGTGTTAAAGTCAGGAAATGAATGGGAGTGCATCAATTATTTCACCGGGAATAGAAAATTTAATATGATATTTTACAATCTGCAGTACATTTGTAAAAACACGTTTTGTAATTTGCAAAACAAGATTGGAATAATGTTAGTTTAGTGCACTATGTACAGACCATAAATCATAAAGACGTTTTGACATCTTTCGAAAAGAAGTTCATGATAAAAACTGAACTACACCTGATATTGAAATAGAAATACTTTGAAATTGTGCAAGGATTGAACGAATAATTATCAGTTTATTTAAAATTTATTAACAAACTTATTAGTGATATCACCTTCATCATAATAAATATAAACTCGACAGCCTACACTCGTATCTTATCAGAACTTTCTGTTTAATATCACAACGTGTTTTATTTTGTCCTATGTCTTTCGTTACTGGTAGCTATTTTTATCATGTACAAGATATTTATGATATGCTGTTAGTTAAGTTTTCTCTTTTCTAAATCATACACTCATACATTATTTCTTGAAAATATATTTGTTTTTGCTAAAGCCAACAATGAGAGATGAAATGTACAATACTATCAGTTTCGGTTTAGACATTGATGATTAACATAGTTTGTTAAATATAAGTAATAACCCACTGTACCCAGGGGATATGGCGGACACGTTAAGAGCTAATGAGGGAAACAAACTTGCCCAAAACAATTATGAAAGTTGTTAGTTATAATGTGTTGTCACAACTATCATCATTTTTTAAAGACAATAACATTTCATCGCTATAAACAAATAGGTACATGCACAAATATATTCATTAATGGAATTGACAAAGTATTATTTCTGAAGGAATAAATATTTTTCAATTGTTGTCTCTTTCATCAATTTTAGACATGATTTGTTCATTGGAATAATGTTGATGTTTAAAACGTGCATACAACATTCAAATCGTTTGTTGAAAAGGCTTGAAGAATCTTAACAAACAGCACTTGAAACGGAGTTTGAAATAATCATGTGTGTCAAAAGGAAGTGTACAAAATGCACATATATTTACTAAAATAGTTTAATTCATTTGTTAATCAATATGTTACAATATAAGTCACTTAAGCAGTATTACTTAATACCATACTATATGATACAGTTATTTGATAATCAAAGTGGAAGTGGAATCACTCAAAGCGTTAACGATAGGATATGTATGTACAATTAGTTTCATAACATGTCAGAAGATTACTTTTCAGACAGAAGGTTTTTACACAAAAGAGACATATCACCTTAAGCATGTTTATCCCATATTATCATTAAGCTTCCCTATTGCAATAAAACATTGATAGGAAAGCAGAAGGCGATCAGAGTAATAACAAAGAAAAATATTGACAAAACGACTGACTCCTGCTGAGGGGTATAGACAATACACAGACAGTTGATATTTTCTGTTCAACCAAGCAGTTGTGTTATAAGGAATAAATTGATATGAGTTTAGACGTTTTGACCAAAGGGTTTTAAAGAAAAACAAATATATTGGACAACGTGAACGTTGCAAATGGCTCTATTCTTAGTCAATCAGGCAAGAATATTTTGGTTATTAAAGTTTTTATTATTGTCATGGGAATTATGGTTTTCTCTAAAAATAACTCTCATTTTGATTGGTTGACGGAACGTTTTTGCACTCATTTATGATTAGCTTGCATCTTTTATTTCAGTTGAGATACAAAGATGAAAAACTAAACTGTGAAAGTCACAATCACTACAATATTTTTAATAGGAAACCAAGCCTTTCTGATGTATTCTTAAGTACCTAACAAAAATACGAGACGGCGCATAGCTCCATGACGTCATTAACCATAACGTCAACCGTGCCGTCAGAACATATCATTCTAGGCTCGTCAAACGCAGTGAAAGCAAGAGACGTCCTGTTTTTTTCTTTCTTGTTTTGCGACAATGCCATCATGAACAATGAATTTCAGCAAATAAGACAACAATTTTGTGATATAATATAACATCAAAATGATAAACTATTGCAAACTAGAGTGTGAGTTGCGAAGCAATAAGAGCTGCCCATCCTGAGGTATTGAGTTAGATTTATGAATGGCGTATGAGGACAATTTGTATCTTGTATCTTTAATGCTATGATTTTGAAATAAAATCAGTATTTAAACAACAATTCTACTTTCAAACTTATGATCAATGATATTAGAATAACCATAGGACAGCACATGCAAATGTTTAAGGTTAAAAATTTTAAAGGAAGAAAAGTACTGTTGACAATGTGAAAGAACGCATATCAACTGTATCAAAAATTGCAGCACATCATAAAATCAATGAAGTATATACTTTTTAGATACATGTTTTATGAAGACATGTGCTTTGTTGTTGAATATCTATTATTCAATGCACGCTTGTTATTTGACAGATCCTTCATAGCCTAGCAATTCATCTCCCTCCCTAAATATCTGTCTGAATTTCTCTATAACTCAAAATTGGAACTGCCAGTAATTCGTACATATTCATTGGTTTCCTCTGTTCAACAAGTTCGGAACTTTAACGAATTTTACATTCAAATCAAATTGTTGGATTATGGAATAAAACATAACTAACTCGAATCCTGCAAAAGGTTTTCACAAAGACACATTTTGTGACAAAACAGTGTTGAAATGATAATTGAAAGGAGGATACGAATTTTGGATTCAGAACAAAAAAAAATTGAGTCTGTGATTTCGAAATGTGTTATTATTTTATTTCTCTCATAGGTATACGAATAGAACCAGATAGCAATGGTAATTAATGCAGGGTTGCAATATAATTTATGCAGTGTTGCAATATGGACTCCTCTTATGAGGTAGTTTGTGAAAAATGAAAGATTAAGTTGATCTAACTGATCTATATTGATAATCAACCAAATGACAAAATCAAAAGAATGCTCATTTCTAACTAAATCAAATACATAGAGGATATTATATGAGTGTCCATGACATACTATGTTTACGACACGAGTGGCTAAATATTAGTATTTCCTGAGCGAGAGCGAGGGATATACTGATATTTAGGCGCGAGCCAGAAACCAATTATATTGTATCCAAATGTCAACATGCAAATACCAAGATGTTAAGGTTCATCAAAATGGTAAATTGACCGAGGGTTTCAGCTGCAAGTTGTTACCATTATCAAGCTGCCAAGCGCACATGATGCTGCCCAGACTTGGTTTATTAACTGTCTTAACGGTTTCTATTGCCAAGGATACTTGATGCATACAGACGTATTCAGCTGGTCATGTTTTGGCACAAGGATATATCCAAATAATTTACTATTTTCCGAAACTATGGATTGATAGTACCTATGTATGTAAATTTGGGTTTAGAAATACATTTTGAAAAGTTTTTGAAAGACCTGAGACCGTACAATCACCTGATTTCAGTACAAATATACAGACATGGTTTCCAAAATAATAAGTGAAAATATCTTATTAGGAAAAATTTCCTGGAAGAATTAAGTCACTTGATAAAAAGTTTACATGTCGTATGATCCTAATACACTAAGTCGAGAAGGTACAAATTGTTCTCATACGCCATTCATAAATCTAACTCAATACCTCAGGATGGGCAGCTCTTATTGCTTCGCAACTCACACTCTAGTTTGCAATAGTTTATCATTTTGATGTTATATTATATCACAAAATTGTTGTCTTATTTGCTGAAATTCATTGTTCATGATGGCATTGTCGCAAAACAAGAAAGAAAAAAACAGGACGTCTCTTGCTTTCACTGCGTTTGACGAGCCTAGAATGATATGTTCTGACGGCACGGTTGACGTTATGGTTAATGACGTCATGGAGCTATGCGCCGTCTCGTATTTTTGTTAGGTACTTAAGAATACATCAGAAGGGCTTGGTTTCCTATTAAAAATATTGTAGTGATTGTGACTTTCACAGTTTAGTTTTTCATCTTTGTATCTCAACTGAAATAAAAGATGCAAGCTAATCATAAATGAGTGCAAAAACGTTCCGTCAACCAATCAAAATGAGAGTTATTTTTAGAGAAAACCATAATTCCCATGACAATAATAAAAACTTTAATAACCAAAATATTCTTGCCTGATTGACTAAGAATAGTGCCATTTGCAACGTTCACGTTGTCCAATATATTTGTTTTTCTTTAAAACCCTTTGGTCAAAACGTCTAAACTCATATCAATTTATTCCTTATAACACAACTGCTTGGTTGAACAGAAAAATATCAACTGTCTGTGTATTGTCTATACCCCTCAGCAGGAGTCAGTCGTTTTGTCAATATTTTTCTTTGTTATTACTCTGATCGCCTTCTGCTTTCCTATCAATGTTTTATTGCAATAGGGAAGCTTAATGATAATATGGGATAAACATGCTTAAGGTGATATGTCTCTTTTGTGTAAAAACCTTCTGTCTGAAAAGTAATCTTCTGACATGTTATGAAACTAATTGTACATACATATCCTATCGTTAACGCTTTGAGTGATTCCACTTCCACTTTGATTATCAAATAACTGTATCATATAGTATGGTATTAAGTAATACTGCTTAAGTGACTTATTATTTACTATACCATCGTTGATAATTCACAATAAGCCCTGATATCCTATATCTCAAATCTCCGACAAGATATTACACAGAGTAAGAAACGAGTTAACTCCCTTCCCCTGACCCGCCACCTGGTGGCCAAACCCCGGATAATCATTGCTTTTCTGTCGCTCATTGAAACGAGTCATGCGTTTTGATAGCTCTCAGTCTCTGACCTAATAAATAAATTTTGCTCTTTTTCAACTCCTTTATTGTGAGTTCATGCTCACTACTAGTGCTAATTGCTTCCTTGTAAGTAATTAGTCGGTTGTGTGCATACTTGCAGTTCGCTGCGGCTGAGTAGGTTTGTTTGCCTAGTTGACTAGCTTGGTACTCTGCTTGTCAATTACTGCACGTGCCTTTCGTGCACGTGCTTTTCCTGCCGGTTCGGTGGTAGCTTGCCTGCCGGGTTGGCATACTCACCTGATCGGAAGCTACACCCGCGCGTGGTGTGAGCTGGAGTTAGTGGCGCTTCCCGCCTAGACTTACTGACGCTGTCTTACCTTTCGTCTGCTGGTGATTGACTCTTGCGTGCGATATCGCCTAGCGATATCGCATTGCTTGTCTCTTGCCTGACGTGTCGTCTGGTAGTCGCCGTCTGTTGAGTTTGGGCTTAGGGGGTGTTCCCCGCCCGGTGTTAGGGTCGAGACGTGTCGCGTCTCGTCTAGCGCTAGGGTGGGAGCCTATCGTCTGATAGAGCGCCATATCGTCTAGGGTCTCGACCCTTAGACGACATAGGATTTCTCGGACGACATCGCGTCGCCTCTTGACGATATCCCGTCAGCTAGACGCTTCCTTCTGTTAGGGTCGAGACGTGTCGCGTGTCGCGTCTCGTCTAGCGCTAGGGTGGGAGCCTATCGTCTGATAGAGCGCCATATCGTCTAGGGTCGAGACCCTTAGACGACATAGGATTTCTCGGACGACATCGCGTCGCCTCTTGACGATATCGCGTCAGCTAGACGCTTCCTTCTGGCGGCTTACTGACACTCTAGGCGATATCGCATATCCCCTTGCGACATCGTGCTTACTTGAGATTGATTAAGGCGTGTCGGCCTTCTGCTGTCTCTTGTGAGTCGTGTCGTGTGTGAGCTCGTCTCAAGACATCGCACCCCTCGTCTGGGTTCGACTCAGACTTCTGTGGTCTTCGACTCTTGTGTGTCTTGTGGACTGAGTTTCATACGCTGTCGTCTGTATCGTCAGACGTCAAGTGGGACTAGACTGTCGAGGGTTAGGTCGGCCACCTTTTCTCTCTGCTAGTCGTCACGTGTCTTAGGACTCGTCTCGGATTTGGATGGCGTCTCCTTACTCCTCCTTCTGCGGGGCTTGCGGTTACAAGAAGTCAGGGCTCTATGACCCTCACTCTTTGTGCCGTTTATGTCGCAATCTGTGCCCAGAAGATGACAGATGCCAGGAGTGCGCCAGTCTCTCCTCAGAACAACACAGGAACTATCGGTTCTCTGTCAAAAAGAGTGAGACTCAGCAGAGGAGCAGAGAGAAAGCCAAGCGCTCTTCTACAGCAGCGTCTACCGTCTCCGTTCCCCCAAGCATATCTCCTACCTCAAATTTAGTCATTGAGGAGGACTTGAGAGAGTTTGATGTCCCCTTCCAGCCGGCGGGGTCGAGCATCGCCGAATTCTCCTCGGACGCTCAGGTCGAGGTCGCCTCACCTCTCCCCAGTGGTGCGGAGGGGTCGCCTATCAAAGAGGTCTCCCAGGACGATGTCTCCTCCCCTCAACGACGACGGTCGTCGAGCAGGAGGAGAAAGCACAAGAAGAAGAGGTCGAGATGGTCCTCACCTCCTCCATTTGATCCATCTACACTGACGAGAGACATCCTCTCGTCAGTCAAGAAAATGGTGTCGTCTATGTTGGACACCAGGCTTAACGTAGTGACGCCCTCGGAGACAACGTCTATTCAGACTTCAACAGAGTCACACAAACGTGCGAGGAGGGTGGTGGTCGTGTCACCAGATCCCACCTCCTCGGACCCAGAAGGCTCATCACGGGGGGACGGTCAGGGGACTGACGAGGTCGAGGAGACGCCTAGCGTCCCTCCCTCGACAGCTTCTACCCCCGAGGGTGCAGCAGACGACACTCCTGACTTAAGAGAACGGCTGACAGCAATTGCTGATTGGTGTCAGGTACAAGTCAAGGAGGTGGAGGACGAGCCGTCCTCCGCCAAACAAGCCAGACTGGAGACGTTTTGTGCGGAGGAAGAGCTACCCAGTCCACGATTTGTGGCGCTACCTGCTCACAGGTTACTCCAGGCGGCGGGCAAGGATTTTGACACCAATGTCACTGCAGCGGCACCAGGTCGCCTCTTGCCCCCCCTGGTCCTTGCGGACAAACAACGCTCTTCTCTGCCCGTCTTCCAATCACCTATCCCTCTCTCTCCCCCTGCCTTGGACGACGACATACGTCGAGTGGCCGCCCCTTCTGTGCCCCATCAAGTGTCAGATAATCACCTGGCACACATTGATAAGGAGGCCAGAAGTATTCTGGGTCTGGCCAACTCCATGGCTCACGCCTGTCAGGCGATGACCATGTTTGCCAAGGACGCAGGGATGGAGAGTGGAGCCAAAGCCTTGTACCGCGGTTTCGGCTCGGTGGCTGGAAACATCGCCCAGGTGATGTTAAGTGCTTCCCGCATCTCGGCTGGGGTGACTAACCTCAGGCGTGATGGCTTCCTGTCCCGTACAAACCTTTCGGCAGAGATAAGGAACCGCTTGCGACAAGCTCCCAGCACTTCTTCCTCTCTCTTCGACGGGCAAGTCGCAGGAGCCCTTCGTCTTCGGCAAGAGAATCAGCAACAAGAGCTCACTAACAGACTTGCCGCCGGCGGAGGTAGAGCCTCGTCCCAAGTGACGACGCCTAAGAAGAAGAGGGGCGGCACACCCACACCCTCCAACTCCTCTAAGACTGGCGGTGTGTCCTTTCGAGTGGGGGGTCGTCAAGACCGAGGTCGTGACCTTCATGGCGGTCCCTCACCCAAACGGACCCCAAAAAAGAACCAGCGTGGCAAAGGACGTGGCTACGGAGGTACCCCGAGGAAGCAATGACTCGTGGGTTCCTCCGGAGCTGCCTCCGCCGATAGTCTCCCCGTGGGAGGGGCCGGTGGGAGGGCGCCTCTCACGGTTTGTGGCCAACTGGAGACAGTTGGGATTAGACGAATTCGTTTGCAAGGTACTGGAGCGAGGGTTCCATATTCCCATAGTACGCCACCCCCCTCTGACCTGTTCGCCTTCAGAACGCCAGTTAGAGCCAGACCGGCTCGCATTGACCTTGGTTCAGGTGGAGACTCTGATCTCCAAGGGGGCGGTGGAGGAACTCTCGCTCCAGAACCTCACTCCAGGGTTCTACTCCCCTGTCTTCGTCAGACCAAAACGGAAATCGAACAAATGGCGGCTGATCCACGATCTGAAGGAGTTCAACCACTCCTTCCTAGATCGGCCGCCATATTTTCGACTCTTGACCGTGCCGTCAGTAATGCAATTACTGGAGCCCTCAGACTCGATGATATCCCTAGATCTTCAGGACGCTTATCTGCACATCCCCATCTTTCATGGAGATCGCAGATACCTCCGATTCGTTCTGGAGGGGCGCCACTTTCAGTGGAATGTCCTGCCGTTCGGGATATCATCGGCTCCGTGGCTATTCACGCGTGTGACCCAACCCATCATCCGGTACCTGCACAGTCACGATGTGCAGTTTGCGATGTACCTGGACGACGGGTTCAGTCACAACAGCTCCCCATCGGCTCTAGCGACACAGAGGGATTTTGTGATTGCAGTGTTCAGGCGTCTGGGCTGGCTGGTCAATCTAGACAAGTCAGACCTAGAACCGACGAAGGCACTAGTTTTTCTAGGCGCCCGTCTAGACACTGTGCAATACAAAGCCTTTGTGACAACGGAGCGGATGGGACGGTACAAAGACCTTCTGCAATTAGCTCTGCAAGAGCCCCTGTCACTTCGCAAGTGGCAGAGACTGTTGGGGTTTCTGAGCTCGACACAACACTTCACAACAAGAGGAAGGTTGCAACTCAGACCCCTTCAGATCTTTGTCAACCAACATGTCAGGGAGAAGTCATGTCACCACGTCTTCCCCCTCCCCCCAGAGCTGCGACACCATCTCTCCTGGTGGCAGCGGGAGACCAATGTGCTAGGTGGAGTGCCCCTCAGGCGCCCCCCAGCAACCGCACAACTGTATGTAGACGCCTCCACCCAAGGGTGGGGAGCTCACCTTCACTCCAGTCAGACATCGGGGGTGTGGTCGCCAGCGGAAGCGAGGCGACATATAAACACCCTCGAGCTAGATGCCATAAGACTGGCGATCAGTCATTGGTCGGGCCGCCTGCAGGGGCAAATCCTGTGCGTCCACACAGACAGCTCAGCGGCGGCCTGGGCAATAAACAAACAGGGATCCACCAAAGCAGACTCACTTCTGCAACTGGTGACGGAGTTGTTTCGCCTGGTAGACAATCTCGAACTCTCTCTCCGAGCGGTGCACATCCCGGGAGCCAAGAACGTCCTTGCGGACGCCTTGTCTCGCCCGGACAAACCTCCTCCAACGGAGTGGATGTTGCACCCGAGAGTGTTCGAGAGTCTGTGCTTGCGTTTCGGCAGACCGCACATAGACCTATTCGCGACTCGGCTCAATCATCAGTTGCCGACATACGTCTCACCAGTACCGGATCCCTCGGCGTGGGCACTAGACGCGCTCGCGTTAGAATGGGAAGGGATGGCTGCCTACGCCTATCCCCCACCAGCCATCCTGAACCAAGTAGTTGCAAAGGTCCAGGGAACCAAGGTTCTCCAGCTGCTTCTGATCGCACCTTTGTGGCCAGCCAGACCCTGGTACGTACCCCTTCGAAGGGCGTGCCGCCTAGACCCTATCCCTCTCCCTCTGAGATGGGATCTACTGATGAGCAAACCAAGCGGGCGTGTTCACGAGAATCCCCAAGCTCTCCAGCTTCACGCTTGGTTTGTCTCGAAAGGGGTCTGACGGGGGCAGGTTTCTCCAAATCCGTCGCTGAGGCGGTGGCAACATCGCAGAGGTCTTCTACTAGGAAGTTGTATGACTTCCAGTGGGGGTCCTTCGCAACCTTTTGCGTGAAGGAGGGGTACGACATTCAGGCAATAACTGTCCCTCAGGTTGCCGAATACCTTGTGTACTTGCGTGAGAAGAGGGGGCTTAAGGCCTCATCTATAAATACCAACCTGGCGGCGATTATGTCCGTTCTCCGCAAGCGAGACCCGAAAATAGATATTTCAGTTCTCAAAGAACTTGTGAAAACGTACCGGAATGTGGATGGGCGGCAGAAACTCAGGCCCCCAGAGTGGGACCTTTCGGTGGTGCTTAATCACCTTAGGTCCGAGCACTACGAACCGTTGGCGGAGACGACTGTCCTCCGGCTCACCATCAAAACAGCGTTTCTAGTCGCAATGGGGTCCGCAGCCAGGGTGTCAGAACTTCATGCTCTGCAGGCGGACCTCCTACGTTTTGATGTGAGAGACGGGGGATCGGCCACTCTGGGACTAGCGGCTGAGTTTATTTGCAAAAACCAGGCTGCAGACGAGAGGGGTAGAACCTTCTCGTTACCGTCCATTTCCGGTACCATAGACCCTACAGATGAGGAGAATCGCCTCCTCTGCCCGGTGAGGGCCCTCCGGGTTTACACTGAAAGGACAAAGACGCTACGTCAGGGGAGACGGAGGCTATTTCTGCCCCACTCCCAGACGAGTACAAAAGAAATAGACAAGAGGCAACTTGGTGTTTATCTCCGGTCAGCGGTGTTGGACGCGTACAAGGGCGCGGGTCTAGACCCGCCCGCGCGTTCCAACCCACACGAGATTAGAGCCATCTCCGCTACGATGGCCCTCCACAATAATTTGGCGGTGGCGGACATCATGGTCGGCTGCTTTTGGAAGTCAGGCCTGGTGTTCGCCAACCACTACTTACGTGACATCTCCACGGAGGATTTAGAGGGAGTGAACCGGTTGGGGGCGCAAGTTTACGCCCAACAACGGATCCCCTCGGCTCCACACAGCAGGAGCCATCCTCCGCCTCGCTAGCTTTGTTTGTACGAATTAAAGTTTCTTTTGTACCATCAGTTGCGTGTTTGTTGTCTTTTTATTAGTTGGCGACCCCTGCGGTCTTAGTTAACCCCCCTCGCACAGCGAGGTTTGTGGGTGTAGCTGATCTCCGCTTATTGTAACTTCACCCCGGGCTGAAGCACGGGGGTTAGTTTATGACGGGTTGGGGCCACCAACTCCCATGATTTCATGGGAGAGTTATCTCGCCTTCCTCTTACCTCATCGCACCCTCCTCCAGCTGTGGCATTCGGGCTTATTGTGAATTATCAACGATGGTATAGTAAATAATAGTACGTTTTTGATTAAACGTCATTATTTTATACCTACCGTTGATAATTCACAATCATCAGAGCCCGCCCGTCCTCCCCTCTGCTCGATTCAGTCTTTTTCTACCCTCCAGAAGAAGCAATGATTATCCGGGGTTTGGCCACCAGGTGGCGGGTCAGGGGAAGGGAGTTAACTCGTTTCTTACTCTGTGTAATATCTTGTCGGAGATTTGAGATATAGGATATCAGGGCTTATTGTGAATTATCAACGGTAGGTATAAAATAATGACGTTTAATCAAAAACGTACTATATTGTAACATATTGATTAACAAATGAATTAAACTATTTTAGTAAATATATGTGCATTTTGTACACTTCCTTTTGACACACATGATTATTTCAAACTCCGTTTCAAGTGCTGTTTGTTAAGATTCTTCAAGCCTTTTCAACAAACGATTTGAATGTTGTATGCACGTTTTAAACATCAACATTATTCCAATGAACAAATCATGTCTAAAATTGATGAAAGAGACAACAATTGAAAAATATTTATTCCTTCAGAAATAATACTTTGTCAATTCCATTAATGAATATATTTGTGCATGTACCTATTTGTTTATAGCGATGAAATGTTATTGTCTTTAAAAAATGATGATAGTTGTGACAACACATTATAACTAACAACTTTCATAATTGTTTTGGGCAAGTTTGTTTCCCTCATTAGCTCTTAACGTGTCCGCCATATCCCCTGGGTACAGTGGGTTATTACTTATATTTAACAAACTATGTTAATCATCAATGTCTAAACCGAAACTGATAGTATTGTACATTTCATCTCTCATTGTTGGCTTTAGCAAAAACAAATATATTTTCAAGAAATAATGTATGAGTGTATGATTTAGAAAAGAGAAAACTTAACTAACAGCATATCATAAATATCTTGTACATGATAAAAATAGCTACCAGTAACGAAAGACATAGGACAAAATAAAACACGTTGTGATATTAAACAGAAAGTTCTGATAAGATACGAGTGTAGGCTGTCGAGTTTATATTTATTATGATGAAGGTGATATCACTAATAAGTTTGTTAATAAATTTTAAATAAACTGATAATTATTCGTTCAATCCTTGCACAATTTCAAAGTATTTCTATTTCAATATCAGGTGTAGTTCAGTTTTTATCATGAACTTCTTTTCGAAAGATGTCAAAACGTCTTTATGATTTATGGTCTGTACATAGTGCACTAAACTAACATTATTCCAATCTTGTTTTGCAAATTACAAAACGTGTTTTTACAAATGTACTGCAGATTGTAAAATATCATATTAAATTTTCTATTCCCGGTGAAATAATTGATGCACTCCCATTCATTTCCTGACTTTAACACAAGACCCATTCAATCATCATTCCAACAAACCAGCAATAAAATCGAGACGATAACCAGGCTGAACACAGGGCAGTAAATTCGTAACAGATCATTTGGAACTATAAAACGCGCTGGAAGCATCAAGAGACTAGCATTAAAGAGTGAGTGGGTTGTTATCTTAGATATTCTGCTGGGGGAGCAGTCGCTTTGTACAAACCAGATATGGTCATGACTGATGTTGAAAATCAAACAAAATTCATATAGCTGGCACTGAACATTGTATAGATACATTGTTCTTACCAAAATCGCTTTGCTACAGGGAGATGCCAAACAGAGCAAACGAATCACAGAGAATTGGTTATTGCACAAGTTTGAAGAAATGCCAAATTTTATGACAACTGAAGGTATCACGGAGGATACCAGATTGCAACAATGTATTTGTTTTCTGTGACGTCATACAATTATTATTCCTGGTGATTATTGAGCCGATCATCAGAATGGATGCATTCCACATTTGGGGTGTTTCCAATGGATTCAAATTGAATAAAATTGGTAATAAAGATAGCATTACACTCGGAAGTCGTATGGCATGTTTTATTTGGAAATTGCAAATTTGCTACATGATAATCTATATGTCTAAGAACAAGATACAATTCAAGTGACCTGACTACACACACAAACTTATTCCTCGTTCACTATTCGTGTGGACATTGGCGCCATCGTATGATCAACAGGTACCAATCACTACGCCATCGCAAAATGTTCATGAAAATGGCCCAACAGTCATAATGTTCACACAAGGTCGTAAGACAATAGGGTTGCCCTCGTGGTGACAGTTTTACGTATCACAGAGCTTACCAGATTACAACATAGGATTTTATTTTTGTCCTACAACCATTATACCTGGTGATTATAGATTGGATATCCAGAGTGGCTGCAATGGATTCAATTGGAATATAATTAGTAATAAAGATAATATAACACTAGTATGACAAAACATGACATGACTAAATGTGCACACTATCACTGGCATTGTTAAACTTTAATATTTTTTTAAACTAAATCTTGTCAGTGTCACGTGCAATTGACAGCCTAATATGGCAAACAACTTGAGACTATATGCCTTTGGTCAATTTACCATATTGTGACCATATATAACGTTTGGTGATGATATATTGACAGTGAAATATAGTAACGTTTCTGGCCTGTACACTTGGGAGACTATATATACTTATTCCTTCTGTCCATCATTTTAAATGCATTTTCTAACTTTCGCCCGCCCAGTGATGTATTTGTCTCCAGAAAAGAACCTGCAACACGAACATAACGAGTCGCATAAAAGAGCCTTAACAGGAAAAACTTTATTTTGTTCTAGATTCTGCACCCTGTTTTACTTTTTTACTTTTATTCTTGATTATCAATGTATTATCATTAAATCCTGTTGTAGAAATTCATATGGTTTATTTCTTGTTACTACAATAAGAGATAGGCGCTGTACAACCTTTGACATGTAGCCAGTTTCTTAAAGAGGCATTATAGAAGCTGGTTTGATGCAGGAGAACACAATGTGATAGATAATCAACTTCTTTATTGCAAAAAATGGGACGTTTTGGTATAGATACTAATCATGTTATCAAATAAGTGACTGATACCAGTTCTAGTTTCTGCACCGAAATGTCGCATTTCATGCAATAAAGAAGTTGATTATCCATAAGAACGCAATCTTCGGGTAGCCATTTATTTTTAATGATATCATGCAGATGAGTTTTAAAAATATAATTTCCTTCATATTCAATCTCAAAACCTTTTCACTTTGAAATCCAAGTCAGATGTATATACCTTTATAATCCAAAAATCAAAATTCAAACATACTTGTTCTGCACAAGATCTGAACGGAAGATAACCAATGAATATTTACGAATCATTGGCAGCTTCAATTTCGAGTTCAAAGAAAGTTTGACAGATGTTCTGGAAAGGACCACAATCAAATTCATCAACTATCATGCATGCATCAATAAACAGCTCACGTCTCGGCTATATAAGACAGCATGTTTTTGATCCTCTGTTTATTCTCTAAAGCGCATTATGACATACATGTATTCTACACATACGAAAAATGGAGTGAAACAAAAGACAAAACAAGTGTTTATTTGTCAGGTGAAATTGAATCCATCGTAAAAGTTGCATTAAATGTTGCTAGAGTTTTTTTAAATACTATATCAGACATTACAATTATAACTATCAACAGATTTCATTTGGATAGGTTTGCGGTATAATTTTACATTATCAAGTGAAAGAACCCACAATATGATATTTCTTATTGTAATTTTTACTATTTACAAAACTGAGAATTAGCACCAACAGAATACATTCTTAAGTTCGAACACACAACAAGTCATAAAAGGATGAATTCTAAATTAACTTGCAGTTTATGTTAATGAATACCATTTAGTCTTATGTATAAATGAAATGTATAAACTACTTGTAACATATTGATTACAATCTCTTGCACTCATTGAAAATATTGGCTTAATGCTTCAAGAAAATACTGACTTAACTCTACAGGAAACCTTACAAGGTGAGATAAAATACACAATAGTATGGATTATCAATAGAAATAGTTACATTATCCTTTATTTGCGTCATCTGACATTCATGTTTAAAATACTTCGTAAGATGCCGACAGAAAGTGTTTAAAATTTATATATTTAACATCCAATTTATTTCTTAGATAGTGTTTACTTTAGTAGGATATCCTGCACTCAGTTCATCTTACATAAAGCTTGCACAACACACAGTGAGATATAGCTCCGAGCAAAAAAAATGAGACAATTCTCAAAATTTGTTTTTCGGTTGCCATTTGAAAATTTCAGACATGGTTTGGAAATTTTTAGCCGCTGTGGCATTGCTTTGATGCTCTGTGCATTATCTACCCTGTCGTTGGGTCGGGTCACGTGACGACGCTGTAGCAGACGACTTCCTAGTGACCGCCGCGATGCAGAAAAACAAAGCAAAACAAAGACTTCGCGTTTTTTATCATGCAGTGTGGTAATGAGATAAGAAATTGTTGGAAAAAAAGGGTATACCTTGGGGTATCTTTGAACCAATTTTGGCGAGATTTCGAGTTGCAGGGGTTTTACTGTGCAAGTCGAAGTCTAATTTCTCAGTGTCCAAAATGATGCCGGAAAAAATGAAAAAAATTGATTATCGACGCTTTTGTAAATCACGGGTTTTATTTATTCAAGTAAAGACTCTTAGTTTTTATTTGATGGGTTGCTGAACACAATTATTAGAGAAAGTGGACATATTTATGTTATGCAACAGGCTGATGACCAAATTTACACATTAAAAAACCCGAAAAAATTACTTCCTGGCGTTCAGATACATATTATGTATTTATTGTAGTTTCAAAAGATCAAGACACAACTAAAGTTGTCAAGCGAATGATTACGTGTAAATTTGTAACAATAGAATCAAAATATTCTGCAGATTTGAAACAAAAGTTTCATTTAACTTTGCATAAGTTGTTTTCAGAACCAACAGAGGATTTGAAAAAATCTATGTTTGAGCAGATGTCACAATGTATATCATGAAAACGTAAACTGATTGAGTTTCGGCTTGTTTCATACAATTTGTATATCAATTATCTAAATCTGTTCCAAATTTCATAAGTTTATGCCAAAAATTTAATAAATACGGTTAATCTAAAATTGTCTAATTTTTTTTGCCTGGAGGTATAAAATGCCTGACAGCAAGGGTATCGATAAAAGGAACTTGTCCCATCCAAATCGTTCTACATTAGTTTCTTTGCGTCACTTATTTCTTCATCTGACACTTAAAGTTATGGAGCTGAAATCATTTAAGTGTCTTTTACACTGGGACTATTTGATCATCCTCAATCGTAGTCGTTTGATTATTTTGAACTGACATGATTTGTTAAAATTTGTTTTGTGATAAGTTGATTTTGTGCTGAAATACATGTATTGTTGTTAATTGCAGAGAGCAAAATGATTCAATCATGATTAAAGATAAAATGTTACATATATGGAGCATGCAACCACATCAAAACATCTGTATTTTCTGCACTAGTGACATATCAATTGTCTCGCATCAGCTTGGTTCTACATTTGAATAAACTAACTTGTATGTGGTGTGAAAACTATTTTCACTAGCAATTGTCTACCCCTTTATAAAGTGTGGATAAAATAACACATAACCATATTTCCCTACTCGTATTCCGTTTTAGGATAAATTTAAAACGATAAAAATGTAACAATTCGTTTTAATAATATTGCAGATACAATCTTCCCTAAGATTGTGTTCGGCAGGAAAGTGTTGACTAAGAATGATTATTCATGCATGTGTTACATTGTAACATTTTGGCTGAATGTTTGTTCACAATCTACAAACCATGTATCTCATACATATTTGTACAGAGATGGATTGTGTGATAGACAGTGTTTAAAAATTATATAAAAAATGAAAAACGGAAACACTTATTTTGCTAGTAAATATGTTATTTCCAAAAGGGTAATTACTCAAAATGAACATTAAGTGATCATATTGATCTAGAATGCAAAATGTTAAAATAAAGTATAAAGAAGTCAAAAACTCACAAGTGCAGAATACTTTGAGGTAGTTTTTGAAGTATTTTCACCAAAATGCTTTTTTTTTCAAAATAATTATATAAAAAAATATGTTGATAATACAACACTGTTGAATACATATATGACATATTCTAAGTTATAATCAAAAAATTGGCCTTTTTCTAACACGTGTTTTCATCATTTTAAATATGTTTGGGGTAATGTTGGAATTTGTTTTGTTTTTTTACCCTTCTTACATTAAACAATGATATTTTGATAAAACAGATAGAAGACCCCACAATTTACTTTCAAGGTACTTCAGATATGTGTTAGTGTGATAATGCGATAATCAATTGGCTCTAATACCTTTTGGTAAAATAATAGTTGAATGAAGATCAATGTAAAGTGTCTTTTGTACCTCACTGTATATTTTCACACTTAAGCTATATAATATGATATTTGACTCAACTATATTCATACAAATGATAATTTTGTTCTTATTGCTGATTACATTATTACTATTTTATAACAATCAACCCCTATTAATTTATTATTTGGCTTCAGTGTGGTTCAGAAGAAAACATCTTCACTCTTTGGTTGTAACCAAGCCTTATCGAGATTTCCTCTGTGAGGAGTAATTTTACCTGAGAAACTTAATCTTAATGAAACATGGAAGAAGGAAACACAACACCACTTTAAAAAGTTCTCTACATTTCTTAAGATTCAAAATCTGTTTACAAACTCCAACACAATGTGACATTATTTTCAAATTAAACTATTTTTATCTCTTTACTTTTACCTCTTCAATAATTTCGCAGGATGAAAAGATTCAAGTATGGTTTCCTGTGGTCCTGCAAGGAATTTGTGTCACAAAAAAAAGAACAAAATATCAAAAGTAGTAAATTAATCAGTTGTCATTGCAGAATCATTGCAAATCGTGCCGACAAAAACACCAGCTGCCTTGATCTCCTGGTGATGAGATGCAATGGGATGAATACTTGACAAATTGGACAATCGCCTGTTCAGTAGCAAAGAGGAGCATTGGTTCTGTGGTCAATCATAAGCCAGGCGTGGAAATACGAGGGGCGTTCAATAAGTGTTGCAAGCGGGGCATTGGTGTTTACATAAACAGAGTCCGCTTAAAGCAGGTGTTACTATAGTCAAAACATAACATTGACACATGTCAAAACAATTTCTAGACATAACAATTATTTAGATATAATAGCTGCGCTGACCTAGGGGTCTCCATAATCATGGATTCTCTCAAACATGAACAACGCTCTGTGATCAAGTTCCTTACTAAAGAGGGATGCAAAGCTACAGAAATACATAATCGTATGTGTAATGTGATGGGTAAGGATGCTCCTAACTTTTCAACAGTTTGTCGCTGGTCTCTTCAGTTCAAGCGGGGCAGGGAGTCCTTAGACGATGACCCACGGTCAGGCAGGCCATCTGAAGTCACCCGACCGGAAGTTATTGCCGCCATTGAAAGACGAATTTTAGCTGACCGCCGTGTTAAAGTTTCTTAACTGTCTTTGGAATTCCAGATATCAGTTGGAAGTGTTGAAAAATAATTCATGACCATCTTGGTATGTCCAAGGTATCTGCAAGATGGGTACCCAGAAACCTCACAGCACAAGATCGCCAGAAAAGAACCGAAAGCTGCATGGAGCTCCTGGATCGGTTTAATGCGAATGAAGCCAGGTTTTTGTCTCGTCTGGTGACAGGTGACGAAACCTGGATCCACCAATGGTACCCGGAAACTAAACTGGAATCCAAGCAATGGAAGCACCCGAGTTCACCGCCTCCCCTGAAGTTTCGCACTCAACCATCAGCTGGCAAGGTTATGGCGACAATCTTTTGGGATGCAAAAGGCATATTATTAATTGATTACTTGCCAACCAAAACTACAATGAATGGTCAATATTATGCCAACCTAATGCAAGAATTGCGAAAGACAATTCGACAGAAACGCCGTGGAATGTTGACACGTGGTGTTCTGATTTTGCATGACAACGCTCCAGTCCACAAGTAAAGAGTTGCACAGGCCGCTATACGTGATTGTGGATTCGATCAGCTTAACCACCCACCCTACAGCCCAGACCTAGCCCCCAGTGACTACTTCCTGTTCAGAAACCTGAAATCCGCCCTACGTGGAAGGCACTTCCGGGATGACGAAGACGTCAAAGCTGCCACAGAGGCGTGGTTAGGGGGGAAATTGACTACGCGACTTGGTTTTATATTGAAGTTGCAACACTTATTGAACGCCCCTCGTATATATATGAACAATCTGAGTTAACCAAAAGAATAAACAGGACAAACTGATATTTCAATTCCTCACTTCTGATATATACACATACTTGACTGTTTCAATGAATTGTATTATTTGTGCAAGTTAAAATATGTGATGTTTATCAACCTTCATCTTAGTATGAAAAGGTATGATCATGTCATAGAAGCGAGGAAGTGGAGAGTCGAGTATTTGACTTTGATATGAGGATAACAAATGAGGATACGGAAACTTCATTTGCAGCTTCTTAAATAAGGATTTATTTAAGAATTGAGTGTCAGTTTGTGTGTTTGCACTGGAAAAATGAACGATGTCAAAGCTACATTCAAACTCGTGTGAACCAAGCGAGCTTGTGATCGGGTTCACATGAGAGTTTGAATGTAGCTTTGACATCGTTCATTTTCCAGTGCAAACACACAAACTGACATTCAATTCTTATAATTTCGCATCATATATGGAATGGAACGGCAGAGCGATATGAACCTTGATGATCCAATGAACGAGTAACACTGCGACAAGAAATAATCCAAATTTGGAAAGAAACTGAATATTTATCATATTAATTTGTGTTCTGTAGATAAAGAGAACATTGAAACAGATAAAGAGAACATGCTGCACAAATATGCTAAATGAAGCGCACACTATTATAAAATCCCTTCGCGCAAGGACGGGAGATTATAGTTATCTGCCTTATGCATAACGTCGTGTCTTGCTGGCCGCCATTTGCAGGGGTATCTTTGTCAAAATATGTAAACAACTGTGGTTGAGTGTTATTTTAATTATTATAACTGCTCAACCATAACATTTTGAGCTCTTGTGTATACATCGTGAGTATAAGGTTGTCTTTTTTTACGCCATACCGTACCCAATATTGATCATAATGTAAAATTTATCAAGCAACTGTAATTAGTGTAAATGCATTTCGTTCCGTTCGATCAGATCCATTTTTCAGTCTTACAACTGATCTAAAGCAAATGATAAGATGAATGTTTTTCACATTAAAAAATATTTCTTGGTTGAAACTATATGATTTAAGTTTCTTTGGTAATATATATAAGTAGTTCCGGTGAATGTTCACACGACCTGAAAACGTTCACACAAGTATGAACGCTTTTTTTGTGAGTTCATGAGAAATGAATCGATGAAACTTCGATCACATGACCATGCCCTAGACCAATCAACGTTAGGGAATACGTGTAAACTTCAGAGTGTGAAATTATATAATTTTGTTACATCTTTCCTAACATAGGTTATTTTTTATTTGATGAACGAACCCATAAGCAGGTCGTGTGCTCGCAAAACAGTTTTTTTTGTTTGTGAATTATTATTAAGACAATTGTGGAAACTGGTTATGTTAACATTCTGTCCATTTGAGTGGCTTATTAATATTTGTTATTGAATGTGCTTTGTTAAAGCTAAAAAAATAATAATTGATGACCAGTTGATTGATATAGGAACTGCCTAAAAGTTTTATTCAGGTTTTCAATGTTTTCTAAAAAAAATGTCTCATCTTTTACCAAAGATAGACTAGCACTAGACACTGTCCCAAGGGAACCATCAATACTGATTTACTATTTGTTTTTCCCCTACAAGAGATGAGATGCATCAGTGTCGGAATTGATTATGTAAACAATCATAACGCAAGATTGACTCTGATGGAGCTTCATAAAAAGAAATAAATTCTAACTTGGGAGAATTTCGTGATAGAAAATACCTAAAGTAAATTTGTTTAAGAAGGTATGGCGAATTACTTTTACCGGATTTTGGGAATCATTTCATTTCGTTTCTCCAAAAGATTCATTTATATTTTATATGTGTGTAGAAACTTTTTTTAAAGAACATAATTTTTGTAATAAAAAAAATTTCAAAAAAATCATTATCAAAATACTTTCCAATAGGATAAAGGTTGATTCTTTACTTTGTTTAGTTTCCATTTTTAAAGTATCTTGGCTTAACACAAAGAACAATGATTTCTTGTTACATTCCTAAGACATGGAATTCAAGTATTCTGCCGGTGTAAAACTTATGGTGTAACCATTACAGGTCATACCTTTACTACTTCATATCTTTTGATCTGCCAAGACACATAGTGCGAATAATGTAGGTTCTCTTTTAAAGCCATTTCAGAAAACAACATGGTCATGATAATTTTTAGGAGGTTCCAATAACAACTTCTCAAAATGTAAATTTACGCACCGTTGACACTCAAACGAAACCACAACCGAAGAATACCATGAACATAAAAAAAAATCCTCTTCCAATCTTTTGCTAGTATTTTTGTAAGACAATTTAAAGATGTATATACAATTCAAGCTGGGGATTCCTTGAATCCTCCCATCTTCTTAAGAAATATTCCAAACGACTATTGATTATACAATCTACAGAAGGTTGTAAAATGACACATGTAATTTCTACTTCCTGTAATGCATAAATCTGATCTACTCCATTCTTTGTCTGCTTGTTCAACACTTGTACAACTTGCTCAGTAATCAAACAAAGAAACAAGAAAATCAAGGCATTATTCAAACACAAGGCAGTCAACTCGAAACAAAGTATTGGAACTATAAAACAGACTGAACTCATTATGAAACATTAAACATTAAACAAAGTAATAGTCATACACATTCAGAAAATCTCTATAGCGATTTAGGTCACAAACACAACAGAGAGAGAATACATTACACGCATGAAACAGAGATAATTTAAGCTCATAAAACAAATTGAAATGTTGAGTAGGCTGTATTCTCTTGATTCCTTTTATCTTCTTATTGCATGTGTCAAACATGTCTTGATGAAACGATTCACAGAAGGCTGTAAGATGATACATGTAATTTCGATTTTCAGGGACGATAAAACTGATGCACTCCCACACATTGTCTCTAAATAACACAGAAGACATTCGATCACTAAAGCACTTTGTACATAACTTCTTTGAGAGGCTTTTTAGAAGTTGGAATGAGAACGACACAATAATTTGTGTCCAAACATCGCATACTATGAACAAAGAAGTTGTCATCCATATTTTCCTCACTTGTACATAAATGCTCAGCAGTCCAGTATCCCTGCACTAGACATCTCCTGAACACAAGGCAGTAATCTCGAAACAGATCATTGGAAACATTAGGATCATACGACATGTAAACTCTTTATCAAGTGACTTATTTCTTCCAGGAAATTTTTCCTAATAAGATATTTTGGAAACCATGTCTGTATATTTGTACTGAAATCAGGTGATTGTACGGTCTCGGGTCTTTCAAAAACTTTTCAAAATTTATTTCTAAACCCAAATTTACATACATAGGTACTATCAATCCATAGTTGTTGAAAATAGTAAATTATTTGGATATATCCTTGTGCCAAAACATGACCAGCTGAATACGTCTGTATGCATCAAGTATCCTTGGCAAAAAAAACCGTTAAGATAGTTAATAAACCAAATCTGGGCAGCACCATGTGCGCTTGACAGCTTGATAATGGTAACAACTTGCAGCTGAAACCCTCGGTCAATTTACCATTTTGATCAACCTTAACATCTTGGTATTTGCATGTTGACATTTGGATACAATGTAATTGGTTTCCGGCTCGTGCCTAAATATCAGTATATCCCTCGCTCTCGCTCAGGAAATACTAATATTTAGCCACTCGTGTCGTAAACATAGTATGTCATGGACACTCATATTATATCCTCTATGTATTTGATTTAGCTAGAATTGAGCATTCTTTTGATTTTGTCATTTGGTTGATTATCAATATAGATCAGTTAGATCAACTTAATCTTTCATTTTTCACAACATACCTCATAAGAGGAGTCCATATTGCAACACTGCATTAATTATATTGCAACACTGCATTAATTACCATTGCTATCTGGTTCTATTCATATACCTATGACAGAAATAACACAAATATTAACACATTTCGAAATCACAGACATTTTTTTGTTGTGAATCATGCATACAAATCCTCCTTTCAATTATCATTTCAACACTGTTTTGTCACAAATGTTACTTTGTGAAAACCTTTTGCAGGATTCGATTCAGTTATGTTTTATTCCATAGTCTAAAAATTTGATTTTAATGTAAAATTCGTTATCGTTCCGAACTTGTTGAACAGAGGAAACCAATGAATATTTACGAATTACTGGCAGTTCCAAATTCGAATTATAAAGAAATTCAGGTTTAGGGAAGGAGATGAATTGCTAGGCTATGAAAAGATCTGTCAAATAACAAGCGTGCATTGGATAATAGATATTCAACTAAATAGCGCATGTTTTCATAAAACATGTATCTAAGAAGGATATTGTTCATTGATTTTATTATATGCTGCACTTTTTGAAAAAAGATGATATGCGTCCTTTCACATTGTCAACAGTACTTTTATAATTTTTAACCTTAAGTTATTGCATGTGTTGTCCTATGATTATTCTATTATCATTGATCATAAACTTGAACGTGGAAATGTTGCTATAATACTGATTTTATCTCGAAATCATAGCATTAAAATACACTAAGCCGAGAAGGTACAAATTGTACTCGTACGCCATTCATAACTAACTCAATACATCAGGATGGGCAGCTCATATAAGTTCGCAACTCACACTCTAGTTTGAAATAGTTCGTCAATTTGATGTCACAATATATTCCTAAATCATTGTCGTATTTGATGAAATTCGTTTTTCATGACCACATTGTCCAGAAAAAAGCCAAGACGTCTCTAGCTTTCGCTGCGTTTGACAAGCCTATATTCTGACGTCACTGTTCACAACATGTTTAATGACGTCATGGAGCTATGCGCCGTTTTGTATTTTTTATATTGTACTTAAGGCAAAGAATACATCAGAAGTGCTTGATTTCCTATTAAAAATGTTGTAGTGATGTGTGTCTTTCACAATTTAGGTAAGTGATTTCCATCTATGTATCTCAACTGTAATAAAAGATGCAAGCTAATCATAAATGAGTGCAAAATCGTTGCGTCAACCAATAGAAATGAGAGTTATTTTTAGAATTCCCATGACAATTATGAAAACTTTAATACCCGGCATATTCGTGCCTGCTTGGGTAAGAATAGAGCCATTCACAACGTTCGTTCACGTTGTCAAACATATTTGTTTTTCTTTAAAACCCTTTGGTCAAAACTCATATCAATTTATTCCTTATAACACAACTGCTTGCTCGAACAGAAAGATGTCAACTGCCTGTGTATTGTCTATATCCCTCAGCACGTGTCAGTCTCATTGTCAATATATGTCTTCATTATTACTCTGATCGCCTTCTCTTTTACCATCAATATTATATTGCCATTTATTGATAAAATGGGATAAACATGCTTAAGGTGATATGTCTCTTTTGTGTAAAACCTTCTAATCTTACGACATGTTATTGTACATAAAATGTCCTACCCTTAATGCTTCGAGTGTTTCCCTTTCCATTTTGATTATCAAATAACTGTTTTAAAAAGTATGGTATTAGTGATAGTGATTAAGTGACTTTACTTGAACTGCACACATATATTGATTAACAGATGAATTGAAATATACTAATGAGTGCATTTTGTACACTTCCTATTGACACTCGTGATTGTTTCAAACTCTGTTTCAAGTTTGATGTGTTAAGGTTATTCAAGCCTTTTAAACAAACGATTTGAATGTTGTATGCAAGTTTTATACATTGAAATTTAACTTATTCCAGTAACAAAATCATGTCACAAATTGATGAAACGGACAACAATTAAAACAAATTTTATTTAAAAATAATTTGATAAACTTTATATTGTTCATGCAGGTACCAAATATTTAGTGATGACATTTTTAACAAATGACGTTAGTAGTGACAACACATGGTTTTAGGCATGTTTGCTTCCCTAATTAGCTCTTAAGTGGTCCACCATGACCCCGGGATAAAATCAACAGTTACATGTATTAGTTATATTTAACAAACAATGAATGTCTTAGTGTCCCAAACGAGACCATCACAAAACAACCAGCAACAGAAATTGTCATTTGCTTGATGCTTCACTGATGGATAAATGTCTTGAGGCAGGCGATGACAAAATGTTGACGATCAAAGTTGGGTTACAAAGGAAGCACTATTCTAGTCTTCAATGATGAAGATAAGTCAAGATTTGGTCAACTTGATTCGACATTTAATTTGAAAATAGGGTAAGGTTAAAACATTAAACGTAGCAATGGCATGAATGATTGATAATACATTAATACATGATAATCTTAAGTTTTGACTAAGTTAATTTAATGGATTTTTTTAAATAAATATCTTTATAGGTTGCACAAGAAAAAAATTGAGAATAATTTCCTTTAGATTTATTGATTATTCATCTGTTGAAACAAAATATTATGATATTGTGATTTTGAACAAAAAGACCTGATAAGATATGAGTGTTCTGTAGACTATCGAGTTCATAATTATTATGTTGAAGGTGATATCACTAATAAGTTTGTTTTGAAATGTGAAACCCTTTTTAAATCAACATATAATTATTCGATCAAGCTCTGCACAATTTCAAATTATTTCTTTTTCCATGGAAATATGTCAAAACGTCTTTATACGATTTATACATACAGATAGTTACATAATGCACCACACTTACATTATTCGTCATTCTAACAACTATTAAAACAATCCATTAAATGAGTCTAAATATTTTGTACATATTGGAACATCTTTATGACTTATTCAGTTTAAAATTGTCTACATTGGATTGAAAGTTTCCCTGACTTGATTAGACTCAACAACCGTATCCAAGCTTCCATCTCATTTTGCAATAAAGACTTTCTTTGATTGAAGGCGAATGAAGGATGATTAGTACAACACGTACACATGACCACTTAGTCCATGCAAGAGGTTTACCAAACAATGGTCTTAGTTATGAAAATTCTTCTTCTTTCCTTTAACACTATAGTTTCAGGGAGAACGGTGTTAAAATAGATGAGGACTGACTGATAAAATAGACTTTCTGTGACTGTAAAGCTAAATACATGTGTTAAGAGTGAACATTGATTAATCATAATTAAGGTAACC
This sequence comes from Steromphala cineraria, assembly GCA_916613615.1. Lineage (NCBI taxonomy): Eukaryota > Metazoa > Mollusca > Gastropoda > Trochida > Trochidae > Steromphala > Steromphala cineraria. The sequence continues at coordinate 2,582,979 of OU744732.1, read as the reverse complement.
CATATTTGCAGTATTATTGATTATGTAGAGGGTTATCATCCAACACGTTTGTCAACATTTCATCTCTCGTTTTCAGGCAGATAGATAAAACCTTTATATAATTATATAGCATTATTCTCACACTGAGAAATGTACAACACGAAGATGCTTCAGATGTACACAATCAATAATTCATGTCAAATGAAATGGTGTGTTGCATATATTTTATATTGATTCTTCCGTATTTCCTCGAAAAGACGCCCCCGGCGTCTATATTTTCAGACCCCCTTTACCCCCGGCGTGCATTCGAGACCCAGCGTCTATTCGAGGCCGGCGTCTATTTATTTTTTGTATGAAATTTCGTCCACATCACATGTAGAGGGATAATATGTTATTCCCATTTAACTACAGGAGCATTAATTTGTCAACTTTTCACCCGGCGTGTATTCGAGGCCCGGCGTCTATTCAAGACCCGGTGTATATTTACTTCAAACAGTCATACCCCCCTGCCTCTATTCGAGACCCGGCATCTATTCGAGGAAATACGGTATTCACTATTTACTTTCAACTTTTCAAGACTAAAACATAATTCAATACTATTAAATTAAAAATATAATATAAATGCGTTAAGCACAATCTCTATAAATGTAACCTTGTAACAAACAAGTGTAAGCAAAAAAAATGTCATGACTGATGATTCAATCAAGGTATAAACCCAAGCAATTTCCAGAGACCGAACAATACTGAATATCTTGAACTCGAAGAATAGTTGAATCCTCTTAAATCATCCAATCTTGTTTTGCAAATCACAAAAACCTGTCTTTACACATGTACTGCAGATTGTAAAATATCGTATTGAATTTATATTCCCTGCTACAAAATTGATGCACTCCCTTTCATTTCCTGGCATTAATGCAAAACCCATTCAATCATCATTCCAACAAACCAGCAATAAAATCGAGACGATAACCAGGCTGAACACAAGGCAGTAAATTCGTATCAGATCATTTGGAACTATAAAACGCGCTGGAAGCATCAAGAGACTGGCATTCAAGAGTGAGTGGGTTGTTAGATATTCTGCTGGGGGAGCAGTCGCTTTGTACAAAGCAGATATGGTCATGGCTGATGTTGAAAATCAAACAAAATTCATATAGCTGGCACTGAACATTGTATAGATACATTGTTCTAACCAAAATCACTTGGCTACAGGGAGATGCCAAACAGAGCAAACGACTCACAGAGAATTGGTTATTGCACAAGTTTGAGAAATGCCAAATTTTATGACAATTGTACTATCAAGGAGGTTACCAGATTGCAACAATGTATTTGTTTTCTGTGACGTCATACAACTATTATTCCTGGTGATTATTGAGCCAATTATCAGAATGGATGCATTCCTTTTTGGGGTGTTTCCAATGGATTCAAATGGAATAAAATTGATAATAAAGATAACATTAAACTCGGAAGTTGTATGGCATGTTTTATTTGGAAATTGCAAATTTGCTACATGATAATCTCTATGTCTAGGAACGAGATACAATTCAAGTGACCTGACTACACACACAAACTTATTCCTCGTTCACTATTCGTGTGGACATTGGCGTCATCTTATGATCAACAGGTACCAATCACTACGCCATCACATAATGTTCATGAAAATGGCTCAACAGTCACCCGACAGTGACACAACTTCATTTGAAAGGTAACGATGTTCACCTAGATGGCTACACAAGGTCTTAAGACAAAGGGTTGCCCTCGTGGTGACAGTTTTTCGTATCACTGAGTTTACCAGATTACAACATAGGATTTTGTGGGGTGTTCCAATGGATTCAATTGGAATATAATTAGTAATAAAGATAATCTTACACTAGTATGACAAAACATGACATGACTAAATGTGCACACTATCACTGGCATTGTTAAACTTTAATATTGTTTGAAACTAATCTTGTCAGCGTCACGTGCAATTGACAGCCTAATATGGCAAACAACTTCAGACTATACGCCTTTGGTCAATTAACCATATTGTGACCATACATGACGTTTGGTGATGACATATTGACAGTGAAATATAGTAACGTTTCTGGACTGTACACTTGGGAGACTATATATACTTATTCCTTCTGTCCATTATTTTAAATGCATTTTCTAACCTTCGCCCGCCCAGTGATGTATTTGTCTCCAGAAAAGAACCTGCAACATGAAGATAACAAGTCGCATAAAAGAGCCTTAACAGGAAAAGCTTTATTTGGTTCTAGATTTTGCACCCTGTTTTACTTTTTTACTTTTATTCTTGATTATCAATGTATTATCATAAAATCCAGATGGATATCACATAGTGTTGTAGAAATTCATATGGTTTTTTTCTTGTTACTACACTAAGAGGTAGGCGCTGTACAATCTTCGACATGTAGCCAGTTTCTTTGAGAGGCATTATAGAAGCTGGTTTGATGCAGGAGAACACAATGTGATAGATAATCAACTTCTTTATTGCAAAAAATAGGACGTTTTGGTATAAATACTAATCATGTTATCAAAGAAGTGACTGATACCTGTTCTAGTTTCTGCACCGAAATGTCACATTTCATGCAATGAAGAAGTTGATTATCCATTAGAACGCATTCTTCGGTTAGCCATTTATTTTAAATGATATCATGCAGATGGGTTTTAAAAATATAATTTTCTTATATCCAATCTCAAAACCTTTTCACTTTTAAATCCAAGTCAGATGTTTATACATGTACCTTTATAATCCAAAAATAGAGCCATTGGCTCTGTAGCTCATCAGGCGTCATCATCAATTATGCTGTAGAGTGTGGTCAATGTGATTCCCCCTTTGTAGAGGCAAAGGGTCACCATTCATAAAATTCAGTATATATAGGCGACAAGTTTCAGTTTTCTAGGCCTTTACTTCTGATGAAGAAGATGAAAATAGATTTGAAGGACGTTGTTGTTTATTTTATTAGGGGCAACAGGGTCACCAAAGCTACAATTCATAATCATCACTAGTCAAGGAGTCTGTACACAAAGTTTCAGCTTTCTAGGCCTTATGGTTCTGGAGAAGAAGATGAAAATAGGTTTTAAGGGCGTGGCCCGTGGCCCTTATTAGGTGTCACAGGGCCACCAAAGCTACAATTCATAATCTTCACTAGTCAAGGAGTCTGTACACAAACTTTCAGCTTTCTAGGCCTTATACTTCTGGAGAAAAAGATGAAAATAGGTTTTTAGGGCGTGGCCCTTCTTAGGGGCAACAGGGTCACCAAAGCTACAATTTATAATCCTCACTAATCAAGGAGTCTGTAAACAAAGTTTAAGCTTTCTAGGCCTTATGCTTCTGGAGAAGAAGATGAAAATAGGTTTTTAGGGCGTGGCCCCTGTGGCCCTTATAAGAGGTCACAGGGCCACCAAAGCTATAATTTATAATCCTCACTAGCAAAGGAGTCTGTACACAAAGTTTAAGCTTTCTAGGCCTTATGGTTCTGGAGAAGAAGATGAAAATAGGTTTTAAGGGCTTGGCCCCTGTGGCCCTAATTAAGGGCCACAGGGCCACTAAAGCTACAATTTATTATCCTCACTAGCAAAGGAGTCTGTACACAAAGTTTCAGCTTTCTAGGCCTTATGGTTCTGGAGAAGAAGATGAAAATAGGTTTTTAGGGCGTGGTCCCTGTGGCCCTTATTAGGGGCCACAGGGCCACTAAAGCTGCAATTTTTAATCCTCACTAGTCAAGGAGTCTGTACACCAAGTTTAAGCTTTCTAGACCTTTTGGTTCTGGAGAAGAAGATGAAAATAGGTTTTAAGGGCTTGGCCCCTATGGCCCTTATTATGCCCTGTGACAATCTACCAGACAAAATGTACATGCCCTATCATTCTTGCTTCAATTGATCCTTCTTTCACCTCAGCAGAGCTAAATTAGTTTCCGTATGAGTGAGCCAGGTACTTTTATTGAAACATTGCCAATACATTACTTTGTAAATGGTTTCTGACATATTAGGGATATTTGCCCGAGTCGAAATAATATTCGTAGTCGCGAGCCTGTAATTCTACATATTGAGTTATTCTATATATATTACTCATTTGTAATAAAAATGCATAGAAAACGACTGAAAACGTGCGAATAAGAAATCGAATGGTGCTGTTGTAAGGGACATCAATCAGTTGATCAGTATTCATATGCTTGTCAAACCGAACATGGACAGAGTGAACTAGTAGTAAACAACACTTCACAATCTAGTCTGGTTTATAAACAATACGTGGTGACAAAAATGTTGCCCCTAGATTATTAAAATAAGCAATTGGAAATGTAGGATTGATCTAGTAAATTTAGAATTACCCAAGTTTAAAATACTTCATAAGATTGTGGTGTTTGGAATGTTTAAGTTTTTATCTAATTAATGTGTTATATATTGCTTATATCACTATTAAATTGCTTACGTTAGTATGATATATCACACCAATTTCCTTCCTACTAAACTCTGGCACATCACAAAGAGAGATAAAACACATAATCCTATGGATTATCAATAAAAGGAAATTGTCTCAGCCTATTAAATTCGTTTTACATTATACTTTTTTGGCTTCACCTATTTGTTCATCTGACAGTAAATTTTAAATTGTCCATGTTCAAAATACTTTCTCAAATGCCAGCAGAAAGTGTTTGAAATTCTTTTACTTAATATCTTTTTTTTTTTTTATAGTGTTTATTCTTTTTTGATATTGTGCACTAGTTTCATATTGACAAAAAGCTTGCATATCACACAGTGAGATAAAATACATAACTACAAGGGTATCAATACAAAGAGCTTGTCTCATATCCTCAAAATCCTTTTACATTATCTTTTTTTTGCGTCACTTGTTTGTTCATCTAACAGTGAGGAGTATGGAGTAGAAATCAATTAACTGTGCAACGTCAACTCGGATTTCAAGTGTTATTTACACTGGGAATATTTGATCATACTAAGTCGAGGTCGTTTGATAAATTTGAGCGTGAATGATATTTGGAAGATTTTTTTATTCTTATATTACGACAATCAATTTGTAAATAGCCTTATATAATTTATACTGTCTTCTTATGAGAAGTACAATGTATGTCAATAGACCTTATATGGGCCTATGGCCTTTCATACAATAAACATTGACTGAACTGTTAACTTCTAAAGGTCTTGTGTGAATTGTTTTGTTTATAGAACTGATTGAACAAATGATGTTCAACTAAATGGATGCTTTTCATGTAAACACGTAACATTTGACCACAAATATTGACTCTACTGTATAAACTTGACTGAATGATCCCCTTTTGTGAATGTAAGGGATTATCTATCAATCTGGGAAGTAGTCTTCAAGAAGGTTTATGTTCTATATTTATATGTTGAACCAGACAAAGATGTAAATATTGGAAAGCTTGACTTCACCTTGCAAGGATAAAGGTATAGTATCAATAGAGAATAACGACTAGAGAAACGAGTTTATATGTAATCACGCAGAAACAATTTATGTACAAGACATATTTTCCGAGACTTGTTCTACATTCATTGGTTGATCATTGTTTGATAGAGACCAATATTCAAATGGTTATAAGATGGAAGGAATAATAATAATCTAAACTAAATAGCTAATATACAAATCGCTTTGAAAATATTGTCCTCGAAAACAAAATCGAATAATATTAATAATAAGTCACTTATTGTTTCAATAACTTGAGTATGTTAATATGTTAAAGGACTGCTGCGCTTGTGTTGTAGACAAACATATACAATACACAGTAGGTATTAAGCATCTAAAAGAAGCAAAAATTAACAGAAAAGAGGGCATAACATATTGGGTATAAATTTCCATCATCAAGGTAAGTACTTAAATATATAGTCAATATTCTATAGCATGAAATTAATTTACAAGTACAAAATTCAAAAGATAGATTAGTTATATTTCTCTTTTACTATGTAAGTTGATCATACTATACATGTATAGTTATTGGATGGAGTTCAAAAAACTAATACATATAGTTTTATAACTTCAAAGATATAAATGACACTTTCTTACTGATGATGTTTATTCGAAAGGTTAACCATTATTGTAAACATTAACATGTTCCCAGGACAAGGAGTCTTGCCCATTGAAGAACATTTTAGACTCTAACAGGCTCACATAAGGGAGGGGCACACAACGCTTTAGTTTTTGTGGTAAGTCTTAACTGTACTCAAATCACATGACTAGAAACAAAAGCAGGTTATGTGTTGCTGGAAATTCAGTGGTAATGCTTCATATACGTATCTGAAGTAAAGGATTATCGTTATTGCCAAGTAGATAGTGTAATACTTCTGCTTTGTGGTGCAATTGGGAAGGCTTGTTGATGGTGAAGTGCAGGATATCCTAAATCAATCAATGGACCAATTGAGGCAGAGTGTAATGAACCATGGACATGTAAGCTGCACAAGTGTATAACTGGCACCGTTAAGATGGAAGCCTAGTTAATAAAACTTTGGCTTCAGTAAGCTGCAAACTGTAAAAATGGCAACATAAAGCTGGAAGCCTCGCTAATAAAACTTTGAGTTTGGTGACTGCCTGTTCCGTTTGGACCATAAACTAGATTATATCAATTCTTCACCCACTTTATTTCTGTGGGGAAACTGTGCTGTGCATCAAATAACTTGTGTTTCATCTGGAAAGTTATAAAATGTGTGATCTAAGGACTAGATTTAGCAAATTAGTTTTTCAAATGTTAGACAAATGAACTATATACACAAATTAACTAAATAACAAATATGTTCGTTAATCTATTTTGATAAATCATTAATATTGTAATGAGATAAAAATCATATGAAATCTCAAACATTGATGTCTCCTAGTGAGATAAAATAAGAAGAAAGTATAAAATATAATAAGATTTGGTCATGATATATTTTATCTACCCGATATAGGAATGTTGGTAGTCAGTGACTTGCTTGTTTGCAAATGTCACTTTTAAAAACGTGTGCAATCAAAAAATATTTGCAATATTGCAAATCCATGATATTTTCAATGGAATAAGTTTTCTTTTTAAGCAAATTGAAGCGCCATGATTTTAATAAAAAAGATTATTGTTCAGGAACAATCATCAATATCTACATTGTTTCTATCCAACTTTCTGTATTTGATTAAAACTTCAGAGCTGCTTATTTGAAAATAGTCGGTGAAAAAATGCTTTCAAGTGAAAGTGATGTATATGGTGAAAGCGTTAACATATCAACTCCTATGGTTTGACTAAGCATGTTTCCTTCAAAACTTATTCATGTGACTTAATGAACTAGACACAATATTAACTACATATTCTACCTGTCAACTCCTTTCGAATGTCTCTACGCTTCAAGAAACACCTCCACTACTCAGAAGAATATGACCAAGCCTTGCATGAAAATAACAAACATAATATCAGGGGAATAAGCTTCAGTCACTAACATTGCATAGAAGTTGTCATGCACTATCATGACTGATTGCTCTCTACAGGAAACCTTCCGTGGTGTACTCAGCTGGATTTGTACAAACCATTGCACCACATGTCCATTCTCTTGTCAGGTTTCAGTTGGTTTGATGATATTTAGATTTGGTGAGCGGCTCGTTTAATGAGCACTAAGTTATTTCTTCAAGAAGGCATTGTCATACAACTTTTAAAAATCACAAAGTAAGACTCATAAAATCATCTCTTGATAAACATAAAAAGTGTTATAGAACCTTCTCTGTATATTCACTACACGTTTTACATTTTATCATGATAAAGGGCACTTTTATTTCCAGTATATTTCCAATAGGTAGCCCTTACTCTTATACTATCGTTGTATTTCATGACCAGAGGAAAACTTAATGACAAAGTGGAAACAGCAATGCTTGAGGTGATATTATACCTAAGTGTAATAACTTTCTTTGAGGAAATAATCGTCTGTGACAATCTACCAGACACGAACATAAATGCCCTGTCGTTCTTGCATCGACTGATAAGACTTTCACTTTGATTATCAGATCACTGTGTCAGCAAAATTACACCAACCTGTACTGAGACAGTATTCTTACACGTTTCGCAAACAGGACGTTGCATAGTTGTATCATAGTTGCATCATGGATATGATAAATCCCAGAAAAACTCGAAGACAAATGTTTTTAAATTAAACAACCAACAGTTTGCATAGTCTTGCTACATTTTTAAAACTGTCCATCTTTATCTAGAATCTTCATATCTGATCCATTACCCTCTAAAGAACTAAATTCAAAATTGAATGTGTTCAGTTTGCGGCCGAGTAACAAATAAATGAAAAGCAAAAAAGAAATGGTTTCTTTTGTTCCAAATCTGTTTCCTCAAACGGTTCGTAAGTTTGTCAGATATGTTTAATACATTAACAGAACATTGTCTTGAAACATAGACAGGAATGGAAGCATTTTGAAGGATAACTGTCTGTCAATCGATTTTTCAAACGAAATATTAATATTAAAGTTTTGTTGTATACTTTACTATGCATTGATTAGCATTTTTATTTCCTTTTGTAAATGTGAGTTATCATGAAAATCATCTCAATGTATCATCAACACGAATAATTGTTACATTAACATTTCGTTGTGGATTTCCAATTTTTAAAAATGGCTATGCCATCACCTTGAACATAATGGAGTCTGATTGACAAATCTTTAACACCTAGCCATATTCTTTAAGTAAACGTACAAAAAAACTAATATGGCATCATGCTCTGGATTCCCGTGATTTTTAAGCACTGAGGGATTTGAGCATATATTGATGTAATGGATTGAATCTAAATGAACCCTGAATCAAATTGATCATGTTGTTAATTGGAACTTCTCTAGATGATATAGCATTATTATTATCATATATATTAGATACTGTTACATTCATTACATCACGAGGGGTTTTAGCTACAAAGGACGGCAGAGGCAGTCGATGCTATTTCAGTTGATTGATGTTGGTTTAATCTAACCTATAGATAGTCATGTTTTCCTGATTCCATTTGCCGATCAAAGGCAATAACCAATGTTCAAATGAATCAACTTGCTTAAGTACATGAGGCTGTGTTCGCATGAAGACTTAGATATATAGATCAGTTCAAAGGATAACTCTGATTGAATTTATGATGTCGCAAAAATATTTGTTATTGATTAATACCTTTGTGCAAACAATACTTCAGACTTTTTTATTTGGTTGGTTTTACTTCTAATTGTAAGGTGTATGGGTGTGTTTACATTAATCATGGAATGCCTTTGAAGACCTAAATCCCATAAGCCATTTTTTTCTCATACTAAAGCTTTGCTACTTACTTATCGGGCACAAATATTGGCTACAACCTTTATGGATATGACTGAAGGCTTACTTAGAGGTTTATGGAAAAGGAATGTATACTTGATACTTTGTTGTATATATCACGGACTTTACGTGAATGAATATCTAGTTAAAAGTAGTTCTCGACGGAGGTTTGTGTTCTCTATCTTTATTGAACCAGACACATTTGTAAATATTTGACAGCTTGACGTCGTATTGCGAGGGTTAAGTCCAGCGTCAGTTGATCATCCTTGAGAAACGTGTCATCATGTCATCACCCAGGAAAGATATTGTTTTATTATTTCAGCTTATGGTACTATTAATCGATGATTTTTGATAAATTGAAAGGTTATTGTTAAGTGATGTTAGCACAATGGGGCCCTTTTGTGGTCTTGTATACGTAACAACCTCTTAACTAGATTGTAGAGTGCTAACATTATTAGAACGCTACATACTTATCGGCCACTAATCTTTATGACTATGATTAAAGACTTACTTAGTGATTTATGAAACGGAATATTTGGTCAATGTATACTTAATACTTTGTTGTATAGATCACTGATTTTACGTTAATGAATATCTAGTTAGAAGTAGTCCTCGGCGTGTATTTGTGTTGTCTTTTTATATTGAACCAGACACATTTGTAAATATTTGACAGCTTCATGACACATTGCGTGAGTAAAGTCAAGTGTCAATAGATGATCTTAGTGTGAATTGGCTTCATGTGATCACGCAGGAATGATATTGTTTTATTGTTCAGCTTATGGTACTAAAACTCGATGATTTTTGATAAATTGAAAGGTTATTGTTAAGTGATTTTAGCACAAGGGAGCCCTTTGTGGTCTCGTATACATAACAACCTCTTAACTTCAGTATACAATGGTAACATTATTATAACGAGGAGATGGTATTTAATTTGCTTGTTGATATTCACAAAAACTATCATATTCATGTACAGATTTGAACATAATTTCATATCCAACAAGATGATTTTTGCCTCAATAAAAAATAAGGTCTAAATTATTAAAGGAAAGTTAATAACTAGAGAATATTACAATTTAATACAAGGACAATAGTTTTAGGTTTGTTCGTGTTCTGTAGTTCAAAAGGTTGTCAGTTTTATGTGAGGCTAAGAAGAATGCCTGCTTGGCGTTCCATTAGAAATAAATGAATAAGTTAATGAAGTGTCTTCGTACCATTCTTCCCAGTCGTTGGGATGTCTGGTGTGTATTGTGACGTTCTTATACTTTACATTGGTTAGGTAAAGGACCAATATCCATTCTGGAAGTGAATTAAAGTTATCATGGTCGGTCGACATTCTGATACATGTGGCATTTTTAGACATTCTTGAAGTAGTGATTTGCTTTTTAAATCAATTGGAACCACCAATTCATAAGAGTTTTGTGTGCTTTATATTGCCATCACCTGGACTTTTAAGGTTCACGTTCATGATTTTCTCACGATCCTTGAAGGCACTAAACAGGGGCGATAACTGGCCTTCATGGTAGAATATCCACTGCATGGAAACGATTCTGATGAGTTGGGTACAAATCTTTTCTGCGGCAGGAGAATGATAACAGTTTGTGAACTGGATGTAAATGCACACTTTTGGGGCTGTCTTGGCTAAGATGAATATTCTGATGCCAGACTACTACGAATCATGAATCTCCGTTAGTAGTTTGCCGTAAGATGCTTTTTCAATTTCGACATATTGTTGTTGCAGAATGATGACCATTATTCCATGTAAAAATTTATAGAAACATGTGAAACAATGCATGCCTTAGTTTGAATACCACATGGTACGTGATTTTTCATTAAAATATTTTCTCTATGATGTATGTATCCAAAACGTATTCAAATGCTTCTCTAATTAACACAAAGTTTAGAATTGTCTCTTATGAAGCTAAAAACATTCACAAAACAAGATTGTTTTGGAAGGATATATTATATTTGTATATTTTGTTTGTCTTTACACCAGTTAAGATTTCTGAAAATCATCAAAGCCTTCTTTTTGGGAGATTAGTTCTGTTTCATGGAACCCATTCACAATATTATGAAAACAATCATGCCTCTTTGTTTCTGCATCAATAATATAAATGCATTTATTGGTTTCAAAGTTGACACTAGTCTGACAGTTCCCAGGCTAATTAGAGGATACACCTAGTGTGTTTGAAAATCAGAGACATGTTATACTGGATTGATAGCGAGTAAATTTTAAATTGAAACCGAACGTGCAGATGTATTATTTTGTTACATCTGTCCTAACTTTTATTCTTTATTTGATGAACGAACCCACAAGCAGGTCGTGTGCTAGCAAAACAGTTATTTTTGTTCGTGGATTATTTTCTAAGACAATTCTGGGAACTGGTCATGTTTACGTTCTGACTATTTGAGTGACTTATCAATATTCGGTATTGTATGTGTTTTGTTAAAGCTAAATAAAATAATAATTGATGACCACTTGATTGATGTAGGAACTGCCTAAAAGTTTGATTCAGGTTTTCGAATGTTTTCTAAAAAAATGTCTCATCTTTTACCCAAGATAGACGAGCACTAGACACTATCCCCAGGGAACAGTCAATTCCGATTTGCTATTTGTTTTTCCCTACAAGAGATGAGATGCATCAGTGTCGCAAATGAGACCATCAAGTAAACAATCATAAAACAAGATTGAGACTGAGGGAGCTCAATAAAAAGAAATAACTTTGGAAAACAGTGCATTTTGGTGTCCAACATGGGGAGAATTTTGTGATAGAAAATACCTAAAGTAAGATTGTTTAAGAAAGTATGGCGAATTACCTTTACCCAACGTTGGGAACTATTTCATTTTGTTTCTCCAAAAGATTCATTTATATTTTCACAAAACTCATTATCAAAATACTGTGATATGCCAAAACATGACCAGCTGAATACGTCTGTATGCATCAAGTATCCTTGACATTGTAAACGGTTAAGATAGTTAATAAGCAAAGTCTGGGTACTGGTCATTTATTCATTCATTCATTCCATGTGCGCTTGACAGCTTGATAATGGTAACAACGTGCAGCTAAAACCCTCAGTCAATTTACCATATTTTGATTAACTTAACATCTTGGTACAATATAATTTGGATACAATATAATTGGTTTCTGGTTCATTTGGGGTATTATTATATACCTATCACTGTTGCAACTATTTAACAAAGGATTGCTAATGGTTTAAACATTTTTTTTTTCATTTATAGAAAGAACAACCAATGGTGTTAAGTGCCTGAAAGGTGCATCGTCGAAAGCAAAAGCAAATAATATCAGAAGTAACTTAATGTTTCAATAACTTGAGCTTGTAATTTTAAGCACTGTTGCGGCAGTGTTGTAGACAAACATTTAAAATACACAGTAGGTATTAAGCATCTCGAAGAAGCAAAAAATAACCCCCCGAAAAAATATATGATTAACATTCTGTAGCATGTAATTTTTTTCAAGTACATACAAACTTCAAAAGATAAAGTTATATATATATTTTTCTCTTTTACTTTGTAATTCAATCATTATTATCGGATTGAGTTCAAAAAGCTAATACATACAAATTTATAATTTTAAAGATATGAATTACACTTTCTAAGTGATGATGTTTCTTCAAAAGGTTAACCATTATTGGTAACATTAAACATGTCACCAGGACACGGATTCTTGCCTTTACGTTTTATACTCTTACAGGCTCACATTATTGAGGGGCACAAAACGCTTTATTAATTGTACTCAAATAACATGACTAGAGGTAAAAGGTATAAATATATTATGTGTGGCTGAAAATTCAGTGGTAATGCTTCATATTGCTGTTGCTGTTGCTAGTATATTTTCGATGTATAGCCCGTACTCTTATACTATCATTGTATTTCATGACAAGAGGAAAATCATCTCGTGATAAACATAAAAAGTCTTATAGAACCTTCTTTGTATATTCACTACATGTTTTACATTTTATCATGATAAAGGGCAGTTATATTTCCAGTATATTTTCAATATGTAGCCCTTACTCTTATACTATCATTGTATTTCATGACAAGAGGAGAGCTTAATGTCAACGTGGAAACAGCAATGCTTGAGGTGATATTATAAAGTGCAATAACTTTCTTTGAGGAATTAATCGTCTGTGACAATCTACTAGACACGAACATAAATGCCCTCTCGTTCTTGCATCGACTGATAAATCTTCCACTTCGAGTATCACATCACTGTGTCAGGTACCATACGTTGCATAGTTGTATCATAGTTGCATCAAGGATATGATAAATCCCTGTACTATTGGAGGATATAAACAAACACTTTAAGACAAATCGTTTTCACATGAAGCAGTTTGCATAGCTATGTTACATATCTTAAAGCTATTTATCATTATCTACAGTCTTCATATCTGCTCACTGTTATGCTGATATCGTATTCATTTAACTAAATTCGGTGAGCGGCTCATTAAATGAGCATTCAGTTACTTCGTCAAGAAGGCATTTTCATAAAATCATCTCTTGATAAACAAAAAAAGTTTTATATAACGTTCTCTGTATTCTCACTACATGTTACACATTTATCATGATAAAGGTCAGTGCTCTTGCCAGTATATTAGATACTATTAGATATTATTCTTATACTATCATTATATTTCGCACCAGATGACAACTTAATGTCAAAGTTTAAAACGCAATGCTTGAGGTGATATTATACCTCAATGTAATAACTTTCTTTGAGGAATTAATCATCTATGACAATCTACCAGACATGATGTATATAAATGCCCTGTCGTTCTTGCTTCCACTGAATCGTCTTCCACTTCGATAATTAGATCACTGTGTCATTTACAACTTGACTGGGACAGTATTCTGAAACGTTTCATAAACAGGTACGTATAGTTTTTGCTTCCACTGATTTGTCTTCCACTTTGATTATCAGATCACTGAGAGAGTATTGTGACAGGTACCATACGTTGCATAGTTATAATATCACTCACATCTCACACAAGCTCCAAATAAAACCTTTATGGTTTTCAGTATTTCACCCGAATTTAGTGTCCCTTTTATACCTATTATACCCATGCCTTCATAAGCCACTATCAACCAACACGACAACTTCGATCTGCAGATCTGTGTCTCCTCTGCGTCCCAAAACCAAAACTTAGAGGTTTGGCAAGAGATCCTTTTCTTTTAATGCTGCAATACTATGGAATGAACTGCCTTTTGACATGAAAAGCATTCCCACTCTCGACAGTTTTGAAAGGACTTTAAAGACCTACTTGTTCAGAAAATATTACAACTCTGCATGATATTCTTGACAACTACGAAAATCTTGACAATTATTGACACTATGTTTAGCGCTATGAGCATTCACCTAGTGAATGGAGTTTAGCGCATAATAAATGCACTTATATATATATATATATATATATATATAGTATGTTAGGAAAATTCACAAATATTCCCATATTTCTTTTATGAAGTATATATGGTCGAGTAAGAAGAATTCGATACTTTCCTACATTTGATTTAACTTTCATAGTGTAAGATTTGTATCAAACTAGCTTTTGCACGTTTAAAATTAAATCATTACCCTGATTGATATAAGAATGTGTACATACTTACGTAGTACCTAAAATGGAGCTCGCCGACTAAAATCCCAGATATTAAGTACAAGTTGTGCAATTTAATACAAATTTGATAGTACTGATAGAAAGTTATGGTTTCAATTTTGTTTCATTACATTGAAAAAAACTACTTATATTATTTTTGGTACTTGATATTGATTTTTGCGATTTTTACTGTAATACAGTAATATGTAAAAGACAATATCAGAATTAGATTTCTATTTACTCTCTTGGAACTAAAACTGTTAAATTTGTATAACATCATACCCACCATCTTACTTCTCTCATAAACACAATCGACTAATAACAACCCTTTCCGACCATTAGTAATAATGAAATAGAAAATCAACTTATACAAAACCACTGTTTGATCCTCATACGAAATCATCTACCCCTACGTAGACAACACATCCTTAATATCTGTCATATTTTATGTCCCCCGCAAATTGGTTCCGTGGGTCCGTGGTTCCGTGTGGTTCCGTGGTTCAGTAATTCCGTAACGCTTTCGTTTCCGGACCATATCTCCAAAACCGTTCAAATTTTTTTCACGAAACTTTGTATGTGGTTAGATCTAATACTGGAGTGGTGCCTTTTGCTATTTTGGTTATTCTAAATGTTTTATTCCTTCTGGTTTCCATGGAAACATTTTGAACTTAGTGCATATTGGGGGAGGCTTTCGTTTCCGGACCATCTCTCAAAAACCGTTCAACATGTTTTCATGAAACTTGGTATGTGGTTAGATCTAATACTGGAGTGGTGCCTTTTGCTATTTTGGTTATTCTGATTTTTTTATTTTTTTCTGGTTTCCATGGAAACATTTTGTACATAGTGCATATTGGGGGAGGCTTTTGTTTCCGGACCATATCTCCAAAACCGTTCAATATTTTTCATGAAACTTGGTATGTGGATAGATCTAGTACTGGAGTGGTGCCTTTTGCTATTTTGGTTATTCTAAATGTTTTATTTTTTTCTGGTTTCCATGGAAACATTTTGAACTAAGTGCAAATTGGGGGATGCTTTCGTTTCCGGTCCATATCTCCAAAACTGTTCAATATTTTGTTACGAAACTTGGTATGTGGTTAGATCTAGTGATGGAATGGTGCCTTTTGCTATTTAGGTCATTCTGAATTGTATACTTTTTCTTGGTTTCCATGGCAACAGTTTCAACTTAGAACATATGGAGGGAGGAGCATTTCCGGGCCATATCGCAAAAACTATTTAATATGATTTTACGAAACTTGGTATGTGGTTAGACCTAGTGGTGGAGTGGTGCCTTTTTCTAGTTTAGTTATTCTGAATTATTGTTCTGGTTTCTATAGAAACAAGTTGAACTAGGTGTATATGGGGGGTAAGGTCTGTTTCCATACTTGAGCTTAAAAACTATTCAAAATATTTTTACTAGACTTGATATGTGGTTAGAACTACTGGGGGAGCGGTGCCATTTGCTACTTTGGTTATTCTGAATTGTTATTTTGCTGGTTTCCATGGAAACAATTTGAAATGTGTACATAATGGGGATAGGGTAACTTTCGGATTAAATGTTAGCGGGGGACATCACAGTGCATCACATGCACATATTTCTAGTTTATTAATTAACCAGTGTATCAAACATACCAAAACATTTTCAACAATGCATTTTTCCAGCAAACTGTTATTATCGAAAAGTAACAAAAGCGAAAATATTTTGGTAAATTTGTTTCTTTTCAAATTATGTTAGCAGTATGCTTGTAATATAGATGAGGGCAACACCAATATTAGTTGAGGCAACCTCTAGTCAAAACGATGATTATACCTCCTCCTGCAGATTCTTGCAGCAACAGGAACTCTTGATGTCTTAATATACTGGTTGTACTAATCGTCTCCTTCACGTCAACAGTCCTTTGAGTATTTTAGCTTGTCTTGGATTTGTAAAGGTCACACTGAGTATAGCTTTAATGAGACCTGGTTTCCGATATGTACTCTAAACTGAAAATCCATCTATGTTACTTAGTTGTGTCTCAGAGAATCATTACTTCATGAAACAATATTTTGTCAAACTAGAAGATGGTATTCTTCGCTCATGAATAATGACTACAACAGAAGCCTTTGACATATGTAATTAAATTGAGCTAGTATATAAATTGGTTTGCCACCAAGCCACAACATTGCTTCTACTAATCGGCTCCTTTGCTTTACCAGTCCCTGGGCTACTTCAGATGACCTTTGACACGTGAAGGTCACAACGAGTATTAGCTTTATATTGATAACGAGACCTGGTTTCTAAAATGTGCTTTCACAGGGAAATCGATCTATGGTACTGAGCAAGTTTAAAGGATTTGCGATAGTGTCACAACAATGTATGTAATATGTATTTAAGTTGTTGTGACTCAGTCTTAAAGACTTAAACATATATTTATTGTTCACAAAAAAACAAAATCAAGATTTACGAACTTGGTGCAAGATTATACAACACAAACGTTATTTCCTGAACAATTAACAATTTAAATCATATATTTATCGTATTCACACTCTTGTTTCTTTAAGCATATTATCTTTGGTTCGTTATTCTATTATCTCTCAGAAATCGCTTGGTGAGTGGTTATATATATATCTTATTGTGTCTTAATCTATGCATACTGTTGTACGAGTGAGATGCAAATGAAATTATTATCTGTCTGTCTGCAGTTCATAAGTGTAATGTTTTATCATATAACCACTGGTTTCCTTCACTTGATATGGGATATGCAACTTTGCTACATTAGTCAACATTAAACAAATCATTAAACACTTTAATCATGTTTTCATGTGGGAGTTTTGTTCTCATGATATAGTCAGTCTTAATGACTTCAATATCTTGAGGGAATGATTTGTTCAGTGCTATTCTCACCGGGGGCTTGCAGCATGTGAAATTATGTTGAAATGATGTTGTTAATTGAAACCTTATTTGATGTTAAACTAGTTGATATCACTTTTTTTTGCATCATGAGATGGTTTATTTGCGATATACAATGTTGTTATTGTCTCAAAGGTCACGGAAAAGTTGGGCCTGATCTAATCATACATTTGCCCTTTTTCTGCTTATTTTTCTAGATCATAAAAACATCGCAGCGAAGTGTTTAAAGATATGTCAAATAATTATGTAAACCAATAGTTACTCAAGAAACTGATTCAGTCAAATCAAAGTTTTAGAGTGTAATGTTTTGAGATGTTTGATGCATAAATGTTACTTTAGCTCAAACCAATTTGTGTTTGTTCATTAGTACTAAGGCTTTATTTTGTGATAAGTTTTTTAGATGAAATGCTGGAAATCTGAGGTCAAAGCGATTGCTCATTACACTTATTTCAGACATTCCTTTGCCAAATATATGATAACAGCTCCTTTAAAATGCGTAAGACTGGAAATTGATTGTTTGTTTTCACTGTGCGTTCGAACCCATATATTGTTAAAACCATGATCTAGACATTGATTCTATTAATGGTCTCCTTGATTTCAACAGTCCCTCCGCTACTTGGGTCGTTCGTCGTTTACAAAGGTAACACCGGGTATAAGCTTAACATTGGTAATGAAATCTGGTAACTGATGTATTCTCTATGGGAAAACCGATCCATGGTACTGATGTATTCTCTATGGGAAAACCGATCCATGGTACTGATGTATTCTCTATGGGAAAACCGATCCATGGTACTCAGACAGTTTAAAAGTGTGGCGAGAGTCTTACAACAATGGTCGAGTTTGTCATGTGATTAAAGCGTTGTGATACAAGCTTCAAAAAGATATAACGATTCTTCACAGGAAAACAAAGCAATAAAGGTCGACTTCTTCCCTTTGTCATTTGGTAGTGTGACGGAATTGTTACATGAAAGAAACTTGGTCTGAGTAGCGTGTATAAAATAGACTCTTCAGTCTTCAGCTTTACATTGTCTAAAACCTTATATTTCTCAAAAAAGCATTTAGTGTAACAAAAAAACAAAAAGTCGAGAAAATCTTACACAATTAAACAAACCTTTGTTTAGCAGTTGTAGATTGATGTCTACAAGGGCCAATTATTCTCATGTGAACACTGATCGAAAACTGTGTCTCATTGATAACAGACATGTGTGGGGTGACATGGGCTTATCATGATTAACTGAAGTGCCTGGAGAAACACTGAAGGAAAGGAAGTAACTTGTACAACAAATCATTCTCTTTATCACTGACAAACTGACAATTGCATACAATATATAGGGTTAAATCTGTTTTGTAATACAGATAGCTTTAAACTGATGTCGGGATATGGTAAAAGCAGCTCAATAACAGAGTTTCCATGGCAAATAAAACCAGATAAGATGACCACTAATTACCTGTTCCAGACTGTTGTTATGATACCTTCCAACTTAGTAATCTCAGCCTACATTGATAAGGAGACTATTATTATAAACACGACATATCATTGCAGGACCGAAATAGTTCCAAGGTCATGAAGGCTTTGCTCTACTGTCAGGTGTTATAGATATTAAACATCATAAGCGGATCCACCGCCTATAGCAGCAACCTAACTACAACCTTAGAGGAGCATTAATGTGACATGGTAGCTACAGCAGACAAAATCTTCCATAAGGTTGAGTGTTCTTCAGGAAAGTGTTGACGAGGATTGATTAATCATGTATTGTTACATTGTAGCATTTGGGCTGAATATTTCATAGAGGTTTTTGAAGTATATTTACAAAAATGTTTTTTTTTAAAAGAATATGTTTTAAAAATCTTATTTTGATAGGAAAACTACTAAGACATATGCTACTTAAAAGTAAATAAATGTGCTTTTTTTGTTCACATTGTAACAACATTCTAAACATGTTGGGGTGATGTTGGTGAAAAATTTGATTTTCTTTTTATCTTCTTACATTAAATAATGATATTTTAAAAAACCCAGAAAGAAAACACCACAATATACTTTCAAAGTACTTTAGATATGCGTAAGTGTGATCATGTGATAATCAAATGAAAGTACTGCAGATATATGTTATTGTATGTTTATCAAGTGCCTCTAATACCTTTTAGCTATTTAATAAATCAATGAAACCTTTGGTGTAAACTTTCTTTTGTACCTCACTGTATATCTTCTCACTTAAGTTATTTGGTTCTTATTTGTGATCATGTTTCTACTATAATATAACAATCAACTCTTTTAAATTCATTGTTTAGCTACAGTGTGATTCAAATGAAAGCATTTTAACTCTTGTAGAGCTTTCCTCTGTGTTGGGCTACTGTGCTTGCATGAAATGAAGGTTTGATCGTTTGGAAAGCATATGCATTTCAATCTCACGTTTTCACAAACATAGTAAATTTAAGAGAATTTTCAAAATGTCACAATTTCTTTTCAGCTACTGTTTTGCAAAGAATCGAAACACTTTCGGAAAATCTTGATTTTACGTAACTTTGTATTCATCAAAAACCAAGGCGAACACATGCAATATCACCCTGCAGGTGCCTTTATAAACCAGCCTTAAATTCATGTGAGACTTGCAGGAGCACAGCAATCAATGATGGCTTTATTCACTCAGCAGGAACATTTATATTGTATACACCGCTTGACTAAACGCCTCAAAATTTATAATCTTTTATCTCTTCTGAAGGTTGGCCGTCTCCTCACATGTTTCATCTATTAACTGCTACATTAGATGACACTGACAAACCTTACTCTCATCTGAAAACAGATCGGAACCCTTTAGTTAGTCTGTGTAACGCTACAGAACCAACTTTACCAACTCAAGGTATGTGTAACTATACAAGTGATGTGGATAATAGAAAATGAGAATAGATTGTTTGCTCTCTTTATAAATGCTTTGTTTGCTCTTTTGATAAATGCTAAAAACGTTTATGTTTATGTATATCCCTAAACACTGTGTATATCCTTAAACAAGGCGAACATCCCTAAACACTGCGAACATCACTAAACACTATGTATATCCCTAAACACTGTGTATATCCCTAAACACTGTGTATATCCCTAACACTGTGTATATCCCTAAACAATGTGTATATCCCTCAACACTGTGTATATCACCAAACACTGTCTATATCCCTCAACACTGTGTATATCACCAAACACTGTGTATATCACCAAACACTGTCTATATCCCTAAACACTGTGTATATCCCTAAACACTGTGTATATCACCAAACACTGTGTATATCCCTCAACACTGTGTATATCCCTAACACTGTGTATATCCCTAACACTGTGTATATCACCAAACACTGAGTATATCACCAAACACTGTGTATATCACCAAACACTGTGTATATCACCAAACACTGAGTATATCACCAAACACTGTGTATATCCCTAAACACTGTGTATATCACTAAACACTGTGTATATCACTAAACACTGTGTATATCACCAAACACTGTGTATATCACCAAACACTGCGTATATCAAATAATATTGTTAATATTCTTAAACAATGTGTATATCACTAAAAACTGCACATATTATTTAACACTACATGTATGTACATCATTATACAATGTGTACATGACTAGAATAGAGAATACGAAACGACTAAACACTGTGTACATCACAAAACAGTGTGGATATAAACTAAACACTGCGAAAATCATTAAAACATCAAGAGGAAATCTTACACAGTTAAACAAACCGTTGTTCAGAAGATGTGGATTGATGTCCTCGAGGACTGAATAGTCTTCCCTGAACACTGACCGGAAACTCATTACTCTGATACCCACCATGTGTGTGGAGCGACTAATCATGATTAACTGAAGTGCCTGAAGAAACACTGAAGCAACGGATGTAACTATCAGGATGTGTGACAACACTATTTTACTACGTTTTTGATCAATGACAGACTGGCCGTTGAAAACAATATTGAGGGTGAAATTGTTGTTTTACTTTTGCACACATCTTTAAACTGATTTAATTTATATGTTTGTAATCATATAGTAGGAAGTAATCGACCTTCTATGAAATTTGTAGAGCAAATGGTTTCCATGGCAACTCAAACCAGATTAGGTGATCACTAATTACCTGTTCCAGACCGTTGTTATAATACCTTCCATCTTAGGACCAATACTGATTATTATCGTGCACTGTCAAGGAAACTGATTCACTATAAACATAATGTGTCATTACGTGGCATAAATAGTTCCACAGCCATGAAAGCTTTGCTCTCTCGTCGGATATTATGGAGATAATGAGTATCATAATCGGATCCTCCGCCATTAGCAGCAACCTAACTACCACCTTAGAATTTGACATAGTAGCAGTTACAGACACTTTCCCCCTTAAGATTGTGTTTTTCGTCAGGAGCATGTTATTTTGGAAGAACCAATCATGTATACGACACAAGGTAGCATTTGGGATCAATATCATGTTTGTACAGTATATACATGTATCTCATAAACGTGTAATGTATGAACTGGTGCGATAATCAGGGTTTGTAAATGAAATCAAACCAAAATAGAAACACTGATTTAGTTAGTAGATATTTTATTTCCAAAAGAGTAATTACACAAGTTGAAGCATAAGGGAACACATAGAGTTAAAATGCAAATGCAAAGAATACTTTATGGAAGATAATACCACCATAAAAGCGCCTTCATAAACCAGCCTTAAAATCGATGTGATAATTGCATAACCTCATAAATCGATAATTTCTCAATTCATTTGGCAAGAATATTTCCACTTTCTATACCGCTTGACTTATCATCTCTACATTAAGGATGTTTTATCTCTACTGATGGATGTCTGTCTCCCCACATGTTAGATCTATTAACTGATACAGATCGATATCCCTGACCACCTTTACTTGCACAGGACACAGATCGGAAGCCTCTCGTTAGTCTGTGTAAAGCTAATCTACAGAGTGACCTCACCTTAACAAAGTGCCCGAGGCAAGGCTGGAGCCAGGGAACATAAGTAGAATCTGCGTACAGAATCATTTAATTA
Organism: Steromphala cineraria; assembly: GCA_916613615.1. Taxonomy (NCBI): domain Eukaryota; kingdom Metazoa; phylum Mollusca; class Gastropoda; order Trochida; family Trochidae; genus Steromphala; species Steromphala cineraria. The sequence goes on along the minus strand of OU744732.1, from coordinate 2,560,169 downwards.
CCATCACACTTAGGGACAAGAACCTTACTAAGAGTCTATTGAACATATATTCAGTAAACATGACACATATGATGTACAATGTTGAAAAGATGTGTACATGAATTAATTCACTCCCAAAATAGTTTCATAAATATTACTTACATAGTTTCCATAGTTTTATAATGCAATTGATTACAGAAACGGCAACATTTGATCCTGTTGTCACCGAATAAAGGAAAATCATCTTGATCGTTGTTGAGGAAGTCTTGATGCTCAATTTCGGTTATAACATGTTATTGACAAATTGACAGTTTTGCAATGTTGAGATCAGTATTACACTGCTATCAGTGAAAGAGCCTTCTCCATAGCTGCTCCCAAACCGCCTTCCAATTTCAGTCAGGACCACTTCCTCAAAAACTACCTTCAAAACCCTCCTAAAGACCTTGCTCTTCAATCAAGCCTTTTCCAAATGACTTTATTTCTAATTTTCAATTGTCCATGTAGATTTGTTAATACGTTTGCTTTTATCTTTTTGTAATTTTCACATGTAAAGCGCCATTGAGCTACAAATGGAATAAGGCGCTATATAAGTGCATTATTATATATTATATTATATTATATATTATTATATATATGTAAGTGCTGATTGTCAATTCCTTTAGTCTACAAATGTAACATATTTTTACAACATTTTATTCTTAAGTGAATCTTACAACTGAGAAAGAATTAAAATTTAAATACAATATGTTTTAAATCTGATAAAACATTGATGTTCTATTATGTTCCTGAGCAACATTTTCTGTTGTATCTTGACTAAAGTATAAATAGTGAACTTTACCGGTCACAGACTGGTTTCATATTTATTCTGAGGTTTCATATTCACACTGGGGTGAACCCCAGAATCAACCTTTACCATTGAACTAAGGCCTGCTTTTGTGCAATGGGACCCAGCATAGCATAAATGAGGAATACATCTGTCATTGTAAGGGCATTTGACCGGCTAGATTGTAATTGTATTAGAAATGCATAAGAAGTTAATAAGATAATAAATATTATAATAACGAATTTTCACCCTTGTAATAAGTGATTGTTTATAAATGAAAGTCACATTTTTTCATCCTTAAAAAACGAAAGATTTAATTCCACAAAACTAAACAGATTATCAGTTGGCTGGACTTCAATACTAGCAATACATTCAACTAAAATACACATTTGTTTTCAAAGTTTATAAAGTTATGTGTCAACAACAAAACAAGATTTCAAAACATTAAGTGTCCCAACCAGCCCGTACACTTTTTTAAGTGAATACGTATCTTACAAATGAATAAAAGGTAGATGTTGGATGAGTTATGATCATTGGGATGAGTGAAATATGGCTGCGGCAATATTTTTATATAGATTTTTTCTTGGTTGTGAAGCAGAGAATTAATTAAAATATTCAGAGTAATTTAAGACAGTTATCCAGCTCATCTAAATGTGTGTTGTATATAATTATTATTGTCATCGCTTCAGTATTATTTGTGTAAGTCTATCTTATTCATATATAGGAAGTACATGTATATATCTGATATGGGAGAATATGCATATTTTATTCATTTTTATATGTATAGATAACAGTAATACAATAGTCTGATTCTGAATATGATTCATAATAGCTACTTTTGTAAATCAATATCATGACCACACCTTGTTTATCATTGTTAATTTGGTTGAACGTGTATCTGGTTCATGTTAGTATTGATAATAGACGGATCCAATCTGTCAATCAAATCCTGCGCACATGTAATTTTAGCCAATTCAACAGCGATATCGCTACGCGAATTTGTCAACTATACTTCAGAGGACAAACAAAGTGATAATGGCGACTCGTTTCTGATCTTGCAAACAATATTTTTAAAAGTTAAAAAAGATATTTATGCATCAATGTGTTGATATACGTATTCCTCGTTGTGTAGGGTAACATGTTTCCGTTATCCATTGATGAAAATGTGGAAAAGGTGCACTAAAAAAAATCGCAGTTCGTACAAGTGTTCGGAGATGAGAACGTGTAGGAGTAACGCACTTTTCAAATCGCTCCCATATATCTTAAACAAGGTGACAGCTCTAGGTACCATTTAATAATGTTTCTTTCCGTTTCTGAATCAACCTTTTTTAAAAAGTTGTTTGAGATCATTTATAACACTTCTTCACGTTGACATTTCGGCAATTTTCGAAAATTCGCACAGAATATTTTCGAATCATCAACGTCTTTCAGTTTCCTCCTTATATTAGGTTTCTGTTCATGTTCATTGAACACACCTTTCATTTGCTCCAATCCATGATTTACAATTTTTTCAAATATCATCCTCTTTTCAAACATTGACTTGTAGGTATGCTTAATCTTCCATGTTATGTATCCTTGACCTAACGGAAAGAAAATTATGAATTGTACAATTAAACATTATGTGTACATGGGTTAATTCACTCCAAAAATCTTTTCTATCAACCATAAATATTACATACATGTACGTACTTATCGTAGTCTTAAAACGGCTTTGATTACAGAAACGGCAATATTTGATCCTGTTGTCACTGAATAAAGAAAAATCATCTTGATTGTTGTTGAGGAAATCTTGTGTAAGTCTATCCCATTTTTTATAGGTAGTATAAACAATTTAGACTTAGTTCTCATAACTTAATGATTGAAAGTGTCAGATATCGAAATATAGATTATATAAATCGTAAATGTCTAATTAGTAAAGACGATGCTGAAGATGAAACTCATTTTATATTAAAATGTCCATCACATCACACTTACAGAGTAGCGTATATTAAGCCATATTATCATAGATATCCATCAGTATTTAACTTCAATTAAATAAATTGCCATCATATGACGTAAATATAATCAAGTGCTTTGTAACATAGGTAGATATTCATATAAGACTAATGTATTAACAAATGAATTCATCAGTAAAAGTAATATTTCATAACTGTACATCCTCCTGTATTGATACGTTACTGAAACCATGTTTGCAAAGGACCTTTAGTAAGAATATGTACGAGAATAGACAACAGTAATAAAAGAATCTTATTCTGAAGCTGATCTATAATAGCTACTATTTTGATCAATATCGTGACCACACCTTGTTTATTATTGTTAATTTGTTTTAACATATATCTGGTTCATGTTAGTATTGATAATAGATCGATTCAATCTGTGAATCAATTCTCGTGCATGCGTCATTTCATTCAATTCAGCGGCATTTTGCTACGCGAACTTGTCAACTTTACTTCCGGGGACAAAGAAAGCAATAGCGCCCGTTTCTGATATTGCAAATACTATTTAAATGACGTTCATTACGATATTTATACGTCGATGCCATGACATAAGTATTACTGATTGTGTAGGATAACAAGTTTATTGTTATTCATCGATACAAAATGTGGAAAAAGCTCACTACCAGGTGTCCTGCTAAAAACAATCGTTGGTCGGACAAGTGTTCGAAGGTGAGAACTTGCAGGTGTAACGCAGTTTTCAAATCACTCCCATATATTTTTAAAAGGTGACGGCTCTAAGTACCTTTTGTTTCTGAATCAACAGTTAATTGAAGTTGTTTGAGATCATCTATAACACTTCTACACTTTCACATTTCGGTTATTTTCGAAAATTAGCCAAATTGGAAACAAACAATGTTAAACGGTTTGTTGTGGCACATATCTCACTTAAACATAATCAAACATCCAAGTTTGTTTTTCAATTTCAACCAAATACGCATTCATTTATCAGAAACTGTACCGAAATGTGTGTGTTTAAATACAGGTAACATAAGCTGAAATGAATATAATATAGACAACATATTGCTGGAAATATATTCATGTCATGGAGTCATGTTATCCTTTGAAGTAATATATTTGTATGCGTAACATTAACATCACAATAAAGTGAGTGACGTCAATTACACATACAATTATATTTAATTTCGGTTTTTTTCAATACATTAAACTTTAACTGACAACGACTTTGTGTAATTCTATCTCTATGCATATAATTCATCACCTTTTGACGTCGTCTTAACACACAGAAATTAATTCAATTAAACAGAAACAAAACACTTCTATGTTTTACTAAAGGCAATGATAAAACTTGTTTGCATGTTTTATCTTATTCAATGTAAAGTTTAACATTTCTAGTGGAAGTGTATACACTTTCTGTAAGAAAAAAACACGTAAAAACCTTCTTGTTTGAATAACAATTCATACCCTAAAACATTTTCACACTACGACCTTCAGGAGTTTACTAAAATTCCCCGTCCAATGACCTTGTGCTCTTACCTCATTGGTATCATGTCCTCACACAGACAAAACTCTTGAAGTATCTTGGCAGTTCTCGTTTAAAATGAGTTTCCTGTACGTAAGAAAGCCATAGAATCGCCGTGTTGCTGTTGTTTTAAACTGGTCTGATGTGGTCAATAATTACCAGTGATAAAACGCAAGAATCACATGCTGGTATTTATCCTGTAGGATCGCAAAGAACGAATCGATACTTTCAGACAATGTAATTTTACTCTTGTTTCCGGTCTCCTCATGCTGCCTGATATTAACAACAAGTGATTGCTGCCCTGATGTAATACAACACACAATAAATCATGTATCCAGTGACAGCTTCCCAGAATGGAAGAGCGAATGCACACATTTCATAACAGATGCATACTTTAATGACAATCTTTGCACGCAACACTTCATCCTGATTGGGTTCATGTACTGAAGATGTTTTCTATATTTATTGATTGATTTTTATGAAAGTGTTTGCTAGTGTGATTTGATGCTCATATCATATATTGATAGTGTCCTTGGCACAATGTGTATGTATTATCAAGACATTTTCAAGCGATTCCTATCTTATTTTCATTTTTGACTGAATCATAACATATATTGGTTTAATCCTAAACATATAAGTAATCAGAATGACAAATCAGTTCATCTGTTTTAAGGGAGGGTAAGGTCCAGGTATGCTTATTTCATTTTTGTCTATCGAAATGGCTTTAAGTTAATGAACTTCCTAGTAGGAGATTCTGTAATCTAAATAAATATTGAAGGAAACATACATATATTGTGCATCTTTCTGTATTCCTTTGATCATTTTAGGTTTTTTTTTAACTTTAAATCAAAAGTCGGAAACAATTACAAATTACAATATTTCACAAATTGTGTCCATCCGCCATGTTCTGGTTTAAATGAAGATTAAAAAATCTGAAGAAACAAAGTTAGGGATTCATACAAAATTTATACATTGAAAATTGCAGATCAGAAAAGATATTTGGAATGTTTTGAAAAGTAAATTATGTTAAGGCTGTATCTAAGACAATAGTTCAGATATACCTCCATCAACATTAAAGGGAACTGAACTGCCCTTTTAAAGTAATTGCATAAACACCAAACCTTTATTGGCGTCATGAAACTAGGAGAGTGCATGTATTGCTTTCACAATGTGTTTGCTAACAATCTATTTTGTCATTACCAGGACATAGATTGTACTAATCATCTTCTTCACTTCTCAAGTCCCTAGGCTACTGATGTTGATCTAAGAAATATGAAGGTTAAGGTGCGTATAAGCATTAACATGGATAACGTGACCTGGTTACCGATCTGTGAGCAGTTAATCTATATATACGATACTAAGACAGTATACAAGTGTGGCGGGGTCTCATAACAACGTCATTGATATGTATTGAAGTGGATGTCTTCAAGACTTAGAGATATATTGATTGTTCACCAATCTCTCCCATCTCATAAATTCTCAATTAAAGACAAATGCCCTTCTAAAATATTTAAGGCAACAGAAACTGGACCTGTGTACACAAATCTATCGCAAATGTTAACATATTAAACACTTTTCATGTAATCATTAACATTATGTTAATTATAGCAAATTATTGATACATAAAAAATCTTAATATCCTCCTGTTTTGAAAACTTGTAGACAGCTTTAAACTTCCATGTTATGTGTCCTCATCCCAACTGAAATAAAGATGTTAATATCAATTTAAACAACAAATTTTAAATTGTTTGCACATAGTTACAATTCAGGTGGAATAATGTAAACACATTTAAGGGAATGTGAACACGTTTTGTATAGTTTTAAGACTCTATCGTTTCTTATTACACCTTATCATTGATTGATAGCGATTTGCACAATATTGCATCATTTTCTGGATTTTACATTTTGTCTAACAATTTGTCTTCATTCATATCAGAAACCCAGATGGAAGCACTTTCAGTATCATAATGTTCAGATATTGGTTTGAAAAATATGCCAGGCCCATAACCGGTGCTATAATTGCAGAACCAGAATCAATCGATGATCGTTCCATTCACTTGGCAGGATATATAGTTTAACTGTTTAATGTTTACATCAATATTAAGGATGTTTTATCTCAAATGAGGGGTGTCCAAATTTGCTAACTGTTATACATGTAAATCGATGACACTGACCAACCTTACTCTCATCGAAACACATATCGGAAGCCTCTCGTTAGTCTGTGTAAAGCTAATCACAGAGTAACCTCCTCTTAACAAAGTGCCCCAGGGATTGCTGGAGCCAGGAAACCATAAGTAGAATCTGGTACAGAATCATTTGATTACCATCACACTTTGGGAAAAGAGGCTCACATAATGCCTCTTGAAAAGACGTTTAGTAAATATGACCTCAACATTGTTGTTAAAATTCTCGTGAATGTGCAATATTAAAAATTATTTGAACATGAATGTCCGCTCGAAAATGTTTTCTTTTTACAACTTTATGTTATAAGTTCTTAACACAGTCTTAAGATTACAGAAATAGTGACATGTTATCCAATTATTACTACAGAAAGACAAGTAATGTTGCACTCTGTGTCAAACTCTATTTGGGTTGAAGAACTGTTTGAAAGTTGGTAATCATTTGTTTATGGAAAAGTCTAATCAATGTTCAATGAAATTATCTATTGTACGTGGAAGTAAGTTGTTATTGTCAAACTCATTTAGCCTACAAATGCCATGTTTTGCATATAAACTCGTTCATTCTGTAGTTAATCAGAGCTGATGAAGAAAAGTTAAGAAAGCATTGACAATTATGGTATCTTTAAATCTTGTATGAACATTCTGCTGAACAATGTTGTCTCTTGAATAAAGTATCTGGAAAGAGATGCCCTGATGATATAGATCTGTACAAACATTTATCAAAACATATGCAGTTACTTAAATACGTAATTAAGTCACACTTAGTCAGTGGCTAGTTGAAATGCACATGTTTCGCAGTAAAGGAATAAGCTAATGATTAAAATTGATAATTTGTTTTGCTAACCGATTCATAATTAATGAGGGACGCTTGATTTCAATCATATCCTTTATGTATATGCAGAAGTGATCTATGCAAATGACATGTACAGATATAATACTGAGGAATTTATGGATGACAACTTCTTTGTTCATTGTATGCGACGTTTCGACACAGATACTTGTATCGTTCTCAAGCAGAGATATGTTAAGATTGTGAAAGTTGGTACAGTTCTTAGAATTCATTTGCACAAAACATAGTATCCAAATATTAAGGAGAGATTGAACAAAGAAATCGAGCTCACTTACAGCCTCATGCTTATATTTATCATATCACTCTTGAATACTAAATTTAGTAAGTATGGTGCTAACAGTGACATGCCAATGACACGTCCAGGGCAAATGGAACGTTTAGTAGTGAAAGAACACGAGAAACCCTCCTGCTTGGATCACATTCATGTCCTCTTTAAAGTTCTCTATACAATAAAATATTGTCAAACTCCGACTGACTATGCTTTCAAGGGTTAAATAGAAGTCTCCTCGTCCCATGATCTCGCGTGTTTACATATTGATACAATGTTCTCGAACAGAAAATACTACTTAAAATGTATGGACAGTATTCGTTTTCATTGTTCACGTTATCATGTACCTAACAAAGTCGTAGAGTCATTTTTTGTCTGCTTTAAACTGGTCTGATGTGGTCATTCATTACCAGTGATGAAATGCATAAATCGCATGCTAGTTTTAATCCCACAAGAGCGCAAAGCATGAATCGATACTTTCAGACAATGTTTTTTTACTCTTGTTTCCAGCCTTTTCATGCAGCCTGATATTAACAATATGTGATTGATGCACTAGTAATTTACAACAGACAACAAATCATTTATTCCGTGACATAAAAGATGCATACTTTAAGGACAATCTTTGCACGCAACACTTCATCCTGATTGGGTTCATGCAGTGTAGATGTTATTTCTATCGATTGATTGTAATGTCAGTGTTTGCTTATGTGATATAATGCTCATATGATATATTCATAATGGCCTTGGCATATTTTCTATGTTTGTCTTTTGCGTATTATATGGACTTTGTTTAGCTAGTTTGACAAATTAAGCAACACATATTGACTAAATTCTAAAAATATCACCGAGATTCAATCTTAACTTTATTTATTGTTTGCTGGAAAGAGGGTGTAATATGTATTAACTTGAAAGTTGAAGGGATTCTAAAAAAATAATTCTGTTTTTATATTGATGCAGACTAATGTTTGAACTAATTTGACTAATGCCACATATGAAGAAACAAAAGTTAGTGATTCACATAAATCATTAAAATCTCATGTCAGATGATGTTAGGTATGTCTTTTTAGTAAATTATGTTAAGGTTATCTAAATACTTTGAATCATAAATTTTTATTGTCATCAAGTATAATAAGGACATTGATTTTTCTAACCATTGTCTTTACTTCTCCTGTCCCTGGGCTACCTGTGTACATCTTATAAAGGTCAGAGGTTGTATAAGGTTTACATGGATAATGTCATCTGGTTTCCAATATGTGAACGGTTAAATCTGTTTACTGACTACGACAGTTTTAAAGTGTGATTAAAGTTTATTTGGATGGAACGGAGAATACATAATTATTGTTCACAAAACTCGCTACTCATAAATCCTTTGTCCAAATTGCCTCTCTGAAAGATTAAGAAGACCTTGATTGATACAACTGCAGCATGGTGGTGTAATAGTTAGCATGCAAAAAGAGCCCAGGTTCAAATCCGTTTGGCGATCGACGTCAAAACCTTGTAACTGTGTTATGGCCTTGGTCAAGACATTTCATCCACATTGCACCAAATGGGTAGCTTAACATGAGGAGAGTATGGACCCAAATGGTCGCGCAAGGCAATTAGTAGCTGACTCGAAGGTAAAATCCTACAAGGTGATAATAGTCATTGTATAGCCGTTGTATCGCCGTTGACCAGTTCTAGACCGGACAATTGGTGTTAAATTATTATTATCATTATCATTCATTCATGCCTGACTTTCATTGTGTGTTAACACCAATCTGTATTATCAAGGATAAGCAAACCATTGATTCTTCTTATTGTCTACTTGAGATGGTATTGAAATTATTAGGGTCAGGTTAGGGAGCCTTTATGTACCTGCTTTCTTAAATAAAAACAAAATTGTTCACAGGAAAACAAACAGTCACGGTAACAGCTTGATAAATTGTGACATCAATTATACTGGTGAAAGGTTAGTTTCAGAATTAGTAAATCTTAATGAAAAACATAGATATACAAGAATCTGAGATACGAGAGATCTATAACGTTCATGACTGAAGAAAACTTGCAAAGGAAGTAATGCGCAGATTTGGTGCATAACACCATTTAATTACCTCCTCTTTCAGTGTCATTACAAACAATATAGACATGGAACAACGATATTGAACATTGATAGTAATTGTGTGTTTGCTACTTTAGAAAGATTTAAGCTGTTTAAAAACACATTTTCTTATAAAGGGGCATGATCGACAATATATCATATGAAAGAGCAAATGGTCGAAATGGCCTAGTAAAGGCAACTCATTGACAAGGTTTCCACAAATTGGAAGCAAACCAGGAGTTAGGAGAACGAATCGAACGGAAGTTGGAATGAGGTTTTGGTCACGTGACCATAGGTGGCGCGGCGGGGATATGCAGGTAACTCCTGTGTTGTTTTTTCTGTGTTATGGGTCGAGAGATAATTGATAGGCAATCAATGGGCTACGGTGAGTCGTCGACGGTAAGTACAAATAATGACTTTTACTCAAAAACCTACTATTTACTTATATACGGAAAACTTAATCGTATTTTAATCTTATTATAGTTCAAGTGCACACGCTTTGTTAGTGTCAAGAACTCGAATCCCTCTTGCCTGAATCACATAATAATGTCACAGAGTCCCATGTTTTAGATGCTTCTTGGTTGAGGCAAACTATTTGTATATGAAAAGTTTAACAAAATAATAAAATGAGTAACATCAAGGACACATACAATTTGTGACATTAAACAGAAAGAAAATACTTCATCTGAAGCAATGCAAAGAGTTGTATTCTTACACCTCGCAAAACGTATTCTTTTCAGCGCAAATAAAGATGAAAAACACCACAAAATTCCTGCTTGTAATACATGTAATCTCGTTCTCCATACAATTGTCAAAACAACGACTGACTACGCCTTCAGGAGTGACACAAAAGTTTTCATGTCCTATCGACACCATGTTGTACCTAAAGTGTCTTGACAGTTCTCGTTATAAATGAAGTCCCAGTTAATATGTACGTAACAAAGCCACATAATCGCCGTATTGCTGCTTTAAACTGGTCTGATGTGGTCATTAATTACCAGTGATGAAACGCAAGAATTTCATGCTGGTATTAATCCCACAAGATCGCAAAGCACAAATCAATACTTTCAGTCAATGTAATTTTACTCTTGTTTCCGGTCTTCTCATGCTTCTCATGATATTAACAACATGTGATTGCTGCACTGATGCTATCCAACAAATCATTTATTCACGAACTGAAAGAGCGAGTGCACACATCTCATAAAAGATGCATACTTTTATGACAATCTTTTCACGCAACACTTCATCCTGATTGGGTCATATGGTGTAGATGTTATTTTTCTTGATTGATTGTCATGTCAGTATTTACTTATGTGATATAATGCTCATATCATATCATATATTCATAATGTCCTTGGCATATTGACTATGTTTGTCTTATGTGCATTATAAAGACTTATTTCAGCTATTTAACTATGTTTGATATTACGTAATTAAGCAACATATATTGACTAAATCCTACAGATATTCCCGAGAGATCAGTTATATGTTCTGAAAGGGTTTTGAGTCAATTCTGTATTCATATTGATGCAGATGACATGTTATACTCAATATTGTAATACCACATATGAGAAAGCAAAAGTTAACAATTCACATAAATCATTAAAATCTCATGTCAGAGGATGTTAGGTATGACATTTTAGTAAATCATGTTTCAGTTATCTAAAAAAAATTCATAATTGCAACAAAATAGTACAATATAATTAAACTTGGCTCACGTATGTATTACATTCCTTTGAGCCAACAATCTTGATTGTCATCAAGCATAACAAGGACATTGAATTATTTAACCATTTTATTTACTTCTCCTGTTCCTTGAATACTTGTGTTGATCTATAAAGGTCAGAGGTTGTATAAGGTTTACATGGATAATGTCATCTGGTTTCCAATATGTGAACGGGTAAATCTGTTTACTGACTTTGACAGTTTGGAAGTGCTTAAATTTGGATCCGAGAAGAAATAATCATTGTTCACCTAATTTCCTCTCTGAAATACTAGGAAGATTGATTGATAAAACTGCAGCATGGTGGTGTAGTAGTTAGTGTGCAGGCCTGTAAAACAAAAAGGCCCTGGTTCGAATCCCGTTGAAGACGCCAAAAGTTTGTATCTGCGTTGTTTCCTTGGGCAAGGCATTTCATCCACATTGCACGAAATGGGTACCTGAACATAGGGAGAGTAAGGACCCATATGGTGGCACAAGGCAATTAGTAGCTGACTCGAAGGTACAATTCCTTCAAGGTGATAATAGTCATATAGCCGTTGTATCGCCATTGACCAGACCAGACTGGACACTTGGTGTTAAATTATTACTATAATCATCATTCATTCATGCCTGGCATTCACTGTGTGTTAACACCAATCTGTATAAGCAAATCATGTATCCTTCTTACTTCCTTGTCTACTTTAGTTGGTATTGAATATATTACGGTTAGGCTTGGGAACCTTTATGTTCTTGTTTTCTTAAATAAAAACAAAAGTGTTTTCAGGAAAACAAACAGTCAAGATAACAGCGTGATACATTGTGACATCAATTACACTGGTATAAGGTTGGTTTCATAATTATTAAACCTAATGAAAACATATATACATTTATTAAGAATCTGAGATGCGAGAGATCTGTCCTGTTTCTGATTAACTGCCGAGAAAAAACTTGCAAAGGAAGTAACGACAGAATTGGTGTATAACACCATTTCATTACATCCTCTATCACTGCCATTACAAACAATATAAACATGAAACAACGATATTTAACATTGATAAATGTTTACTACTTCAGATAGATTTAAGCTGTTTAATAACACATTTTCCTATAAAGAGGATGATCATATTTGAGAGCAAATGGTCGAAATGACCTAGTAAAGGCAACTCATCGACAAGGTTCCCATGGCAACTCACATACCCGATTAGACATTGTCTAATTATCTGATCCAGATGGTTGTTATAGTACCATCATATTGAAATATTGTGGATTATAGTCGTACATACATGAGGAAACATTATCACTGTAAACATAATGTGCTATTATAGGACAGACTTAGTTACAATAGCTTAGAGGCTTTTGCTTTCATATTGACCATTAGGCAGATAATAAATATGATAATCAGATCCGCTTCCATAAGCAGCAACACAGCTACTACTTTAGAAGACATAATAACAATCGCAGACACAATTTTCCTAATGATTGTGATTTCTTCAGGATGTATTTCATTTATTTATTTATCAAATTTAGTTGTATAACTGTGAATTTGTCTAAACAAAGATTGTTTAATAAAAGTGTAGCATTTGTCCTATTTAGATCAATGTTACATTTGCTGACTATGTACATGATATGCATCTCATACAGAGTTGTGATGGTGCAATTACAGATTATATCAAATAATAACGTGCCGTTCTTTGAGGTAAATATTTTATTTCGCGTTATCAAAGATTTTCAAAATGATTAGAACATCTTCGTAAGTTAATTAATCAGAATGTCCAGATATTGATCTGCAGAATTTTTTTTTAATTTTCAATTTTATGAATTATTGGCATTCATCCATAACCCAAACGGACACATGCAATACAACCATAAAAGCGTCTTCATAAACCAGCCATAAAATCGATGTGATAATTACATAACCACAACAGTCGATAATTGCTTCATTCACGTGGCAAGAATATTTCTCTTTTCTACACCGCTTGATTTATGACATCAACATTAAGGATGTTTTATCTCTACTGAAGCTTGTCCGTCTCACCACATGTTACAACTATTAACGGCTTCATATTTATAACCCAGACCACCCTTACTGTAAAGGGAACACTGATCAGTACCCTGTCGTTAGTCTGTGTAAGCTTATCTACAGAGTGACCTTCTCTTAACCAGAGTTCCCAGCGAACCCTTTTGTCAAGGAACATTAGTAGAATCTGCGTAAAGAATCATTTAATTACCATCACACTTAGAGACAAGAGAATTATTAAGAGTCTCTTGAAAAGACGTTTAGTAAACATGTCACCGACATTTTTGTTAAAAGTCTAAGGAACGTACATTGTATAGATGATGTGCACAATAATTTATTCACTCCTAAAAGGTTTTCTTGTTAACCACAGTATAATTTGCTGTTGCCTTAGTCTGGATTGTGTTACAGAAATGGCAACATTATATTCGATTATCATTGAAGAAAGACAATGTTGATCACTAATTCAAAATTTGCTGACATTTTTCGTAAAAAGACTTATGAATGTGCAATTTTAACGTAAGTCATACATAGATTTAAGTGTCAATTTTTTTCTCGTCTGCTCGTCAATTCAGTAGTTAAAGCTTATGTCGAAAAATATTGCAATCTTATTTAAAAAACAATAAGAGAAGTATTTGTTGGAATGATTATATGTTTCAAAGCTTACCATCCATGTAGGTCCTTTAATGTTCCTTTATAAAATGCTATGTAGTGTTTTGCATAAAGTAACAATGTTGTTGTTAATTGGACATGGACTGTTTTCATAACACCTTCTTAATAGTCCTACTTTCAACCAGCAAGGGACATAATAAGCATAAAACATTGATTGCTACCACTGCTACTATAGTAATCGTGTTCAAAGACTATGAAAGGTGGAGTCACACTTTAGATTATGGTTAGGATGATTTCAGAATTTCAAATATTTACTAAATTAAAAAAAATGTAACAGAAAAATCAGTTTATCTGTTCTGTAGGGTTTTGTGTCAATTGATACTAAATTCATCAATGACTGCATAAATGGCTAACGTGTTTGTGAAATTGATTGTAATGAAAAGTGTGTATGTAATAAATAACGAGGTGTATAGCTCAATGTTTGAATCTTGTTTGAATCGTGGTCTCCGAGGCGTGGTAAGGAAAAGTTAACATGATACCAACATGTGGTGTATGATTTGATTTCCCACATGAAAAAAACATATTTTTCTTGCAACATAAGGAACCCACTGGTCATTGAAATAACATCCTTATATGAAACAGTTGTTGTAAATTATTGACGACATGGCTGTAATCATATGAATTTTGGAAACATTTAGGATCTTTTGATCTTAATCTGTCAATTAAGCCTTTTCATTGATATCTATGGGTCATTGAAGTTGACACTGACCATAGTTTGTTATCAAGCCATTTTATTCAGAATTTGCAACCTTGAATGTTATTGTGATCTAACTTTTGACTAAAATGTTTTCTACTAATCTTCATATATATTGTTTTATCATAACATACGTTGTTTTCTACAACAACAATGTCTCAACTTTTGCTCCTAAAAATGTGGAGTGCTTAACTAATGTCTTTATGTATATTTCATAAACATTTATTATTTCTTGAACTTGGGTATAATCTATGTCTATCTATAATCTACTGTCTATGCAGGCACCATATTCTGGTTAAGATGAAGATAAACACATTCACACAGAAATAAACTCTCAAGTCAGACGATGTTAGGTATGTCTTTTAAGTAAACAATGTAAAGCCTATTGCCAAATTTATTTCTATCAACTGCCTCAAATTAACTTTTGCAAGGTATTGTAATGATTTCCCTTTGAGCCACAAATCAATTTTGTTATCAAAGATAACAAGGACATTGATTAATCATTATCATTTCCCAAGACTACTTGCAAAAGCAATTGTCTATTGTGAGTAACTATTCCAATAGTGATAGTGATAGTTTTTGCACTATAGGAAAGGGAGATTTTGTATCATCGTTCGGCTGCATTCGATTGTAACAAATGTAAATTGGCAACAAAATTTGTTTCTGATCTATCTCAGTTGCTGCTTTTAACTCAAATCGATCTGTTTTTCAGTATTTCAGACTGTAAAAACATGTATATATTGTTTATTTACTTCAACTGAACAACCAAATTGACTTAAATGGCGATACTATGGACAGTAAGACGTGCTTTCGATTCTATTGATCGTTGTTATGTGTATTGAGGTAGATGTGATACAGTGTTCAAGTCTAAAAAATAACTACACATTTATGAAATTGACAACCAACACATCTCAATTACCATATTTGTAAAGCGCATGTGAACAGCCTGGATGAAACTCTGCGCTATATAAATAGCTTGTTTATTATTGTTATATTTCTATTTTGAAAAAGGTAATCAAATTATTTTAAATATAATTTTTTACAATTATTGATATACGGACTTGAACTGTATCATAAGCATATTAAAAATGTAAATTTTCAAAAAATGCATTATCACTTCTGTCATTTTTCATAATAAACATACGAGACGATGACGATATGGTTTTGGTTGTAAATATTTATTGTACAAAGATTACACAAGTTGAGCAATTAAAGGATTAAAATAAATATTTGATGCAAATATCATAATGTTTTGAAAAATTTATTCTCCTTTAGTCCTTAAAGTGTTTGATTTATGACTAGACTATAGTTACGTACATGCCCCCCAAAAAAATACATATTAAGGTAGTACATAATTGTTTTAAGTACTCTGTAATTTGATCATTTGTGAATTATTCACATATTAGTATTATTCTATAATAGTAAACACGCATATATGGGCATATAAGTTAATGTAATTTCAAAAGAAAATAAGCAAGAACATACATTTGAAAGTAGCAAAACGCATAAAGAAATGATAGATCAGCTTAATATAACAATGCTATATCATTTATATACACATGGTAATAAGGGCAATAATCTGTTCACAACCTTGACCAATACATCTTCTGCAGTAACCAGTTTGCATTATACTGTATGCGATACATATAACATTTTATCCTTGAAATGATTATTCTTATTTCTCTTGATTCTTGCCAGAATTGATTTGATTTGAATTCCAATATATACAAAATACAAAATACAAATATGTAATTTGATATAGCGCATTTTAGGATTAAAATCATCAAAAGCGCTTCACAATAATCAGGCTTGGGAATTTAGTACTTTTTAAACAAATATGTTTTTAATTGGCGTTTAAACGCATTGTCACTTACTGATTGTTTGATAGTGTTCAGCAGTTCGTTCCACATGACTGGTCCTTGTACACTGAAGGAACGACTGGCAAACGTTTCCTTTCGAATTACTGGTACCTCCAGCTTCTTGTACATGCTGTAGGATCTGAGAGTCCGAGGGGGGTTGCTTACAGTCAGCATGGATCTTATATATGCTGGGGCTGTGTTGTGTAGTGATTTGTACACCAGAACTAGAACTTTAAACTGGATTCGAAGTTGAATTGGAAGCCAGTGTAATTTCTTCAAATATTCAACATTCCGTAGGTTCTCAGATTCTCTTCCCAGCACTACCCTTGCAGCTAGATGACTTATGACAATTCCTAGTGCTAGTGTCTCTGCAGCGTCCTTGGTAATAGATGATCTGATAGACTTGATTCTATGGATACCATACATTGCGGTTTTACATTTCTGTCTAATGTGCTGCTTGAGTGTCAGTTCTTCGTCCAATTGACGTTGATTGATGTCGTCATGCATTTCTGTAGCTGTTTCCTGTGACCAAGTAGTAGAAATTCCGTTTTTGATGAATTCATTTTCAGCCTGTTCGCCTCCATCCTTAGTTTGATCGAAAATGCATTGTCTTCAAGAGATTGAATAGCTGTTTTTTCTTCATCCCTATTGCTGGCATTGAAAGATTTACGAAGTACATGGTCATCATCATGTATCCCTATCTCATCACTCATTTCCTTTCCAATTGTTGAAGCATAAGCGAGGTATAGCACTGGTCCTGCACATGATCCCTGGGGAACAGAAAATGGAAGGTCTCTTTGAGTTGAGTATTGGCTTCCAACATTCACAACACAGCTTCTTGGTCTCAGATAGCTGTTGAACCATTGCAGTGCATGTGACTCGATCCCAAAGTTGACATTGAGAACATTAAGTAGCACATCATGATCCACTGTGTCAAAAGCTGCACTGAGATCTATCGCCATCAATGCAGGGACTTCTTGTTTTTCTTTGGCCCATAACAGATCATTCATGAGCTTGACCAGTGCTGTCTCACAGCTGTATCCGGGTCTGTAAGCTGATTGGTAATCCGGCATCAAGGAGTGAGTGTCACAGTGTTGAATGAACTGAAGAAGTACAGCTTTCTCAAGGACTTTAGAGAGAAAGGGGAGGTTACTCACGGGCCTGTAGTTCCCGCAGATGTGGTCTAAACCTGCTTTTTTAAGCAGTGGACGGATGGCTTGTTTCCATGTTGAGACAAACATGCCCTGTTGAATGGAACAGTTAACAATCTGGGTGAGGATACCTAATATTGATCCCAACACTTCCTTCAGAATCTTGGTCGGCATTGCATCGGTTTCACAAGATTTTGTTGAAAGTGAGGTGATGATATTCCTGACATCATTTTCTGAAAGCTCTTGCCAATGGTCTAAAATAGGGATGTCATATCCGCTGCTGGGTTGATACAGTGGAACATTATTGAGGTTGTCTCTTATTGTGTCGATCTTTTTCAGGAAAAAATCAGCAAATGCCTCTGCCTGTTCTTTTTCACTCTTTCCCTCAGGAAGAGGATTTTGTTTAACAACTCCCGTGAGTTTGTTGAAAGTCTGGTACAGCTTTTTAGTGTCCCCTTTACAATTGGTGATCATTTCCGATTGTATTTGTTTCTTCGTCTCTTTAAGTTTAAAGTTGTAGCTGTTTCTGACCTTTTTGTAGGGCAGTCCATTGGTGGTATTCCCCAAATTGTCTAAAAACTCTCTCTCGCCTTCTGACTTCTCAACTCTCTCAGTTCTTCTGTGAACCAATCTTTGTTCTGTCTGGTAGTAATAGTTCTGGTCTTCTCGGGAACGAGGGCGTGTAACGATTGTTTAACTACAGAGTTGTATTCTGTAACTAGTGATTCAAGATAATCTGCATTGGTATCAAAAAACAAGCATTTCACTCAAAGCATTTAGATCCAATTTTTTGTAGTTGCGGTTTGTGACTGTTTCTCTTCGTATATTGTCTTTGGGACCTCTAGTGTTATTGAGACTGAACAGTGGTCGGAAATGAACGCTACGGTATCACCGGTATCAATTTGATATGAAAAAAAAGTAATTAAAACTATATGCCAAAATAATACTTTCTCAAAATAAAATAGCTGTTTGTTCACAATAGTATTAATTTTCCCCTTCAGTTTTACATACTTATACATACTTATCAAATTATAAACAATGCACAACCTGTATAAATCTGGAAAATAAAGTGTTAAACGTCAGTTTCAATGTTGTAGAGCAATTGTACCTTTTGAGTTGATGAAAAAAGTTGTTTATAGCTCCGAATGAAAGAGAACTATTCCCAAAATATTACCATTAGCAACAGCGGCTGTAAGGCATGTCATGTAAAAGATTAAAACCTTTGAAAAGAATCCCAGAAATTCAAACATCTGTTAGAAGGATGTTAGTTTGTTCAGCCACGTACTTTATACCGCCGGATGGAGGCCAAAGAAGCTATAATAACCCTATGAGTCCTTTAAGACCTGGAAAAGCAAAACATCGCAATTCTCTATGATTGTGCATAGATAAAATAACTCTCTCGGACGCCACAAATCTACATGACGTCACTCACAACCTTATCATATGATATCTGTCTTTCGTTGTTGCTCGCTAAATCACTTCGTATGTTGAGCAATGACGTCCCTCTGTTGTGTTAGGCGTCATACAACACAATCTGAAATGAGGTCACGTGACAACGGTAGTTTTCGTCTCCCTCTGACTGTTCGATGGCTCAGGATAATGTACACAACACAGGTCGAAGTCAGTCCTATTGCCACTTCCGTTGACCTGTGAAAAGAAGAATTCTGTTGAATGATTACAATACTTATAATTTACACTTTAATCTTTTCACAGAATTTTCAGTTTGCATTAATAAATTGAACGTTATAGATTTTTAACAAAACATTGTTCGATTACTTTTTATCTCAGTGCAAAAATCATATAATAGTGATTGTAATAAAGTGACGATTTTGATATTTAGCTTTTTTTAACTGAAACATTGATACTCATAGTAATACAGAAGCACATTTGGCAGGGAATCTATTCAATACTTTATCATCTTATTTTAGTGCGACTGATTCAGTAGGTGATGGGCCAAAAGATTTGGTTTTTTGGTAGTTAAAGAAAATCATTTTCTTGTCATGCACTAAACTTATGATACTCGTAGTACTACAGGAATTCAACACTGAAAAAAACATGTAAAAAAATAATTTCTTTCGTTTTGTAGAAAACGTTAGATGTATGATATAGTTAACCAATATTGATTATGTGGACTGAAAATTTGATCATTTAAAAAGATATAGCTGAAAGAAGAAACATGAATTTTCGACATTTGAGCCCATGTCATTGTTTTGGGATTGTTGAGTTGTATCAGGTGTCATGTAAATATGATCAAATAATAAATTGATTCAAAATAATTGACGATGAAACTGTTTTGTTCAGAATTGGTGTCGAAGTTAAATTTTATATAATATTACATAGCGTTGTATGAATAGTGTATCAAACAATGGTTTAGAAACTGAATGTCAAATATGTAATTTTTCTGGTTGCTATGTGAATGAGTATAATACAGAAACAGATTTCTAACTCTAAAGATTCGGAAGTTATCCTAAATCTTTGCAGTCATTTAATCCATGAAGCATGGTTCAATAAAATGTATTACAAACGATGATGCATAATTCTTGATAAAACAGTTTGCTTTAATATAAAATATATATAGAATTTCTTTCGCTTTTAGTTAATCAAATTTTTATTTGAAATCTGTAATGGAATGTGTTGTTTAGACATCATTTATTTTTTCTTCTCACTAATTGTTTATGTATATAAAAATAGCCAAATTCATGTTATCATAAACTTTTGAAATGATACTATTATCATCTTTGTTATGATCTTCAGAATGTTCAGGGCCTCCTTTCACAAAGCAACCTTTACTAAGGTTGACCTTAACTCCCATTCGTTAACATTGCACTAAGGCTACCTTAAGGACTTACGATCACCTTAGGGCTTTGTGAAAGGGGACCCAGATATTGAGTTGTTGATAAATTTCATAAATGTTCTCGAGGTTTTAATTAATGCAAATTGCTATTCATCTATAACCAAGACTGACACATGCAATATCACCATGAAAGCGCTTTCATATACAAGCCCTAAAATCGAAGTGAAAATCGCTATACCACATCAATCTATAATTGCTCCATTCATCTGGCAAGAATGTTTCTACTTTCTACACTGCTTGACTAAACATCTCAACATTAAGATCTTTTATCTCTACTGAAGGGTGTGTCTCCCCAGATGTTTCATCAATTATCTGATACAGATCGATGTCACTGACCACCCTTACTCTAATCGAAACACAGATCGGTACCCTCTTGTTAGGCGATGGAAAGCTAATCGACGGAGTGACCTGCTCTGGAACAAAGTGCCCTCCCATCTTTTGAGCAATGGACCTTAAGGAGAATCTGCGTACAGAAACATTTAATTACCATAACACTTAGTGAAAAAGTGTTACTTAGTGCCCCCTGAACATATGTTCAGTAAACAGACTGCCATTGGGAACGCTGCAGCCGTGTACAGCTACATAAGTAGAATCTGCATACAGAATCATATATTTTCCATCACACTTAGTGACAAGACCGTTACTTAGAGCCCACTGAACATATGTTCAGTAAACAATCTGCCCCAGGGAAGACTGCAGCCGTGTACATGTAACGTGCAATCTAGGAATGATCACAATCTGCAGATTGTGAGCTCACAATCTGCAGATTTTTCGAACAATCTAGGAATATTTTTCATTCTTAGATTGTTTAAACAATCTGCAGATTGTGAGGCCTGCACAATCTGGGAATGTTCACAATCAAGGAATGATTTGTGTCAAACAGACTGAGTAGCATAGTCCATTCCCAGATTGTGAAGGGCTATACGTGGTAATCTATCTTTATTTTATGGAGTATAGAGATCGATTCCTAGATTGTGAGGTGCTCTTAGTTGGTCTTGGTGTCCCTCTGGTGGGGCAGTGTGGTCTATTCCTAGAATGTAAAGGTCTTTGTACGCGACTTTGAATCTTTATGAACAACTTTAAGCGACGATTTCCAGATTGTGAAGAGCTTTTAACCCGACTTTGAGTCCTACTGGTCGACTATGAGAGACGATTCCCAGATTGTGAGGGGCTTTGTACGCGACTTTGAGACTTAATGAATAACTGTAAGGGACGATTCCCAGATTGTGAGGGGCTATGTGTGGGTCTTTGAGTCTTTTTTAACAATTTTGAGAGACGATTCCCAGATTGTGAGGGACTTTGCACGCTACTTTGAGACTTAATGAATAACTGTAAGGGACGATTCCCAGATTGTGAGGGGCTTTTTACGCGACTTTGAGACTTAATGAACAACTGTAAGGGACGATTCCCAGATTGTGAGGGGCTTTTTACGCTACTTGAGTCCCACTGGTCGACTATGAGAGACGATTCCCAGTTTGTGAGGGGCTTTGTACTCGACTTTGAGACTAAATGAATAACTGTAAGGGACGATTCCCAGATTGTGAGGGGCTATGTGTGGGTCTTTGAGTCTTTATTAACAATTTTGAGAGACGATTCCAAGATTGTGAGGGGCTTTGTACTCGACTTTGAGACTCAATGAATAACTGTAAGGGACGATTCCCAGATTGTGAGGGGCTTTTTACGCTACTGTGAATCCCACTGATCGACTTTGAGAGACGATTCTCAGCTTGTGAATGGCTTTGTACGCGACTTTGAGACTTAATGAATAACTGTAAGGGACGATAACCAGATTGTGAGGGGATATGTGTGCGTCTTTGAGTCTTTATTAACAATTTTGAGAGACGATTCCTAGATTGTGAGTGGCGTTGTACGCGACTTTGAGACTTAATCAATAAATGTAAGGGACGATTCCCAGATTGTGAAGGGTTTTTAACGTGACTTTGAGTCCTACTGATCGACTATGAGAGACGATTCCCAGATTGTGAGGGGCTTTTAACTTGACTTTGAGTCCTACTGATCGACTTTGAGAGACGATTCCCAGATTGTGAGGGACTTTGTACTCGACTTTGAGACTTAATGAATAACTGTAAGGGACGATTCCCAGATTGTGAGGGACTTTTAATGCGACTTTGACTCCTACTGATCGACTTTGAGAGACGATTCCCAGATTGTGAGGGACTTTGTACGCGACTTTGAGACTTAATGAATAACTGTAAGGGACGATTCCCAGATTGTGAGGGGCTTTGTACTCAACTTTGAGACTAAATGAATAACTGTAAGGGACGATTCCCAGATTGTGAGGGGCTATGTGTGGGTCTTTGAGTCTTTATTGACAATTTTGAGAGACGATTCCCAGATTGTGAGGGGCTTTGTACTCAACTTTGAGACTAAATGAATAACTGTAAGGGACGATTCCCAGATTGTGAGGGGCTTTTTACGCTACTGTGAATCCCACTGATCGACTTTGAGAGACGATTTTCAGCTTGTGAATGGCTTTGTACGCGACTTTGAGACTTAATGAATAACTGTAAGGGACGATAACCAGATTGTGAGGGGATATGTGTGCGTCTTTGAGTCTTTATTAACAATTTTGAGAGACGATTCCTAGATTGTGAGTGGCGTTGTACGCGACTTTGAGACTTAATGAATAAATGTAAGGGACGATTCCCAGATTGTGAAGGGTTTTTAACGTGACTTTGAGTCCTACTGATCGACTATGAGAGACGATTCCCAGATTGTGAGGGGCTTTTAACTTGACTTTGAGTCCTACTGATCGACTTTGAGAGACGATTCCCAGATTGTGAGGGACTTTGTACTCGACTTTGAGACTTAATGAATAACTGTAAGGGACGATTCCCAGATTGTGAGGGACTTTTAACGCGACTTTGAGTCCTACTGATCGACTTTGAGAGACGATTCCCAGATTGTGAGGGACTTTGTACGCGACTTTGAGACTTAATGAATAACTGTAAGGGACGATTCCCAGATTGTGAGGGGCTTTGTACTCGACTTTGAGACTAAATGAATAACTGTAAGGGACGATTCCCAGATTGTGAGGGGCTATGTGTGGGTCTTTGAGTCTTTATTAACAATTTTGAGAGACGATTCCCAGATTGTGAGGGGCTTTGTACTCAACTTTGAGACTAAATGAATAACTGTAAGGGACGATTCCCAGATTGTGAGGGGCTTTTTACGCTACTGTGAATCCCACTGATCGACTTTGAGAGACGATTCTCAGCTTGTGAATGGCTTTGTACGCGACTTTGAGACTTAATGAATAACTGTAAGGGACGATAACCAGATTGTGAGGGGATATGTGTGCGTCTTTGAGTCTTTATTAACAATTTTGAGAGACGATTCCTAGATTGTGAGTGGCGTTGTACGCGACTTTGAGACTTAATGAATAAATGTAAGGGACGATTCCCAGATTGTGAAGGGCTTTTAACGTGACTTTGAGTCCTACTGATCGACTATGAGAGACGATTCCCAGATTGTGAGGGGCTTTTAACGTGACTTTGAGTCCTACTGATCGACTTTGAGAGACGATTCCCAGATTGTGAGGGACTTTGTACTCGACTTTGAGACCTAATGAATAACTGTAAGGGACGATTCCCAGATTGTCAGGGACTCTTAACGCGACTTTGAGTCCTACTAATCGACTTTGAGAGACGATTCCCAGATTGTGAGGGACTTTGTACGCGACTTTGAGACTTAATGAATAACTGTAAGGGACGATTCCCAGATTGTAAGGGGCTTTGTACTCGACTTTGAGACTAAATGAATAACTGTAAGGGATGATTCCCAGATTGTGAGGGGCTATGTGTGGGTCTTTGAGTCTTTATTAACAATTTTGAGAGACGATTCCCAGATTGTGAGGGGCTTTGTACTCAACTTTGAGACTAAATGAATAACTGTAAGGGACGATTCCCAGATTGTGAGGGGCTTTTTACGCTACTGTGAATCCCACTGATCGACTTTGAGAGACGATTCTCAGCTTATGAATGGCTTTGTACGCGACTTTGAGACTTAATGAATAACTGTAAGGGACGATAACCAGATTGTGAGGGGATATGTGTGCGTCTTTGAGTCTTTATTAACAATTTTGAGAGACGATTCCTAGATTGTGAGTGGCGTTGTACGCGACTTTGAGACTTAATGAATAAATGTAAGGGACGATTCCCAGATTGTGAAGGGCTTTTAACGTGACTTTGAGTCCTACTGATCGACTATGAGAGACGATTCCCAGATTATGAAGGGCTTTTAACGTGACTTTGAGTCCTACTGATCGACTTTGAGAGACGATTCCCACATTGTGAGGGGCTTTGTACTCAACTTTTAGACTAAATGAATAACTGTAAGGGACGATTCCCAGATTGTGAGGGGCTTTTTACGCTACTGTGAATCCCACTGATCGACTTTGAGAGACGATTCTCAGCTTGTGAATGGCTTTGTACGCGACTTTGAGACTTAATGAATAACTGTAAGGGACGATAACCAGATTGTGAGGGGATATGTGTGGGTCTTTGAGTCTTTATTAACAATTTTGAGAGACGATTCCTAGATTGTGAGTGGAGTTGTACGCGACTTTGAGACTTAATGAATAAATGTAAGGGACGATTCCCAGATTGTGAAGGGCTTTTAACGTGACTTTGAGTCCTACTGATCCACTATGAGAAACGATTCCCAGATTGTGAAGGGCTTTTAACGTGACTTTGAGTCCTACTGATCGACTTTGAGAGACGATTCCAAGATTGTGAGGGGCTTTGTACTCGACTTTGAGACTCAATGAATAACTGTAAGGGACGATTCCCAGATTGTGAGGGGCTTTTTACGCTACTGTGAATCCCACTGATCAACTTTGAGAGACGATTCTCAGCTTGTGAATGGCTTTGTACGCGACTTTGAGACTTAATGAATAACTGTAAGGGACGATAACCAGATTGTGAGGGGATATGTGTGCGTCTTTGAGTCTTTATTAACAATTTTGAGAGACGATTCCTAGATTGTGAGTGGCGTTGTACGCGACTTTGAGACTTAATCAATAAATGTAAGGGACGATTCCCAGATTGTGAAGGGTTTTTAACGTGACTTTGAGTCCTACTGATCGACTATGAGAGACGATTCCCAGATTGTGAGGGGCTTTTAACTTGACTTTGAGTCCTACTGATCGACTTTGAGAGACGATTCCCAGATTGTGAGGGACTTTGTACTCGACTTTGAGACTTAATGAATAACTGTAAGGGACGATTCCCAGATTGTGAGGGACTTTTAATGCGACTTTGAATCCTACTGATCGACTTTGAGAGACGATTCCCAGATTGTGAGGGACTTTGTACGCGACTTTGAGACTTAATGAATAACTGTAAGGGACGATTCCCAGATTGTGAGGGGCTTTGTACTCAACTTTGAGACTAAATGAATAACTGTAAGGGACGATTCCCAGATTGTGAGGGGCTATGTGTGGGTCTTTGAGTCTTTATTGACAATTTTGAGAGACGATTCCCAGATTGTGAGGGGCTTTGTACTCAACTTTGAGACTAAATGAATAACTGTAAGGGACGATTCCCAGATTGTGAGGGGCTTTTTACGCTACTGTGAATCCCACTGATCGACTTTGAGAGACGATTTTCAGCTTGTGAATGGCTTTGTACGCGACTTTGAGACTTAATGAATAACTGTAAGGGACGATAACCAGATTGTGAGGGGATATGTGTGCGTCTTTGAGTCTTTATTAACAATTTTGAGAGACGATTCCTAGATTGTGAGTGGCGTTGTACGCGACTTTGAGACTTAATGAATAAATGTAAGGGACGATTCCCAGATTGTGAAGGGTTTTTAACGTGACTTTGAGTCCTACTGATCGACTATGAGAGACGATTCCCAGATTGTGAGGGGCTTTTAACTTGACTTTGAGTCCTACTGATCGACTTTGAGAGACGATTCCCAGATTGTGAGGGACTTTGTACTCGACTTTGAGACTTAATGAATAACTGTAAGGGACGATTCCCAGATTGTGAGGGACTTTTAACGCGACTTTGAGTCCTACTGATCGACTTTGAGAGACGATTCCCAGATTGTGAGGGACTTTGTACGCGACTTTGAGACTTAATGAATAACTGTAAGGGACGATTCCCAGATTGTGAGGGGCTTTGTACTCGACTTTGAGACTAAATGAATAACTGTAAGGGACGATTCCCAGATTGTGAGGGGCTATGTGTGGGTCTTTGAGTCTTTATTAACAATTTTGAGAGACGATTCCCAGATTGTGAGGGGCTTTGTACTCAACTTTGAGACTAAATGAATAACTGTAAGGGACGATTCCCAGATTGTGAGGGGCTTTTTACGCTACTGTGAATCCCACTGATCGACTTTGAGAGACGATTCTCAGCTTGTGAATGGCTTTGTACGCGACTTTGAGACTTAATGAATAACTGTAAGGGACGATAACCAGATTGTGAGGGGATATGTGTGCGTCTTTGAGTCTTTATTAACAATTTTGAGAGACGATTCCTAGATTGTGAGTGGCGTTGTACGCGACTTTGAGACTTAATGAATAAATGTAAGGGACGATTCCCAGATTGTGAAGGGCTTTTAACGTGACTTTGAGTCCTACTGATCGACTATGAGAGACGATTCCCAGATTGTGAGGGGCTTTTAACGTGACTTTGAGTCCTACTGATCGACTTTGAGAGACGATTCCCAGATTGTGAGGGACTTTGTACTCGACTTTGAGACCTAATGAATAACTGTAAGGGACGATTCCCAGATTGTCAGGGACTCTTAACGCGACTTTGAGTCCTACTAATCGACTTTGAGAGACGATTCCCAGATTGTGAGGGACTTTGTACGCGACTTTGAGACTTAATGAATAACTGTAAGGGACGATTCCCAGATTGTAAGGGGCTTTGTACTCGACTTTGAGACTAAATGAATAACTGTAAGGGACGATTCCCAGATTGTGAGGGGCTATGTGTGGGTCTTTGAGTCTTTATTAACAATTTTGAGAGACGATTCCCAGATTGTGAGGGGCTTTGTACTCAACTTTGAGACTAAATGAATAACTGTAAGGGACGATTCCCAGATTGTGAGGGGCTTTTTACGCTACTGTGAATCCCACTGATCGACTTTGAGAGACGATTCTCAGCTTATGAATGGCTTTGTACGCGACTTTGAGACTTAATGAATAACTGTAAGGGACGATAACCAGATTGTGAGGGGATATGTGTGCGTCTTTGAGTCTTTATTAACAATTTTGAGAGACGATTCCTAGATTGTGAGTGGCGTTGTACGCGACTTTGAGACTTAATGAATAAATGTAAGGGACGATTCCCAGATTGTGAAGGGCTTTTAACGTGACTTTGAGTCCTACTGATCGACTATGAGAGACGATTCCCAGATTATGAAGGGCTTTTAACGTGACTTTGAGTCCTACTGATCGACTTTGAGAGACGATTCCCACATTGTGAGGGGCTTTGTACTCAACTTTTAGACTAAATGAATAACTGTAAGGGACGATTCCCAGATTGTGAGGGGCTTTTTACGCTACTGTGAATCCCACTGATCGACTTTGAGAGACGATTCTCAGCTTGTGAATGGCTTTGTACGCGACTTTGAGACTTAATGAATAACTGTAAGGGACGATAACCAGATTGTGAGGGGATATGTGTGGGTCTTTGAGTCTTTATTAACAATTTTGAGAGACGATTCCTAGATTGTGAGTGGAGTTGTACGCGACTTTGAGACTTAATGAATAAATGTAAGGGACGATTCCCAGATTGTGAAGGGCTTTTAACGTGACTTTGAGTCCTACTGATCCACTATGAGAAACGATTCCCAGATTGTGAAGGGCTTTTAACGTGACTTTGAGTCCTACTGATCGACTTTGAGAGACGATTCCCAGATTGTGAGGGACTTTGTACGCGACTTTGAGACTTAATGAATAACTGTAAGGGACGATTCCGAGATTGTGAGGGGATATGTGTGGGTCTTTGAGACTTTATTAACAATTTTGAGAGACGATTCCCAGATTGTGAGGGGCTTTGTACTTTGAGACTAAATGAATAACTGTAAGGGATGATTCCCAGAGTGTGAGGGGCTTTTTACGCTACTTTGAATCCCACTGATCGACTTTGAACTCTTTGATGGTAAAATTTGATAATGATATTTGCGTGAATAGTCTCATGAATGTACGATGTAAATATTGATTGAAGGTGGATGTAAGTGGTGATTGTCAAGTTCATTTATGTTACAAACATCAAGTTTTCACTCTTTCATTCAGAAGTATTCAAAGCTGATGTAATAAAGTATGCAATCATACTTAACTGGCACGAAAATATTAAAGTTCATATACACATAATATGTTTAAAATCTGAACATACATTTAAGTTCTGCAGTGTTCCTTAGTAAATTGTTAAGTTATCTCATTTGAGAAGTATGACTAGTGATAAAAGACGTAGACTGTTTTCACAATAAGCTTCTTAATAGCTCATGACTCATTTTGCCTCCCACACACTGCTATTATACTGCTTTAACAGTGTTCTCCTTCCAAGGCTTTGAGAGAGGTATCCCTACTTAAGCCATGATGGTATGATTACTTTTAAATTCTCCTCAGATAGTCATACAAGAACTGAATAGTCTACATGAGGAGTGATACACTCGTTGGAGGAAACATTCATACAGCTTACTTGTAAATGTATCATGAAATACATAAGTAAATGTAATGTGATATCTATTTTTTGAAAACAAATTTTCACTTTTCTAGTAATTGATTCATAATTAATGAGAGACATGTGATTTCTTAAGGATTGAAACGAAAGAACTAAACGGCCTATTAGATGGTTGCATGAAAAATTCTAACAATCAGTACGTTCTTCCAATTTGTATCAAAGAGGTGCTCAATTCAAAAACATGTACATTAATGGATGTGGATGTCAAAACTAGAAAGTGTCTCAGGTTACTCTACACTTTCATTTCCTTGGTTACAACCCCACTCAAATCTGGTCACTGTGACCTTTGATCCAGCTAATTATATGTTTTTATTGCGAAGGTTCACAATAACCAGATTCGCAAGCACAGATTATAATTTATTATCATGCAAATATATAAAGAAGTGGTTCTACATAAATATTGTCCTTATTTAATGCAATGATTTGTTTGCATGCTTTATTTCATACAGCATAATGACAGATAGATAGAAGCTTTCATTTTCATTTCACTTTCAACCAATTGTTTATTGATTTTCAGATACCCCACTACACGAAAACAGTTTAAAATATATTTTAAACCAAGGAAATTATGGCTATTATGAGTACAGGTTAGACTAGTATCTATAATTGGAACAAAGTCAACATACATACAACTATAGTTATGAACACGTCACAGAGTCACGTGAAAAAAATCTTCTACGTTGATGTAAAATATGTGAATGTCTCAACAAGTGAGTGATGTCAATTATGTATATAATTTAAGTTTATAACTATTAAAATTTAAATGACTTCGCCTTCGTGGTTTCTAAAAAAATATGCAAACTACTTATCACCTTTTGACGTTGTATTCCCAGCCTGTAGACACTTCTAAAAGCCTATTTACTTCAAGTAAGCAGACAGAACAGACTTCTAATCTTTATCAATACCAACCTGAAAACTCCTTTGTATTTTTTATCCTATAATAGTTCAAGTGCACACGCTTTGTTTGTATCAAGAACTCGGATCCCTCTTGTATGAATTACATATTAAGGTCACAGAGTCCTATGTTTTAGATGCTTCTCGGTTGAGGCAAACTATTTGTATATGAAAAGTCTAACAACATGATAAAGTGAGTAACATCAATGACATATACAATTTTGGTTGATAATTCATTTAATCATGTAACTGCAACAGACTGAGAACCAATGTATTTGCTAAAAGTTTCCATTTTCATGCTTACTGTGATTTTCATTCTGATGTTGTATTCTTGTTTCCATTAAACAGAAAGAAAACACTTTATCTGAAGCAATCTAAAGAGTTGTTATCTTACATCTCGCAAAACGTATTTTTTTCAGCGCAAATAAAGATGTTTTATTAATGACAGAACACGGAGATAATTCCTGCTTGTAATACATGTAATCTCGTTCTCCATACAATTGTCAAAACAACGACTGACTACGCCTTCAGGAGTGAAACAAAAGATTTCATGTCCTATCGACACCATGTTGTAGAACAGAAAAACTTCCTAAAGTGTTTTGACAGTTATAAATGAAGTTCCAGTTAACATGGACGTAAGAAAGCCATAGAACCGTCGTATTGCAGCTTTAAACTGGTCTGATGTGGTCATTTATTACCAGTGATGAAACGCAAGAATAGCATGCCGGAATTAATCCCACAAGATCGCAAAGCACGAATCAATACTTTCAGACAATGTTATTTTACTCCTGTTTCCGGTCTTCTCATGCAGGCTCATATTAACAACATGTGATTGCTGCACTGATGCTATGGAACAAATCATTTATTCACGAACTGAAAGAGCGAGTGCACACATCTCATAAAAGATGCATACTTTAATGACAATCTTTTCACGCAACACTTCATCCTGATTGGGTTCATATGGTTTAGATGTTATTTCTATTGATTGATTGTCATGTCAGTGTTTGCTTATGTGATATAATGCTCATATCATATATTCATAATGTCCTTGGCATATTTTACATATTTGTCTTATGTGCATTAAAAAGACTTATTTTAGCTAATTAACTATGTTTGATATTACGTATTAAGCAACATATATTGACTAAATCTTAAAGATATCCCCGAGAGATCAGTTATCTCTTCTGAAAGGGTTTTGAGTCAATTCTGTATTCATATCGATGCAGATAACATTGTATACTCAATATGGTTTATACCACATATGAGAAAACAAAAGTTAACAATTCACATAAATCACTAAAATCTCATGTCAGAGGATGTTAGGTATGACATTTTAGTAAATCATGTTTCAGTTAACTAAAAAAATTGAATAATTGCAACAAAATAGTACAATATAATTAAACTTGGCCTACGTATGTATTACTTTCCTTTGAGCTAACAATCTTGATTGTCATCAAGCAGAACAAGGACATTGATTTTTCTAACCATTGTCCTTAATTCTCCTGTCCCTTGAATACTTGTGTTGAGGTTTTGTTGAGGTGTATGAGGTTTTTCATGGATAATGTCATCTGGTTTCCAAAATGTGAACGGGTAAATCTGTTTACTGACTCCAACAGTTTGGAAGTGCTTAAATTTGGATCCGAGAAGAAATAATCTTTGCTCACCTAATTTCCTCTTTGAAATACTAGGAAGATGGATTGATACAACTGCAGTATGGTGGTGTAGTAGTTAGTGTGCTAGCCTGTAAAACAAAAAGGCCCTGGTTGGAATCCTGTTGAAGACGCCAAAAGTTTGTATCTGCGTTGTTTCCTTGGGCAAGGCATTTCATCCACATTGCACGACATGGGTACCTGAACATAGTGAGAGTAAGGACCCATATGGTGGCACAAGGCAATTAGTAGCTGACTCGAAGGTACAATTCCTTCAAGGTGATAATGGTCATTGTATAGCCGTTGTATCGCCATTGACCAGACCAGACTGGACACTTGGTGTTAAATTATTATTATTATCATCATTCATTCATGCCTGGCTTTCACTGTGTGTTACTACCAATCTGTATAAGCAAATCATTTATCCTTCTTACTTCCTTGTCTACTTTAGTTGGTATTGAATATATTACGGTTAGGCTTGGGAACCTTTATGTACTTGTTTTCTTAAATAAAAACAAAACTGTTTTCAGGAAAACAAACAGTCACGATGACAGCGTGGTACATTGTGACATCAATTACACTGGTATAAGGTTGGTTTCATATTTATTAAACCTAATGATAACATATATACATATATCAAGAATCTGAGATGCGAGCGATCTGTCCTGTTTCTGATTTACTGCCTAGAAAAAACTTGCAAAGGGAGTAATGCGCAGATTTAGTGTATAACATCATTTCATTACATCCTCTATCAGTGCCATTACAAACAATATAAACATGGTACAACGATATTGAACATTGATAGTAAATGTTTGCTACTTCAGGTAGATTTAAGTTGTTTAATAACACATTTTCCTGTAAAGATGATGATCATATTTGAGAGCAAATGGTCGAAATGGCCTAGTAAAGGCAACTCATTGACAAGGTTTCCATGGCAACTCACAAACCGGATTAGACGTTGTGTAATGATCTGATCCAGACTGTTGTTATAATACCTTCATTTTAGAAATCATGCAGATAATTATTGTACATACAGACAAAACACTTAAGGAAACATTATCACTGTAAACATAATGTGCTATTACAGGACAGACATAGTTACAATGGAGGCTTATGCTCTTACGTTAACGATTAGGAAGATAATAAATATGATAATCAGATCCGCTGCCACAGCTACTACTTTAGAAGACATAATAACAATCACAGACATAGTGTTCCTTAAGATTGTGATTTCTTCAGGGTGTATTTCATTTATTTATTTATCAAATTTAGTTCTAAAACTGTGAATTTGTCTAAACAAAGAATGTTTAATAAAAGTGTAGCATTTGTCCTATTAAGATCAATGTTACATTTGGGGATATGTACGTGACATGCATCTCATACAGAGATGTGATGGTGCATTTACATATTATATCAAATAATAAAGTGCCGTTCTTTGAGGTAAGTATTTTATTTCGCGTTATCAAAGATTTTCAAAATGATTAGAACATCTTCGTAAGTTAATTAATCAGAATGTTTAGATATTGATCTGCATAATAAATATCATAACATCTTCCGAAATTTTAAATTTTATGCATAACTGGCATTCATCCATAACCTAAACGGACACATGCAATACAACCATAAAAAGCGTCTTCATAAACCAGCCATGAAATCGATGTGATATTTACATAACCACAACCGTCCATAATTGTTTCATTCACGTGGCAAGAATATTTCTCTTTTCTACACCACTTGATTTATGACATCAACATTAAGGATGTTTTATCTCTACTGAAGGTGGTCCGTCTTCCCACAAGTTACAACTATTAACTGCTACAGATCTATAATACTGACCATCCTAAGGGAACACTGATCAGTACCCTCTCGCTAGTCTGTGTAAAGCTAATTTACAGAGTGACCTTCTGTCATAATCATGATAAAATTATAAAGTAAGGTACAAGACTTTTGTTCATCTGAGGTCCCTCACTTAAGCTTGAATTTCTCTGATGGTTAATACAGGAAGTGGCACCTGGTGTCTTGATACATCATGTAGCATTATGGGAATAAAAGTAGTCCTGTAAAGACATGTGCTTGGTTGGTTGTCTGTCCCAAGTTTATCAGGGTCAACTAGTCCAAACTAAGTTGGTGATGACACCTTCTCTTAAGTTATCCTAAATCTTTGCAGTCATTAAATCCTTGAAGCATGGTGCAATAAAATGTATTACGAACGATGATGCATAATTCTTGATAAAACAACAGTTTACTTTAATATAAAAAACATATACAATACTTTTCGTTTTTAGTTAATCAATTTGAACTATTTCTAGATTTGAAATCTATATTGGAATAATTGGAATAACGGACACATGCAATACAACCATAACAGCGTCTTCATAAACCAGCCATAAAATCGATGTGATAATTACATAACCAAAACAGTCGATAATTGCTTCATTCACGTGGCAAGAATATTTCTCTTTTCTACACCGCTTTATTTATGACATCAACATTAAGGATGTTTTATCTCTACTGAAGGTTGTCCGTCTTCCCACAAGTTACAACTATTAACTGCTACATATCTATAATACTGACCACCCTTACTCTAAAGTGAACACAGATCGGTACCCTCTCGTTAGTCTGTGTAAAACAAATATACAGAGTGACCTTCTCTTAACCAATGTGCCCAAGGGAACTCTTTAGCCAAGGAACATAAGTAGAATTTGCGAATAGAATCATTTAATTACCATCACACTAATTATATAAGTGACAAGAGGATTACTTAGAGTCTGTTGAAAAGATGTTTAGTAAACATGACACACACACACACACATACATTGTTGTTAAAAGTCTCATGAATGTACATTATAAAGATGATGTGTTCATGAATTTATTCACTCCTAACACAGCATATGTGCTGTTGCCTTAGTCTCAAAATGAATTGAATCACCGAAGAAAGAGAATGTTCATTTCTAATTCAATATTTACTGAAATTTTTCGTGAAAATTCTTATGAATCTGCAATGTTTACTGTAGTTGTACATGGATTTAAGTGTCAATTTTATTTAATCTACTTGTCAATTTAGTAGTTAAAGCTTATGTCGAAAAATATTGCAGTTGTAATTAAAAAACAAGAAAGTATTAAAAAATATTTGATAGAATGATTATATGTTTCAAAGCTTACCATACATGTAGGTTCTTCTATGTTTCTTAACAATATGCTATGTAGTGTTTTGCATAGAGGAACAATGTTGTTGATAAGTGGACATGGACTGTTTTCACAACACCTTCTTAATATTCCAACTTTCAACCAGCCAGGGATATATTATCCATTAAACATTGATTGCTATCACTGCTGCTATAGTGATCAAGACTATGAAAGATGGAGTCACACTTTAGCCTTATGGGTAGGATTAATTTCAGATTATCATCATGCTAATGCAGCAACAAATATTTACTAAATAAAAAAACATATAACAGAAAAATCAATTTATCTTTTCTGAAAGGGTTTTGGGTCAATCTATAAATTCATAAATTCATCCATGACTGCATAAATGGCTTGACAATGACTGACGTTGACACTGACCATATTTTATCATCAAGCCATTGCATTGTTTTTTTCAGAATTTGCAACCTTGAATATTAATTGTGGTCTAACTTTTGACTAAAAGGTTTTCCACTAATCTTCTGATATATGGTTTTATCATACTTTACGTTTTTTCTTCTACAACAACAATGTCTCCCTTTCAGACAACTTTTGCTCCTCAAAAATGTGGGGTGCTTAACTATTGTCTTTACGTATACTTCTTAAACAATTATCATCTCTTGAACTCGGGTATAATTAAAAAGATATGTCTATGCAGGGACCATATTCTGGTAAACATGAAGATACACACATTAACACATAATAAAAAACTTTGGATTCATATATAACACTGAAAATCTCAAGTCAGATGATGTTAGGTACATCTTTTAATTAAACAATGTTAAGCCTATATCCAAAATGATTTGTATGAACTTCCTCAAATTAAACTTTGCTAGGTATTGTATTGATCTCCCTTTAAGCCACAAATCAATGTTGTTATCAAAGATAACAAGGACATTGTTAATCATTATCATTATCAGCAATCATTCCCGAGACTAGTGTTGACCTTAGATATATAAAGGACACAGCAGGTATTTGCTTTACATGGATAATGTCACATGGTTTTCGATCTATGAGCGGGTGAATCTATGTATGGTAGACAGTAGGGGTGACTTTTGACTCAAAAGAAACTATTGCTATAGCAATTGTCTATTGTGAGTAACTATTGCAATGGCGATAGTGATAGGTTTTGCAATAAAGGAAAAGTTTGCTTCATCGTTTGTGATGATTTCAAACTCGGCTGCATTCGAATTAGTAACAAGAAGGTTTTATGATTTATCTCGGCTAGTACTTTTAGCTCACTTTAGCGATCTGTTGTGTTCAAGTATTTCAAATCTTTGAAATAATTACACATGATTGACGCTGATATGTTTATGAAATTGACAACCAACCAAGAGAATTATAAGACTCACACAACAAAATGTGTACATGTCTACAAGTGCACTAGATGTCTAAAAGGACCAATATTCTCCTGTGAACATAGTTCCGATACTGTTTCTCATTTGTCTTACATCAGCTATGTGTAGGGAGATCTGTCCAGTTCATGATCAATGACTGGAGCAGCATGTATAAATTGATCCGGGTAGAACACCTTTTTAATCAGTGAGAAAAATGCCATTCGAACAACATCAACATCACCTGTAATATCTGATTTTTTGTATAATTCAGACAGGTTGAAGGTGTTTAAACCATTCATTTTTATAACAGGGCACGATTAACACTGTAAGACATTTTAGAGCACATGGTAGAAACCTGGTAAACCTTATGAACAAGGTTCCTATGGCAACTCACACACCATGATTATACCTTGAATAATTACCAGCTCCACACTGTTTCTATGATACCTTCATTTTAGGAATCTTATGGATTATTATCGTATATAGATAAGGAAACAGTTTTCTATGAGCATGAGGTGTTATTACAGGACAGAAATAGTTCCAATATCATGAAGGCTTTGCTGTAAGATTGACCATTACGTAGATAATCATTGTCATAATAGGATCCGCCGACTTGAGCAGCAACACAGACACTAATTTAGAAGCAAAGTAACTGTCAAAAACACATTGTTTCCTAAGATTGTTATTTCTTCAGGACGTATTATATTTTAGTTATTTAGTAAGAAAACTGTCAATTTTTGGGAACAAGGAATAGATAATACATGTATAGCAGTTATTTTTTCTCATACACGTGTATTTGTACAGAGAAGTGATAGTGTATTTATAGACGATACAACATGATAACAATATGAGTTTGGTAGTAAATATTTATTGTAAAAGATTACACAAGTTGAGCAATTAAAGTATAAATATTTGATGCAAATTTTATCATGTTCTGAAAAATTGATGCTCCTTTAGACCTTGCAGTGCTATTACTAGACTAAATGCCAAAATGAAACTCAAGGTAGTACATAAATAATTGTAAGTAATTTGATCATTTGTAAATTATTCACATATAATTACCATACTTTAATCATTAAAACGTATATAGTGGCATATAAGTTAATGTAACTTCAAAAGAAAATATGCACGAAAATACATTTGAAAGTAGAAAAACACATTAAGAAATGAAAGATCAGCTTAATAGAACAATGCTATATCATGTATATACACATGGTAATAAGGGCAATTATCTGTTCACAACCTTGAAACTTCCTCGTCAGTAATCAGTTTTCATCACATTGCATGGGATACACATAACATCTTGAAATAATTATTCTTGTTTCTTAATTCATCTTGCAAGAATGGAATTGATTGATATTTCATTATATAAATCTCTAGAAATACTTGCATACAGGGTATTTTTATAAATTAAAACAGCTGTTTGTCAACATTTGAACTTTTTTCTCATTTTGTGATAATCTATGTCGATTTGATATGAACACAAAAAAATTAAAACTATCTGTCAAAAAAATACTATTTCGAAATAAAAGAGCTGTTTGTTCACAATTGTATCAAATTTTCTCTTCAGTTTTTCATACTTATACTTACTTATCAAACAATAAACAATGCACAACCTGTATAAATATGGAAAACAACGTAATTAAGGTTAGTTTGAATGTTGTAGAGCAATTGTATCTATGATGCCTTTGAGTTGATGAAAAAGTTGTTAATAGTTTCGAACAAAAGAGAAATATTCAAAAAATATTGTAAGGCCTGTCAAGTAAAAGATCAAAACGTTTGAATAGAATCCCAGAGATTCCAACATCTGTTAGCAGGATGTTACTTTGTTTAGCCACGTACTATATACCGCCGTTTGGGGGCCAAGCAAGCTTTGACAACCCTATGAGTCCTTTAAGACCTGGAAAAGCGAAAAATGGCAAATCTCTATGATTGTGCATAGATAAAATAACTCTCTTAACTGACGCCACAAATCTACATGACGTCATTCACAACCTTATCATTTGAAGTTTGTCATTCGTTGTTGCTCTCTAAGTCACTACGTATTTTGAGAAATGACGTCCCTCCGTTTCGTTTTACGTCATACAACACAATCTGAAATGAGGTCACGTGACAACGGTAGTTTTCGCCTCCCTCTGACTGTTCGATGGCTCAGGATAATGTACACAACACAGGTCGAAGTCAGTCCTATTGCCACCTCCGTTGACCTGTGAAAAGAAGAATTCTGTTGAATGATTATAATACT
This sequence comes from Steromphala cineraria, assembly GCA_916613615.1. Taxonomy (NCBI): domain Eukaryota; kingdom Metazoa; phylum Mollusca; class Gastropoda; order Trochida; family Trochidae; genus Steromphala; species Steromphala cineraria. The sequence goes on along the minus strand of OU744732.1, from coordinate 2,521,535 downwards.
AATAATTTACTCTTTAATCTGTTTACAGAAAGCTCAGTTTTTTGGTAGTTAAAGAATATTCTTTTCTCGCATACACTAAAATTATTATACTCATTAATTCATTAATTCAACCCTATTAAAAACATGTAAAAAACCTAATTTCTTTCCAAAATTTGCCAATTCGAAAAATGTTTTGTAAAAAACCGTAAGATATTTGACAAAGTTCATTATGTGTTTGGAAAGTTTGCTCATTTAAAAGGATATAGCTGAATGAAGAAAACATGAATTTTCGACATTTGAGCCCATGCCATTGTTTGGGGATTGTTGTGCTGTTTCAAATGTCATGTAAATATGATCAATCATAAATTGATTCAAAATGATTGAGGATGAAACTGTTTGTTCAGAAATAGTTTCGAAATCATATTTTATATAATATAACATTGTGTTGTCTGAACAGTGTATGAAACAATGGTTAAAGTGTGTGTTAAATATGTACTTTTTCTGATTGCTATGTGAATGAGTTTAAAACAGAACTAGAATTCTAACTCTAAAACTTCGGAAGTAATCCTAAATCTTTGTAGTCATTAAATCCTTGAAGCATGGTTCAATAAAATGTATTACGAACGATGATGCATACTTCTTGATAAAACAACTGTTTACTTTAATATAAAAAACACATAAAAAAAATTTCGTTTTAGTTAATCAATTTGAACTTTTTCTAGATTTGAAATCAATATTGGAATGTGTTGTTTAGACATCATTTATTTTTTCTTCTCACTAATAGTTAATGTATATCAAAATTGCCAAATTCATGTTATTATACACTTTTTAAATCATCTTTGTTATGATCTTCAAAATGTTCAGATATTGAGTTGTCAATAAATATCATAAATTTTCTCAAGGTTTTAATTAATGCAAATTTTCTATTCATCTATTTAGACTGACACATGCAATATCACCATGAAAGCGCTTTCATATACAAGCCCTAAAATCGAAGTGAAAATCGCAATACCACATCAATCAATAATTGCTCCATTCATCTGGCAAGAATGTTTCTACTTTCTACACTGCTTGACTAAACACCTCTACATTAAGGATCTTTTATCTCTACTGAAGGGTGTGTCTCCCCAGATGTTTCATCAATTATCTGCTATAGAACGATGTCACTGACCACCCTTACTCCAATCAGAACACAGATCGGTAACCTCTCGTTAGTCAATGTAAAGCTAATCTACAAAGTGCCCTCGGAACTCTTGAGCCATGGACCTTAAGGAGAGTCTGCGTACAGAAACATTTAATTACCATCACACTTAGTGACAAGACCGTTACTTAGAGCCCCCTTAACATATGTTCAGTAAACAGACTGGCCCAGGGAACGCTGCAGTCATGTACAACAACATAAGTAGAATCTGCGTACAGAATTATTTAATTACCATCACACTTAGTAACAAGACCATTACTTGGAGCCCACTGAACATATGTTCAGTAAACATGACAACGACATTGTTGTTAAAAGTCTCATGATATTCAATGTAAGAATTATATGTACATTAGTATAGTCACAGCTAAAATGTTTTCTGTTAACCATAAATCTTATGTATATATTGTTTTCGTAGTATCAACATTACAGAATGTTAACATTTCATCCCACTATTACAAACGTCATTTGATGTCTGATTAAAAATCAATTTTGATTGAAGAACTCTTTGATGGTGAACTTTGGTAATGATATTTGCGTGAATAGTCTCATGAATGTGCGATGTAAATATTGATTGAAGGTGGATGTAAGTGGTGATTGTCAAGTTCATTTATGTTACAAACATCAAGTCTTCACTCTTTCATTCAGAAGTAGTTCAAAGCTGATGTAGTAAAGCAGGCACTCATACTTAACTGGCACGAAAATATAAAAGTTAATATACACATAATATGTTTGAAATCTGAACATACATTTAAGTTCTGCAGTGTTCCTTAGTAAAATGTTAAGTTGTCTCATTTGCGAAGTATGACTAGTGATAAAAGACATAGACTGTTTTCATAATAAGCTTCTTAATAGACCCGCTTTAAAAAAGCCCTTGACTCATTTAGCCTCACACACAATGCTATTATATTGCTATGACAGAGTTCTCCTTCCAAGGCTTTGAGAGAGGTATCCCTACTTAAGCCATGATGGTATGATTACTTTTAGATTCTCCTCAGACGTTCATACAAGAACTGAATAGTCTACATGAGGAGCGATTCACTCGTTAGAGGAAACATTCATACAGCTTAGTTATTGTATAATGAAATACATAAGTAAATTTTATATGATATCTATTATTTGAAAACAAATTTTAACTGTTCTAGTAATCGATTCATAATTAATGAGAGACATATGATTTTTTATGGATTGAAACGAAAGAACTAAACCACCTATTAGAATGTTGCATGAGAAATTCTAACAATCAGTACGTTCTTCCAATTTGTATCAAAGTGGTGCCCAGTTAAATAACATGTACATTAATGGATGTGGATGTCAAAACTAAAATGTGTCTCAGGCTACTCAACACTTTCATTTCCTTGGTTACAAGCCCACTCAAATCTGGGCACTGTGACCTTTGATCCAGCTAATTATATGTTTTTATTGCGATGGTTCACAATAACCAGATTCGCAAGCACAGATTATAATTTATTATCATGCAAATATATAAAGAAGTGGTCATACATAAATATTGTCCTTATTTAATGCAATGATATGTTTGCATGTTTTATTTCATACAGCATAATGCCATATGGATAGAATCTTTCATTTTCCTTTCACTTTCAACCTATTGCTTATTGATTTTCAGAGACCCCATTACATGAAAACAGTATAAAGCATATTTTAAACCAATGAAATTATGGGTATTTTGGGTACAGGTTAGACTAGTGTCTATAATTGGAACAAAGTCAACATATATAAAACTATAGTTATGAACACGTCACAGCGTCACGTGAAAACATTCTTCTACTTTGAGTTTAAATATGTGAATGTCTCAACAAGTGAGTGATGTCAATTACGCATATAAGTTTATAACTATTAAAATTTAAATGAGTGGTTGCTAAAAGAATATGCAAACTATTTATCACCTTTTGACGTTGTATTCACAGCCTGTAGACACTATTAAAAGCCCATTTACTTCAAGTAAGCAGACGGAACAGACTTCTAATCTTTATCAATCCTTATCAATTTTTAAAATCTGAATTTAATCTGCATTTCTTATCCTATAATAGTTCAAGTGCACACGCTTTGTTCGTGTCAAGAACTCGTATCTCTCTTGCCTGAATTACATATTAAGGTCACAGAGTCCCATGTTTTAGATGCTTCTCGGTTGAGGCAAATTATTTGTATATGAAAAGTCTAGCAAAATGATAAAATGAGAAACATCAATGACACATACAATTGGTGACATTAAACAGAAAGAAAATACTTTATCTGAAGCAATGCAAAGAGTTGTTATCTTACACCTCAGCGCAAATAAAGATGAAAAAACACGACAAAATTCCTGTTTGTGATACATGTAATCTCGTTCTCCATACACTTGTCAAAACAACGACTGACTACGCCTTCAGGAGTGACACACAAGTTTTCATGTCCTATCGACACCATGTTGTACCTAAAGTGTCTTGACAGTTCTCGTTATAAATGAAGTCCCAGTTAACATGTACGTAAGAAAGCCATAGAACCGTCGTATTGCTGCTTTAAACTGGTCTGATGTGGTCATTAATTACCAGAGATGAAACGCAAGAATAGCATGCTGGTATTAATCCCACAAGATCGCAAAGCACAAATCAATACTTTCAGACAATGTAATTTTACTCTTGTTTCCGGTCTTCTCATGCTGCCTGATATTAACAACATGTGATTGCTTCACTGATGCTTAACAACAGACAACAAATCATTTATTCCGTGACAGCTTCGCAGAATGGAATAGCGAATGCACACATCTCATAAAAGATGCATACTTTAATGACAATCTTTGCACGCAACACTTCATCCTGATTGGGTTCATGTGCTGCAGATGTTTTTGTATCGATTGATTGTCATGGCAGTGTTTACTTATATGAGTTGACGCTCATAACATATATTGATAATGTCCTTGGCACATTTTCTGTTATCTTGTGTGTATTATCATGAACTTTTAAGGGATTGTTTTGATTTGCTTTTTGATGATTCGGCCATTGTTTCTTTGCACTATGTTAACAGTAATTTTAAACAATAACCTACCTTTAATCGTTTTATCGTCGAATAATTACTGATCTAAATATCTTTTTTCCTTTCTGGAGTTTTCGAACATAGGCTCAATTCTAGGTAACTGCTAATGAAAATAATAAATGCAATTAGTGACGCTAATTTGGTGTTTACTATACTTAAATTTATTATAATATTTCTGGCAAATAGTATATTTTTGAGTAAAACATCGTCTCACCAAAATGAACTGACAGCTGCCAAAAGATCCAATTTTAATCTAGTTCAGGATAGAAAAATACTGAACTGAATTGAGTCAAATGAAGTACAATGATCTAGTGCAGACAAAAGATTTGAAGTATTGCAAGACGGTCACATAGCTATTTCTAATGTTTAATTTTGAAAAGACGTAGAGTTTAGACATTATAATCATAATGCAAATGTAAAATTAATGTAAAATTTCTGAATTAAAGGATCAGTACCACAGTATGAGTGGCAATTGGAACGTAAATACTTTCTTATGGTCCTTTGACAATGAGAATCGTCATCCAAAATCTTAAATGATACGAATATATTATGTTAAATCAACTAGCTACATAAAAGTCTGAAAATGTGATGAAGTTTCCTTTTCATTCGAGTAACATTATCAGCTCTTGGTCACCATGGAAAGTGTGATATAAACTGTTTAGACAATTTCAGTGTGTACTGAAATATTCATAAAACTGCTTTTTACAAATATTTACCTGTAACTGCTTAAACATTCTTTCTAAATAAAAAACCCTATTAGTGTTCAATGTTTTACTTTATACAACAACGCACGAGGCTCCGTAGCAATTTTGATAACTGTACAAATTATCACGTTACATAAGACGTCACATTCTTGCTTTCTCTGTAATTCTGGTTATGTGTTTGATGATCACATTCAATAATTGTTAGACTGTTATGCAAATGTACGCTTAGTGTCCACGTCTACATGAACCTTAAAGGGGCAGTAGCATGTTTTTAGGGGGAATATAAGGTGATGTCAGGAAAATGAAAATAAATGGTTCCAATTGATAGACAATGTATTTAAACTAAATGGAGCAATAATAATTCAAATATATAACGTAAAGTTTAGCCATGCGGGTGCTTATTCCTACACAAAATGAATTAAAGTTGTTCACATAAAATGGCCGCCAATGGATTTCATATGAATCTTCATACTTTGTCCGCTGACATAGATGATTGACATGTCTAATGAGATTTTTGACACTGTCAAAATAATACATTTAGCATTAACTAACAATTATCAGTGAAATTTTTAAAATATAAAATTATCAAAAAACGTGCTACTGCCCCTTTAAGTGTTTTCAACAATATGCGTTGTTCATATTGACTGTTATTATCATTGAGATCCTGGCTATGCTGATAGATGTTGATTTGCACAGCTCCCAAACCGAATGTATTAATCACAAATGTCATTTAGATAGTGAACAAAAGTCATATTTAGGATCACACCGTCTTGCATGATAGATATTCATGTACTTTGCATGATTCTATATGATTAACCATGATATACCGACACCTGCTCTCGTTTGATATTTAGTGACTGATTATTTGACTTTGGTTCCCAAATATACAATAACACAAAGGGGGTTCAAAAGTATGAAACAAGTTAACTGATGAGTCAAACTATCAAATCGGCTGGTATTGATGTTAATCAAAGAATGTACAAGATCTTTTTAAATTTGTAAAAACAGCGTAAAAATCGATCTTAATTCTCCAACCAGAATTTGCTAATTGGTTGTCGTGTAATTCAAGTAAAAAAAGAGAATTTACATTGAAAAGCAACTTAGTTCTTCTGTTATGAAAGCTTTTATTCTTGTTAAAAACATGTGTTCTCTATTCTCCACAATGTATAATGATTTCTTTGAGAGGCATTTTTGAATCTGGAATGACAATAATGCAGAGGAATATATAGATGACAACCTCTTTGTTCATGATATGCGACGTTCCATGCCATGAACAACGAAGTTGTCATCCATATATTCCTCTAATGATGGATAGTAAAGTGAATGAATGAGATTGGCTAGCAAAAATAAGTGACCATTTAATAAGATAATTTCAGAGAGGATGTTGGTAAAGTTTACTGAATATACTCATTTTCTATGCTTTTCGAAATTTCCACCTAACAACCTAATGGACGAGAGAAAGTAACTGTTGCTTTAACTGTTTCAGATATTTATAATCACTTAATACTAAACTTTTCTTTAAAAAATGCATCAAGATAAGTTCATACCAGTATTTATCTGTATGTATAATTGAACACATTTTCTTAATTATTCCATTAACTAATATAATGCCATCAGAGAAACTCAATAGATATGTACTTGCTCCTCATTCATGCTTGATGAAGTAATTGATCACATAATAAACGGTAACGGAAGTGTGGTAATTATCATCGTTATAGGACGAAGTTAGAAATATTGATTGGATAATCGATGGATGAAAACTAATATGACTCCAAGGAATTTATTTTATATACTTTATTTATGATTTCAGGCTAACCCGCTACAAAAAAAAAGAAAACGAATTAATTTAACTGAAAACATTCAGCGTCCAGTCACATATCCGAAAAAGATGAAAGGATGATGTTAAGTAAAAAAAAGTTAATTTCCAATCCTGATACATGAAAGGAAAATGAGTATGACGATGATTATGCACTGAAGATTTGCCGACAAAAAGCGTTATTCTAGTTATGTTACGTCTAGTCTTTGTCTTTAATAACGTGGTCTCATCAAACGTTTCCAATAATAATTTGTTTATGAATATCATGCCTAAGTGATAATTGCAACGCGTAATGTTTCTAGGAAGAAAAGTTTCGGGTTTACTGTTTCACAGCTGATATGATCAGGCTAAATGACTAAGTTCTAATGTTATTCAGCAATTATTGTTGAGTTCCTTCATTATTCGAATCTCACGTTCAGGCATGTATTATTATCAAGGGAATATTCAAGTTGTAACGGGTACCGTCACATTAACGAGACGCTTTCAACTATAGTAAGCAATTCACTGCAAGTAAATTATGTTTCTCATTTCAAGCAAACTGTCTCATGTGTTCTGCTTACCCATAACTAAATTTCCTTTTCTCCTGTGTTTACTAAAATACCATTTGATGAGAAGGAAATGTATTTAAGATGTGTAACTCATTATAAGTATCGAATGTATCCAGACTGTTACTCAATCTAATCAGAAGGTAAGATGTAATTATGATTTGTCTTGAGTCTTTGATTAAGGTGCATTCTCTATACTTTTGAAACAATAATTTGAAAGTTCCAATCGTGTGCGTAAATTTTCATTAATAAATTGATATGAGTGATTTATGGTTTTGGAGGTTTTGGGGATCTAGGTTAGATTATAGGTCTTTAACTTATGGTTCTTGCACAGATTTGTAACTTAATATCTCATAAGTGCGACTTTCAGTGTAAAGGCCAACACCGTTTGGCAAAATAGTATCATCTTCATCTTTAATGTGTTTGTTTGTAGTTAAAATTATCACTTTCAGTATATATTACATCGTTTCCTTAAATTCAGTTAGTGAACCTAGGTATTATACATATTGCATATTGATGACACAAATGTCTGTATTTAGTAATGCATATATCTAATCGACAAAGGTACGGGACCTGGGTAACATAGGTATCGTATATTTATGTTCTGTTTATAATACTTATCTTAATAAATAAAGCAAATTAAGGTGTATTAATCTCCTTGTATAATTTTTGTATCCTGCAATCACCTTAACTTATTCTGCAAGTATCTTATTATTGCGTGTGAGTGTACATCATGCACCTATCTGAGTAAACTTTGCAAGCTACACTGAGGCTTTCGTTGATGTATATTGAGTGTTGAGACCTTTATAGAGGCTCGTTTGTAGGGCTAATATGAGGTGATGTTAAGAAAATGAAAATAAATTGTTCCAATTGAAAGACAATGTCTTTAAACTAAATGAAGCAGTAATAAATCAAATGAGTTCTGCCAGACGATTTAAGTTTCTTACAGAAAATGAAATAAAGGTGTTCAATTGACTTTAGCCGAATCTTCATAATTTGTTTTCCGACTATTGATGATTGGTTTGTGAAGTGAGATTTGTAACACTATCAAAAAAATAAATATAGCATTAACGTAAAATAAACAGTGAAAATTGAAATATAAAATTGCCCCTTTAAGGTATCAATATCTGTATCCATTACTCACCTAAACTGACTCTGCAATGTATACCGAGGCTTTAATAAATTGTATGTAAGTGTATAATATGTTTAGTGTTGAGACGTTTGAGCTAACAAGGTGTGTATCCTGCACTCACCTAAAGAGACTCTGGAATGTATACCAAGGCCAGGGGTCTGGTCTGAAGGAGGAACTGAGTACTCCGTACACACCAAACACTGTGTAGAGTTGCAAGAGACACGCAAACATAAAGAGGAAGGTAATGGTGTAAGTCAAGTGCACTGCCCGTTGAATCATTTTGCTCTGTCTGATCCGTAACAAACTAATCGACGTTGGCTTTGTCCTGAAGTTAACAGACAAAGTACTGCTATTTCGTTCAAGATCGGTGCTATCAAAGTCCTCGAGAATTGGCATTCGTTGCTGAAGATCCTTTTCATGAGATATCCTCCTTGTTTTGGATTTTGGTGAATAGAAAACTATTTCTGTGTCAGCCATGTATCCGTTCTCTAACGTCCCCCGGGGGGTTTGAACCTCGGAGACCCTACCGGCTTCATCCGACTCCTCATCAGAGACAAAAATATCGGTAGTCCTGCGGCTGATCATGGGTCGCCGACACTCCTCAATGTCACTTAACGACCGCGGATGAGAAAATGTTTGGAGGGGATGTGTAATTGGTAAAACGTCAAAACCCGTCAATGACACAGAGTTACCCCGCGGCGGTGATTCTTCATCCGATAACAGAACCTCCGTCTCGGAGTGCTGACTGTCTCCTCGCTGTAGGCGACCTTTACTATCAGATCTAGCCAGATTCTTAATTTGTACTTTTCTTTCCTTTTTGGAACCATTTCCATTTTCGTCAGATGACGATGTACTCTCAACATCAGTTGCTATGGCAATGGTCATATGGTCCTCGTCTGTGATCCGAAGTTTGGGACGGGACAGTCTGAGAGAGTTTGTCGATTTACTGGTTTGGACTCCCTGCTTCACTCGGCGAGTTGTGTTAAAGTTTCCAAGTTCTTTCCGTACTCGTTTCGTCTCCGAGGCATATTGGGAAAGTCGAAATCCATTACAGACAAAGCTGATACAGAGATATAACGATAACACGATGAAGAATCCACTATCGACCAGTAAAAGCAATTTGGCTTTAGTTTCATAGAATACAATTACTTCCGCCAGAACGATACAGAACAAATAGGATAGGGTCGATGCAAAGAGATATGTACAACTTCTCAGCTTACTTTTACCTACATCTACCCGGGTTATCCTCAAAAGCATAATCTGTATCAAACCAAACGAGGCACACAGTAGAGGGTAGATAATTTGGGAGAGAACTCCAACGATTACTCCAGAAAAGTTGTGAAAATATCCATAAGGATCCACAGTAAGGTAGAGAATCCGAAAAAATCCGGAAAGGCACAACAAGCACGTTGCATTGAGAACAAGTTTAGACCTCCTGATTCTCTGAAAGAACTTTACACAGAGTCCTACACAGAGGAGAGAGACAGCCAGGTAGAGCAGGGAGAATCCATAGGTGTGCACGTACCAGGCTCTCCCCCACTGGACCGAGGCGACCTCCCAGTCGGGAACAGGAAGCAGAGGATGGCTCGCACGTGCATCTCCGCTACTCGTGTTCACATTGTTGCTGCTTTGACCGAGACCTTGAGATAGATGGGCGTGGAACGTGCCAGCATGGTCGTCGTGCAACATATACAGCAGCGGACCGTTAAGCTGAGTAAAGTTTGCGCCGTGCTACCTGTCTCGTCTCTCGCATCCGGTGTCCCGTCTGATGTACTGAGGTCTGCCCAGGTATTCCATTTATTACCCGGTGTCCTCCCAATCAATACACCCCTGTGATTTGATCCGCACAAACACTGTCATGGTTTTGTGTTGGTTACCCTGTAATTACGTCGGCCGTATCGACCGGCGAACCAGAAGCCGGCTGGATAGAGTGGAGGCACGGCCCGACCGTCATGCATCCCTTTGCGTGCGTGACGAGCACAAATCACAGGTATCGATGATGCTCTGAGACCAAGAACTGAATGATAAAGTTCAATACTTGACTGGCGCTCTGTTGCCCATTATTGTCTGTGTTCACACTGGCACTATCACAGCGCTTAACCACTTAATTCTTTCAAAGAGCAGGAAACTTCAAAGGAAAGACGATTCGCAAGTAACGCAATTTCTACCGTGCGTGCCGGCACTACAGGCGACTGTGGTCCTTTTCCTGTGATGGCATCAGAAGAGAAAGCTCGTCCAAAGCCCATACGAGCACTGTGAGGAGATCGCTGGCTCCAATCGATCTTAAATACTCTGAGAGCGCACGATGCCACGGAGCTTGCTTATTTCTATCGCTTAAATCGCCTCTTTACTGGCGAGCAACTGGACAACCGTCTACGCCTTCAGCAGTGAAATGTTTACTTTTATGAAAGATGTCAAATAAAATTTGCCCCCACAACTCCTTTAGCACACTCTGGCCGGTGCGAGGAGATGGTAATAGCATTTGGACGACATTACTGCGGCTTTAATTGAAAGTTTAAATAAAGGAGTCTGGCTGAAGCATTGTTAAAGAGGGTATTGAGCAGGTATCTCCCCACGTGCAGACCAATCAAGTCCCATTCCTGCCTTGACTTATTCAATTAGAACCCACATGGACCATAGATATTATACTATTGCGTGACGTGCGTCTTTGTCTATACAGGAAACTACTTTGGTGAAATTGATACCTCAAAGAAAAGTTTTTTTCCAATTTCTCCAACGCAAGGTCTAATTCAGATTTATTATGAATTTTCGAATTGAAATACGTTAATTATGATATATATCTTTTCGAAAAAGGAATGTCTAGTTATTATAGCAGTGTAATTTGAATAACATGTAAATTGGTAATTCAATATCAGATATGAAATACATGTGTGTATTTTGTAGCAAAAAGGACGTAAAAAAACTTTTTATATCTATGGTGTGTCGTTGTCAACGCTTTTTCGCATATGTACGTTATAGGAAGTACAATTTGCGTTTGCACATAGTTTTTATCACCTTAAGATAGTTTCTCAACGAAGTAAGTTACACTCATCATAATCGTCATTTGCTGTAATGTCGAATCATCATATAAATTTGACGGTAGTCTTCATTTCTTTTGACAAAGTGTTTCTTGTTACATGTACTTTGTGTAATCGATTGTTATACTAAACTTAAATGGAATTCAAAGTTGTATAAAAGCAAACCTGGGCTTTGCCTAGTAAGGAGAATACATACTCCTGTTTATGAAGAAATTAAGTAGATTGTGTGTAAAACATTTTTAAGATCAAGCATACAAAGTGTTTGTTTTGATAACAAGAGATAAATCAATATCCATTTTAAAGGGATAATGGGTTTTCTGAAGAGCGAGTTTATTTTTGAAGTTCTGAGGGAATGCACATATACATAATATATATCATTCATCCGGAGACCATTAAAATAACACGCTTTGATGAAAAAGTAACAATAGTTTACAAACAAGACGTTCCCTTTGTGCTCCGTCGAAGTTTCCTTTTATGCTTTATTCCTCATTAAAATTTAATTATAATACTCAAAGCCGTTCAAATAGATGTTTCAACTCTCTGAAAATTAGTTTGACATGAATAGCCTGATACCAAGATACGGTATCAACCATGTGATGTCTTTATGTCCAAGTTATGAAAACATCTCGGCAAGAATGGAGCTCATGTCCCGACCATGATTATATTGACAAAGCCGCTCAGTGGAATAATGATTAGAGTTCCCCTTCGTGACGGGGAAATAATAGCTCACTGGATGCCTGTAAGACGTACAGACCGCTCGGTGCCCGAGTTGATAACCAGTTAAAGGGGCTGTGCAGGAATACCCTGGTATTGATTATACAATGGCAATCGTTCACTTCTTGTTGCTTGATCTTTGAGGATTTAGATCTTTGATAAGCTTCAAATGTTACATCAAATTGTTTCATAACATCGTTTGATGTTTATAATAAGCGACAAACAACTGACACAGTCAGCGATGACTGGACTGATAACGAGTAATGGGGATGTCAGACTGAATAAAAGTTACCAACCATGTGTTATTTATAGCTGTTTGAACATTTGATGTGATGAAAATATATCTCTAATATCTCATGCTGCTGTTTGTAGTATGTAAAGGTGATAAAAAATAAGTCTTCATATCACATGATCAGCCGTGTGACCGCGATGTCTTTATTTTACCTGCATGTGCAAATCATTACCTCTTATGGCCAGTCAGCGATGATGAATATTAATACTATTCGACTCTCTTTAAATCCAATTAAATGACCTTGTTGACTAGTATTGGAATCATTTTTGCTATTGCTGATTTCAGATTGGTTACCATGGGAATAAATAAGATTTACACATATTTTTGCACACGTAAACTCATTACAAGGTTACACAACGTTGTGCCTTTTATAGCTCGATGTTAAGTAAGCTTTCTATTATCTAAATTCGAGTTGATTATCAGAGTGAAATGTAATGTACGTAGGTTCCACAGTATTGATATAGATCTCCAATGCAATGATGTAAAGAACAACTTGCATGCAAATATAAATGTATCATTCATATCACGTTCGTGTTGAAGGCAATGTTTGTTACCAAATATCTTTTTTTTTTGTCTTTTAAACATTTAACAATGTTATATTTTTTCCATTTTTTTACATCGACTGTCCTTAGTTCTTTTATCGTCGATATTGTACATGACTTGTATTAGCTGGCGTTCTTCAGATGTTCTATTTTCCCAAGGAATGATATGATGATCACCGGGAAAAGGAAAATAGGAAAAACTACTGGTTGTAGGATAATAGTTTACGTAAACCAACATCAAACAGTTAGATCTTGAATTATACTTTACCCAATATTATATTTAGTTATTGATAGTCATGGGTTTGCTTTTTGTAAATGTTTTGTACAAACTGTTGTAAACTCTTCCTATTGCATGTGGTCCGCAACATTGGGTTTAAAGATAACATTTTCGTTTCAGCAGTGGCCTAAAGGAAGTAAATATTTTCATTGAACTAGGCCTATAAATCAAGCTCTAAGATTACAATGTTCGCACTAATCGTAGGATTGATAATGGAAAATCAACATGCTTTAACGTTGCGTTATAAATCACTGCAATTATAGGATCCTGCACTATTAAGTGACGCATTTTTTATATGAAACTTTCGTTTAATTTGATGCATTCAAAACACTTTAGTTGCGAATATGACTTCGTAACATGTAACTCGACAAAAATGTCATTTGACGGCATGGTAACCAGAATAAATAAAACACTTTCCTAGCAAGAACGAGCTAACGTTTGTAAGACAAACTAATATCGTTAACACAAAAACAAACTAGAAAAAAGAAACATTAATCGTTTTACAAGAACGGACTTCCACCATCTGAGAAAGAAACAACTATTAGTCGATGATTGGCCGAACTAACATTGTCTTATCAAAGTGGAATAAGCAGTACATATTCTATTTTCAACTATAACAAATAAACATGATATCAATAAGAACAAACCAAAAATACCTTAGGAAAATACACAAACATCTTAATCAGAATCAAAATAAATCTTAACCATTATCTCAAAGCTCTTTATCAAAGTAACCTTGTTAAGCCCATCGATCAGCTGTTCATCTGCAAAGCAGGAGACTAAATGTTGATGATAGCTCCAATTGATACTTTCCTCGACATGTTTCTAAACAGACCCCCGTGCCCTGTGAGCTGTTCAACATGCAAGATCCTCGTTCAGTTAATTGAATGAGCTGGTGAGGTCAATAATCGTTATGGGGGCCGGACTAGATTGACAATTTAGCCATGGATGGGACTAAGTAATGTAATTCAACTCCAGGAAAGCCCTGTTGCGGCAATTTGTCCCTTTATCGACTACTCCTGATTAAGAAAATCGATGCCTCACGCTTTGGAAATGACATGCTCATCGTATTATGTTGCAATTGGTGTTCAGTCGCTTGTTAAAGGCGTGGGTTAATGAATTTTACTTGAATATTGTTACACTTCTTTTAGACCCTGCATCCATTCCAATCACTCTATCGGTCTATCCTCTATGTATTACAATACAACAGCCTTACAAGCACTCCATTAATAGATCAAATCCATTCTTTCTAGAAGTTGTTTCACTGTTAGTATACCCTTCATGAGTAAAATAGAATAAAAAGTTCTTATATTCCAAAATGAAAGCCAGTTTTTAGGTAATTAACAATAGTAGCTTAAAAGGGGAAAACAGTTAAATACATCATGGTATATTTGGAATGTGGAGAACTTCATCAATTTACTTGTTAAAGTAATTAAATATTGGCTTAGACTTATTGTGGTGCTCCAATACCGATTAAACAAAAATGTGTATAATATGGTAATAGTTGATTACAAAGGTAAAAGAACTTGAGTTGACGGGTATTAGATAATTCCCTTTCAACTTTGATATTTGGAACAAACAAAATGTGCATTCAAAAGCAATGTTTACACATTAAATAAGGTAGGGTTTGAAAGATATCTATTTCCAGACATGGAAAGCATCGATGAACTCACAAATAAGTGCTTCTAAATCTTATATAATGTTACGGTTAAAAACATCCGAATGACTCTTTCATGTTTCAGATGTTCCTCACATGAAATATATATTGAGACGGGACGCTATGTAAACATATCTCGTGAACAATAATTATTACATGCCCATGTAATCTAACGATAGTAATACGTTATGAAAAACAACGAATTCCGTATTGCACTCCTCAATCCGTATTGCACTCCGTATTGCACTTCTCACGGAACTCGTAAAAGTCACAAAGAGCAAAGAGTTCTGCGAACTCGTTGTTTCTTTGCTCTTTGTGACATCTACTCGTTCAATACAAACGAAAAAATGCACTAGAATGACGTTCTATATATATATGTTACCTCTGACACTTGATTTTCATAGAACATGAATACAATTGTTTCACTTTTGCGCCTTGTTTTATCACATCTTAGGGGAAATAACTTGAATACATATTCCCTATAGTTTACAAATTCCCGGCATTGCTGTCGAGTTCGAATAGCAAAATTCTTCAGAAGTATACTGTGTTGACTCTTTAGACAGACATAATACTATGATGAATCCTTAGATGTAGATATATTGTATTAATGTTTATACAACATGCGGGTATAAGGCGACATAAAATAAGCCAGTTTTCATTATTGAGAAAAAAAGTCTCAGCAAAGCAATCAGAACATGGTTTAGTAATATCTTCAGTGTTCTTATTATCCATTTATGTATATATAATATATATGAATATATAATTCCCCGTCAGCATGTCCAGTATCATTTGCATGAAAACGTTAGTATCTACACCGAAACGTCGCACTCTTGTAATAAAGAAGTTGAAAAATCGAAAGAATCGAAAGAAACTTCTAAATGTCTTTCAAATAAGTTATACTCTAATTTCGTAATAATTTGAGAATTGTTATAATTGGTATTTTTGGAATAATGATATGGTATGATCTAGCTAGCTTAGTGTGTCTTTTGATAAGATATATGCAATGAAGAAAGGATATGGTTTGCTATGATTTGACAGGATATGATTAGATGCACAGATAGTGTTCAAATAATATTATATATTAATGAATATTTCATGCATTGTGCAAGTTTGTAAATATTGTATTTGCTTAATGTACTTCAGTAATGTCCTATTAATATTGAATAAAGATTGGTTGAGAAAGATTCAATTGATAATAATGCATAGAATGAAACTGAAATTATTCAATAAAGAAACTGTCTTTTTAAAAAAGAAAATCAGTTCTATATTAATGTTGAGTTCACTGTAGCGTAAAATTATTGGTAATATATTTTGTAAAGTTACCGTTCCTACTTTTAAGGAGGATCTATTTTAAATAGATGAAGTCAAAAGTTTAAATGGTTACAATTAGGATAGAATAACACACTATAACAACACTACGTATCAACCTGTTGCAAAATATGATTTTAATATTGTTTCACACGCTTTAGACAAAATCAATGTGATGAACACATTTTGACTACCATTCAACTTCGTGACTTAATTAGTTTTACTATACATATTCATCAAATGCAACGCTTTAGTGTGTTGACACACCGGTTATCAATACCACTACCAGACAAAAAACGTCAGGTATTAAACTCGTTCTAGACCATGACCAAAGATGAACAACTGCTATGTTGATGAAAACGCAAGTCTTTATTCTATGTAGAATTAGTAACGTCACTGAAATCCCATTGTACAACATTTGCCGATGTTATGTCTTCACGTTGGCAGACAGGTCCGATGTGGCTCCTTCTTCTTGTTTTCAGATCCTGCCAAGTTGTTCAAGCACTGTTGATGGCAATAAACAATGCAGGCCGTTTCAGAATTAAACAAAACGAGGTCATTGGTCTTTTCATAATAACAAAACATTTGTGAAATCAACAAAAATACCTTTAAATTAGCTAATTGTAGGCTTGTTACCATCAAAGTTTAAAGAACAGATCAGTCGGGTCTGAAGGACCTAATCTCTGAATAAGGTTCAGGTGCGTCCATGCAATCTCTCCTAATAAACACTGGAAAATGTCTCGTAAAAATAAGATTGTTGGAGAAATTGGAGGATTTGTTATTTAAGGACAATGCATTTAATTCAGCCAAAATTTCGTTTAACACGTACTCATCAGTATACTATTTGAATCATTATTCAGTTTTATCATTGGACACAAAGTCAATAAAGTGCGAATGATTGGATGCGACTAACAACTTTTGACAGCATGCAAAATAAAAATGCATTCACAATCTAAAATAATTATTTCGAAATACTTGATTTGGTTGCTTGAAATAAATAATAATGTTTTGATAAATCAAATCCTTCTCTCCGCCAAAAAAAATATATTAAAAACATTTAATTCCAAATCTGAGTAATTATCAAAAAATTCTACACGAAATATATTTGGTTGAAAAATACATTTCCAAAAGGATCAATGAAATGGCTGCATTCAACAGCAAGTGGAAATCACTGATCCCAATATTCAAGAAATGAAATATGGCTTTAAAAAGATAGCCTTTTCAGTTCCCATCATTTATCATGTTTATTGTCAAATTTGAAATATCACATGTATAATATACTTCTTATATGCTGTGTAACCCTTGGGAACCAATTAAAAAAACCCATAAAAACACCTTTTGACAGCATGATACGACGTGAATGTAGAATTCAAGGGCCAACTAAGCTTTAGAAATATCTCTTTGACATAATATGTCCAGGTTGCGGTTTCTGGATTAATTGATAAATACAAAAATATAATGGTGCAACAATCTTTCCAAAGATATTATATTAAATGAAAATTTTCCTGTTAAAAGTTTTCCTTTAAGACGATTTGAAGTAAAACTGTTTGATTTTGAAAGAACACATACTGTTTATGTAACGGAATATATTAGTTGAACGGACTTGAAAGAAATATTTATGCTGTGAAAAGTCATGTATAAAGTATTTCACATATTTTGAAGAAGGTATCCAAATTCTATGAAATTTTCTGTTCACGTCAGTTTGAAGATGCAACTTTTATTTTCACAACAAAGTGAAACATGTGCAGTTTCAAACATTTGATGCAAGGTATAAATTGCAATACTTATGAAATGATTGTTTGATCTTTTAAGGAAATATCTCTTATTCTTAAAGGGACAGTAGCACGTTTTTAGGGGAAATATTAGGTGATGTCAGGAAAATGAAAATTAATTGTTCCAATTGAAAGACAATGTATATAAACTAAATGGAGCAGTAATAATTCAAATTTATAATGTAAAGTTTAGCCATGCGATTCCTTTTTCTTACAGAAAATGAATTAAAGGTGTTCACACAAAAATGGCCGCTAATGGATTTTATGTAAATCTTCATACTTTGTCCTCTAACTATGGCTGATTGGTTTGTGTAATGAGATTAATTACACGATCAAAATAATATATTTAGCAATAACATACAATTATAAGTGAAAATTTTGAAATATAAAATTATGAAAAAACGTGCTACTGCCCCTTAAATAATACTATCAAAAGGAATAGATCAGTATGCGCTAATACACGTACAGTACCAGTGGTTAGCGCGTTCGGCTTTGAATCAAGAGGTTTGTGGTTCGAATCCCGGCAGGGGCTCGGCAACTTTGTTTGCAGTAGAGAACTGTTCTACACGCAGTCAGGTTTAGGTGCAATGCTACACTGAATTTCAATGCAGTACCACCCATGGTTCTCTAGTTCCAGCCGATGCTCGCAGGTTTCACCGCAATGCATAGCCACAATAGAGTTGCGGACTTTCTCCCTGCAAAAACACTAGCAGGCGCGATATAAGTGAAATACTCCTGAAAGCGACGATAAACATCACATCACCTCACCTGAGTATCTCATGTTAATAACAAACAATAGTGTTTCTCATTGCACTAATACTAGCAGGCGCGATATAAGTGAAATACTCCTGAAAGCGACGATAAACATCACATCACATCACCTCACCTGAGTATCTCATGTTAATAACAAACAATAGTGTTTCTCACTGTAATAATACTAGCAGGTGCGATATAAGTGAAATACTCCTGAAAGCGACGATAAACATCACATCACATCACCTCACCTGAGTATCTCATGTTAATAACAAACAATAGTGTTTCTCACTGCAATAATACTAGCAGGCGCGAAATAAGTGAAATACTCCTGAAAGCGACGATAAACATCACATCACATCACCTCACCTGAGTATCTCATGTTAATAACAAACAATAGTGTTTCTCACTGCAATAATACTAGCAGGCGCGATATAAGTGAAATACTCCTGAAAGCGGCGATAAACATCACATCACATCACCTCACCTGAGTATCTCATGTTAATAACAAGCAATAGTGTTTCTCCCTGCAATAATACTAGCAGGCGCGATATAAGTGAAATACTCTTGAAAGCAGCGATAAACCTCACCTCACATCACCTCACCTGAGTATCTCATGTTAATAACAAGCAATAGTGTTTCTCCCTGCAATAATACTAGCAGGCGCGATATAAGTGAAATACTCCTGAAAGCAGCGATAAACCTCACATCACCTCACGTACACTACATTCACTAAGCCCGGAAAACAGTTTATTGATACTTTTGCCCACGCCATGTCATTGGTGATCATTTATTTATTAGTGGAGACGACCAGACCACATTCGTCTTGTAACAATTAAACGCAACTTCTGTATTTCTTCCAACGGACTAGCGGATCGTTCTTGGTACATTTGTGACAAGTAGTCGCCATTGGATGGAACCCAGTTCTAGCTGGAGCTATCAATTCTCATGAAGAGATCAGTCTAGGTCTGAATGCTAGAGTTGTTAGTTCTGATACGGATCAGGTGGCGTCCTTCCAACTTGTCTTAATAAACAACGGAATAATTCCAATGAGGGCTACACTGCTGATGAACGTTAGTATTTATATATGTGATGATACACACGGCAAATAAAAACAAGATACATAATTTGAAATTCATATTTATATCCACTTTAAACATGTGTCTCTTACACACATCTTATAAAATTCCCATATTCATAAATTCATTTATGTCAATGGCTATTTAGGGAATAAGAAGCGTAACTGACTATACATTTGATGTATTTTGTCATGTTGATATTTGTCATTAGCCGAAAACACAAATGTCATATCACATGCAGTGGTCCACTATGTGCGGACTAAAGTTGCGACAAATAAGAATTGGAACACAACATCAGCTTTCCAAACTCCCTCCTATGAAGCTCTCCGTGGAGTCAGTCATAATTCAGCCATCCCTACATGTCAGAAACCTCGGTGTGACCATGGACCACTTGATGTCCAGTAAAGCCCAGGCAATCAAAACAGCCCAAACCGCTAACTTTCACCTCAGCAAGATCGGCAAAATCCCCAAATATGTTGACACTGACACTTGCAAGACCCTAATGAATTCATTTGTGACATCAAGATTAGATTATTGCAACTCTCTACTGTCCGGATCCACTGTCATCTCCCACCTGCACAGAATCCAGAACAAAGCAGCCCGAATAATCACCCGTACTCGTCCAACTGAACACATCACCCCAATCCTCCGACAACTACATTGGCTCCCTGTCAGACACCGTATCACATTCAAGCGTCTCCTACTGACCTACTCCGCACTCAACGTCGACTCTGCTCCCCAATATCTCAAAGATCTACTCAACTCATACCAGCCCTCAAGAACTCTCGGATCATCCACGAAGTACCAACTCTCAATCCCTCCTACATCTACCAAGCTTGCTGAGAATGCTTTCTCTGTGTATGCTCCTAGACTCTGGAATGACATTCCAATTGACATCAAATCGGCAGAATCAGTTCACTCCTTCAAGAAGTCCCTTAAAACACTACTGTTCAACAAATAACTCTATGTACTCTTTCTTCTGGCGCCGTTGAGCAGGCCTAGCCTGGAAACTAGGCGGGGTACAAGTGCATTATTTTTTTTTTCAAATCGATCGCCTCAATTTTCAAAATTTATGGATGAACACGTTAATAATGATACGTAATTTAACCAGCATTGAACCTTTACTAACTTATTTTTATGTATTTTTATTTGTTTTGAAAGAGAGGGGCATATTAAAATAATGTAAACATATGTGAAACTAGCTCATTAAAGGCATGTTTATTTTTTTGTTCTTCTTGCAAACGTTTTGGACTATTTCAATTGAAATAAGGATATGATGAAATATTGATTGCAACTTAGTGGTTTTCACTTATATAAGCCACGGGAAATCTACACAAACCCTCCAAAGTTACCAAAAACTACCCAAACTTATTTAACAATTCGTTTATAGACAAAGTGGCTGAAACATATCAATATTTTCCAGCAATCTGTTCATTGATTAGGTTTGTCCGCATTATTTCCGCAGTGAATAATCAAACGTGAAAGCAAATAACCACAAATGTGTAATGCTCTTGGATAATATTGTATTCATTCACGTTCCCTGTTTGTTAGATTCATGCGCATTATGGTCACATTATCCTGGGATTGATTGGGTCTGTTGAAGTGAAATAACGATGAATGCTAGTCTGGCAGATGTCACATGAGTTAATCTGTGTGTTGTTGATTACTGCACATGATGTATCCATTTGCAGCGAATTGTAAGAAATTTGTAAGATTTCCACGTGTGATTGTGTACTTTATCATGGTCACATACATTGTACATCTCCATAAACTAACTAACTTTGATGTATGATTTTTATCTTTATATCTTTATATTTGCGAAAAGGATGATTTTAAAAAAGGCTTTGATTATTTGTAATCTCATTAACTAGGCAATATAGCGAAGTGAAATTGAAAATTTTTGCTTTTGTAAACGTCTTACATGACGCTTCAAATAATTATTGTCAAAAGAAGTGCATTATATGCTTCTCTTATATAGAGAATACTAAACGACGTCCCGTTTCATAACATATTTATGAAACGAGTGAATGGGTTGGTATTTAACGAGCGAAAGCGAGTTAAATACCTACTCCATTCACGAGTTTCATAAAAATGTTATGAAACGGGACCGAGTTTAGTATTTTATTTATTTAATGTGTAATAACATTGTAGATTTATTAAACAGCGATATCTTCAACGGGAGAGTAATAAATTACTTTTATAACTGACTTAAACCATAACGACACAAACCAGAGAGTCGTTTACCTTCACAGAATGAAGAAACCAATTAGGCTTGAATTACTAAAACTGGCATTTAAACCCACAAAACAAATTGCTTGCATCAATTGACGAACCTCTCTCATTATAATAATTTTCATTCTAACAATAACTTGGTAATTACATGGCCACTTATATAACTTTTATATTAACAAGGTTGGCAGTCCATCAGAGTGGTTCTATTTCTACTGTACAATAAACCTGAGACTTTTAACTTGACCTTTGTGAAATGCTAAACGAACAATTTTGCATAACCAGTTGGCTATTAACTTAAACTTATAAGATATTCAGAAGACAGTTACGGTGGATATCTTAGGCAACCAATATACATGGATAAAACAATTCCAGACCTCAAAAGGTCTTCTTAAGCTTTTAGTAGAGGGATTGATATTTTATTTCAGCCGTGAATCTTTTATATAGGTTCACTATGACCATAAATGTAACACTTAACACGTCCGATATGGATCCCCAACAATATTAGTCATTAACCTTCAATTACTCTGTACTCTACAGACAAACTTACGTTACACTTATTGGCAATATGATACTGAATATAAATGGAATGTCACATCATCTTCTATGATAAGTTCAAAGAGAATCAAGGGCCAACAAGTCGGAGTGTAGTGATCAGATAGGAATCTTTGTATCAGAGAAGAAGCTTAATTCCACCAACAACAATCAGTGGTTTCTCATTAAAGCTAATGTCTTCATTTCGACAACTCATGAAAAAGTCTTCAGGATCCAAATGGGAAAGATATGTCATATTGACATATGTCCGATGACCAAAATAAAACTCATTCAGGTTAATATATATCTTTCAGCTCAATATCAAACTACTCTTATATTAAAGGCATTGACTGCATGCAGTTAAGTTCCTTTATCATATCCAATACATAGAGGATATCTGTCTTTTCTTGACTAATACCATGTTTATCTCATCGAGTGAGGCAGAAAGTTTATATTTAACTTTTCTACCTCACGAGATGAGATAAACATTGTATGTGTCAAAAATTGACAGATATTCTATTTATTATATGATGAAATCCTTCTAATTACGTCAAAAGAGGCCAATTTCATGTTGAGCGGCTGCTTGGAAGAGACCGTCACCGCGGTAACAGTGTGACGTCGTATGAGAATTCATGACGTCAGACCAATGTTACATGACGTCAAACTCTTGAACTTGACGTCATTCGAGTGGTGATAAAGGTTATCACCACTCAGTAGAGTCACGATAAAGGTTATCGCCACTGTAGCAAGATAGAGGGTTTATTTCACTGATAGAACAGAGTATCTCACTCTCAATCATATAATAAATTTATGTTATTGTAATTATTATGAAAGATTGTTTATTATGTGACATGAATACAAGGATTCTCAAAAATACCAAATGAACATTTTATCGCATGTTCTATATGATATTTGAATTGATAGTATGCATATAATATTCCACCATCGTTTTCAGGGTACAACCAAATGATTCCCAAATTTCGTTTTGACTCCTCTCATGGCTGTAGCATTGCCCAAGCGGCTTCAAACATTAACTCAATCACTCACTAAATTTCGTATGGGTTATTTGCAGTTGCTGTAAAGTCAAGCATGAACTAGTTCCCCTGGTACTTTACCATGTCAATAATAACTAAGAAGTACTGATATTTTCTTTAAGAAACAGAATTACCCAATCATAACCCATTTTTTCCAAAGATTTAAGGTAAGTTGTTTCCACAATTTAAAGGAGATGGTGTAATTAAAACTGAAACTGTGTTCATTACCCGAAGCCGATATTATGACACCATCTAAACACGATAAAGAAACATTGCCGCAACAAGAAGTAAATAAGCCTATTGCAAGGGGTGAAGTATGCTAAATATCTTCAAACGTCTAAAGCCCATCGATTAGCTGTTGATCTGAAAAGCAGGAGACTAAATGGCGATGATTGTTTCAAATGATAGTTTACTTGACATGTTTCTAGACAAACCCATATGCCGATGAGCTTGTTAACATGCGAAAACCTCGTTCAGTTAATTGAATGAGCTCGTGAGGTCAATAATCGTTATGTGTTCTTGTCTAGATTGGCAATTTACCAGTGGATTGAACTGCATAGTGTAATACAACTCCGGGAAAGCATATGCTGCAATTTGTTTCTTTAACAACTGCTGCTGATTAAGAAATCGCTTTTGAAAGGGCATGATCAGCGTTCCATGTTACTATTGGTGTTCAGGAGCACGCGAACTGTGTCTGTTTCTTGATGATTAATGCAAACTGTTACGCTTGTTTTTACCATATAGTTTGTACCATATAGTAAGAAACCATATTGTTCATTGAACCATGAAACTAACGTCTGAATTTCATCCCATATACACTAAATGAGTTGATCATTATTGGTATATGTGTGACGAATGGGCGCCAATGTATGGACAGAGTTCTCACAGAAGCCATCAATTCTCATGAATAGATCAGTCTGTAGATTGTTGCTGAAACGGAGCAGGTGCTACCACTGTAACTAATCTCAATAAAACATTGAAACATTTTACTAACAGCTTAGTTGCTGCCGAATTACCGATGGAGGATTATAGCTTTCATCCACATCAAATCTCTTTTGAGGCAGAGCAGACACTTTATCTGAAGTCATAATGAAACTTTACTGAAAATCATTATGATACCTTTATAGAATCCTTATCTTAATTTTATGAAAGTCCCTGATTAAAGCAATAAAACGCTAAACTGCATGACAAAACGTATGCAATGTTATTTTTTACCATTGTTTGTTTTTTTCATGTTTCGCCTGTTAGATTCATGCATGAACTTATTCCGTTCTCCTTGATATTGTGTCTCTTCGAGTGTGATGGTAGTCAATGCTGTTGTGACAAATATCACATGAGCGGTACACCATGCGTGGGTGAGTTTACATCTGCATTGTTTTCCTACAGTTAATAAGGAAGTGTTTAACACATTTAACACTGTGTAAAAAAAGTATTTCTTTGTTGCAAACATCACTTGTTAAAGTGTAGACAGTAGTCAGAATTTAGATTTTCAAAATACATTTTAAAATGCAAAATTGCTTAAAATGTCATTGAGTGCAAAGTCCATACCGTTTGACGACTGAGCGATAGATCTAAAGAGTCTTTACGTAACTGACTTGGCAAAAGTGACTGTGAAGATCTTGATTCTAAAATATTTTATACCTGACTTTCGCTTAGGTCTTTTCACTTACCAAACGTCATCACAGGACCAACGTGTCCATTGCCTTCATCTAATCCATAATAATAATGTACATACTTATATTGCGCCTTTTCCACGTCCTAAGACATGCTCAAAGCGCTACATTATTACCCCGATGGAGTGTACTTTCACAGCTGCTACTAAGCGCTAATCACAACCACGTAGGTCAGTACATCCAATTTTCAGGTATCCATTTTAACAGCTGGGTGGACTGAGTGCAATGTGGATGAAGTGCCTTGCCCAGGGACACAACACAGGGTGAGACCCAAGTCACAAAGTTTTGGTGTCTCAATATCTATTTGTATCATTTCAGTTGATTTTTCTTTGTGAGGGATAATTTATCAAACAACACAATTTTCTTAACTTAACATAACTACAATTGTTTTCATATATAATTCAATATATTGAACAAACTATGATAAAACATTTGCTAGCTCAGCATGCCAAGGCTGGAGGACATAGAGAAATTGATTCACAGCATGGTATTCAGGGAAAGCTTTGTGTATATGTGTCAGAATGTCACTTCTCATAAATAGTTGTTATAGTTTTGAAACTCAAAATGTTTAGACAATAATTGCCTTCATTATTTCATGATAGATAAACTGTCACTTGCAGATAGTTAGGATAACAATAAACTAGATATTTGTAAAGCACTATTTTCGTAGTCTGTGCTCAAAAACGCTAAAGGCATGTGAATAGTTCCTGTTGGTATGGTATGATAATGCCATTTACCATACAATGGATAGTGTTCTCGGCATAATAAAGCCAACGGATATTTTCGATATCCGTTCGGGTCATATACGGATAGAGATGCAAATATCAAAGGTCAAGGTCGGAACTACTTTTGATAATTCCGACGACGTCACAAGCGTTAATATTTTGAACTCCTTTGGTAACGGGGAGAGACATGAAAATATAAATTATACACTGCATAGAGAATAATTTAAGAACAATCAACAAAACTGTATGGTTCTTTAGTCATATGTATGACTTAGCAGTGCAAAAACACTGCCATCGTGAGTTGAATGGACCGACCGAACAACTTTTCTCACAGGTACCAAAGGCAGATTCATGTGTATATATATAAACACTTCATTTACCGTTCTTCAGTGTTCTTTACTTTAGGCTTGTTTAGTTAGGATTAGAGACTGCACGGCCTATCTTCTAGTTTATCTCATCGTTTATGCGTAACGCAAGCTGCCGTTGCAACTAAGCCGAAGGGAAGCAACCCTTGCCCCTTATAGTGAGTTAGACTCACCCTAATTGTTACTGGAAGGTGATAGAACGTGTGTTCGAATCCATCAAAGACACGTTTAAATGTTTGTTATAGTACTTTGAAATATCAAAACGTTGGAGTTGTGACTTAATGACTTGCACGGTATCTAAAGGCATTTATAAGGAGGAATTATATTTTGTCAATTCACAGTCGCAGCCATTACACCGTTCATTTGCATATATCAATGGCGCATCTTTTAAAACGATGTCAACTATCAAAATGGTATCATCAAGCTTTTTTGTCGAATAAGATTTAAAATGACATTGTATGATAAAGAAGGTATCATGCTCGTGTGTTTTGGGATCGTAAATATCCTGCATTAGGAATAAAGACTATGTATTTAGCTCCCCAAGGCTCGCAAAATACAATGTTTATTCCTAATGCAGGATATTTACGATCCCAAAATACACTCTCATGATAACCTCTATGCATATGTGAGAGACAAGATATAAGCTCAAGTTTTGGTAGCCTTTTTAGCAATTTATCCTGGCATCTGACAAGTAATCAGTAACATTATCTTTGTTTAAGTCACGTTGAACAAAATTCAAACACATCAAACAATAAAAATACTATACATTTCTGAAGTTATACAAATCAAGGATCACAAGTGTGAAAAGTTTATTTGAAAATTTACAGGCAATGTTAGGTCTGCGTTAAATCTGTTTTCAAAGACGCATCAAACATCAAAATTGACAAAAAATTCCTTTGAAGCAATGTTACATTAATATTTGATAAAGGCTAAATACCAAAAGAGCAAAGAACATATTTGGTGTAATCTTAATATATAGCTAACGCGCATGACGCCAACACATACGTACACATTGATGGTAAGCAGCCTATTGATTTCAACTACATGTGAACTTGAACACAAGTATCAACAGTTTTTGAAGACGGAAAGTTTATTCGAACCAAATGGAAAGAAACAGTAAACAGTTGAAACGGTAAATGTGTACACACTAAAAAGTCTGAAGGTAGTCTTAATGCTAATTACAGTATTGAAAAGGTAAGTTTAAACGTGAATTTGTTTACAATGGAAATGAATAAATAGAATACAGATCAGGTGGTACCTCTGTCACCAATCTCAATAAACACTGAACATTTCCCAAGAGTGACGCTTTTGCTGAATCGTGGTAGAATAATGCCTAAACACACAAACATAGAGACAAATATTCAAATTCAAAACTGAATACAAGATTTGATTGTATATGTAGCTCTAGAATGCTGCCTGTTACATATTTACACATCATTGAATCACAAACTCGCGTCTTGTCACAATAACATAGTTGAAAGGGACTACATTAGTACTATTTCATTTTAGTGTCTTATCTAAAATCAAACATACATTGTTTTGGAAGTCATCCATTTGTAATGAAATTGGTTGATATAGATATATTTTGAAAAAAAGTATTTTATTTTCTTTCATGGTTACAGCTTACATTTAACTTACAACTTACACAAAAACAAGTGTTTGCGACTATAATGGCCACCGCTGAATTCGTTTTAAGCTTTTTCAATTTAGTAGGCAGCAGGCTCTCTATTTATATAATATAAATGTGACATAGTTATAATGGCCAGGAATTATCTACTCGCACACGTTCCATAAGAGTGTCATTTTCTGCATTACCAAAACTATGCAGTCAATCTGCAATGTCATTCGATTACGTGCAACAAGGAGTTTCAAAGCGGTCAAAATGCTGTAGTGGCCTTGAAAATAAGATCAAGGTCACCCAATTTACATCATAATTCACATCATGTAGGCTCACGACAAGTTTAAAGTCTTTAACTGCAAGGGTTCATGAGATATTGAGCTATGAGTTTCAAAGTCGTCACAGTGCCATAGTGACCTAGACAATACGGTCACCAAAATCAAGATGTTCTTATAATTATCAACACGCACATTTATACAACTTACATTTACTTTACAGAATTGCTGTAAAACACATAATACAATCTCTAACAGCATTGACATTTTGTTTCTTTTCTGAATTAGCCGTTTCAAATAAACATTTTGTAAAGTGTTATGAATTCCTCGGAGAAAAAAACTAAATTTTCTATTTATGGTTTATTTTCATGTTTTCCCAATACTGATGATCCCTGTTCTTGATCATTCCTGATGTATCAAAACATAACAGGTTTGAATAGGGTAAATATTTCTGGTGACACGATGTCCAAGAAAGCAGGATGATAATTATATTCATAAGTTCTTATCATTTACTGCCCACATAAAGCTGATATCATGTGGAGTACCTAAAACGTTGAAACGTAATTGGAAATTAAAATTGGTAAAATTCAACTATTAAGACAACAAACATGAGAATTTAAAAAAACCTTTAGTCTTCGACAAAAATGAATTGCTAGCCTCAGGTGATATGTTCTGTCAATTCTCGTCATGTATTCCACACGACCATTCAAGTTTCTCTACCGTAAATGTTGACAATGTTTTCAGTTCAGTAGTTAGTTTGCATTCTGTCAATAGTTTATAATACACATAGGGAAAACCTCTCCCTAATGGTATTTGCATAAGACACTGTTTGCACATCTTTCAAATATCCTTTTAGGAAGAACTGTTGTATTTGATGACATGTTTAGAGTAAACTTAACCATGGTCAGGACAAATCCATATCCATTTTAAATGACATTTGAGAATTTTCCTAAATATATAATCCTCTATGCAGATTCTTACCATGCAATTATCAGACTCTGTCATGGACCATTAAAGAGATTTACATTGTACATTCAGATACAAACATTTATCAATTTCCAACATTGAGATTATCATATTTTGACCCTGGAAATACCTTATTTCAATGAGGTTTATATAACTTGCGCTCGCCAGGCTTCCCCAATTGTCAAATCTGACTTTACTATCAATAATTAATGCGTAACATCACCTCAACCACACGTGCCTTTATCCTCTAACGAATCTGCGTCAGGTTTATGAATCTATTGATTTCCTTTGGAAGAAAATCAGGCCAAGAGCAGATTATGTTTGTTGTGAGCAAATGTCACCACCATGATGATCCTTGCCATGTGTTATCAATCAATTTCTCATGATATTGACACAAGTGGCACTTCTTATTCTTATTCTCATCAAAATATATAAGTGTCAAGGACTTGCAGTATGGATCGAAAACAAGACCTTTAATCATTTAGAGGAGGGGATAATTACAAATCATGATTGATATGATGTTGATGTCAGTGCACGTGAGGAGGATAATTTCTGGCAAGAGAATTCAACAACGATATTGCTATAATTTAAACATTTAAAAAATACTGAACGACAACTTTTTCTATGACTCTCTGATCAAAGTAACAACATGTTTTCGCGACTGCGTAAAGCTGATTCTAGTTAAATCAATGAAACATCACTAGGTTTGAATGTATTTCGAGTTTTATCGAAAGGTCCTTCACTCTGTGTGCATCGCTGTGTAAGATAAACAAAAGGCAATGTATCATCTTCTTCTTTGTTTGTTACCTAATAAAGACATATGCATGTCTTTTTTGAAAATTGCAAACGGTTCAAAATCAAATGACAACTGTTGCTGGTGTGTCTTACAGAAGATGGGTAAATGATTATTTATCAAATCCCTTTATGCGACAAAAACGCCTAAAACACCACAAATTAAACCATACATATTACAAACGCTAGCCCTTGTTACAAGAACTTTTCCTGCTTTTCTTATCGTCAAAGTACGGACAAGATGTTGTGATACAAGAGAAATTTAAAGCATGTAAGCACTGGTCTACTCTTATCCAAAACCATAAAAGCACTGGATTATTCTTCACCAAGACCATAAAAATGTTGGTCTATTCTTCACACATTTTCTGAAATGCTTATATGTGCTGCTGATGTAGCCATTTTTATGACTTTATATAGGGCAGCTAGGAATAGTTTTAATATGAATGTCTGGGGAAAAACAACTGTTGACTCATGCCTAATATTCAAAGTGACAAACTAATAATGATGATGATATTTACTTTGATTGTACGTTGTATTAGAAATGTTTTTATGTAAGCAGTATACTTATCTCAAACTCATATTTTTCTTCTTTGTTTTGGAGTTTTCTGATTTGTATTTAGTTTCTTTTAAACTTCAGATTATATGGGTTTCTGCATTATCTCAAAATTCGTAATAAATTTTGTTTATGAATAAGAAAAATCGTGCATGTCATCTTAAAGGCTCACACGATTTGTCAGTCTGTTTACAAAAGGAGAGTGTAACTGGAAATTTTCGATAGTGTAAATATCATATTCTATTGATTATCCGAATAGGAAAGACATATTATGGAAGGAAATTTGCTGACACTCAACAAGTAAACAAAAGCTGTCCATGACCTTAATTGACCATAATGATCATTCATACATTATACCTAGACTGGATTGCTTACTGTCGAATTTAGGACATTGACTATTGTCTTACAATAAAATATGACATGATTAGCTATACATATGTCAGAGCACCCCAGGATGGATTGGTCACCTTTCAGTGAGCACGATTGTTGAATCACAAAAATGAATAAAAGAATACTCCTGCAATGGAAAGAAATCTGCAAATAAAAATTAACTAGTCATTGAAAATAACATTTGGATAGCCCATTGTAAGACAGCATGCTATATCCATTCAGATTTGAAAGAATGCAGTTCAATTGAGTGTTTATTTACAAGAGCAACAGTGTGTTGGTGCATGTTTTACACAGGAAGTGTTAAAGGTATCTCATGCATAAAACAAGACTTTACTTAACCAACTTGATTATTATTTATCATCATTATGGTGTTAACCAGTTAACTACATGTATTGTATCTTCCAAAAGGAATATGTGTTTTTTCAACATAAGGCTTCGATGTAAACTTAATCATTAAACCTTAAATACAGGATAATCTCATTTGTACAGGGATCATGTCCGATCATTTCTTAATTGTATATCGTATAATGAATTTTTGAAGAACAGTTTAACCAAAATGTTGCAATAGACACCGAAGAACATAAACTACATGCAAGAAACTTGACATTATTCTATTCACAATCTCAAAAGAAAGAGGCATGGAATAAAATAGCATGCAGTTAACATAGCAAAGTCAGACAAGACTAAAACCTCAATACTATGTTATAAACAATGTTATGCATAAGATATTACCTATGAGACCATATAGGGATATCAATATTACAGGGTATGTGATAAACCGCCCAACATTTCATAGTTTTCGATATGGCATTGTGTATTGAAGTTTTACTTCATTGAAATGCAACTATAAATATTATGTGATAAATTTAGAAGATGGAGCATATTAATGTTATCAACCTAGAGAGTTTCAGAAATGCATTGGCAGAATTTCGTCTTACGAACGTGGCTCTTGTTTGATGATAGGATAGTTTTGTCCTAGCTGATTTAGTCCATGTATTGCCATAAAATTGAGAAGGTCACATTCAATCCTTAATTGACATTTGGGAGGAAGGGGCTCGCGCTAATAGCAATGAAAGCAATTGATATGGTCTATGAATTAAGGTAGAGAGTAAATAGTACAAAAAAGTATTTTTTACTCTATTAGTAGAGGTCGATATGAATATCTATATATAACTCAAATAAATGTTTGACACACAGATGAATATTTTGATCAAAAGTTGTTAATGTTCTTTAAACAAACGTTGCATATGTTCCTGACAGTTCGTGTAGCCAGTTTGAGAGATCAAGTGACCAGCTGACAGACAAGAAAGATTGAAATTATCCGGAGTAGCTCCCCTGATTCTAAGGAGATTGTGTATACAAAACAAGGCCTATTCCTTAATTGTGTCACTTTCAAATGTTGATAGTTCATAAATATTAAACTTTATGATATGAAAGTACACGTTCCTTTAATTATTGTATCAGTTTTGTATTTTATCTGTCCTCTTCTGTCCATCTTGTTAAACGAATGTAAATGATATTTAATGTACATATTAGGGAGAGGGTTTTCTAAGTTGTATAACTTGTACCAAATCCTTTTCTGATGAATAAAATATGTTTAAACTAAAGTGCACATCACTTTCTTTCCTTGGGCTCAATATGATTACTTCCACATGTAAGGTTTTTTTCTCTAAGATCACATCATCAAGGACTTCAGTATTTATCCAGACGTTGAGCCAATATTTGAACGTTTTTGTTAGGCAGGAATTGAGATGAGCATCTGCTAGAATCTTTAAAGAAATATTTGCCATTTGACAAAAAGAAAAATGTCTGAAGGGTAATTCTAATACCTTTATAGTAAGGAAATAGTAAATATTGTTTGTATGAACTAAATAACCTTTACCAAATTATGTAATTAAATTACGATGTAGTTTTGATAAATTTATGACACATCTTTTTGCAAGTAGTCGTTTAAAATAGCACTTTATGATTCCAAGGAAAGATCAATTATTTCTGTTGTGGTTGGGAATTTATTAAGTATTTAACATTTTTTTATTTTTTCAAAAGTACTGAATTGATTAAGTTATGCTATGGTGCTTTAGAAAACAAATAGACAAATTTATTGACTTTTCTCTGAGTCTCGAAGTTTAGCTTTACCTAAAAGCAAAAACGAGGAGGATTTTCAGTATGGCACATGTAAAATAAAATTTGTCCTTTCAAGGGTATAAAGGTTTATGAAGTATATTTTGTGTAAATAATGTTTTAATCTTATAGTTACTTACCCTTCTCAACTACGATTTTATTCTCTGTTTCACTTCACGTGTTCTTGGTTTAGTAGCTAGTTTGCTATGTGTACATATTACATTAATAACATTCTCATGTTATTTGCATTTTTGATTATTGCACATCTACTAAACGTATCATATTAAGTATGAATATGTTAATGATGATGTTAAGATTTAATATTTAATTCTTGTTCTTGATATTGATAAATAAAGAATTATTTCTTTCTGATGAGATCCCCATTTCATGTCAACACCTAAAACATTCATCAATCAGGATCCTTCAGTTGGCATTTGAGACAGTATGACGCCATGGAATGCAGGAAAGAAACAAATACCATAACAGTAAAATTTAAAAAGAAAAGTAAGGGTACATTTTCTTGTACATTGGCATTATGTTGACAGTACACCATTATCGAGTCATTTATATTCTATATTAAATTTTCTTGTCTGTATCATTGTGTCACAATCAAGACAGTGTGACGCCATGGAATGCAGAAAATAAAAAAGTAAAAAGTAAAAAGAAAAGGTGTGTTTTCTGGTAATCAAATATTAATGTGATCTTGCATTAGGCGAGTATACAATAAGCTTCTTAGCCACCATATTCTAAGAATTTCTCATACATTTTCTTTTTTCAATTTTACTTAAAGGGGCAGTAGCATATTTTTAGGGGGAATAAAACGTGATGTCAGGAAAATGAAAATTAATGGTTCCAATTGAAAGACAATGTATTGAAACTATTTGGAGCAGTAATAATTCAATTACATAACGTAAAGTTTAGCCACGCGATTCGTTTTTCTTACACAAAATGAATTAAAGGTGTTCACAAAAAATGGCCGCCAATGGATTTTATGTGAATCTTCATGCTTTGTCCTCTGACTATGGATGATTGGCTTGGGTAATGAGATATTTGACACTATAAAAATAATTCATTTAGCATTAACTTACAATTATCAGTGAAAAATTAAAAATATAAAATTATCAAAAACGTGCTTCTGCCCCTTTAATAACATTCCTTTTAAACATACTTAGCTTTGAACATGTATATTACAAGTTTGTCATTTGACTCTCAAATTCCCCGGGATGTTATTGAATTATTTTGCACAAAGATGTTAGAATGCATGCCCATCAATCAAATTTTATTCCTGTGGATTCGACCACACACATTTAAATGCATCAACCATTTACGATTGTTTATGAAACGCAAATTTATAAAGTAAATGTAACAGAGACGGAATTGTCACATAAAAATGACTGTCCAATGAGGATTGACCTGTTTTCATTGGCCCTATTCAGAGGAATGCAAAATCCCTTTTACACTCCAACGGAAATACACTTTTCCTTAAATGATATTATATTTGAGAAACGAAAACAAATCTTAAAACACTTTTTAACAATGCAGGTAAGATCACTGTCATAATTGTGTTCATTGGTACAAAGGATGGCAAACGTTAACGTAATAAACCTGCATTTACTGATGATTCATGGCATGATAACACATGTATTTCCTAAGATCAAAGGGTGTTTTGGTTCAAGTACCCGAGGTGCCATGGGAATTACTTCGGAATTATTGTTTCCTGACATCAAAGAACACATGGGATGTAATTGCATTAAAATGTGATGATTTCATCAGAAACACAAGGGAGAGCAAAGGGAAATTCGTGATAACAAATGATTAAAATATGTTTGATAGTGGGTGTATCTACGATAATGTCTGCCTTCGGTCAGATGTAACCAACTGTAACTGTTTACTTCCATGGCAATATGTGAAATTTTTAATTTTATCAGAATGAAATTAGTTGAAATTAATTTATTGAAATATGATAAGTAACATTTATATTGTCTCTATATATACATACTGTATTGTATCATTTATATAGAATAGCTCGACGATGTTAGCTGCTTGTTTTCTCTATGCCATTTAATGGTAAGTTCAGTTATATACATTGTTAATTCTACATCAGTCAAGTCGGTAGATTTAGAGGTTATCACATTGTGCAGTATTTTGACCATAGAAACAGCTTTTATCATAAATAGATTTATAACTTTCATTTCATCATTTCAATGCCAGATAAAACTCAATTTTCAAACCTGACTTAACCTTTGTTCTCATAAGTTTTTGAGTTAGGCTTATGAATCAATTATTTTCCTCTCGAAGAAAGATTATAATTTGATGCACCACCCTGATCATCTATACCATAAGTTATCAAACCACGATAACTAAACATTCTCTATGCATACTATAACTTTGTCTTGAACCACTAAAGGCATTTAATGTTTGGGTAAGATACAAACATTGTTGATCTTCCATCATTTAGTAGATTAGGAAGTTTGTCACATTGTGCAGCATTTTGACCATAGACATACCTTTTTTTGTAATATAATTTTCATTCAACCATGACAATGCCATATTGCACCAAATTTCAAACCATACTGAGCCTTAGTGGCACTTCTTATGCTTATCATTCTCATTAGCAAATACAGTGTCAAGTATGGATCGCAAAAACAAATCTATAATCGTTTAGTGGATAGGGTTATTACAAATCATGATTGATTTGATGTTTAAGGACACGTAAGAATGATTATTTCTGACGAGAAAATGAAACCAATTCCAAAACTTGAGTCAACATTTAAATCATGCTGAAAGACTGCTATTTCTTTGACACTATGATCAAAGTAACAACATGTTTTCCTGACAGTATAGAACATACTTATCTAATAGTCCTTCACGTTTTGTGCACCCAAACTGAGTGTGTTTCAGTGATAGATATGATACAATAGGAATAAAATTTATATTATGCGAGCCTATGGCAAGCATAATACTAAGAAACATGAACCTAAACACTATTTAAATTAATCCTTACCTGCTTACTTGATTGTGAATTCATCTTTAAAAGAAATAAGATTAAATTGGGTGTTTAAATACCTGGAGGACTCTTTTCCTACAGGTTTTGCATGGGAAGTGCCAGAA
Organism: Steromphala cineraria; assembly: GCA_916613615.1. NCBI lineage: Eukaryota > Metazoa > Mollusca > Gastropoda > Trochida > Trochidae > Steromphala > Steromphala cineraria. Next base: position 2,485,310 of record OU744732.1, on the reverse strand, counting down.
GCTTGCTCAAGCGTAACGTATTACTCTACTTATACGGCATGCTGATAATTGAATGATCTGGTGCAGAAAGGAATCCATGTTTTTATGTAGAACCTTCAAGTTGTGTGCATCCATGTGTAAGAAAGGCAAGTCAATTGAATTAAATCCCTGGGAATTGATATGATTCCGATACGTGCAGTCATTCATGTAATCTCATTTAGGGATTTGTATCTGCTTCTGTTCGAAATTGATTGTCCCCGAACTTATTCTTCTAAGTGTATCATAACCTTATTTTCGGAAGCCGAAAAGATATTTTACACTTTCAAACAAGAAGAAAAAAAATCGACCTGTTTGACAAATTCAATGTTCATTGCAAATATTGGAAATAAGTTCGAAATAAGCTTGGTTTTTCGCAGTTGTTTTGCTTTTTTGGTTTTTATACGCTGGCATATTTGTAAGGGGTATTGAAACAGGACACAAACTAGGTTTATAGATTGAAAAGCCATACTTGTTCATACAAATACATCTTGAAGGTTATTCTTGACAAAGTGACACATTGAAACACATAGAAATCATGATACAAAAGTATACATCCAATTTCAATATTTTTATATGGTAATGCAGTGTACAGTCATTAGGATCATAGGGTATGTAAACATGTTCGGAGTGTGGTAATTTCTTTGAAATATAAAGGTAAATCCATGTTGATTTATATTTAGTAAAGTGTTATCACTTAGGAATAGAAAAATGGTATGGAGATTTATGCCAGACAGAATTGAGAATTTGATCTTCAAAACGTGTCTGCTGCGTTCTGCTAGTGACGGGATGGGATATATCTGTCCTTGAAGCCTTATGTGTCGTTAAGCCCATCTAATGATCACAAAAACTGAGATATTCACATTCTATTCTGTAGAAATATTAGAATGATTATGCAGCAAAAGCAATTACTTTCATTTCTAAATAACACACTTGGTAGACATTTTTCTGATTGATATAAATGAAGACTAAAGGATGGCTCGAAATATTTGAGGTTGTCAATTTAAATTTATGAAATGATAAAGCTACATAATTCAGCTTTAACCTTTCAGTATCTCTAAATGTAAATAAACAATAGAACCAATCGGTCAACTTTTATCTGGAAGCAGAAGAATTAATGTTGATGATAATTGCTACATTCCTCCACATGTTCCTAAACCGACCACCTATATCAGTTAACATGCAAGATCCTTGTTCAGTTGATTGGAGGAGCTGGAGAGGTCAATGACTGTTATTGGTCAAGGTAGACAATGTAGCCATGAATAAGACTATGCAATGTAAATAATGTAATTCAACTCTGTTGCAGTCATTTGTCCACCTATCGAGACATGTAGTAAGCCTTTTTAGTAATGATTATCACTTTTGTGTTAAACTAACTTGCATTCTTGGATGATATTGAATCTATTGCCCTTGAATATATTTACAACATATCCATATTGTTTACAATGAAAACATTAACATCAAATTTCAGCTGAGAAAAATGTCATAAAGACTTCCATTCATTTGTTTAAAATACAACGGTTCTGTCGAGGTCTCAATGATTTTTTCAGATATCACAATTTTATCAGATTTTAAAAAAATTTAGTAAATGCATGTGGTGGTTTGAACCATACACACTGGACAGTACATACTTGAAGAGATAGATTATTTTTAGATACATTTTATAGATCGTGTAACAAACCACATTACTTAGGATATAATGAAATAATGTAGTCCGTATAAAAGGTCTAAGATGATACATCCATTTAACCTTGTTGAACATTCTGCATAGAAAAGGGTGAACCGACAAATAATTTACGATGTGTTTTTAAGATTAACTACTGCTCTAGATAGACATTAAGCTCTTTTTTGTCTGTAATGAAACATTTTCAAAATCCTTAAATTTAAAGATTAAGCGTATTAATGTTCAATGGCTCTATACAACTTCTAAATAAATGATCGGTAGCATTAATGGTTACCTTTGTTCCTTTTTAAATAGTTTGTAATCGAGGAAGATGATGTCCTTGGGCAAAGTGAAAACATAATCAAATATTAATGCTACAACTTGGAATTTGATTTAAAGAACAATGAAAAATAAAGGACGCTTGTGGGGATTTATCAAAATAAATATGGATTATATTACACCTTAATCAGAAGATGGGTCTAAAAACGAGTATGATGTAAAATGGTTTAATATGCCTGGAAAGAATCTGAATTTCAAGAATATTTAAATCATTAGAATGTTGTATTGTTATCAATAGCCATCTTTGCTACAATTACAAGTATCATATCATTAAGATTCCTAGTAATTAAGTAACAAAAGTGATAAACAAACTTTAGTAAATAGAGAAATAGAAAATAATGTGTTTGTGATGTTTTTGTGTGCGTTGTTATTTTTCTTGATAAGATCAATCAGTTCAATCGAATGAAAATGTAATTTTCAAACACACAACATGGATACAAATAAACAAGCTGTGGTCAGGAACTTAAAGTTTACAATGTAAACAAACAACATATGTGGCAAGAAAACAACAGACAAGACAGAATAGGGTTAATCTGATATTTTGCTATAAGTTGATCACTTTAAAGGTGCTGATAAAATTTGTTCATTTTGTTGGGGAATATTTAGTTTGTTGTTTCCACATTTTGACCTGATGGCAAGCGTGTCCTTCGGAAATAGACAAGAGAACAGCAAGATCAACAACACTTCACTTTATAAGTAATCTTTTCAGTAACATCCTTTAAGATATCAGTTATACTGGCTATTTCATTTCGGAATTAAACTAATCATTACATAACCTTCAACGATTTGACCTGCTAGCAAGCGTGTCCTGCAGATATAGACAGGAAGTCAGTAAGATCAGCATCATTGTAGAACACTTCAGGTGACCGATGATAATTAGGAATCCTTACAGATACATCCTTCAAGACATTCAAGTATCATGCTGATAATTGGCAGCTCAAGCCTCAAACCAAGTCGTTATCACAGCGGGTTCTATCTTCTAGTAAATATGTTACGGAGAGCAAATTAACACTATCATTCTTTGTAACCTTGCTCTTGAGCGAATTCATTAGCGTCGTTCTAATAGTTGTCCATTAGCATTTTCTAAATTACATTTATATATGTGCAACTATTCTCGTAGGTATGTTTTTGACAACATGAAGCCCTAAAACAGTCATAACGGAATAAATGAGTACTAAAACACTTTACAAAGCTCATGGTTTTAGGATTCGATAATAGTTCAAATATTTCATAAATTTACGCATAAACATTATTTTCAAATTAATAAACTTTATACCGCTTTAGAAACAATTGTTTTCTATTTCAAATCTTAAACTATCAGATGTCTAATATTCTCATTTTAAAAAAAAAGAATTATTTTCTGTAAGGCTTGTTTTAATGTTTGCTCTAAATATTAACGGTTTGAAGTGTAACGAGAAGACTTAAACAAGGACATTAACGCACATGAATCAGTTGTCTACTGATTAAGTGGTTAAGTTACTGGTTTACCTTAAAACTGATTTGAATGAAAACTAAGATAACTTTAACACGATTTATTACTGTGAATATGTGTTATTGTTGACGTGCCATAACTTAATACCTCACATGAATCTTAGATATCAGATCGATTTGTACAAACTGTGGTGTTTACTTTCTTGTGCCTTGTTTGATTTAGATAATCAAATAGATATTACAAAATTGTGTAGATTACGAACTGTGTATTTTGTGTATATATAAAAGCAACTGAAAATGAAAAGGTGTTCGTTTTCCGGAAGTTCGAAACCCATCACCGTTGCAATCATCAGAAAAGGAGTTCAACAATACAACACGTCTGAATAAGTTTAATGACAGCTGAAGTTACGATTTTTGGGGATGAGTTGCAAAAATTTTTAATGATGGCTTAGTTAACTGCCATCAAAGTCATTTTTTACACTTTGCATTCTGAGATTTTGTCCGTCATCAAATCTTCATCCAGTCGAGTTGATCTTTTATCACAAGGGCAATTCTAACCAAAATCGTTCCACGCTTCATTGCAATTAATACTACATGACAGCGAATACATGCCATGTCATTTCCCATAAATTTTGATTTAACATGGAGACAACATCTCTTAGGTTCAGTGCTCAAATACGAATCTTTGCATTATCAAAGAAGCTTTATTTCTGCTACAATCAGCATCGTGTTTCCCTTTTTAGCGTTTGTATTCTCTGGAACAGCTCATGAAGCCCTTAGAATCCAATTTGATATTGTGTGCCACATTGACCTATGTTTCAATATATCTTATCACTCTTTAAATGTGAAAGATTTATATTTACGAACAAGAGTTTCACTTTTGTTCATCATACCCCATATATACAGTACATATCGAAAAATAGAATTTTTCCATTACATTTTCCTTACGTGATTGTACACATGTAATTTGATATAGGGCAAACTGACCGAGGTTCGGACAGTGTTCCGATCCAAATATTTTCAACGATTGCGCTGTCAAATATTATCTAAAGAAAATTAGTTTAAGCAAACTTTGTTATTATCATAAGTCATATATACATGTTTATTATAAAACATTGCAAATTTGATTGAACATTACCTTTACATAACGGTTTTAGTTATGTATAGCTGCTCGCCCGAGGTTCGGACAGTACCACCCTATTTGCTCGTTATACACACAGGCTTAATATGTTCATCAAAATGTTTCCTATTATCACAAAACGTGCATTTAGTTATCTATGTACAATAATATAACAGTTAACAATTAATATTTTAATTACACACGTCATTATTTCCGATGATAAATATCCGGCAACTCCCGCTTTCGTAGCTTGAATTTTATGACGTCACAATGGCATTTGCAAGCTCTGACACAAAAAAATTGTATAAGCTAAACCAAATGTTTTCAAAGTAAAATGTTTCGTCATTTATGTTGCTAGATTGTTTCTATTTGTTTCCTAGGCATTTTTTGGACAAATTGTTAATACTACAAATTCCTATAACGATAATTGTTTAGTGTCCGAACCATGATCATAACCGTCCGAACCAAGGTCATTTTGAGATATTTTTAAAAAATCCTGATATTTCCTACCAAAATACCTCTAAATTGCAAATGTCAATAACAGTTTGATTGTATAGTACTTTCTCTTTCAACATAAATATAATCTATTATACTTTGGCGCTCCCTACTTTTCCTCAACTTAGAGTAAACATTGACATGCAAACAACATTACATAACAGTTTTCAAATTAAAACAAATATTTAATTAATTTATCTCAATCTCTTTTTGTTTTGTGAACATAATACAATTTGCATTGTATCTGAAAACTACAGTAAAAGCTTATTATTTAAAAAAAGAATTGAATAAAATTATTTTAAATATTTCATTGCTTAAACATTTCACACAGGTTTTAAGATTGATTTAAAAACACTTCTCAGCACAAACGTATTCAAGACTTTAGATCAATGAAAGACTTATTGTTGGAAAATGATTACAACTGCAATTTCAGTGCGAGTTTAATCTTATCCGTCAATGGTACATGTCCTTATTGATTTCATACCAGCAAACTCCTATTTGATTACACCCCGTCAGGACATATCTAGAACTTGTCAGGATTGATTGATCGGCCAATACAGCTTCCAATACCATCAAAATGATACAATGAATATTCAAATTTGAATCTCAAGTCAATTGCTGAATTCATCTATTTCATCCAGTTAACCATCTTGGCTTTTGATTTGAGAAAAAATAAAATTTAAGCCATAACTTATTTCTTTATATAAATGATTTAAAACTATATTATTATATCAACATAAAGGTCTGACAAATACATAATTATAAAAACTACCTTTGTACCATCTTATTATATTATATTATCTACGATCAAACATATACCCTTAAAAAAAAGAAACGCATAGTATATTTTGAAAATTTTAAACTTCTGTAAAAATAAATATAACACTAAAACTGTCATATTTGTTCTCTGAACGTAATCCTTACATGATTATTTACCACTTTTGTGCAAAAACGGAGACATTTCAGCGATTTTGATTTTAAAAGAAGAAATTGAATTTTTTTTTTAAAACCTCTGCTTAGGAAACTCTGTTAAGCAAAAACGTCATGTAGAAAGCATAAAAGCATGTGGAACTAATAACTAACAATAGGTAAATATGGTTTTAATTTATTTATTCTTTTAACATGAAAAAAGGATAAAATTAAACAATGTCAAAGTGGAGAAAATAGGAAACATCACTGTACGTCAAATTAAAACTTCAGTTTCAAAATCTGCTCTCATTTTAAATTAGAATTATCATTAGGGCACAATATTTAGTCATATTTAATCGTTTCCTCCAGGCCCATTTTCGACTAAATGAAGCCAATATTTGTGAGAGTAAGAGTGCTATCAAAGCCAAAAGTATCTTCATCCGTGTCAAGCACTTGCGTCATCGTCTTCCCTCAGCAATACAGATTACATAAAAGATACATGTTTTGTGAAAAAAAAGTTGACAAAACTTTAGGGAGCATTTTCCCTGACGTGGATATTCGACTAAGAGAGCTAGTTATCGGCCCTGTTTTGAGAAACTTCAAAATGTTCAATCGCCGTCAAAGGTGTTTTAAAACCCGGAGGATTGATTTTTTAATCTTTAGTAAAGTCTGCTTTGGTGATCAACCTCACTATCATCCAAAATTGTGAAATGAAAAACAGCGTTTCTCAGTATTGTTTACTTTCTGAAAATCTAAATTTGGCCTATATTTTTATTTGAAAGGTCAACAAAGTTGGTTGAGAGGGTGTTATAAAGTATGATTTTATAATAAGCACGCAAGATCTGCTTATTTCGTTGTTTTGACAGCTAGTCTTAACATCAACAACATTCACGAACGTCAAATGCAATAGGTTTTTGGGGAGAGTTAGGGGGAGTTTTCAAGCATGAGAGCGTTCAAAAACATACAGAACTCCGCTTGGTCTACGTCTATGTCAAGATCAAGGTCAAAATCCTGCACTTACTCCCTCAAACACAAGATCAAAACCCCTTTAGAACATAAATGTTATGAACTTTATAAACGTGCACGTCAACGTCATATTACGTTTTGGACACTTCAACATCGATCAATCACAATACAGGAAGGGTGAAGCAGAATTCTGTAAAGGAGACATTTTTACCTTTTGCATTCATTGCCAGAAATATGTCAATCAAGAATTGCTCTATATTATAACAAAACAATAAACTGGCTTTAGCGCCAAATTTTGGATAAATAACACACAAGAACACACTAAAAACTGATGTCAACGTGTTTGCCAACACCTTGTCTACAGCCTTGTTGAATTTCACTTTCTTACCATTGAAATTATGTGATATTTATGCTCTCAACTAAATGATAACATATTCTAGGAAAAATTATTCATGCGTTTCTTTTTTTGAAGAGTATACATTGCTTTGGAAGTCATCCATTTGTACTGAAATTGTTTGATATAGATATATTTTGAAAAAAGGTATATGATTTTCTTTCATGGTTACAGCTTACATTTAACTTTCAACTTACAAGTGTTTGCGACTATAATGGCCACCGCTTGTACTAAATTCGTTTTAAGCTGTTTCAATTTAGTAGGCAGCAGGCTCTCTATTTATATAAAATAAATGTGACATAGTTATAATGGCCAGGAAATATCTACTCGTACACGTTGCATAAGAGTGTCATTATCTGCATTACCAAAAATATGCAGTCAATCTGCAATGGCGATTCAATTATGTGCAACAAAGAGTTTCGAAGTGCTGTAGTGGCCTTGAAAATAAGATCAAGGTCACCTAATCTACTAGTGTCTGTGTATTCACATCATGTAAGCTCAGATCAAGTTTAAAGACTTTAAGTGCAAGGGTTCATGAGATAGTGAGCTATGAGTTTTAAAGTTGTCACAGTGCCATAGTGACCTTGAAAAATAAGGTCACCAAAATCAAAATGTTTTTATAATTATCAACACGCACATTTATATAGCTCAAATTTACCTTAGAAAATTGCTGTAAAACACATAATAATATCTCTAACAGCATTGATATTTTGTTTCTTTTCTGAATTAGCTGTTTCAAATAAACATTTTGTAAAGTGTTATTAATTCATCGGAGAAAATATCTACAGAAATGGCACTATACCATTAATTGTTAAATAATCATACAGTCTTAAATAGCTAATCCGTTTTTTTGTCATCTTGTTTCGGGTTGATACAAAACTGTCAATCAATTATGTATATAATTTGAAACAACTAATAAGTCTTACCTCACATAGACTGGTTAAATGTATTAGTCTACTGATTCCCTCTGAACCATAATGAGGCCAAGAACAGATTATGGTAATTGTAAGCAAATATTAAAAGTTTAAATTTTAAACGTTATCATTAATAATGTTTGCATCAACATAGAATCACATTTGCACAAACATGTAACAGAATATCTTAAAACAAATTCATATATCTTAATCTATGTGCAACTGTGAAATGAACAATGACAAGTATTTACAATTGATCTAACGGGTATGATATTTATCTGTCTGACCTTGTAAATCAAATGATCTGTCTATTACTACTTTGCCACAAATGTTTTGCTTTTGAGGCTAGGTAGTTGAGGTTAGTTTATCTAGTTTAAATATTTGAAATAATATGTCTCTCTCATGTTAACGTCAAAAACTAAATTTTCTATTTATGATTTATTTTCCTGTTTTCCCAATACTGATGATCCCTGTTCTTGATCATTCGTGATGTATCAAAACATAAGAGATTTAAATGGGGTACATATTTCTGGCGGCACGATGTCCAAGAAAGCAGGATGATAATTATATTCAAAGACTGATAAAAATCTTTCGAATATGATTCTCCATAAAGACGATATTATCATTTACTGCCCACATAAAGCTGATATCATGTGGAGATACATATTAAGTACCTAAAACGTTGAAAACATAATTAGAAACTAAATTTGGTAAAATTCAACTATAAAGACAACAAACATGAGAATTTAAAAACAAACCTTTAGTCTTCGACAAAAATGAAATGCTAGCCTCAGGTGATATTTTCTGTCAATTCTCGTCATGTATTTCACACGAACATTCAAGTTTCTCTACCGTAAATGTTGACAATGTTTTCAGTTCAGTAGTTAGTTTGCATTCTGTCAATATTTCATAATACACATAGGGAAAACCTCTCCCTAATGGTATTTGCATAAGATACTGTTTGCACATCTTTCAAATATCCTTTTAGGAAGAATTGTTGTATTTGATGACATGTTTAGAGTAAACTTTACTATGGTCAGGACAAATCCATATCCATTTTAAATGACATTTGAGAATTTTCCTCAAAATATAATCCTCTATGCAGATTCTTACCATATAATTATCAGACTCTGTCATGGACCATTAAAGAGATTTACCTTGTACATTCAGATACAAACATTTATCAATTTCCAACATTGAGATTATCATATTTTGACCCTGGAAATACCTTATGAGGTTTATATAACTTGCGCTCGCCAGGCTTCCCCAATTGTCAAATCTGACTTTACTAACAATAATTAATGCTAAACATCACCTCAACCACACGTGCCTTTATCCTCTAACGAATCTGCGTCAGGCTTATGAATCTATTGATTTCCTCTGGAAGAAAATCAGGCCAAGAGCAGATTATGTTTGTTGTGATCCTTGCCATGTGTTATCAATCAATTTCTCATGATATTTACACAAGTGGCACTTCTTATTCTTATTCTCATCAAAATATATAAGTGTCAAGGACTTGCAGTATGGATCGAAAACAAGACCTTTAATCATTTAGAGGAGGGGATAATTACAAATTATGATTGATATGATGTTGATGTCAGTGCACGTGAGGAGGATAATTTCTGGCAAGAGAATTCAACAACGATATTGCTATAATTTAAACATTTAAAAAATACTGAACGACAACTTTTCCTATGACTCTCTGATCAAAGTAACAACATGTTTTCGTGACTTTTAAAGCTGATTCTAGTTAAACCAATGAAACTTCACTAGGTTTGGATGTATTTCGAATTTTATCGAAAGGTCCTTCACTCTGTGTGCATCGCTGTGTAAGATATACAAAAGGCAATGTATCATCTTCTTCTTTGTTTGTTACCTAGTAAAGACATATGTATGTCTTTTTTGAAAATTGCAAACGGTTCAAAATCAAATGACAACTGTTGGTGGTGTGTCTCACAGAAGATGGGTAAATGATTATTTATCAAATCCCTTTATGTGATAAAAACGCCTAAAACACCACAAATTAAACCATACATATTACAAACGCTAGCCCTTGTTACAAGAACTTTTCCTGCTTTTTTTATCGTCAAAGTACGGACAAGATGTTGTGATACAAGAGAAATTTAAACCATGAAAGCACTGGTCTACTCTTATCCAAAACCATAAAAGCACTGGATTATTCTTCACCAAGACCATAAAAATGTTGGTCTATTCTTCACACATTTTCTGAAATGCTTATATGTGCTGCTGATGTAGCCATTTTTATGACTTTATATAGGGCAGCTCGGAATAGTTTAAATATGAATGTCTGGGAAAAAACAACTGTTGACTCATGCCTAATATTCGAAGTGACAAATTAATAATGATAATGATATTTACTTTGATTGTACGTTGAATTAGAAATGTTTTTATGTAAGCAGTATACTTATCTCAAACTCATATTTTTCTTCTTTGTTTTGGAGTTTTCCGATTTGTATTTAGTTTCTTTTAAACTTCAGATTATATGGGTTTCTGCATTATCTCAAAATTCGTAATAAATTTTTTTTATGAATAAGAAAAATCGTGCATGTCATCTTAAAGGCTCACACGATTTGTCAGTCCGTTTTCAAAAGGAGAGTGTAACTGGAAATTTTCGATGGTGTAAATATCATATTCTATTGATTATCCGAATAGGAAAGACAGATTATGGAAGTAAATTTGCGGACACTCAACAAGTAAACAAAAGCTGTCCATGACCTTAATTGACCATAATGATCAATTCATACATTAGACCTAGACTGGATTGCTTACTGTCGAATTTAGGACATTGACTATTGTCTTACAATAAAATATGACATGATTAGCTATAAATATGTCAGAGCACCCCAGGATGGATTGGTCACTTTTCAGTGAGCACGATTGTTGAATCACAAAAATGAATAAAAGAATACTCCTGCAATGGAAAGAAATCTGCAAATAAAAATTAACTAGTCATTGAAAATAACATTTGGATAGCCCATTGTAAGACAGCATGCTATATCCATTCAGATTTGAAAGAATGCAGTTCAATTGAGTGTTTATTTACAAGAGCAACAGTGTGTTGGTGCATGTTTTACACAGGAAGTGTTAAAGGTATCTCATGCATAAAACAAGACTTTACTTAACCAACTTGATTATTATTTATTATCATTATGGTGTTATGTGTATCTTCCAAAAGGAATATGTGTTTTTCAACATAAGGCTTCGATGTAAACTTAATCATTAAACCTTAAATACAGGATAATCTCATTTGTACAGGGATCAGGTCCGATCATTTCTTAATTGTATATCATATAATGAATTTTTGAAGAACAGTTTAACTAAAATGTTGCAATAGACACCGAAGAACATAAACTACATGCAAGAAACAGGACATTATCATATGCACATACTTCAATATCAAAGGAAAGAAGAATACAAAAATAGCAGTTAGAATAGCAAAGTCAGACAAGACTAAAACCTCATTACTATGTTGTAAACAAAGTTACGCATGAGCAATTACCTTATCCTAACATTAGAGTAATGAGTGTACCAAACGACCATATATGGATATCAATATTACAGGGTATGTGATAAACCGCCCAACATAGCATAGTTTTCTAATATGGAATCGTGTAATGAATTATTACTTCATTGAAATGCAACTATAAATCTTATGTGATAAATTTAGTAGATGGAGCATATTGATGTTATCAACCTAGAGAGTTTCAGAAATGCATTGGCAGAATTTCGTCTTACAAACGTTGCTCTGGTTTGATGATTGGTTAGTTTTGTCCTAGCTGATTTAGTCCATGTATTGCCATAGAATTGAGAAGGTCACATTCAATCCTTAGTTAACATTTGGGAGGAAGGGGCTCGCGCTAATAGCAATGAAAGCAATTGATATGGTCTATGAATTAAGGTAGAGAGTAAATAGTACACACATGATTTGTTACTCTATTAGTAGAGGTCGATATGAATATCTATATATAACTTTAATAAATGTTTGACACACAGATGAATGTTTTGATCAAAAGTTGTTAATGTTCTTTAAACACACGTTGCATATGCTCCTGACAGTTCGTGTAGCTAGTTTGAGAGATCAAGTGAGCAGCTGACAGAAAAGAAAGCTATCAAGATTGAAATTATTCGGAGTAGTTCCTCTGATTCTAAGGAGATTGTCTATCCAAAACTAGGCCTATTCCTTAATTGTGTCACTTTCAAATGTTGATAGTTCATAAATATTAAGCTGTATGATGTGAAAGTACACGTTCCTTTAATTATTGTATCAGTTTTGTATTTTATCTGTTCTCTTCTGTCCATCTTGTTAAACGAATGCAAATAATATTTAATGTACATATTAGGGAGAGGGTTTTCTAAGTTGTATAACTTGTACCCAATCCTTTTTTGATGAATAAAATATGTTTAAACTAAAGTGCACATCACTTTCTTTCCTTGGGCTAAATATGATTACCTTCAAATGTAAAGTATTTTCTCTAAGATCACATCATCAAGGACTTCAGTATTTATCCAGACGTTGAGCCAATATTTGAAAGTTTTTGTTAGGCAGGAATTGAGATGAGCATCTGCTAGGAGCTTTAAAGAAATATTTGCCATTCGACAAAAAGAAAATGTCTGAAGGGTAATTCTAATACCTTTATAGTAAGGAAATAGTAAATATTGTTTGTATGAAGTAAGTAACCTTTACCAAATTATGTAATTTAATTACGATGTAGTTTTGATAATTTAATAACACATCTTTTTGCAAGAAATCGTATAAAATAGTACTTTATGATTCCAAGGAAAGGTTAATTATTTCTGTTGTGGTTGGGAATTATCTGATTAAGTATTTAACGTATTTTTATTTTTTTAAAATTACCGAATTGAATTATTCTATGGTGCTTTAGAAAACCAAATATACATGTATTGACTTTTCTCTGAGTCTTGAAGTTTAGCTTTACCTAAAAGCAAAAACGGGGAGGATTTATAGTATGGCACGTGTAAAAGAAAACTTGTCCTTTAAAGGGTATACAGGTTTATGACATACATTTTGTGTAAATAATGTTTTAGTCTTATAGTTACATACCCTTCTCGACTGAGATTTTATGCAGGAAAGAAAAAAGTAACAAGAAAAGAAGGTGTGTTTTTTTGTATTCAAATATTAATGTGATCTTGCATTAGGCGAGTACACAATAAGCTTATTAGCCACCATATTCTAAGAATATCTCATACATTATCTATTTTTCAATGTTACTTAATAACATTTCTCTTAAACATACTTAGCTTTGAACATGTATATTATAAGTTTGTCCTTTGACTCCCAAACTCCCCAGGATGTTCTTGAATTATTTGCACAAAGATGTTAGTATGCATGCCCATTTATCAAATTCTATTCATGTGCATTTGACCACACACATTAAATGCATCAACCATTTACGATTGTTCATGAAACGCAAATTTATAAAGTAATTGAAACAGAGAAAGAATTGTCACATAAAAATGACTACACTCCCAAAAGAAATACACTTTTCCTTAAATGATATTATATTTGAGAAACGAAAACAAATCTAAAAACACTTTTTAACAATACAGGTAAGATCACTGTCAGAATTGTTTCCATTGGTACAAAGACCGGCAAACGTTAACTTAAAAAACATGCATTAACTGATGATTCTTTGAATGATATCACATGTATTTCCTACGATCAAGGGGTGTTTTTGTTCAAGTACCCGAGGTGCCATGGGAATTACTTCGGATTTATTGTTTCCTTACATCAAAGAACTCATGGGATGTAATTGCATTAAAATGTGATGATTTCATCAGACACATCAGGGAGAGCAAAGGGAAATTCGTGATATCAAATGATTAAAATATGTTTGATAGTGGGCTTATCTATGATAATGTCTGCCTTCGGTCAGATGTCACCAACTGTAACTGTTTACTTTCATGGCAATATGTCAAATGTTTAGTTTTATCAGAATGACATTAGTTGAAATTAATTGATTGAAATATGAAAAGTAACCTTTATATTGTCTCTATATATACATACTGTATTGTATCATTTATATAGGATAGCTCGACCATGTTAGCTGCTTGTTTTCTCTATGCCATTTAATGGTAAGTTCAGATATATACATTGTTAATTCTACATCAGTCAAGTCGGTAGATTAGGTAGGTTATCACATTGTGCTGCATTTTGACCATAGAAAAAAGCTTTTATCGTTAATAGTTTTATAACTTTCATTTCACCATATCAATGCCAGATTAAGCTCTATGTTCAAACCTGACTAAACCTTTGTTCTCCTCAGTATCTGAGTCAGGTTTATCAATTGATTTCCTCTCGAGGAAAATTAGGCAGATTATGATTTGATGCACCACCCTTATCATCTATACCATAAGTTATCAAACCATGATAACTAAACTTTCTAACTTTGTCTTGAGCCATTAATGGTATTTAATGGTTAGATAAGATAAAAACATTGTTGATCTTATATTATTCAGTATATTAGGAAGGTTATCACATTGTGAAGCATTTTGACCATAGACATACCTTTGTTTTCAAATAAAATTTTCATTCCACCATGACAATGCCACATTGCACCAAATTTTAAGCTATACTGAACCTTTTTTGGGTTTGGAATCTTAGCCAAACCCTGATAATTACAAAAGTGGCACTTCTTATGCTAATCATTCTCATTAGCAAATACAGTGTCAAGTATGAATCGCCAAAACAATTCTATTATCATTTAGTGGATAGGATAATTACAAATCATGATGTTTAAGGACACGAAAGAATGATTATTTCTGACAAGAAAATGAAACCAATTCCAAAACTTGAGTCAACATTTAAATCATGCTGAAAGACTGCTATTTCTTTGACACTATGATCAAAGTAACAACATGTTTTCCTGACAGTATAGAACATACATATCTAATAGTCCTTCACGTTTTGTGCACCAAAACTGTGTTTCAGTGATAGTTATGATACAATAGGAATATAATTTATATTATGCGAGCCTATGGCTAGCATAATACTAGGAAACATGAACCTTAAAACTATTTAAATTAATCCTTACCTGCTTACTTGATTCTGAATTCATCTTTAAAAGAAATAAGATTAAATTGGATGTTTAAATACCTGGAGGACTCTTTTCCTACAGGTTTTGCATGGGAAGTGCCAGAAGCTTGCTCAAGCGTAACGTATTACTCTACTTATACGGCATGCTGATAATTGAATGATCTGGCGCAGAAAGGAATCTGTGTAGAACCTTCAAGTTGTGTGCATCCATGTGTAAGAAAGGCAAGTCAATTGAATTAAGTCCCTGGGAATTGATATGATTCCAGTACATGCAGTCATTCGTGTAATCTCAATTAGGGATTTGCTTCTGCTTCTGTTCGAAATTGATTGTCCCCGAACTAATTCTTCTATTATAACAGAAACGTTATTTTCGGAATCCGAAAAGATCTTTTACACTTTCAAACAAGAAGAAAAAATCGACCTGTTTGACAAATTCAATGTTCATTGCAAATATTGGAAATAAGTTTGAAATAAGCTTGGTTTTTCACAGTTGTTTTGCTTTTTTTGATTTTTATACGCTGCCATATATGTAAGCGGTATTGAAACAGAATACAAACTAGGTTTATATATTGAAATGTCATACATGTACATACTGATGGATCTTGAAGGTTATTCTGGACAAAGTAACACATAGACAAATGGTATGGAGATTTATGCCAGACAGAATTAAGAATTTGATCTTCAAAACGTGTCTGCTGCGTTCTGCTAGTGACGGGATGGGATATATCTGTCCTTGAAGCCTTATGTGTCGTTAAGCCCATTTAATGATCACAACACAAAACACTGAGATATTCACATTCTATTCTGTAGAAATATTAGAATGATTATGCAGCAAAAGCAATTACTTTCATTTCTAAATAACACACTTGGTAGACATTTTTCTGATTGATATAAATGAAGACTAAAAGGATGGCCCATTTTGTTTACTTTTTGGATCGAAATATTTGAGGTTGTCAATTTAAATTTATGACGTGATAACGCTACATAATTCAGCAAATAAACAGTAAAACCCATCGGTCAACGTTTTATCTGGAAAGCAGAAGTTTAAATGTTGATGATATTTTCAATTGATACTTTCCTCAACATGTTTCTAAACCGACCACCTATATCAGTAAGCTGTTAACATGCAAGATCCTTGTTCAGTTGATTGGAGGAGCTGGAGAGGTCTATGACCTATATTGGGGATGTAGTCATGGATGGGACTATGTAATGTAAATAATGTAATTCAACTATGTTGCAGTAATTTGTCCACCTATCGAACTACTCCTGATTAAGACAATTGTGATATTGGCATGTGTTACAAAGGAGGTGTTAAATTTTACTTGTCCCTTTGGCAAATTGGAAGTTTAACTTTCATGCGGTAATCAAACAGATGCCTACAATATAAAAAACACTTGGTAGACATTTTAGTGATTGATATTAATGAAGACTAAAACAGTTGAAATAAACCAGCAGGGAAAATATTACAGTGTTTAAGGATGGCCCATTTTTGTTTACTTTTTGGGTCGAAATATTTGAGGTTGTCAATTTAAATTTATGACGTGATAACGCTACATAGTTCAGCTTTAACCTTTCAGTATCTCTTAATGCAAATAAACAATAAAACCCGTCGGTCAACGTTTTATCTGGAAAGCAGAAGACTAAATGTTGATGATGTTTTCAATTGATACTTTCCTCAACATGTTCCTAAACCGACCACCTATATCAGTTAACATGCAAGATCCTTGTTCAGTTGATTGGAGGAGCTGGAGAGGTCAATGACTGTTATTGGTCAAGGTAGACAATGTAGCCATGAATAAGACTATGTAATGTAAATAATGTAATTCAACTCTGTTGCAGTAATTTGTCAACCTATCAAACAACTCCTGATTAAGACAATTATGATTTTGGCATGTGTTACAAAGGAGGTGTTAAATTGTACTTGTCTCTTCGGCAAATTTGAAGTTTAACTTTCATGCAGTAATCAAACAGATGCCTACAATATAAAAAATAAATCACCTTACTTGAGTACTCACCGCATCAAAGCTCCTTATAACTTTTCTGAAGACATGTAGTAAGCCTTTTTAGTAATGATTATCACTTTTGTGTTAAACTAACTTGCATTCTTGGATGATATTGAATCTATTGCCCTTGAATATATTCACAACATATCCATATTGTTTACAATGAAAATATTAACATCAAATTTCAGCTGAGAAAAATGTCATAAAGATTTCCATTCACTTGTTGGAAATACAACGGTGTTGTGAGGTCTCAATAATTTTCAGATATCACATTTTTATCGAAATTTAAGTTAATGTTTGTGACGTTTTGAACCATACACACAGGACAAATACATACTTGAAGAGATATATTATTTTTAGATTTATGTTATGGATCCTGTAACAAACCACATTACTTAGTATATAATAACATAATGTAGTCTGTATAAAAAGTCTAAGATGACACACCCATTTAACCTTGTTGAAAATTCTTCATAGAAAAGGATGGTTACCTTTGTTCCTTATTTGAATAGTTTGTAATCGAGGAAGATGATGTCCTTGGGCAAACTGAAAACATAATCAAATATTGATGCTACAATTTGGAATTTGATTTAAAGAAAAATGAAAAATAAAGGACGCTTATGGGGATTTAAGAAAAAGATGTATTATATTACACCTTAATCAGAAGATTATGAGTATGATGTAAAATGGTTTAATATGCATGGAAAGAATCTGAATTTCAAGAATATTTAAATCATTAGAATGTTGTATTGTCATCAATAGCCATCTTTGCTACAATTACAATTACCATATCATTTAGTGATAAACAAACTTTAGTAAATAAAGAAATAGAAAATCATGTTTATGTGATGTTTTTGTATGCGTTGTTATTTTTCAGTTTAATCGAATGAAAATGTAATTTTCAAACACACAACATGGATATAAATAAACAAGCTGTGGTCAGGAACTCAAAGTTTACAATGTAAACAAACAACATATGTGGCAAGAAAACAACAGACAAGACAGAATAGGGTTAATCTGATATTTTGCTATAAGTTGATCACTTTAAAGGTGCTGATAAAATTTGTTCATTTTGTTGGGGAATATTTAGTTTGTCGTTTCCACATTTTGACCTGATGGCAAGCGTGTCCTTCGGAAATAGACAAGAGAACAGCAAGATCAACAACACTTCACTTTTTAAATTATCTTTTCAGTAACATCCTTCAAGATATCAGTTATACTGGCTATTTCATTTCGGAATTAAACTAATCATTACATAACCGTCAACGATTTGACCTGCTAGCAAGAGTGCCCTGCAGATATAGACAGGAGGTCAGTAAGATCAGGATCATTGTAGAACACTTCAGGTAATGATGATAATTAGGAATCCTTACAGATACATCCTTCAAGCTAGTCAAGTATAATGCTGGTAATTGGCAGTTTCAGCCTCGAACTAAGTCATTATCACAGCGGGTTCTATCTTCTACTTAATGTGTTACGGAGAGCCAAAGTTTGATTTTGTTAACATTATCATTTTCTTGTTACACCTACTCTTGAGCTTTTTTATTTGTTAGCCTCATGTCAACACTTGTCCTTTGCCATTGTCTTCATTACTTTTATGTAGCGTGCAATTATTCTTGGAGTAATGCCAATAATCATATATATGTCAACAATATTAACTTCTAAAAACCAGCATAACAGAACAATTGTGTACTTATTAACTTCACTCCACTCATCTTTTGAGGGTTTCATGATAGTTCATATATCTCACAAATTTAACAAATATAACTTGCGAAGTGTATATTTTGTGTATATATATAAAGCAACTTAAAATGAAATGGTGTATGTTTCTGGAAGTTTGTAACACATCAACACATAAAATTGTTGCAACGAACTTGTATTCAACAATAAAACATGTCTGAATCAGTTTACTGACAGCCTCACGCTGAAGTTACGAGGAGGAGTTGCAAAACAAAAGTTCAATTCCATCTAAATTGTCTTTAGGTGAAAAATCCTTAGAATTCTTCCTCATTCATTAAAATTTAAATTTGCTAAAAAATGCACACATGATAAAAATACGGTTTAAAAAACATGTCCCCTGCACAAAGTTATTTAAGAAATTAGTTTAAAGAAATATTAACATGGAACATGATAACAACTGCACCAAAATGCCAGTTTTATCTCATCTGCGAATGACTGTGTCAATGGTATATGCCCTTATTGATAACATACCAGCAAAGTCCTATTTGATTAAACCCTGTCAGGATATATCCAGTACATGTCAGGGATGATGGATCGATGTTCAATACTTGAAAATGATATCAATGAATACTCAAATTTCAATCTCACATCTCACGAATTCATCTATTTTATTTAGTTCACCAATCCTTGTAACCTTATTAATCGTGAGTGGTTTGAGAAAATATAAGCCATAAATTATTTCATCTTGTAATTCTTTGAACAATATCATTATATCAAGATTAAGATCTTACAAATGTGGTAATGATAAAACTGAATTGGTACCGTATTATTGTTGTATCTTTTTTAAGATCAAACATACACAAATAACGTTGACAACAAAGTTATAAATGAAACTGGGAAAATACAACTATAAAAACAACAAACATACAAATATATAAAAAAACTTTATTCTTTGACCAAAATGAGCTGCTTGCCCTAGGCCATATTTTTTCATACTTCTGGCATGTGATTAACACAAACACTCAGGTTTCACTACCGTAAATGTTGACCATGTTTTCAGTTCAGTAGTTAGTTTGCATTCTGTCAATATTTCATAATACACATAGGGAAAACCTCTCCCTAATGGTATTTGCGTAAAAAGCTGTTTGCACATCTTTCAAATCCTTTTAGGAAGACTTGTTGTTTTGATGACACTAAACTATGGTCAGGTCACTATAACTCTATAAACATTTTAAATGCCATTTGAACAATTTTCCTCAAAATATAATCCTTTATGCAGATTCTATTGATAATATTATTAAACTTTGTCATAAACCATTAATGGACTTAATATTGTACTTAAGATACAAACATTGTTCCATTTCCAACAGTCAGCAGAATAATGAGGCTAACACATTGTGCTGAATATTGACCATGGAAGTACCTTATTTTAATAAGGTTTATATAACTTGACAATGCCAGGCTTCACCAATTGTCAAATCTAACTTAAACATCAATAATTAATGCTAAATATCAACTCAACCACACGTCTTCCTTTTTCCTCTAACGAATTTGAGTCAAGCTTATGAATCTATTGATTTCCTTTGGCAGAAAATCAGGCCAAGAGCAGATAATGTTTATTGTGAGCAAATGTCACCACCCTGATGATCCTTGCCAAATGTTATCAATCAATTTTTCATGATGTTGACACAAGTGGCACTTCTTATTCTTATTCTCATCAAAATATATAAGTGTCAAGGACTTGCAGTATGGATCGAAAACAAGACCTTTAATCATTTAGAGGAGGGGATAATTACAAATCATGATTGATATGATGTTTCAGGGCATGTGAGAACGATTGTTTCTTGCAAAAAAATTAAACCATGAGATTGCTAGAAATAAACAAACATTTAGATGATATTGAACAACTACTATTTCTATGACTCTCTGATCAAAGTAACACGTGTTTACCTGACAGTGTAAAGGTGACGCCAGTTAATTCAATGAACACTCAACCGGTTAGGGTGGATGTCTAGCTATATCTAAAGTCCATTAACTCGGGGTGAATCCATGTGGAAGATATACAAAAACAATGTTTCATCTTCGTCTTTCGTTGTTACAGTGAAGATATATGCATGTCTTTTTTTGAAAATTGCAAGCAGTTCAAAATCAAGTGACAAGTGTTGCTAGTGTGTCTCACAGAAGATGTAAATGTCACATATCAAATCCCTTTATGTGATAAAAACACCTAACAGACCACGAATTAAACAATACCTATTATAAAAAGTAACGCTAGCCCTTGTCAGAACTATTCCTGCTTTTCTTATCATACGAATAAGATGTTATGATATGAGAGAAACCGAATAAGGACTGCTCTTTTCTTCACCGAAACCATAAAGGCACGAATCTTTTCTTCACTGAGACCATAAAGGCACGAATCTTATCTTCACTGAGACCAAAAAAGCACTTCACACAATTTCTGAAATACTTATATGTCCTGCTGATGTAGCCAATTTTGTGACTTCATTTACGTGAGCTAGGAATAGTTTTGATATGAATGTCTGGAAAAAACAACTACTTTTGACTCATGTTTAAGATATTCGAAGTGACAAATTAATAATGATAATGATTTTTACTTTGATTGGATCTTTGATTGGTTAAATACTGGTTGAATGTAATATAATGAAGTGTAATGAAAGCAGTAAACTGATCTCCTGTTTTTTCTTCGTTTGGTTGTTGTTGATGGTTTTGATTTGGTATTAAATTTCTTTCGAACTATGAACAGATCTTATGGGCTTTTGCATTATCTCAAAACTCGTAACAAAAGAAAATTCGTTATGAATATGAGAATGTCATGTCACCTGAAAGGTTCCAATCACATGATTTGTGATCTGTTTGCAAAAGGAGAGTGAAACTGGAAATTTCGATAGAGTAAATATCATGTTCCATTGATTATCTAAAAAGGACAGATTATTGGAGTAAATTTGCAGACACTCAACAAGTAAAAAAAAGCTGTCCATGACCTTAACTGACCATAATGATCTGTACTGTAGACCTAGACTTGATTGCTTACCGTTTACATCGAATTTAGGACATTGACTATTGTCGTACAAAAACATATGACAATTATTAGCTATAATTATGTTCGAGCATCCCAGGATGTATTCATCACCTTTCAGTGAGCACGAGTGTTGAATCACAACAATAGAATAAAGAATACTCTTGAAATGAAAAGACATCTGCAAATCAAAATTAGTTAGCCATTGAAAATAATATATGTAAAGCCCATTGTAACACAGCATGCTATACCCATTCAACTTTGACAAGAGAAATGGTGTGTTGAAAGCTCTCTCAAGCATAATACGAAACTTTAGTTAAACAACTTGTTTATGACTAAATTCATCATTATGTTGTGAATTAGTGAAATACATGTATTGTATCTGCCATAACGAATTTGTATTTTCCAACATAAGGTTTAATGTAAAATTAATCATAAAACCTTAAATACTGGATTATCTAATTTGTACAGGGATCATGTTCGATCATTTCTTAATTGTTTATTATATAATGATTTTTTGAAGAACAGTTAAACCTAAATGTTGCAATCGACACAAACTATATGCAAGAAACTTGACATGATTCTATGCACAATCTCAAAGGAAAGGGGCATGACATAAAATAGCATGCAGTTAACATAGCAAAGTCAGACAAGACTAAAACTTCAATAGCATGTTGTAAACAAAGTTATACATAAGATATTACCTTATCCTAACATTAGATAAAGTCCTGAGTATACCAAACGACCATATAGGGATATCAATATTACAGGGTATGTGATAAACCGCCCAACATTTCATAGTTTCGATATGGCATTGTGTATTGAAGTTTTACTTCATTGAAATGCAACTATAAATATTATGTGATAAATTTAGTAGATGGAACATATTAATGTTATCAACCTAGAGAGTTTCAGAAATGCATTGGCAGAATTTCGTCTTACGAACGTGGCTCTGGTTTGATGATAGGATAGTTTTGTCCTAGCTGATTTAGTCCATGTATTGCCATAGAATTGAGAAGGTCACATTCAATCCTTGACATAATTGACATTTGGGAGGAAGGGGCTGCCGCTAATAGCATTGAAAGCAATTGATATTATCTATAACATTAAGGTAGAGAGTAAATAGTACAAACATTATTTGTTACTCTATTAGTAGAGGTCGATATGAATATCTATATATAACTTTAATAAATGTTTGACACACAGATGAATATTTTGATCAAAAGTTGTTAATGTTCTTTAAACAAACGTTGCATATGCTCCTGACAGTTTGGTAGCCAGTTTGAGAGATCAAGTGACCAGCTGACCTACAAGAAAGATTGAAATTATTCGGAGTAGCTCCCCTGATTCTAAGGGGATTGAGTATACAAAACAAGGCCTATTCCTTAATTGTGTCACTTTCAAATGTTGATAGTTCATAAATATTAAACTTTATGATATGAAAGTACACGTTCCTTTAATTATTGTATCAGTTTTGTATTTTATCTGTTCTCTTCTGTCCATCTTGTTAAACGAATGCAAATAATATTTAATGTACATATTAGGGAGAGGGTTTTCAAAGTTGTATAACTTGTACCCAATCCTTTTCTGATGAATAAAATATGTTTAAACTAAAGTGCACATCACTTTCTTACCTTGGGCTCAATATGATTACTTCCACATGTAAGTTTTTTTTCTCTAAGATCACATCATCAAGGACTTCAGTATTTATCCAGACGTTGAGCCAATATTTGAACGTTTTTGTCAGGCAGGAATTGAGATGAGCATCTGCTAGGAGCTTTAAAGAAGCATTGCCATTCTCCAAAAAGAAAATGTCTGAAGGGTAATTCTAATACCTTTATAGTAAGGAAAAAGTAAATATTGTTTGTATGAAGTAAGTAACTTTTACCAAATTATGTAATTTAATTACGATGTAGTTTTGATAAATTTATAACACATCTTTTTGCAAGAAATCGTATAAAATAGTACTTTATGATTCCAAGGAAAGGTTAATTATTTCTGTTGTGATTAGGAATTGTCTGATTAAGTATTTAACGTATTTTTATTTTTTTTAAAGTACCGAATTGAATTATTCTATGGTGCTTTGGAAAACAAATAGACAAATATATTTACTTTTCTCTGAGTCTCGAAGTTTAGCTTTACCTAAAAGCAAAAACGGGGAGGATTTTTAGTATGGCACGTGTAAAAGAAAACTTGTCCTTTAATATAAAGGGTATAAAAATTTATGACATACATTTTGTGTAAATAATTTTTTAGTCTTATAGTTACATACCCTCTTCGACTGAGATTTTATTCTCTGTCTCACTTCACATGTTCTTGGTTTAGTAGCTAGTTTGCTATGTGTACATGTTGCATTTATAACATTCTCATGTTATTTCCATTTTGCTGATTGTACATTTACTAAATGCATCAGATATAAATATGTCAATGAAGATATTAAGATTTATTATTTAATTCCTGTTATTTCTTTCTGATGAGATCCCCATTTCTATAAACTCATTGTGTTACAATCAAGACAGTGTGACACCATGGAATGCAGGAAAGAAAAAAGTAACAAGAAAAGAAGGTGTGTTTTCTTGTATTCAAGTATTAATGTGATCTTGCATTAGGCGAGGACACCCTAAGCTTCTTAGTCACCATATTCAAAGAATATCTCATACATTATCTATTTTTCAATTTTATTTGATAACATTCCTTTTAAACATACATAGCTTTGAACATGTATATTACAAGTTTGTCATTTGACACCCAAACTCCCCGGGATGTTCTTGAATTATTTGCACAATGATGTTAGCATGCATGTCCATTAATCAAATTATATTCATGTGCATTCGACCACACACATTAAAATGCATCAACCATTTACGATTGTTCATGAAACGCAAATTTATGAAGTAAATGTAACAGAGAAAGAAATGTCAGATCAAAATAACTGTCAAATTAGGATTGACCTGTTTTCATTGGCCCTATTCAGAAGAATACAAGATCCCTTTTACACTCCAACGGGAATACACTTTTCCTTAAATGATATTATATTTAAGAAACGAAAAATTTTTTTTAGCAATACAGGTAAGATCACTGTCAGAATTGTGTTCATTGGTACAAAGGACGGCAAACGTTGACGTAATAAACATGCATTAACTGATGATTCATGGCATGATCACACATGTATTTCCTAACATCAAGGGGTGTTTTGGTTCAAGTACCCGAGGTGCCATGGGAATTACTTCGGAATTATTGTTTCCTGACATCAAAGAACTCATGGGATGGTTCATGTAATTGCATTAAAATGTGATGCTTTCATCAGAAACACCAGGGAAAGCAAAGGGATATTCGTGATATCAAATGATTAAAATATGTTGCAAAGTGGCTGTATCTACTATAATGTCTGCCTTCGGTCAGATGTAACCAACTGTAACTGTCATGACAAAATGTCAAATGTTTAATTTTATCAGAATGAATTAATTCAAATTAATAGATTGAAATATGATAAATATTGTCTCATTTATATAGGATAAAGCTCGACCATGTGAGCTGATTGTTATCTCTATGCCATTTAATGGTAAGTTCAGATATATACATTCATTATTCTACATCAGTCAAGTCGGTAGATAAGGGAGGTTATCACATTGTGCGGCATTTGACCATAGAAAAAACTTTCATCATTAATAGTTGTATTACTTTCATTTCACCATTTCAATGCCAGATTAAACTCAATTTTCTGCTCTCTGTTCTCCTCAGTATCTGAGTCAGGCTTATGAATCAATTATTTTCTTCTCGAAGAAAATCAGGCTAAAAGCAGATTATAATTTGGTGCACCACCTTGATCATATATACCATAAGTTATCATATCAATCCATGATAACTAAACAATCTCTATGAATACTATAGCTTTGTCTTGAACCACTAAAGGCATTTAATGTTAAGGTAAGATACAAACATTGTTTATCACATTGTGCAGCATTTTGACCATAGTCATACCTTTCTTAAAATATAATTTTCATTCAATCATGACAATGCCACCCAATTTCAAACCATACTTAACCTTTGTTCTCCTCGGAATCTTAGCCAAACCCTGATAAATACAGTAGCACTTCTTATGCTTATCATTCTCATTAGCAAATACAGTGTCAAGTATGGATCGCCAAAACAATTCTATAACCATTTAGTGGATAGGATAATTACAAATCATGATTGATTTGATGTTTAAAGACACGTGAGAATGATTATTTCTGACAAGAAAATGAAACCAATTCCAAAAATTGAGTCAACATTCAAATAATGCTGGAAGACTACTAGTCCTGGGACTCTCTGATCAAAGTAACAACATGTTTTCCTGACAGTATAAAATATACTTATCTAAAGGTCCTTCACTTTTTGTGCACTCAAACTGAGTGTGTTTCAGTATGATAGATATGATACAATAGGAATAACATGTATATTATGCGAGCCTATGGCAAGCATAATACTAGGAAACATGAACCCTAAAATTATTCTAATTAATCCTTACCTGCTTACTTGATTCTAAATTCATCTTTAAAAGAAATAAGATTAAATTGGGTGTTTAACTACCTGGAGGACTCTTTTCCTACAGGTTTTGCATGGGAAGTGCAAGAAGCTTACTCAAGCGTAAGGTATTACTCTACTTATACGGCATGCTGATAATTGAATGATCTGGTGCAGAAAGGAATCCATGTTTTTGTGTAGAACCTTCAAGTTGTGTGCATCCATGTGTAAGAAAGGCAAGTCAACTGAATTAAGTCCCTGGGAATTGATATGATTCCAGTACGTGCAGTCATTCATGTAATCTTATTTAGGGATTTATATATGCTTCCGTTCGAAATTGATTGTCCCCGAACTTATTCTTCTAAGTGTATCATAACAGAAACCTTATTTTATGTTTTACACTTTCAAACAATAAGAAACAAAATCGACCTCTTTCACAAATTCAATGTTCATTGCGAAAATTGAAAATAAGTTTGAAATAAGCTTGGATTTTCAAAGTTGTTTTGCTTTTTTTGTTTTTTATACGCTGCCACATTTGTAAGGGGTATTGAAACGGAACATAAACTAGGTTTATATATTGAAATGTCATACATGTACATACTGATGGATCTGGAATGTTATTCTGGAAAAATGACACATTGAAACACATAGACAAACTTAGATAATGATACAAGAGTATACATCCGATTTCAATATTTTTTATTTGGTAAGGCAGTGAACAATCATTAAGATCATAGGGTATGTTAACAATGTTTGGAGTGTGTCCATTTCTTTGAAATATAAAGGTAAATCAATGTTGATTTATAATTAGTAAAGTGTTATCCCTTAGGAATAGAAAAATGATATAGAGATTTGTGCGAGACAGAATTGAGAATTTGATCTTCAAAACGTGTCTGCTGCGTTCTGCTAGTGACGGGATGGGATATATCTGTCCTTGAAGCCTTATGTGTCGTTAAGCCCATTTAATGATCACAAAAACTGAGATATTCACATTCTATTCTGTAGAAATATTAGAATGATTATGCAGCAAAATCCATTACTTTCATTTCTAAATAACACACTTGGTAGACATTTTACTGATTGATATAAATGAAGACTAAAACGGTTGAAATAAACCAGTAGGGAAAATATTACCGTGTTTAAGGATGGCCCATTTTTGTTTACTTTTTGGGTCGAAATATTTGAGGTTGTCAATTTATGAAATGATAAGCTACATAATTCAGCTTTAACCTTTCAGTATCTCTTAATGCAAATAAACAATAGAACCAATCGGTCAACTTTTTATCTGGAAGCAGAAGAATTAATGTTGATGATAATTGCTACATTCCTCCACATGTTCCTAAACCGACCACCTATATCAGTTAACATGCAAGATCCTTGTTCAGTTGATTGGAGGAGCTGGAGAGGTCAATGACTGTTATTGGTCAAGGTAGACAATGTAGCCATGAATAAGACTATGTAATGTAAATAATGTAATTCAACTCTGTTGCAGTAATTTGTCAACCTATCAAACAACTCCTGATTAAGACAATTATGATTTTGGCATGTGTTACAAAGGAGGTGTTAAATTGTACTTGTCTCTTCGGCAAATTTGAAGTTTAACTTTCATGCAGTAATCAAACAGATGCCTACAATATAAAAAATAAATCATCTTACTTGAGTACTCATCGCTTCAAAGCTGCTTATTACATTTCTGAAGACATGTAGTAAGCCTTTTTAGTAATGATTATCACTTTTGTGTTAAACTAACTTGCATTCTTGGATGATATTGAATCTATTGCCCTTGAATATATTTACAACATATCCATATTGTTTACAATGAAAATATTAACATCAAATTTCTGCTGAGAAAAATGTCATAAAGACTTCCATTCATTTGTTTAAAATACAACGGTTCTGTTGAGGTCTCATTGATTTTTTTACATATCACATTTTTATCAGAATTTACAAAAATTTAGTAAATGTATGTGGTGGTTTGAACCATACACACAGGACAGATACATACTTGAAGAGATAGATTATTTTAAGATACATTTTATAGATCGTGTTACAAACCACATTACTTAGGATATAATAAAATAATGTAGTCCGTATAAAAGGTCTAAGGTGGCACCTCCATTTTACCTTGTTGAACATTCTGCATAGAAAAGGGTGAACCACCAAATAATTTACAATGTGTCTTAAAGATTTATATCGTTCTGCTCTAGATAGCAGATGATAGGACATTAAGCTCTTTTATGAAACATTTTCAAAATTCTGGAATTCAATGATTAAGCTTAATAATGTTCAATGGCCCTATAAAACTTTTAAATAAATGATCGGTAGCATTAATGGTTACCTTTGTTCCTTTTAATCATAGATTTTAGTCAATGAAGATAATGTCCTTGGGCAAAGTGAAAGCATAATCAAATATTAATGCTACAATTTGGGATTTGATTTAAAGAACAATGAAAAATAAAGGACGCTTGTGGGGATTTATGAACATAAAGATATTTCACCTTAATCAGAAGGTCTTAAAACTAGTATGATGTAAAATGATTTGGAAGATTGATTTCTGATCATCAAATTGGAAACCACTTTTATGCAGATGACTCCCAATTGATGAAACGCTTTGCTGTGGACAGAGAACACCAGGAAGCTGCATGCAATGATATGTCGTCATGTGTTGTCAGTGTCCAATCATGGATGACTGACAACAAGTTAAAACTAAATGCAGACAAGACAGAGGCCATTGTATTTTGCCCTCCTCAGAGACTCAAGAAGTGTTCAGTGGAGGGTTTTCGTCTTTGAGAGGAATTTATTCCCTTTTCACATCGTGTTAAAGATCTTGGTGTATATTTTGACTCTACTTTGACCATGGAAGATCACATCAGCTATCTATCCAAAGTCTGCCACTACCACACCAAGAACTTTGGTGCTATTAGACGTTTCTTATCAAGGGATGTCACAGAGACTCTCATGCGATCTCTCATTTCGTCTCGACTGGACTATTGTAATGGCTTATTATATGGCATTAAAAAAGATCAACTCCATCGTTTGCAGCGAATACAAAACACCGCAGCAAGGGTAGTAAGCAAAACAAAGCTTAGAGATCACATTCAACCAGTTCTCAAATCCCTTCATTTGCTGCGGGTAGAAGAGAGGATCCAGTTCAAAATTCTGTCTCTGACCTACCAATCTGTTCATAAAATTTCTCCGCCATACCTTCAGAACTTAACATCAGTCTACCAGCCCACACGAAACCTCCGCTCTGCTGATCAGCTTCTCCTCTGTGTTCCCCCCTACAAGTTGAAGTCATTTGGTGCCAGATCTTTCCAGCATGTTTCTTCTACCTTATGGAAGTCTCTTCCACGCTCGATAACTTTAAGCGATCTCTTAAGACATATCTTTTTGAAAGATATTGAACTCCTCCTTTGAACTCTTGTATGCGCTTAGAGCATGCCCCTGAGGTGTGGAGATCAGCGCTATACAAATATTCTCATTATTTTTATTATTACTTGATATGCATGAGAAGAGTCTGAATTTAAAAAAGATTTAAATCAATTATCAAATCATTGCAATTCCTAGTAATTAATTAGTTTTATTAATCACAGAAGTGATAAAACAATCTTTAGTAAATAAAGAGGTAGAAAATCATGTTCTTGTGATGTTTTTGTGTGCGTTTTTATTTCTCTTGATAAGATCAATCAGTTCAATCGAATGACATTTTTAAACACACAACATGGATGCAAATAAACAAGATGTGGTCAGGAACAAAATATGTGACAAGAAAACAACAAACCAGACATAATAGGATTAATTTGATATTTTGCTTTAAGTTGATCACTTAAAAGGTGCTGATAAAATTTGTTTACGAATAACGTAACTATTTTGTTGTGGAATATTTATTCTGTTGTTTGCACCATTTGACCTGATTGCAAGCTTGCCCTTCAGAAATAGACAAGAGAACAGCAAAATCAACATCATTAAACAACACTTCATTTTATGAGTAATCTTTTCAGTAACATCCTTCAAGATGTCAGTTATACTGGCTATTTCATTTCCGAATTATGCTAAACATTACAGAACCGTCAACGATTTGACCTGCTAGCAAGCTTGTCCTGCAGATATAGACAGGAGATCTGTAAGATCAACATCATAATAGAACTCTTCAGGTGACCAATGATAATTAGGAATCCATACAGATACATCCTTCAAGCTAGTCAAGTGTCATGCTGATAATTGGCAGCTTAAGCCTCGAACCAAGTCGTTATCACAGCGGGTTCTATCTTCTACTTAGTGTGATACTGGGAGCCAAAGTTTGTTTGTAACATTATCATTTTTTGTAACACCTACTCTTGAGCTTGTTTATTTGTTAGCCTCGTTCCAACACTTGTCCTTTGATATTTGCTTAATTACTTTATGTTACATGCAACATGCACGGAGTTATGCCAATAATCATACTTATTTAAGAAAATTTGAACCCCTACAAACAGCATTCGATAATAGTTCACATACTTCTCAAATTTAACAAATAAAACATAATCTTTTTAGAGATAAAGTTTATACTGCTTTAGAAAAAAAAAATTCTAAACGCCTCAAAACAGAAACGCAACCCCTGAAGTTTATGTATTTATTCTTTAGTTTTAGGAGATCATAGCACTGTAATTGATAAAGAAAGAATCAAGAAACTTTACAAATCGATAAACAAAGTAGACATGGTTAGACACATGATTGCCAAAGTCACCTCACTGAAACCAGTTCGTCAGTAGGGGGCGTTTTCATATCTCGTATGGGCACAAGAGCTTAAATCACTGCACGGCATATCCTCGGACAAGAACAAATCAGACTACGGATTCTCTCCTGGGGAATAGCTCTACACTCTTCCTGCAAGGCAACGGCGACTTGCTGAAAATGTCTGGGGCAGCGATGACGTTGACGTATGCGTCGATCTAGAGCATCCCACAGGTGTTTAATAGGGTTAAGATCTGGCGATTTGGACGGTCATGGCAAGACATTGACATTCAAATTCTGCAAACAGTTCATTGTTGAACGTGCAGTATTAGGACCAGCGTTGTCTTGTTGGAATATCTGTCTTTGTTGGTCAATAATTCGGAGATGGTGAGGCTGCAAAACGTTGGTTATATAACGTTGGGCTGTCATGTTTCCTAGAATGATCACCAAGTCTGATTTCTCGTTGCAGAAGATGGCTCCCCAAACCATTACACTGCCTCTACCAAATGTGTCAACTTGTCGGACGCATACGGGTGCAAAACGCTCATGACGTCTCCTGTACACACGCTGTCTTCCGTCTTGGCGGTGCAAAAGAACACGTCATTCATCTGAAAAACAGATGGGTCTCCAGTTTTGTAAGTTCCATATCGTCACGTTGTTGCACCAATTGAGTCGTTGTCGGCAATGTCGTACGTAGTACAAGTCTCATAACCGCTTTCTGGGCATGTAAACCTGCTTCTTTAAGACAGGTCGTTAAGATCGTTTGATCTGATACTCTCCTCAAACCTTTTATTTGTGTGCAATCACTGTAGGTAGGGCTTGCCGATTATGATGGGGATGCAGCCAAATGTTCCGATCCTGAATTGGGGTGGTGATTCTTGGCCTTCCACTTCTTGGATGTGCTTTGGTCGAATTTAAGTTGCTGTAGCGCCTCCAAAGTCGGGATATTGTTTTTTGTGAACATTTAGATGCCGAACCAGTCTAAGTAATCTAGCCTCAATATTATCCGTTTCACTCCTATACTGAGTCTAGAAAGGCCTAGTAGAGGGTCGCGTAAGCCGACGTATCAAATTGACCAATAGGAACTCATCTTACCAAGACACAATAGACTGTCTTTGCACGTAAATTGTTGGAGGGTCATCGGTCACAGAAAGGTCGGTTGACGCGACCCTCTACTAAGCCTTGATAGACTCAGTATAGGAGTGAAATGGATATTATTGAGGCTAGGTTTACAGACTTCCCATGGAGATATTTTGGTGGGCATCACTCAATCGTGGCATAATTGATACTTCTTTTCCGCAGCAAATAATCAAATGAAATACAGAAACACCCTGGCATCTATATACCTCAACATTGGCAGTCATTTTCATATTGCAAAGTCACAGGGACCATTTGGTGCGTTTTGACAAAATATGCAATAAAATACTCTTATCCATAAAAATGAAATTATTTGGATGTTAATTGTCATCAATAGCATGTAAAATATCAATAAATTTGAATAAAACATAGTTTTCATGAAACGTCTTTAGACAATTAACTTTTCAATATCTGAATATAGGGGTTGCAAATTCTTTTTGAGAGAGTTTATTTAAAATCTTAACCTATAAGACATCTCATATTCTCATTATTACAATGCAAGTTATTTTTTGTAAGGCCTTTTTATCTATGCATATGAATATTAACTGTTTTAATGAAAAGTCAAGCAATGCTTATTTGAAAGAGAAACACTTAAAACAAAGACATTAACACACATGAATCACTTGCCTCTACTGATTATGTGTAACAAGTTCCTGGTTTTGCTTGATTTTTGTGAACAGTAAGATAACATAACTCTTACTGTATTATGATTATTGTTATTGATGATTGGTTAATGAAATTTCCAAGATTAACCATTGTTTACATAAGTTTGCAAATACGTACATTGTCTAGCAAATTGATGCCATATGGTATTTCAACATTAATATAAATGTGATGTGATCTCCGATACTAAGAACACACATATAATGATTTAAACAAACATTCCCTCCGGTTTCCTCTAATAACACAACTCCCCTGATCAATGTATCACTCTTCACAGGACTAGCCTACATGACTCGATGCTGATGATATAACAGAAAAGAAAGGTTTCTCGTACTGACATGTATGTGAACCAAAGTTGTTACCAAACCAATACTAAACTGAGAAACACATGGTATTTCGTTAAGAAATTAATGTATCTCCATCGCCTGTTGTTTTATATACCTAGTACAATTCATTAGGTGAACTATTCTTGCATCATATTTGAAAACTTATTAATTTTTTGGAACAAAGAATCTTTTTGTTGTAAATATTCCATTGTTTAAAAATTGCGCACATGTTAAAAGATTGGTTTAAAAACACGTCCCTGCACAACATTATTCAAGAAATTAGATCAAAGAAACATGATTACAACTGCAGTTGAATGCCAGTTTTATCTCATCTGCAAGGACTGTGTCAATAGTACGTGCCCTTATTGATTACATACCAGCAAACTCCTATTTGATTAAACCCCGTCAGGATATATCCAGTTCATGTCAGTGATGATGGATCAACGTCCAATACTTAAAAATTATATCAATGAATACTCAAATTTCAATCCCACGTCAGTTACCATTTCATCTATTTTATTTAGTTAACCATATCTTTATTATTAATGGTGAGTGGTTTGAGAAAACCCAACTATAAGCCATAAATTAGTTCTTTGAATTATTTCATTATATCAACAAAAAGATCTGTAATGATAATAACTACATTGGTAGCGTATTATTATATTATCTTATTATTGATCAAACATACACACATAACTTTAACAAAAAAAGTTAGAAATAAAACTGGGTAAAATACAACTATAAAAACAACAAACTTAAATATTTCAAAAAAACTTTATTCTTTGACAAATATAAACTACTGGCCTCAGGTTATCTTTTCTGTAATAATTCTGTCATGTATTTCACTCAGGCTTCCCTACCGTACATGTTGATCATGTTTTCAGTTCAGTATTTAGTTTGCATTCCGTAAATATTTCCTAATACACACAGGGAAAACCTCTTCCTAATGGTATTTGCATGTTAAGAGTAAACTTAACTATGGTCAGGACAAATCCGTATCCATTTTAAATGGCATTGAGAATTTACCTCAAAATTAAATTCTCTATGCAGATTCTATCAATGCTATTATCAATAGGCAGTAGCACGTTTTTAGGGGAATGAAAGGTGATGTCAGGAAAATGAAAATAAATGGTTCCAATTGAAAGAGGATGTATTCAAACAAAATGAAGCAGCAATAAATCAAATATTTTATGTAAAATTCAGCCATGCGATTCCTGTTTCTTACACAAAATGAATTAGAGGTGTTCACACAAAAAATAGCAGCCAATGGACTGTGAATGTTTATAGGTCGTTCTTTAACTATGGATGGATGGTTTGTGTAATGGGATTTTTGACACTATCAAAATAATATATTAATCATTAACGTATAATTTTTAGGGGAAAATTAAAAATATAAGATGTTCAAGAAAACGTGCAACTGCAACTTTCAACTGTACTTTCAGATACAAACATTGTTCCCTTTCCAACAGTAAGCAGATTAATGAGGTGATCACATTGTACTGCATTTTGACCATGGAAGTACCTAATTTCTAATAAGGTTTATATAACTTGTGGTCGTCAATGACTTGCAAGGCTTCCCAATTGTCAAATCTGACTTAAACAGAAATAATGAATGCTAAATATCACCTCAACTAAATGCCTTCCTTTGTTCTCTCAAGAATCTGAGATAAGTTTATGAATCTATTGATTTTCTCTGGAAGAAAATCAGGCCAAGAGCAGATTATGTTTATTGTGAGCAAATGTCACCACCATGATGATCCTTGCCATGTGTTATCAATCAATTTATCACGATATTGACACACGTAGCACTCTTATTCTTGTCCGCAAATAAAGTGTCAAGGACTTGAAGCATAGATCGCAAACAAGAACTTTAACTTAATCATTTAGCGGATGGGATAATTACAAATCATGATTGAAATTATGTTTCAGGGCACGTGAGAACGATTATTTCTGGCAGGAAAATGCAACAACGATATTGCTAACATTATTAAAATACTGAACGACTTCTTTTCTTATGACTCTCTGATCAAAGTAACAACATGTTTTCCTGACAATGTAAAGCTGATTCTAGTTAAATCAATGAAAAATCACCCGGTTTGGATGCTTTTTTATGTTTATCTAAAGGTTCTTCACTCCGTGTGCGTCCATCAACTTCTTCTTTGTTTGTTACCTATTGAATACACATGCATGGGATTTTTTGAAAATTGCAAACGGTTGAAAATCAAGTGACCAGTGTTGCTGGTGTGTCTCACAAAAGATGGATACATGTCACTCATCACATTTTAAATTCTTTTATATGACAAAAAAAACTAAAACACCACAAATTAAATAATACATATTATAGATAGTAACTCAAGCCTTTGTTATCATAACTATCTCTGTTTTTTGTTATCAAAATACATGTACGGACAAGATGTTGTGATACGAGAGAAACCAAAACCCTAAAACCATTGGTCTATTCTTCACTGAGACCATGATGGCACTTTTACATCCTTTACACATTTTCTGAAATGTTCAAATGCTGCTGATGTTGCCAATTTTGTGACTCCATATTGAGATTGGAAGAGTTTTAATATGAATGTCTGGAAAAAACAAACTTTTGACTCATGCCTAAGATATTCGAAGTGACAAATAATGATACTGATGTTTACTTTGATTGGATCTTTGATAGGTTAAATGTTGGTTGAATGTAATGTAGTATAAAGAAAACAGTATACTGGTCCCAAACTCCTGATTTTTCTTCTTTTTGTTGTTGTTGATGTTTCTCATTTGATATTGAATTTCTTTAGAACTAGAAACTTTGAATAGATCATATGGGCGAACCATTATCTCAAAACTGGTAAAATACTTCCAATTTCCGGATATGAACATAATAAATCGTGCATGTCATCTTAAAGGTTCCAATCACGTGAGTTGTCAGTCTGTTTACAAAAGGACAGTGAAAGTAGAAACTTTCGATAGTGTAAATATCATGTTCCATTGATTATCCAAATAGGGAAGACAGATTATGGAAGTAAATTTGCAGACACTCAACAAGGAAACAAAAGTTGTCCATGACCTGAATTGACTATAATGATCAATTCCTACATAAGACCCAGTCTTGATTGCTTATCGTTTACATCCAATTAATAATGATAATAATAATAAGTCCGCTTATAATGCGCATATATCCAGGCTAGTTGCTCAAAGCACTACATATTATTACCTTAACGGATTTGTAATGTCGGTGCTGACGTTGTTTTAATTACCCGTTTACACAGCTGGGTGGACTGAGTGCAATGTAGATAAAGTGCCTTTTCCCAAGGACACAACACACAAGACTGTTGTCTTACAATGAAATATGACACTGACTAGCTATAAATATGTCAGTGCATTCCAGGATTTATTCATCACGCTTCAGTAAGCCCGATTGTCCAATCACAAAATAAAATACTCCTGAAATGAAAATACATTAGCAAATGAAAATGAAGTAGCCATTAAAATAACTTATGGCTAGCCCATTGTAACATAGCATGCTATATCCATTCAACTTTGAAAGAATGCAGTTCAATTGAGTGTTTCTTTACAAGAGCAATGGTGTGTTGGTGCATGTTTTTACATACATGTAGGTAGTGTTGACAGCTCTCTCAAGAATGAAACAAGACTTTAACATAACAGCTTGATTAGTATTTAAATATCTTGAACAGAAGTTGTTTTTCTAAGAGTCATTAACGTGTCAACTTCATTAAGTCACTTGAAATTGAACAAAAACGCCATTAGTATAATCCTAGTTAGGAGTCTAGATCTTGAGCTCTTTTACAACGTGTGTCGTGTAAAATCAATAATGTGTGATCAAACAAGGGTCCAGATTACCGAATTCTTTAAATTGGAAAAAAAACTATGAATATATTTTTCCTAACTTTACCTTTATCTGATGATGTAACATTCAATAACTTTTTATGCCACAATGACTTTACTCTTACTTAGATTGGTTGTATGTTTAACTTCATTTCAATCTATCTAAATCATAAATGAAGCCACATTGACACAAAGACACAAGTGTCAATTGAGACACTTTTAATGGAATGTGGAAAGGTAGGAGTGATTCAGGGCGCCTATTAGGCCAAATTTGACCTACAAGCGATCGTGCAATTTGTGTTGGAGAAAAACAAGCGAAGTAGTAGACAATAGTTATTGAGAAAAACTTCTATAGGTTAATTATCACCAAATCAAACATAAACGAAAGGAATTGTTATGTGGCTAATAATATAATTTGGGCGAAGACTTGCATATGAATTTATTCGTCCCAATTCATGCAAGTATGTTCATTTCAGATATTGCAAGATTCAATTTAAATAATTTCTTTTGTCTATTTGACTAAACCAGCAACATATGATTATAAGACTTTCAGAAAAGTTCTAGATTAACACTTTTATTATAGGAATATGCATTTTTTTGTCTCAGTTAACAATTATATTAATTCTGTATGTTGTTAATTAGTGAAGTACATGTTTCAGTGCTCCAGATAAGCTGCGTATCTGCGTATTTTACGCACTAAAATCGTTGAAAACGTAATTGATAAAAAAACTGAGAGTACAGATACGCAGACATTTACCTTAAAACCCAAAAGAATCAAAATACCATGCGTACTGTACGCAATAGTTTGTAAAATCTTGCGTACTGACGCATGAATTTGTCACGAATGGATATCAAAGCTCTACATCTGTGTTTGACACGTAAACCGATGCCTATCTGTTGTTTTAAGTTGCGGGGTATCCGGATGAGTAAGGAGCTCATAAAACTCTACAGTAGTGCTTGTTTGTATAAGCGATGCCTCCTCATTAATTTTAGTTGCATTACTGGAACCGTGTTAGGAGCTTGGTCGCCACATGTTTAAACATGGCACTGCCAGGCCGTGGTCGTAAATCTCCGAAAAATGATCAAAAGAATAAGCTTGATGGATATTTCCAGGCATTCAAAAGGCCAGAAAGCAAAACTAATTCAGCAAGTATTTGTAGGGAGATTCTTTCTGACATTATTGAGAATGTATGTCCTGAAAAACTCAAGCGTCGGCATACGGGTGACAAAGTCACACAGAAAACATTTAGTGAATGGAAAAAGAAATTTCCGTGGTTACTGCTCAATGAAACTGAAATGAATATGAGTTGTGATATTTGTAGAAAAATGAAAGTATCACTAAAGCTTACAAATGTGTGGGCAAGCCAAGGTACTAATAACATTCAGGTGTCCAGCATCACGCGACACAATGATAGTCTTGAACATAAACATGCCTGTCAACAGAGGCTCATTGAAACTGACAAGGAGAAATACGAAGGTGAAACTGAAATAAACATTTCTGTGAAAGATGTTTCAAGTGACGACTGCATATTATTTAACACTGTTTACTATGCAGCCAAATCAGATTTGCCATCAAGTAAAGTGAATGAATTGCTTGATTTGCAAAGACAAAATGGACTTTCAATTTTGTACAAGAATATAAGCTGGGATACAGTTTCAGACATCCAACAGTCAATTTGTAATATACTTACAACATCTGTAGTAGAAGATATTAACTCTTCACCTGTGTTTGGAATAATGCTTGATGAAAGCACAGACATTACTATTGATAAACGTTTGTCAGTATGTGTTCGATACATCAACAAACAGGGAGAGGATATTACAACGTTTCTGTCAAATACACACTTGGATGATGGGTGCGCCCACACTGTTGTGAATTGTGTTGTGTCACAGTTTGAGAAACATGGGATTACATTATCAAAATGTACTTCACTTGCCACGGACGGCGCAGCTGTAATGATGGGTAAACACACAGGAGTGGGGAAGCAAATGCAAGCGAAATATTCACCTTTTTGTGTCCAGACACATTGTGTTGCACATAGACTGAACTTGGCATGTGTTGACTCATTTAAGAAAAATGAATATCTGCTGAAATTTAAAGACAAATTTACAAGTCTGTATCTGTTCATGACTGGTTCGAGCAAGAGAGCATTTGCACTGAAACAGATACAGAAACTGTTGGAGGAACCACAACTTGTAGTCAAAGAACCACACTCCATTAGGTGGCTTGGACTGAAAACTGCTGTAGAAGCAGTTTATGAGTGTTATTCATCAATTCTGTCTGTTCTTTCCAAGTTTGCTGAAGAGAAAAACCCCTCTGCAAAGGGCCTATTCAAGTATTTCAGCAATTACAAAGTTGTGTTGACAGTTGCATTTATGCTAGATGTCCATGCCGAGCTCGCAGTTTTGAGCACTCAACTGCAAAAACAAGACATTCTATTTAGTGAAATTCAGCCACTTCTTGAGGGAACAGTAGTGAAACTGCAATCAATGGAATGCACAGATGGCCGAGCTTTAGCAGATGTTAGATTGAAGATAACCAAAGATGAGAGTGAAGAGGGTAATTCTGTGAAATACTGTGCTGAAGACATTACATTCAAGAAAACCATGGATAAAGAATTTGAAAATATGAAGAAGGAATATCTGAAAAAACTCTGCAAGAACATTAGAGATAGATTCCGGAAAGAAGACATGCAAATGTTCACAGATTTCAGCAAAGTACTAGAGCCTTTCACAGTTTGTTCAACTGAGGATGCTGAGAGTTCTGATGCTATGGAACACCTCGCAGAGTTTTACGGCACACAGAAGAGAGTGTGCATCGTTGAGGGGAACCTGATTGAAGGCACCCAAGAGAATATCCGCACTGTAGGGCCCCTTCTGGATAAAGCTAAATTGGAGGAAGAATGGCCCAGACTGCACGCCATGATCAAGGGTGCTTACAGTAAAATGAACATTCGACAATTGTGCAAGAGAATAATTTCCTTACATCCCTCCCTTCTGCCAAACTGTGCCATACTTGCTAGCATTGGTCTCTGCATGGCAGTAGCTAGTGTTGAATGTGAACGGTCTTTTAGTGCTCAAAATAGATTGAAAAGCAAGTTCAGGTCATCACTGAACTCAGCCAGTATGGACACTCTTCTCAAGATAAAGATGCTTGGTCCCAGTGTAGGGAGCTATGACTGTTCAGAAGCTGTTCGGCACTGGCTCAAGAGGAAGAAGAGAAGAAGAGCCAGACTCACCAGTGAGTACAAGCCCAGACCTCCCAAAGTCAGGAAGGAAAGTGTCAGCATGGCCAGTGTGTCGGACTGTGTGGAGCCAGGAGTCTCATGCTAAGTTTGACTGTAATGTTACAAAGGAACGCAATGTAAATCATCCTAGTAATATATCATGTCATTGTGGGGTCATGTAAGAGACATATAAACAGACAGATCTAGATTGGTGTACTGTAATCATGTCATGTGACAAATGTTCAATACATTAATAAAAGTGTTTCAATCAAGTTGTGACAAGTACAATATTTTAGTTTCTTTTAAACAGTTAAGGCTATTGATTATAATTGGTTCAGCTGTAACTGTTGCTAGTCTCAGGTTCCATTACTTAATTATAATCACAGTGTGTAGCATTGGTGATTTTCTTGCTTTCAACATTTCTTGATTCACTAAGTCAGTGGATATGTTGGCAAATAGTTTAACTGTGTAATATGATATCCTTATACTAGTTGTTAATGTTCTGATGCTTGCAACAACACATTACATAACCACAACCAGTACAGCACATTATGTATACTGGACAAAATAAGTAAGGGTTTTAGTATGATCAGTGTGTCAATGAACAAATACATCATTCTTTTTATAATTTATAATTTCAAAAATTCAAAACATCCCTAACTTTTTTGTCACAGTATATATATTAATGTACTATAAATGTAGATTAATTTTGACACAAGTTTTGACTCTAGAAGACAACATCAATTCAATTACAGTTGACAGTTCAATAATATTGTTTCATAAAGTTGTGATAAAGACATGAGAGAACATCTTCCCCAGAAACGCCTAACATTCACCAGCAAATATCTGACGTTGTTAAGCCTTGTTGTTTTGCAGACAAATTTTGTGCCAGCCGGATGAGAGAGAGAATGCAAAATAGTTTATCAAAACTAACTAATTATTCTTTTAAATGACAACATTTGAATTCAGGAACAAGATGTATTTATTCTTTCAAAAGACATTACAAGATTGTAATAACTACATTCATTGATTTCAACATGTTCAATATACATTTAAGATAATAACACAGTTATCTTGGTAGAAAATAACCCAATCATGAAGAATTGTGAGTGTACAATCTAATTTTTAAACAAAAATACCCAATTGCCAGAAATCTGAGGAGTACAATTTTACTCAGTACTCTCTCAAAATCAAGTTTACTCAATTGTTTTCAAAACAGGGAGTAAATACTCAATAGGTCAAAAAATTATCTGGAGCACTGTAATGTTTTGTATCTTCCATAAGGTATATATATTTTCAACCATTACATTCATTGTAAAAGGTATCATCACTTCATTGTATATCATATAGTGAATGTTTTAAGAAGGGTTTTTTTCTAAGATTAATGTAAGCTTAAACAGTTGCCTAAGATATTGAAGGACACAAACTAGATGCAAAATACTTAAAAGTATTATATGCACATACGTTTCAATCTCAAAGGAAAGTTAAAATATGAAAACCAGACAAGACAAAAACCTCAAAAGTATGTTGTAAACATAACATGAGCGAAAACCTTTTCCTAATATTTAATATATTCATTACCATTGGACCTTTTTATATCAGTGAATATACTTAACAGCCACAAGTGCATATACATATGGAAAAAGTTAACCACCCCCACGATTTTTCAGCAGCCTGATAAGAAAAAAGGTGATGTGGTTGTAGAAATAATCGTATGATATAATAGAACCAAAATTTAGCATTTAAAGGGGCAGTAGCACGTTTTTTGATAATTTTATATTTTAAAAATTGCACTTATAATGGTAAGTAAATGCCTAATGTATTATATTGACAGTGTCAACAATCACATTACACAAGCCAATCAACCATAATCAGAGGACAAAGTATGAGGATTTACATAAAATACATTGGCGGCCATTTTTGTGTGAACACCTTTAATTCATTTTTGTAAGAAAAAGGAATCGCATGGCAGAACCTTACGTTATATATTTGAATTATTACTGCTCCATTTAGTTTAAATACATTGTCTTTTATTTGGAACCATTTATTTTCATTTTCCTGACATCACCTTATATTCCCCCTGAAAACGTGCTACTGCCCCTTTAAGGGAAGAACGTTTCATCCTGATAATATTTTGCATCTTTTGGAAATTTCCATTTATAAAATTGTTGTAGTTTTATGTCAAAAAA
The DNA here is from genome assembly GCA_916613615.1 of Steromphala cineraria. NCBI lineage: Eukaryota > Metazoa > Mollusca > Gastropoda > Trochida > Trochidae > Steromphala > Steromphala cineraria. Next base: position 2,442,671 of record OU744732.1, on the reverse strand, counting down.
CAAGTTACATTATTTTGAGAAGAAAGTTGTTATTGGTAGTGGTGATGTGGGTAATTTCATTCTTTCGAGCCCTCAAGTCAAATCTTAGTATCACAATTTTAGTCAAAAGTCACTATTTAGACCTCTTCAAAGTCGCAATTTCTCCAAAAAACAAAATTCAAGGAAAATTGTTTAGAAACAAAAGATGGTCAGTGTCAACTTTAAGGAACCCTTGAAATCAATGAGAAGTGTTTGATTAACAGATGGAACTCAAAAGAATCCAAAATCGTATGATTCCAGCCATTTAGTCAATAATTGACAATAACTGTTGAAAAAGGAATGCCATTTCAACGACCAGGTTCTTCCTTATTTTGAAAGAAAAGAGATGACTTGATGTGTGGAAGTCAAGTTGGTAACACAAATATTATTTCTGATGTCTGTTACCCATTGTCTTTTGCCTAGTTTTGGCACTACAGCCATACTTATTTTGGGTGAAATTTCAGTGCCATTAGAAATTCAATCGTAATTTCATAAAATGTCTAAATGGACAATCGTTCTTTAAGTAAATTATCAACGAAATCTACATGTTTATGGTTTATTATTTCTTTCTGATGAGATCCACATTTCCATACAGTCATGTCAAAACCTAAAACATTCATCCATCAGTGATTGTATAATGATACACTGGCCTTTGTCTGTATCCATTGTCCCAATCGAGACAGTATGTCGCAATGGAATGCAGGAAAGAAACACATCCCATTACAGAAAAACTTAAAAAGATAAAAAGGTAAATTTTTTTGTACATTGGCATTATGTTGACAGTACACCATTATCGAGTCACTTAAATTCTATATTAATTTTGTTTGTCTGAATCATTGTGTTACAATCGAGACAGTGTGACGCCATGGAATGCAGGAAAGAAAAAAGTAACAAGAAAAGAAGGTGTGTTTTATTGTATTCAAATATTAATGTGATCTTGCATTAGGCGAGTACACAATAAGCTTCTTAGCCACCATATTCTAAGAATATCTCATACAATATCTTTTTTTCAATTTTACTTAATAATATTCCTTTTAAACATACTTAGCTTTGAACATGTATATTACAAGTTTGTCCTTTGACTCCCAAACTCCCCGGGATGTTCTTGAATTATTTTGCACAAAGATGTTTGTATGCATGTCCATTAATCAAATTCTATTTATGTTCATTCGACCACACACATTTAAATGCATCAACCATTTACGATTGTTCATGAAACGCAAATTTATAAAGTAAATGAAACAGAGAAAGAAATGTCAGAACAAAATAACTGTCCAATGAGGATTGACCTGTTTCATTGGCCCTATTCAGAGGAATACAAGATCCCTTTTACACTCCAACGGAAATACACTTTTCCTTAAATGATATTATATTTGAGAAACGAAAACAAATCTTAAACACTTTTTAACAATACAGGTAAGATCACTGTCAGAATTGTGTCCATTGGTACAAAGACCGGCAAACGTTAACGTAATAAACATGCATTAACTGATGATTCATGGCATGATAACACATGTATTTCCTAAGATCAAGGGGTGTTTTGGTTCAAGTACCCGAGGTGCCATGGGAATTACTTCGGATTTATTGTTTCCTTACATCAAAGAACTCATGGGATGGTTCATGTAATTGCATTAAAATGTGATGCTTTCATCAGACACATCAGGGAGAGCAAAGGGAAATTCGTGATATCAAATGATTAAAATATGTTTGATAGTGGGTGTATCTACGATAATGTCTGCCTTCGGTCAGATGTAACCAACTGTAACTGTTTACTTTCATGGCAATATGTCAAATTTTTTATTTTATCAGAATGAAATTAGTTGAAATTAATTTATTGAAATATAACATTTATATTGTCTCTATATATACATACTGTATTGTGTCATTTATATAGAATAGCTCGACCATGTTAGCTGCTTGTTTTCTCTATGCAATTTAATGGTAAGTTCAGATATATATATACATTGTTAATTCTACATTAGTCAAGTCGGTAGATTCGGGAGGTTATCACATTGTGCAGTATTTTGACCATAGAAAAAGCTTTTATCATAAATAGATTTATAACTTTCATTTCATCATTTCAATGCCAGATTAAGCTCTATTTTCAAACCTGTCTTAACCGTTGTTCTCCTCAGTATCAGAGTCAGGCTTATGAATCAATTGATTTCCTCTCGAAGAAAATCAGGCTAAAAGCAGATTATAATTTGGTGCACCACCCTGATCATCTATACCATAAGTTATCAAACCATGATAACTAAACATTCTCTATGCATACTATAGCTTTGTCTTGAACCTCTAAAGGCATTTAATGTTCAGGTAAGATACAAACATTGTTGATCTTCCATCATTCAGTAGATTAGGAAGTTTTGACCATAGACATACCTTTCTTAAAATATAATTTGTATTCAACCATGACAATGCCACCAACTTTCAAACCATACTTAACCTTTGTTCTCTTCAGAATCTTAGCCAAACCCTGATAAGTACACAAGTGGCACTTCTTATGTTTATCATTCTCATTAGCTAATACAGTGTCAAGTATGGATCGCCAAAACAATTCTATAACCATTAACTGGATAGGATAATTACAAATCATGATTGATTTGATGTTTAAAGACACGTAAGAATGATTATTTCCGACAAGAAAATGAAACCAATTCCAAACATTGAGTCAACATTTAAATCATGCTGGAAGACTACTATTCCTAGGACTCTCTGTTTAAAGTAACAACATGTTTTCCTGACAGTATAGAACATACTTATCTAAAAGTCCTTCACGTTTTGTGCACCCAAACTGAGTGTGTGTCAGTATGATCGATATGATACAATAGGAATAAGCCTATGGCAAGCATAATACTAGGAAACATGAACCTTAAAACTATTTTAATTAATCCTTACCTGCTTACTTGATTCTAAAATCATCTTTAAAAGAAATAAGATTAAATTTGGTGTTTAACTACCTGGAGGACTCTTTTGCTACAGGTTTTGCATGGGAAGTGCCAGAAGCTTGCTCAAGCGTAACGTATTACTCTACTTATACGGCATGCTGATAACTGAATGATCTGGTGCAGAAAGGAATCCATGTTTTTGTGTAGAACCTTCAAGTTGTGTGCATCCATGTGTAAGAAAGGCAAGTCAACTGAATTAAGTCCCTGGGAATTGATATGATTCCGGCACGTGCAGTCATTCATGTAATCTCATTTAGGGATTTGTATCTGCTTCTGTTCGAAATTGATTGTCTCCAAACTTATTCTTCTAAGTGTATCATAACAGAAACCTTATTTTCGGAAGCCGAAAAGATCTTTTACACTTTCAAACAAGAAGAAAACAATCGACCTGTTTGACAAATTCAATGTTCATTGCGAAAATTTGAAATAAGTTTGAAATAAGCTTCGTTTTTCACAGTTGTTTTGCTTTTTTTGTTTTTTATACGCTGCCATATTTGTAAGGGTTATTGAAACAGAACACTAACTAGGTTCATATATTGAAATGTCATACATGTACATACTGATGGATCGTGAAGGTTATTCTGGACAAAGTGACACATTGAAACACATAGACAAACTTAGATAATGATACAAGAGTATACATCCGATTTCAATATTTTGTATTTGGTAAGGCAGTGAACAATCATTAAGATCATAGGGTATGTAAACATGTTTGGAGTGTGTCCATTTCTTTGAAATATAAAGGTAAATCCATGTTGATTTATATTTAGTAAAGTGTTATCACTTAGGAATAGAAAAATGGTATGGAGATTTATGCGAGACAGAATTGAGAATTTGATCTTCAAAACGTGTCTGCTGCGTTCTGCTAGTGACGGGATGGGATATATCTGTCCTTGAAGCCTTATGTGTCGTTAAGCCCATCTAATGATCACAAAAACTGAGATATTCACATTCCATTGTGTAGAAATATTAGAATGATTATGCAGCAAAATCAATTACTTTCATTTCTAAATAACACACTTGGTAGACATTTTACTGATTGATATAAATGAAGACTAAAAGGATGGCTCATTTTGTTTTTACTTTTTGGATCGAAATATTTGGGGTTGTCAATAGTGATAACGCTACATAGTTCAGCTTTAACCTTTCAGTATCTCTTAATGCAAATAAACAATGACACCCGTCGGTCAACGTTTTATCTGGAAAGCAGAAGACTAAATGTTGATGATATTTTCAATTGATACTTTCCTCAACATGTTGCTAAACCGACCACCTATATCAGTAAGCTGTTAACATGCAAGATCCTTGTTCAGTTGATTGGAGGAGCTGGAGAGGTCAATGACCTATATTGGGGATGGTCGAGATGAACAATGTAGTCATGGATGGGACTATGTAATGTAAATTATGTAATTCAACTCTGTTGCAGTAATTTGTCCACCTATCGAACTCCTCCTGATTAAGACAATTATTATATTGGCATGTGTTACAAAGGAGGTGTTAAATTTTACTTGTCCCTTCGGCAAATTGGAAGTTTAACTTTCATGCGGTAATCAAACAGATGCCTACAATATAAAAAATAAATCATCTATTTGAGTACTCATCGCATCAAATCTTCTTTTCTGAAGATATTTAGTAAGCCTTTTTAGTAATAGTTATCACTTTTGTATTAAACTTGCATGCTTGGATGATATTGAATCTATCACCCTTGAATATATTTACAACATATCCATATTGTTTACAAATTTCAGCTGAGAAAAATGTCATAAAGATTTCCATTCATTTGTTTGAAATACAACAGTGTTGTTGAGGTCTCAATAATTTTCAGATAACACATTGTTATCAAAATTTGAGTTAATGTATGTGACGGTTTGAACCATACACACAGGACAGATAAATACTTTAAGAGATAGATTATTTTTAGATTTAGTTGATGGATCCTGTAACAAACCTCATTACTTAGTATATAATAACATCATGTAGTCCAAATAAAAACTCTAAGATGACACACCCATTTAACCCTGTTGAAAATTCTGCATAGAAAAGGATGAACCACCAAATAATTTAAAAAAGTGTTTTAAAGATGTATATCGTTCTGCTTTAGATAGGACATGATATGACATTAAGCTCTTTTATGTCTTTAATGAAACATTTTCAAAATCCTTAAATTTAAAGATTAAGCTTATTAATGTTCAATGGCTCTATAAACTTATAAATAAATGATTGGTAGCATTAATGGTTACCTTTGTTCCATATTTGAATAGTTTGTAATCGAGGAAGATGATGTCCTTGGGCAAACTGAAAACATAATCAAATATTAATTCTACAATTTGGAATTTGATTTAAAGAACAATGAAAAATAAAGGACGCTCATGGGGATTTAAGAAATAAAGATGGATTATATTACACCTTAATCAGAAGATTGGTCTAAAAACGAGTATGATGTTAAAGGGTTTAATATGCATTTCAAGAATATTAAAATCATTAGAATGTTGTATTGTCATCAATAGCCATCTTTGCTACAATTACAATTATCATATCATTGCGATTTCTAGTAATTAAGTATTTATATATATATAGTATTTTATATATTTAAGTGATAAACAAATAGTAAATTTAGTAAATAAAGAAATAGAAAATCATGTTCTTGTGATGTTTTTGTGTGCGTTTTTATTTCTCTTGATAAGATCAATCAGTTCAATCCAATGAAAATGTAATTTTTAAACACACAGCATGGATACAAATAAACAAGCTGTGGTCAGGAACATAAAGTTTACAATGTAAACAAACAACATATGTGGCACGAAAACAACAGACAAGACAGGTAAGGGTAAATCTGATATTTTGCTTTAAGTTGATCACTTAAAAGGTGCTGATAAAATTTGTTTACGAATAACATAACTATTTTGTTGTGGAATATTTAGTTTGTCGTTTCCACCATTTAACCTGATGGCAACCGTGCCCTTCAGAAATAGACAAGACAACAGCAAGATCAACATCATTAAACAAGACTTCACTTTATCAGTAATCTTGTTAGTAACATCCTTCAAGATATCAGTTATACTGTCTATTTCATTTCGGAATTATGTTTATCATAACAAAACCGTCAACGATTTGACCTGCCAGCAATAGTGTCCTGCAGATATAGACAGCAGATCAGTAAGATCAACATCATTGCAGAACACTTCAAGTGACCGATGATAATTAGGAATCCATACAGATACACCCTTCAAGCTAGTCAAGTATCATGCTGATAATTGGCAGTTTCAGCCTCGAACCAAGTCGTTATCACAGCGGGTTCTATCTTCTACTTAATGTGTTACGGAGAGCCAAAGTTTTATTTTGTTAACATTATCATTTTCTTGTTACACCTACTCTCGAGCTTGTTTATTTGTTAGCCTCATTTCAACACTTGTCCTTTGCCATTGTCTTAATTACTTTTATGTAGCGTGCAATTATTCTTGGAGTAATGCCAATAATCATATATATGTCAACAATATTACCTTCTAAAAACCAGCATAACAGAACAATTGTGTACTTATTAACTTCACTCCTCTCATCTTTTGAGGGTTTCATAATAGTTCATATATCTCACAAATTAAACAAACAAAAAAATAAATCTTGCGAAGAGTGTATTTTGTGTATTTATATAAAGCAACTTAAAATGAAATGGTGTATGTTTTCTGGAAGTTTGTAACACATCAACACATAAAACTGTTGCAACGAACTTGTATTAAACAATTCAACATGTCTGAATCAGTTTACTGACAGCCTCACGCTGAAGTTACGAGGAGGAGTTGCAAAACAAAAGTTAAATTCCATCTAAATTGTCCATCATCAAATCTTCATCCAGTCGAAAATATGTTTATCACAAGGGCAATACCACCCAAAATCGTTCCAAGTTTCATTGCAGTTACTACTACATTAAAAAGCGAATACAATGCCATGTATTTTTTTATTTAACATGGACGCAACATGTCCTTGGTTCAGTGCTCAAAGAAGAATCTTTGCATTATAAAAGAAGCTTTATTTTTCGCTACAATCAGTCATCGCGTTTCCTTTTCATATTGTTTATTTAATAAGGTATACTATTCTTGCATCGTCTCCTAAAACTACAGAAAAATCTTATTTATTATCTGAAACAAATGATTCGTTTATTGTTAATATTTGATTTCTTTTAGAAGTTGTAGGATGAATGAGGAATAATTCTATGGATTTTTCAAAACCTTTAAGTGAAAAATCCTTAGAATTCTTTCTCATTCATTAATATTTGATTGCCAAAAAAATGCACTCATGATAAAAATACTGTTTAAAAAACATGTCCCCTGTACAAAGTTATTTAAGAAATTAGTTTAAAGACATATTAACATGGAACATGATAACAACTGCACCGGAATGCCAGTTTTATCTCATCTGCGAATGACTGTCAATGGTATATGCCCGTATTGATCAAATACCAGCAAACTCCTATTTGATTAAACCCTATCCAGTACATGTCAGGGATGATGGATCGATGTCCAATACCTGGAAAATGATATCAATGAATACTCAAATTTCAAACTCTCACATCTCACGAATTCATCTATTTTATTTAGTTAACCATGTAACCTTATTAATCGTGAGTGGTTTGAGAAAACCCAAATATAAGCCATATATTATTTCATCTTATAATTCTTTGAACAATATCATTATATCAAGATTATGATCTTACAAATGTGTAATGATAAAACTGAATTGGTACCGTATTATTGTTGTATCTTATTTAAGATCAAACATACACAAATAACGTTGACAACAAAGTTATCAATGAAACTGGGAAAAATACAACTATAAAAACAACAAACATACAAATATATAAAAAAAACTTTATTCTTTGACCAAAATGAGCTGCTTGCCCTAGGCCATATTTTTTTTTACACTTCTGGCATGTGATTCACACAAACACTCAGGTTTCACTACTGTAAATGTTGACCATGTTTTCAGTTCAGTAGTTAGTTTGCATTCTGTCAATATTTCATAATACACATAGGGAAAACCTCTCCCTAATGGTATTTGCATAAGATACTGTTTGCACATCTTTCAAATATCCTTTTAGGAAGACTTGTTGTTTTGATGACACTAAACTATGGTCACTATAACTCTATAAACATTTTAAATGCCATTTGAACAATTTTCCTCAAAATATAATCCTTTATGCAGATTATATTGATAACATTATTAAACTTTGTCATAAACAATTAATGGAATTAATATTGTACTTAAGATACAAACATCGTTCCATTTCCAACAGTCAGCAGAATAATAAGGCTAACACTTTGTGCTAAATATTGACCATGGAACTACCTTATTTCAATAAGGTTTATAAAGGTAACTTGTTGTCGTCAATGACAATGCCATGCTTCACCAATTGTCAAATCTAACTTTACTATCAATAATAAATGCTAAAAATCACCTCAACCACACGTCTTCTTTATCCTCTAACGAATTTGAGTCAAGCTTATGAATCTATTGATTCCTCTGGAAGAAAATCAGGCCAAGAGCAGATAATGTTTATTGTGAGCAAATGTCACCACCCTGATGATCCTTGCAATGTGTTATCAATCAATTTCTCATGATATTGACACAAGTTGCACTTCTTATTCTTATTCCCATCCGCAAATCCGTCAAGGACTTGCAGCATAGATCGCAAAAAAAACCTGTTAGAGGAGGGGATAATTACAAATCATGATTGATATGATGTTTCAGGGCATGTGAGAACGATTATTTCTTGCAAAATAACCACGAAATTGCTAAAAAAAAACAACATCTAAGTATTAAAGTTAAGTTAAATCAATGAAAAATCACCTGGTTTGGATGAATTATGAGGGTTATCTAAAGGTCCTTTACTCCGTGTGCGTCCATGTGTAGGATATACAAAAAACAATGTATCATCTTCTTTGTTTGTTACGTAGTGAAGACATATGAATGTCTTTTTTTGAAAATTGCAAGCAGTTGAAAATCAAGTGACAAGTGTTGCTGGTGTGTCTCACAGAAGATGGGTAAATGACACTTTTCACTATTGACTCATGCCTAATGTTCGATGTGACAATTTAATAATGATAATGATGTTTACTTTGATTGTATGTTGTTTTAGAAATGTTTTTATCTTAGCAGTATACTTATCTCAAACTCAGATTTTCCAAATTTTCCGATTTTGTATTTTGTTTCTTTTGAACTTCAGATTACATTGACCACTCAATTAAAATGATCAATTCCTAGAGTAGACCTAGACAAGATTGCTTACCGTTTACATCAAAATTAGGACATGGACTAATACAATATGCCAATGATTATTTATGAGTATGTCAATGCATCCCCGAAAGTATTCATCACATTTCAGGAAGCATGATTGTTGAACCACAAAATAAAATACTCCTGAAATAAAACAAAATGTGCAAATCAAAATTAATTAGCCATTGAAAATGACCCAATTGTAACACGACATGATATTTCACTTCAACTTTGAAAGAAAGCAGTTCAATTGAATGTTTATGTACAAGAACAACGAATATGACAAAGAGTTCGATGGATTACAACTTCTTTATTGCATTTGCATACGACGTTTCAAGGCAACTCTGTGCCCATTCATCAGATTAGTGTCAAGCTTCCGTTTGCGGCAGTCTTTGTCGTTGGTAGCCAAAATTTGAGTTTGTTGCCAATCAATGATGTGTTTTGGGTGTCTTATCAAATGTTCAGAAACAGCTGATTTCATGTCTACGTAGTTGACATAAGCTTTATGTTCTTTTATTCGGGTGGCAATGGGTCTGCCAGTTTCACCAACATGTATGTATGAGTGCCCACATGCACAGTTTATCTAATATACACATCCTCATGGATTTGGAGCATCTTGGCTTGTGCCCCGAACATTGGCTTTGAGGATGGTTTTCAGAGTTCTGCCTGATGTGAAGGTGGTGTCTATGCTGGCTGTTTTCTTTAGAACAACAACATATTGGTGCATATTGAACATAGAAATTGTTGAAAGTTCTCTCAAGCATGACACGAGACTTAACTTAACCAACTTGATTATTATTTAATTAATCATTATGTTGTTAACCAGTCAACTACGTGTATTGTATCTTCCATAAGTATAACTTTATTTATTTTTCAACATAAGGTTTCAATGTAAAATTATATGTAAACCTAAATGTTGCAATAGATACTGAAGGACACAAACTACGTGCAAGAAACTGGAAATTATTATATGTCCATACATTTTAATCTCAAAGAAAAGTTTATCCCTGAATAAAATGTTGAGTTAAAATATAAAACCAGAAAAGACAGAAACCTCCAAAGTATGTTGTAAACACAGTTATGCAGGAGAGATTACCTCATACCCGAATATTAAAGTCACTACCATGGAACATTTTCATATCATTGAATTTAACTTCAAGACCACAAGTTCATATATGAATGTCAATATTACAGATTGTTGGATGTGATGAACCGCCCAACATTGCATAGTTTTAGATATGGCATTGTGTAATGAAATTTTACTTTTTTTTAATGCAACTATAAATCTTATGTGATGTTTGGTGGATTGATCATATTGATGTTATCCGTTAGGTTGTAACAGAAATTTGCAGACATAATAGAGAATTTGATCTTAGAAACGTGGCTCTGCTATGATGAAAGAATAGTTTTGTCCTAGGAAATTTAGTGCATGTATTGCCAAACAAATTGAGACGATCACTTTCAATCCTTGATTGATATTTGGAAGGAGGGGGGCGCCCTAATAGCATTGAAAGCATTTGATATGATATATGACAGTAAGGTGGAGATATAGAAAAAACAGTAAAATAGTAAAGAAGGTATGTGTTACTCTAATAGCAGTGGTCAATATTAATAGTTATATATAACTTCAATAAATGTTTTGAATACAGATCAAAAAGTAGTTGATGTTCTTATGAACAAATGTTTCAAATGCCCCTGTCAGTTCATATAGCCAGATTGAGAGATCAAGGAACAAGCTATCAGAAAAGAAAACTATCAAGAATTAAATTATTTGGTTTAGTTGCCAATAATTCAAAGGACGGCCTTTTCAAAACCTTTAGACCATTAGGGGTTGTTTACTCAATACAAATTATTTTCCTGAATTGTTTCACTTTCAGATGTTGATAGTCCATTATTATCAACAATTCTGATGTAAAATATTTCAATATGTTCTTTCAAAGGGCTCAATATGATCTCTTTCATGTGTACAGTTTTTTCTCTAAGATCACATCACCAAGGACTTCAGTATTTATCCAGACGTTGAGCCAATATTTGACAGTTTGTGTTAGGCAAGATTGGAGATGAACATCTGCTTTAAAGGTGCCTTTAGAACTATTTGGCATTTGACAAAAAGAAAATGTCTGAAGGGTTATTCTAATAGTAAGGAAATAGTCAATATTGGTTGTATGAAGTAAGTAAACTTTACAAAATAAACACCAAAATATGTAAATTAATGATGATGTTGTTTGGATAAATTTATAACACATCTGTTGGCAAGTAATCATACGAAATAGCACTTTATGATTCAAAGGAAGGGTTGAATATTTCTGTTGTGGTTGGAACTTTTCTGATTAAGTATTTAACATAGATTTTATTTTCTAGGGTACTAAATTGATTTAGTTATTGTTTTGTGCTTTATAAAAGAAATAGACAAATATATTGAGACTTTTCCGTCGAGTCTTGAAGTTAAGCTTTACCTTTTTAGTATGGCAATGGTAAAGGTACATCTGTTCTTTAAAGGGTATGAAAGATGATAAAATAAATTTTGTGTAAATAATGTTTTGATCTTATATTAACACCCCTTTCTCGACTGACTGTTTTCCTGTCCTACTTCACATGTTCTTGGTTAAGTAGTTAGTCTGCCATGTGTACATATTGCACTTACAACATCCTCATGTTATTTCCATTTCTACAGATTACACATATACTAAAAGTATGAATTTAGGTATTTGGTGTTTCCAAATATGATGAATCACTTAATAATATGTTATTCAATGATATTGAGATTTGATCTTTAATACATAAATAAAGATTTTCCTTTCTTTCTGATTGGATCCTCACTTCTATACATCATGTCAATACATAAAACATTCCTCCATCAGGATCGTTCAGTGATTGTGTAATAATGGTACATTTGCATTATGGTGACAGTACACCATTATCTAGTCATTTATGTTTTATATCAAAATTTCTTGTTTGTATCATTTTGTCACAATGGAGACAGTGTGACGCCATGGAATGCAGGATAGAAAAAAGTAAAACGAAAAGAAGGTATGTTTTCTTGTAATCAAATATTGATATGATCTTGCATTAGGCGAATACACGATAAGCTTCTTAGCCACTATATTCTAAGAATGTCTCATACATTATTTATTTTTCAATTTTACTTTTAATAACATTCTTTTTAAACAAACTTAGTTTTGAATATGTATATTACATGTTTGTCCTTTGACTCCAAAACTACTGGGGATGTTCTTAATTTTTTTGCACAAAGATGTAAGCATTCATGCCCATTCATCAAATTCTATTCATTTGCATTCGAGAACACCCATGTGAATGCATCAATCATTAATAGTTGTTCATGATACGCTAATACATGAACAAAAACAAAAAGAAGAAGAGAAAAAAGCGTTGTATAAAAATGACTGCTCGATTAGGATTGGCCTGTTTTCTTTGGCCCTTTTCAGAGTAATACAAGTTGACTATGTATCCTCTGCCGAGATACGAACTTATTCCGTTAGAGTGTTCCCTCTCCAATAGGTCTGAAGGCATCCACGTAGGTTGCATGTTCTGAGAAAACCTCAGCAAACCAGTCAAAAGTTCTTCTGCAAAAGCCTTTGGTATCAGTATCTAGGAGCAAGTCATTCTCATGAATGACCGTGCTGAATATGCAACACTTGCAATATATTGGCTTAATAGTTCTGAATGACACTCTTCATTCTACAAACATTGTTCAATGAAATATTTGTATGTCAAGTCTGCAAAAGGTTTTTTTACATCATAAATGTTCTTAATTATCAATTATTGGTCTGCCAGTCTCTATTTACACATATAATTAAACTTAGCTCTTCTGTATCGCATTCTGAAACCTTAAGGAGGTTGGATACAAAATATCGAGGTATTAAGAAGGTCTTATTTTGTTGAAAAATATGTCTTGAATGAAATTGTGTCATAAAAATACCATGTCACCACAGTTTTTGTTCGAAAAAGGGCCCATCCGTTAGGGCACTCAAAGATGAAATACAATAATTTAAAAACTCCTTTTCAAGATAACTTTTGAATATAATTGTTATTTAAATGTTTTTCTATTAAGGCATTGCAGTATGGAAATAAACTTAGTCAGAAAAAAAGGAACTTGAAAATAATATGACGATAATTCATACAAATAACCTTTTTTCTTGTGTGATTATTTTTGTAAAATATTATTTTATGAAACAAACTGATTTCTCTTATTAAGATTTTTTTGACAAATTATATATTTTATAGTTAATACACACTAGAATAAGATTAAAAAGAAAAAACAATATGTCACCAGGGGATAACAGAGATATTCACATTCAATTTAGCCACATCAATGAAAATTAACATCCAGGGGAGATAACTCTTCATTGTCAACATTACCCTTTTTAGAAATTTTCATTAGAACTCATTTAATTTTTTAATTTTTTTATCTCACACTTTCAGTGAAAAATAAACAAAACAGCATAAACTTTAAAATAGCACTATCTGACTGTTTCGGATGTGCAGTAACAAAGGTATCCAACCTCATTAAATGTTTTCCCTTACTTATCGAACAATCAACACTTGAAGGAGAAAGTTTACAGCAACACATTTCCTCAATGTTCTTCAAATCATTGTTTCTTTTGGGTTCTCAATTGAAAATAGAGTCGAGTGCATTTTCGCTGTCTGATGGCATGTTGTATTCGTTATATTCATAATATTCAATAGGAAAATGGCTGTCACATTCAAAAACATCTGGACACTTATTCTAATTATTTGACAAAATCAATATGCATTCATAATTGTCAAATACCTACACTTCTGTTACTTATATACCATATGGAATTGTTGTCAAAAATTAGCTAAAATAATGAAAATTGTTTTTTTTTCAATAAGTTGTTACAAATCAACATTTTGTAAAGTGTTATAAATCATCCTCCTTTTGTTATATCATAGAAGATATCTTCAGATATGGCATGACATTAATCGTTATGTAATCCTATATTCTAAAGGTAAAATACAATTAAAAGCATCTGAAACAGACTTAGTTGCGTTTGTATGTGCATATCTTGTATATTATTCACCTCAATTGATAAGCACAGAACGATAAGACTATATTCTGTGATAAGAAAAGTGACAGCCCTTTTACACTCTAACAGAAATACACTTTTTGATAACTGGTATTATATTTGAGAAACAAAAAGAATTTCTGAAATACCTTTTTAACAACAGAGGTAACAAGAGATCACTGTCACAATTTCCATTGAGTATTGTGTTCAGTTTCACAAAGGACCACAAACGTTATTCATAAAAAAGCATTAACTGATGAAAAATGACTTGATAACACATGTATTTTCTAAGATCAAGGGGTGGTTTCTCACTGCAATTAAACATGGTTTGGTTCTAGTACCGGAGGTGCCATGGGATTTACCTCATGAGATGGTTAATGTTGTTGCATTAAGTTGCCTTAAAATGTTATACTTTCATCAGAAACATCGGGAACAGCAAAGGGAATTGTGTCGTTTTGTCATATTAGCTAAAGTCAAAAAAGTTTCTGAAACAGACTTACTAACGTTTGTACATTTATTTATCGTATTTTATTCACCAACATGCACATAATGCCTACACAATAGTCTTTGATCGGGGGAGTAAGAGCCCTTTAATTCTGTTTCATAACTTATATTACATTTGAGAAACGAAAAAAATATAACATTTTACAAAAATGTCTTTTTTAACAATACAGGTCAGAAGAGATCACTGTCACAATTTCATTTGAGAATTTGTTCAGTGACACAAAGGTTCCCAAACGTGCACACCCTAGGATCAAGGAGTGGTTAATCTCTGTGATTATACATGGTTTGGTCCAGGCACCAGAGGTGCCATGGGAATTATCACCGGATTTATTGTTGCCTTACATCAAAGAACTCAAAGGTTGGTTCATTTAATTGTATTAAAATATGATGCTTTCATCACAAACATCAGGGACAGTAAATCAAATTGCATGATATCAAATGATTAAAACATGTTGGATAGAGCCAGTATCTACTATAATAGCGACCTCCGGTCAGTTAACCAACTTAAATGATTAATTTCATGGCAATATGTCAAATGTTTCATTTTTATCCCACCGGTATGTAATACTGTGGGATATAGTCATCACCCTGTTCGTCTGTCCGTCCGTCCGTCCGTCCGTAATCATTTCTTTTACGGAGCAGAACTCAAAAACCGGTCCACATATCTTACTTAAACTTTACATGTGTATTGCCCACCTACTGAAGTGGTGGCTTTTGATATTTTCACATTTCTGAAATTTTTAATTTTTTATTATTTCCATGGAAACGGCTCTTATTTGGACTCTGTTCATGAAAGGTTTCGTTTCATATATATTAGCTTATAGTATTATGAACCTTGCTTGAAAAATTTACAATTATCTTTCAAAGGTTAACATCTTATGATCATGTGGAACCGGTGGGATATGTCATCTTCTGATGACTCGTGTTATCAGAATGAAATTAATTGATTGAAATATGATGGGTAAACTATATACATAATGCGACATTTGTGGGGGATAAAGCTTGACGATGTCAGCTGCTTGTTTTCTCTAAGCCATTTGATGGTATGTTCAGATATTAACACTGTTAAAACATAAGTCAGTAGATAAGGAAGGTTATCATATTGTGCTGCATTTTGACCATAGAAATAACTTTCATCAATAATAGATTTATAACTGTCAATTGGACTATTACAATGCCAGATAAAACTAAATTTTCAAACCTGACTAAACCTTATTTCACCTGAGAATATGAGTCAGGCTTATGAATAAAATGATTTCCTCTCGAGGAAAATCAGGCCGAGAGCAGATTATGATTATTTTGAACAAATGCACCATCCTGATCATCTATACCATAAGTTATCAACCCATTGCTCGTGATAATTACACGAGTGGCACTTCGTATTCTTATCATTCTCATTAGCAAATAACATGTCATGGTCTTGCAGTATGGATGGCAAACAAATCTATAATCATTTAACGGCAAGATAATTACAAATCATGATTGATGTGATGTTTATGAGCACATCAGAATGATTATTTCTGACAAGAAAATGCAACCCGTTCCAAAACGTGAGTCAATATTTAAGTCATGCTGGAAGACTGGTATTCCTATGACTCTCATATCAAACATGTTTTCCTGGCAGTATAAAACTGGTTATTCCAGATTTATCTCAAGGTCCTTCTATTTCAATGTATCCATGTGTATGATCTAAAACGATTATTAACTGAGTGTGTTTCTGTATCATAAATATTATAATATCAGGAATATAATTTGTATTATGCAGGCCTATAGCAAACATAATACAATGACACGTTAACTTTTAAGCATGAGTTTACCTTGTATAACCTGCTCACATTAAATGATTTTTGTATCAACCAGTTTAAATTCCTAAAGGATTCTTTCCTACAGGTTTTGAATGGGAAGTGTCAGAAGCTCCTCAAGCGTAACGTAATACTCTATTTATACAGCTAGCTGATAATTGACTGATCTGGTGCAGAAAGGAGTCCATGTTTTTGTGTAGAACCTTCAAGTTGTGTGCATCCATGTGTAAGAAAGGCAAGTCAATTGAACTAAGTCCCTGGAAATTGATATGATTCCAGAACGTGCATGTAATCTCATTTAGGGATTTGTATCTGTTTCGGTTCGCAATTGATTGTTAAAATGTAAGATGTGTTTCAGTATAATGAACGTTCCCGAACTTCTTTTCAGTGTATCATAAATCTTATTTTTGGAAGCCAAATTTTTCTTAGTTAAGATCAAACATACACATATATAATGTTGACAACAAAGTTATAAATGAAACTGGGAAAAATACAACTATAAAAACAACAAACATACACATATTTAAAAAAACTTGAGTCTTAGGCAAAAATGAGCTGCTTGCCTTAGGCCATATTTTTTTATACTTCTGGCATGTGATTCACACAAACGCTCAGGTTTCTCTACCGTAAATGTTGACCATGTTTTCAGTAGTTAGTTTGCATTCTGTCAATATTTCATAATACACACAGGGAAAACCTCTCCCTAATGGTATTTTCATAATCTATCCTTTTAGGAAGACTTGTTGTATTTGGATATTTGTTAAGAATAAACAAAGCTATGGTCAGTATAACTCTATATCCATTTTAAATGCCATTTGAAAATGTACCTAAAAGAATAATCCTCTATGCAAATTCTTACCATACAATTAATTATCAGACTCTGTCATGGACCATTTAAGAGATTTACATTGTACATTCAGATACAAACATTTATCCATTTCCAACAGTGAGATTATCATATTTAGACCCTGGAAATACCTTATTTCAATGAGGTTTATATAACTTGCGCTCGCCAGGCTTCACCAATTGTCAGGTCTGAATTTACTATCAATAATAAATGCTCAATAATCACCTCAACCATACGTCTTCTTTATCCTCTTAAGAATCTGATTCAGGCTTATGAATCTATTGATTTCCTCTGGAAGAAAATCAGGCCAAGAGCCGATGATGTTTATTGTGAGCAAATGTCACCACCCTGATGATCCTTGCCATGTGTTATCAATCAATTTCTCATGATATTGACACAAGTGACACTTCTTATTCTTATTCTCGTCCACAAATAAAGTGACAAGGACTTGCAGCATGGATCGCAAACAAGACCCTTATTCATTGAGCAGATGGGACAATTAGTACAAACGATGATTGATATGATGTTTCAGAGCATGTGGAGGTAAATTTGAGAAGACTCAACAAGTAAACACAAGCTGTCCATGACCTTAATTGACCATAAGGATAAGTTATTACACTAGACCTAGACTGGATTATAACGTTTACATCGAATTTAGGACATGAACTATTTCTACAATAAAATATGACAATGATTAGCTATGTCCCAGGATGTACTCATCACATTTCAGTAAGCACAATTGTTGGGTCACAAATTAGAATACTCCTGAAATGAAAAGATATCTGCAAATCAAAATAAATAACTCATTGAAAATAACATATTGTAGCGCAGCATGCTTTATCAATTTAACTTCGAAAGAAAGCAGTTTTATGTACAAGAACAACAGTGTGTTGGTGCATGTTTTCCATAAGAAGGGTTGAAAAGGTTTTGGTTAAGGACTAGAGTCAAGATTATCTCTATATTTTTTATTTGAATAACATATTAACATTGATACCTCCACTAATAATATCATATTTACTTCCTGATGTGTCACAATGAGTTTACTAAGGAAAATGAAGATTGGTTATATGTTTAATTTCCTTTTTATCTAAGTGTAGCCACATTGTCTTCAAGAGTCAAGATGAGGTGTCAGTGTGAATACGTTGTAAAAGCATCAAAATAATGATTGAAGATCTTACATATCAATTTATTGGTCCCAAAACATGCAAATATGTTCTTTTAAGATATTAAGATCATTATTTGGTTATTTTATTAACCCAACAACATTTACTTTACTGACATTTCAGAAAATTTCATTCAGATTAACACTTTTTGTTTAGTTATTTGCATCTTTGTCTGTCTCAGTTAATAATTAAAGTAATTCATCATTATGTTGTTAACCAGTGAACTACATGTATTGCATCTTCCATAACATATATTTTTTTTCCAGCATAACATTTCGGTGTTAAAGTATCTTAAAATTTAAATACCGGACTATCGTGTTTTGACAGGGATCATGTTTGATCATCTCTTCATTGTCTTTCATGTAGTAAACTTTTGAGGAATAGTTTTTTTTCTAAGATCAATGTAAGCCTAATTGTTGCCATATATATTGAAGGACACAAACTACATGCAACAAACTAAAAACATTATGTTATGCACATACTTTTCAGTCTGAAAGGAAAGTTATCCCTGAATAATGTGTTTACTTAAAATATCAAAACCAGACAAGACAAAAACCTCAACGGTAAAACCCTTTTAACAATAGAGGTAAGAACAGATCACTGTCACAATTTCAGTTGAGAGTTGTGTTCAGTGGCACAAAGGACCGCAAACGTTGACATCATAAGAACATGCATTAACTGATGAATCATGGCATGATAACACATGTAATTCACAAGATCAAGGGGTATTTTATCTTTGCGATTGTGTTTGGTATTTGGATTGTGTTTGGTTCAAGCACCCGAGGTGCCATGGGAATTACCCCCTGATTTATTGTTTCCTTACATCAAAGAACTCATGGGATGGTTCATTTAATTGCATGAAAATGTGATGCTTTCATCAGAAACATCAGAGAGAATAAAGGGAATTGCATGATATCAAATGATTAAAATATGTTGGATAGAGCCAGTATCTTTTAAAATAGCAACCTGCAGTCAGATGTAACCAACTGTAACTGTTTACTTTCATGATATACGATAAGTAAAATCTATCCATATTCTGTCATTTGCGGGGGATACAGCTCGAATGTCAGGTGCTTGTTTTCTTTATGCAAACTAACTTGAACCATAGATGGCATGTAATGGTTAGTTCAGACACAAACATTGTTCATTTTACATCAGTCAGTAGATATACATGTAGATAAGGGAGGTTATCACATTGTGCAGCCTTTTGACCATAGATACACCTTTTTTCAATAATATTTTTATAGCTTTCATTCCACCATGACAATGCAAGATGACAAACAATTTCAAACCTGACTTAACCCTTGTTCTCTTCAGAATCTGAATCAGGCCTATGAATCTATGGATTTCCTCTGGAAGAAAATAAGGCCAAGAGGAGATCATGTTTATTGAGTGCAAATCTCACCACCCTGATCATCTAAACCATAAGTTATCAAACCATTTATCATGATAGTTACGCGAGTGGTACACATTGCAGACAAAACTGTAATCGTTTAGTGGATAGGGTAATTACAACTCATGAATGATGTAGGTGTAAGGACATGTACGAATGATTATTTCTGACTGGAAAATGCAAAACTGGAATCAACAACTACAGCATGCCAAATGACTACTTTTCCTGGGACTCTCTAATGAAACAACATGTTTTCCTTGTAGTATAACACTGATTATTCCAGATTTTTCTCAAGGTCCTTCTACTTCAGTGCGTCCATTTGTATGATATAAAAAGATTATTAACTGAGTGTGTTTCTGTATCACAAATATGATATATTCAGCAATATGCGTATGGCAAGCATAATACTAAGGAGATAAAGCTAGTGTGTTTGAAAATCAGAGACATGCTATACTGGATTGAAACCGAACGCGCACCATGAGGATATTAATCGTGAACTCTTTGTCTCAGCGAATTGCATTTTGTAAAATGTCCTTACTTCTGGCAACAAAAATGAACTCGTCTGTGCCGGGGGATTTGCTCCTTGTTATTTGAAATAAATTTAGCCGTGAGAAAAGGTAAATCTATCATTGCGTGTCCATCAAGTATCTTTCTCACGTCACAGCTATTAATATCGTAACTTTTAAAACGTGTGATTCCATTACTTGTTTACAATATAGAGTTAGACATCCGTATTAATCAAATAGATGATTCTAACAGAAAACCACTATGACGTTGTCAACGAATATGACGTCATAAGCACGCGCGTAAATGACGTCACTGTATTTTTACCGTAATCGAAGGAAGTCCGCTGCGTGTGGCGCTGATTGACCACTTAAACATCTTATTTTGAAGTAAATACTTTATCTGCCTCAAACGATTTGGTCATACCCCGTAAACACACGAAAATAACATGTTAAATAACTTTTTAAAAGATTTAATCTCAGTAAACAGCATAATACCAGCTCTGAAATTGCCAGTCGGCTGTATAAATGCGCGGTGAAGCGGCCTCAAAATCAGAGGACGTTCAATCCAAAATTTGATCACGTTTGTTTTTCCAGGAGAACCAATCAGAATCTAGTATTCATCACATTCATGGTAGAATATGATACATTAACCTTCCATCATTATTATATTTAATCCTTATCTGATTAGATAAGACGTTTTTTAAATTTAACTTTTAAAGAAATGAAATTCGATTTGGTGTTTAAATACCTGAAGGACTCATTTCCAACAGGTTTTGCATGGGAAGTGCCAGAATCTTATCAAGCGAAAGGAAAGACTCTCCTTATATGGCATGCTGATAATTGAATGATCTGGTGCAGAAAGGAGTCCATGTTTTTGTGCAGAGCCTTAAAGTTGTGTGCACCAATTTGTAAGAAAGTCAATTGAATTAAGTTCCTGGGAATTGATATGATTCCAGTATGTATTTAGGGATTTTTATCTGCCTCTGTTCAACATTGATTGTTGAAATGTAAGACGTGTTTAATTATACTCATGTATCATTTTATAGATCGTTTAGCAAACCGTATTGCTAAGGATATAATAATGTACATGTAACCATTTAATATGTTTATGTATATATATATGTATGTATATGTATATCAAAAGTCTTAGATGACGCTCCCATTTTACTTCATAGTAAAGGATGAACTACAAGATAATTTGTTAAGTGTAATCAAGATTTATATTTGGTGCTATAAATAGGACATTATATGATAGAAAGTCCTCTTAAGTCTTAAATGAAACATTTTCAAAATCCTGAAAAATACAGATTAAGCTTATTAATGTTCAATGGCCTTTTAAAACATCTAAATAAAATATCTGTAGCATAAATGGTTACCTTTCTTCTTTTATAAATAGCTTTGTCCTTGGGCAAAGTTAAAACATTACAATTTTACAATTTTTTATTTGAATTTAAGAACAATGAAATATGAAAGACGCTTATGGGGATTCATTAAAGTAAAGATGGATTATATAACGTCATAAGCAGAAGACTGGTCTAAAAACTAGCATGATATTAAATGGTTTAATCTGCATAAGAAGAATCTGTATTTCATAAAAATTTGCTATCAATAGCCTTCTTTGCGTTCGATGTATTTCGTTAAAGTTATTGCATCATTGTGATTATTCTTCCATTAAGTAGTTTTGTTCATCACGGAAGTGATAAACAAACTTTGTTAAATAAAGAAATAGAAAATCACGTTCTTGTGATGTTTTTGTGTATTGGTATATCTCCTGATAGGATGTATCGGTTTATACAAATTAAAACTGATTTTCAAATATGTTAATCACTTTTAAATTGCTCATCAATGTTGTTATCGAATCAAATAGCTATTTTGTTGTGGAATATTAAGTTTGTTGTTTCCACCTTTAACCTGATAGCAAGCGTGCCCTTCAGAAAAAAACAAAAGAACAGCAATATCAAAATCATTAAAGAACACTTCACTTATAAGGAATCTTTTCAGTAATATGTTTCAGGATATCGATTACCTTGGTGACAATTGTCCTCAAATCAAGTCAATACATAGCGAGGTGGAGATATTGTATTTACTAAATAGGTTAAGATTGTAAAAATACTTTTTATTTTCCATTTGTTATAACAATCTAACCTTTTGTAAAAGCTTGTTGATGAATTTCGGAATTACGAGAAAAAACAAATTAACCTGCTAGCAAGCGTGTCCTGCAGATATAGACAGGAGGTCAGTAAGATCAGCATCATTATAGAACACTTCAGGTGACCGATGATAATTAGGAATCTTTACAGTTACATCCTTCAAGACATTCAAGTATCATGCTGATAATTGTCAGTTTCAGCCTCGAACCAAGTCGTTATCACAGCGGGTCCTATCTTCTAACTAATGTGTTACTGAGAGCCAATTCTTTGTTTTTATCAATATGCTAAGTTTGTTTCAAGAAACGTGTTTGAGATGTTTTTTGTGCAAGTGTTGTTGTTACACTTGCCCTTCCCCGTTATCAGAGTGGGCCCTATCTTCTAGTTAATGTATCACAGGTTGAAGTTGTCAGGAAGTACAAAACACATTAACGTGAGTGAATGAATGAATGAGTGAGTGAATGAGTTCACTGCAGACAAGTGGAAGTCCCGAATTGTACGGTTCCTTATGAGAAATTGCAAAACAAAGGTTATTGATTGCTAAGTTCACTTCCACCTAAGTTAACGATATATCATGTTTTACAATCTGCCATATGTTTTGTCAATCATCAAATCTTCATCCAGTCGGATTGATCTTTGATTACAAGGGCACGTGTACCCGAACTCATTCAAAGCTTAATTGCAAGTAATACTGAATGACAGCGAACATAATGCCATTGAAAATAGGAAGTTCTTTTAAACAAGGAGACAACTTGTCTGAGCATTATTAAAAATCTTTGCATAAAAAGAGAAGCTTTCTTTCCGCTACAATCAGTCAAAATTTTTCCTTTTTAGCGATTTTCTTCTCTTTGCCAGCTCGTAATGCAATTGGGTAAGCTGTGTCACATTGACAATTGTCATGTTGACCTATGTTTCACTACATTCTATCTCTCTTTAAAGGTAATAGATGGATATTTACAAACATGAATTACTTTTTGTTCATCATACCCTACGTATGCGAAAAAGGAATTCGTTAATTTGTTTATAATTATCTCCTTACGTAATTTGACATTTTACATAAGTTTTGCAAAACATATTTTCTTGATGTGATACACGAATTATTTTTCAAAGACACCCATTATGTGATAAACTTTCATGATCGTAGAAAGCTGATCTTTCCTTCTTTTAAAATAAAAGCGTTCAGCGTCCAAAGATTTTTGAAAACTGATTTACTGCACCACACACGGGAGCCTAAGAATCCCTCCTGATAATGTGGCAAAAATTGCATAGATATAGCCTGATCAAGGCTTATTATTAAACAACGTGAAACAACAATAATTTCCTGATACGATATAAAGTACAAATATCAAATGCCTTTACCTGGGTTAACAGTACTGATTGACTGATTGAATATCGATTGATTCTATTCATCTGTTGTAAAGGTTAAAATTCTAAGAATGTTTACAAAACATGTTATGTTGAATTATTTGATCATACACATGTATATAGTAGTACATGTATCTGTAACATAGCCTCCGTAAGACTGAAAAGGGAGCTCATCCTAACTTGATTTGGAAGTTACTACGTAAATGTCACCAGGATCGTTGTTCATTTAGACTGGATAGGACCCAGTTCTTATGTAACAAAAACAGTCCAATTAAAATCTTAAAAACATCAGCAATATTCAATGCTATAATATGTTATGGTTCTAATAAGTACATGTATTAATATGATGCATAAATATTGATAGACTTACTATTCCAACATCGTGTGTATAAATACAGAAAAATGTCTCTATTAAAACATATGAATCATTTATTGTTAATATTCCATTACTATAGAATTATTTGCCAACTTATTGCTTGCCAAAACACGACCCCACTAAAAATTATTTTGCAAGAAAGATTAGATGTTGAACGATTGTTAGAAATGCAGGGGAATACCTATTTTATCTGATCTGCAAAGATTGTGTCTATGGTATATGCCCTTATTGATTATATACAAGCAAAATCCTATTTGATTACACCCTGTCAGGAATTATCTAGAACTTGTCAGGGTTGATGGATCGACCAATACAATATCCAATACCTTGAAAATGATATCAATGAATAATCAAATTTCAATCTCATGTCAGGTCATCTATTTCATTTAGTTAACCATCTTCAGTTTATGAAAATGGAGTTGTTTTGAGTAAACCCAATATAATCATTCGTTTTTTTCTTTTTATTAAGTGTTTTAACCTTACTATCACGTCGAAAAAAAGATATGGTCAGTCTATTTTCCATCTTATGGTCACAATGAAGTAATTTTCATTTATAGACACATATATACATGTACTGCAGTTTAACAAAAAAATACACCTTAAAAGGGGCAGTAGCACGTTTTTATGGGGAATATAAGGTGATGTCAGGAAAATGAAAATTAATGGTTCCAATTGAAAGAAAATGTATTTAAACTAAATGGAGCAGTAATAATTCAAATATATAACGTATAGTTTAGCCATGTGATTCCTTTTTCTTACATTTAATTAAAGGTGTTCACATAAAATGGCCGCCAATGGATTTTATGTGAATCTTCATACTTTGTTCTCTGACTATGGATGATTGGCTTGTAAAAATAATACATTTAGCATCAACTTACAATCATCAGTGAAACATTTGAAATATAAAATTATAAAAAAAAACGTGCTACTGCCCCTTTAAAATATAAATGTGTTGCAATTGATAGTACATCTAATTTATTATATGATCAGCAAAGCAGTAATGGGTTTTGTCAGTGAAATGGTAGTTTATCAGGCTACAGTGATGGTGTACCAGATGCAAGATCTAGTTATTGAAATTGGGACATTTTAGCAATTTGTAGAATTCAATAAATATCATATATCAAATAGAAAACATTATGTTATTTTTGTAAATATCAGGGTGAAGTGAAATCTAGATTTTACCTCTGAAAAAAAAAACTGGTATTTGGAAAACTGCATTAAGTATCCTCTATATGTTATTCATCTTAAACAATAAACATAGAAAGCTTTAACAATGATGACATGATATGTTTTGCTTGTTTGGTTTAAGAGCCCATTCACAGAAACACAATTTTGCTAAATTTGGAAACGAAATACTTTTAGCATTTTGCATAGATGTCTTAAATATCTGTCTTAAAAATAAAGGTAAGAAGACTTTGTTATCAAAATTATGAATAAACCTTTAACGATAGATTATATGATTCGATAAAAGGTGATCATCAGGTTCAGTAATTTCTATTGTCTGTAATCTCATTAAGAGTTCACAACGGTGGAATCGATAGATAATAATTTGAGGCTTGACTTGAGGCTAGGTAATATCTCCTAAGATTAAACCTTTTCTCACAGATCCTTTCATCCTTAAAAAATCGTTATTGATGCCTGAAGTATGTACATGCATATTAACTTCCTTCCTTCTTTTCTGTGCTAATGATGTCATGTATTCCAATTGAACACTCAAGGTTCTCTTTTGTAAGAATTGACATCATTTTCCTTTTAGAACATATGTTGCATTCTGTAATTATTTTTATAAGACGGGCATTTGAAACTTCTCCCTAATGGTATATGAATGAGATGATGTTTGCATATCTTTCAAATATCCTTTTAGGAAGAATTTGTCATCATGTAACTAAACCGGGGTTGATAATAACTCTATATCCATTTCTCAAACAAGATGTGAGAACTAACCTCAACCAATTTACTCTCTATGCAGACTCTAACTATTTCATGAACCATTAATAGCATTAAGTTGTGATATAATATTTTTCATTTTATCAGTCAGTAGATTAGGGAGGTTATCACATTGTGTGTCATTTTGACCATGGAATCACATTATCTCAATAAGATTTTAATAACTTGCGTTTGGTCATGAAAATGCCCGGCTGCACCAAATGCACTTTCAAGTCTGACCTAACCATCAATAGTTAATGCTAAATATCACCTAGACCACACCTCGTCCTTTGTTCTCTAAAAGAATCTGAGTCAAGCTTATAAATCTATTGATTTCCTCTGGACAAGAATCAGGCCAAGAGCAGATTGTGTTTAATGTAAGCAAATGTCACTATCCTGATCTTACTTGCCATATGTCAATATGTCAATATCAATTTCTCATGATATTGACAAAAGTTGCACTTCTTATTCTTATTCCCATTCGCAAATAAAGTGTCAATGTCTTGCCGTATGGATCTCAAACAAGACCTGTAATCTTTTAGCGGATGGGATAATTACAAATGATGATTAATACGATACTTAAGAGCACGATAGAACGTTTATTTCTGGCACAAAAATGCATCTTTGAACATTGCTAAAACAAACAATAATTATACTTATACTCTAAGTTTACTTGACAGTGTAAAGTTGGTTATATCAGCTTTATCTAAAGGTCCTCCACTCCTTGTGCATTCATGTGTAAGATATACAGAAAAACAAGAAATTATACATTTTTTAAATTATGGTTTTGTAAACGGGGCTTTTATCTGGAACTTTTTTATATCTGTTATTGCATTCATTACCTTGAAAGGACTATTTATGATTTGGTATTTATTTGTTTGACTTTTTACAGATAATTTAAGCTTTTGCATCATCTCAGTAATCTTATTAAACATGCAATATTTGGTTATGAATGCGATAAGTAGTGCATATCATCGTAAAGGATTCAAGCACATGATTTGTCAGTCTGTTTATTATGGAAAAGTGAATATGAAAATGTTAGATATTGTGAATATCATGTCCTATTGATTGTCCAATTGAAAACGCAGGTAACGGAAGTAAATATGCGGAAGTAATTAACGACCTTAATTGAACATAATGATCAATTCCTACATTTTAGCTAGACTGGATTGCGTACCGTTCACATCGAATTTAGGACATATACAATTTTTTGCAATGAAATATGACAATGATTTGCTCTGATTATGTCATTGAATCCCAGGATGTATTAAATCCAATCACATGACTTATCAGTCTGTTTACAAAAGGAGAGTAAAACTGGAAGTTTCCGATAGTGTAAATATCATATTCTATTGATTATCCAAATAGGGAAGACAGATTATGGAAGTAAATTTGCGGACAATCAACAAGTAAACCTAAATTGACCATAAGGATCAATTCTTTAAGTAGACATAGACTGGAGTACTTACCGTTTACATCGAATTTATTACATGGACATGGACTATTGTTATTCACGAGGAAATTATAATGATATCGGTTAGCTGTAATCATTACAGTGCATGCAAGGAAGTATTCATTACATTTCATTAAGCATAATTATTGACTTACAAAATAAGATTTCCTTCGAATGAAAAGACATCTTCAAATAGAAATCTTCATATGGCCCATTGTAACACCTAATGCTCTATCAATTCATATTGGAAAGAAATGCAGTTCAATTGAGTGCTATATAACAAGAAAATAGCGCACATAGGAAATGGTGAAAGCTCTTTCAAGCATAACAAGTTTGTAATAATATATTTTGCAGAAGTGTTTCAATGTGCTTTAGATATCCTTATGCAACCATATTTTAAAAGGATCTACTCAATTTTGTTAACCCTGGATATTGAAACGTTCAACCATATATAACGTATTCAGTCGTATACAGCTACATTAATTCATATAGAAATCAATGACATGTGAGTCGCTATCAGCTCAAATGATTTGATTGGAATAAACTGTTAATATAAGAATAATCAACGAGTTGCGAGGAATTACGGATTATCTGTCCTGAGTTAATTATTGCGATAAACTCCGCGCGGCCGGTTAAGTACAAATTGTACTCATACGCCATTCATAATGTTGCTCACTTCTTCAAGATGGGCGGCTCGAAGTAGTTCGCAAAATACGCTCTAATTTTAAATAGTTAATTATTTTTATGTCAGATTTTATCACAAACATATTGTCTCATATGACAAAATAATCTATTTATTGACCGCGCACAACGAGAAAGAAAAAGTTAGACGTTGTTAGCTTTTGTTACGTTTGACAAGCCTAGCGAGGAATGTAATGACGTCACTGTTTGACGTCATGTTTAATGACGTCATAGAGCTATGACGTAACGACAGTTCAGCTGGCGACTCTCCCACACAGCGCCGCCTTGAAGATTTGAAATAGTATTTACGGCAAAGAAAACATCAAAAGCTCTTGACTTCCCTTTAGAAATGTTGTAGTAATGTGTGACTTTCGCAACTTAGGTATAAGATTTGTCATATATATATATATCTCGACTGAAATAGAAGATCCAAGAGAATCATGAATGGGTGTAAAAAAGTTCCGTCAACCAATCAAAATGCGAGTTATTTTTAGAAAAACTGTAATTCCCATGACCATTATGCAAACTTTAATACCCGGAATAATCATGCCCACTTGGGTAAGAATATACTGTAAATGATACCTCAACTGAGGATGCAATATTCACTACCACAATGAGTTTACATTTAAATTGGTGACATGTTTTGCTAGCAATCTTTTAACTCATAAAATGAGTCATATCATCTCCAAATACCTACAGGCTTATCAGTGTGAAAACCTTATCAAAGTATAAACATTATGATCTACATTTGACTATTGGTTACCTCTCGTATATTATGTTATCTATGTTAGACTTTCTTTTCACTGATACACAGGTGACAATTGAGACAATTTGACAATTTGGAAAGCTTAGGTTGGGATGAGTTGAGCATGAGAGATAATCCTACCTCATGTAGGAATCTCAATCTCTGATCGGTCCACGCGACCCTGGATAAAAACTTATATCTCCCTCTTGAGCGGGTTGATACATCATGTATACCAGCCACAAAAGCATGAAAAAAGCGTGCAGATGGAGCGTCTTTAAAGGTATGTGACCTCGAACATATCAAGGTTACTTTTGATCGACCGATATGTAGATGTGAACAAACTATAGTCAAAGTGCTTACTCAGTTTGTCTTACTCTTTTTATTTTCATATCATATATGTTTTGTTGAAACATTTCGTAAGATAAATTCGTTATACCATTCAAAGGCGGGGGATATGGGGATATATCAGTATCATATCCCCCGCCTTTGACTGGTATAACTTATATTACCACATCCGAATATAAAACCAATTCACTTCCATGGACCGTTATTGTGTTATCAATGGATGTATATTTTGATGTCAATAATACAGTTTAGGCAGAATGATAGATCGCCCGACAAAGCAAATGGAATTGTATAATGCTTGTTCACTTCTTTGAAATGCAACTGTAAATCCCACTTGATTTATTTGGTAGATTGAGTACATCGATGTTTTCCTCAGAGAGGTTACAAAACTACTAGTAGATGCCAGACAGAATAGAGAAGTTGATCTTTGAGACGTGGCTCTGGTATGAAGATAGGATCTTTCTGTCAATGATGAGTTAGCCAATCCATTGATCATAATATTGAGACCGTCACATTCAATCCTAAATTGACAGGCGAGGAGGGTGCAGAAAAAGAATGATTGCAACGGATACTACTTGTGACCCTAGAGTAGAGAGTAATCAGTTTTTACTCCTTACTCTACTTCAGGTCAATTAACTTATAGAGGAATTTGGCATTAAAAAAGATGAATAGTTTAATCAAATGAAGTGTAAATGCATTTTTCTCAGCAAATGTTGCAATTCATCTATTTTTTGAGAAATCAAGTGATCATGTAACGTTCAGAATTTCATGAAGTCACATCACTATAACATTTCAAATAGGTTAATCAGTATTCAGAATCGAACTCCCGTTTCAAAAAACTGCCTTTTATTATGCTTTAGACTGTTTTGGAAATCATTGTACAATATTATTTTTACTTTTCCTTAGTTCTTTCATTTCCAAGTATTTATACTTCTTTTATACCAATTATTTTGAAGAGTAGACTGCACTTTTCGAAATGTTTTTTTCTTGGGAATATTTATTGTGAAAAAGTTACAAGAGTATCTAGATAATGATCTCCGTGTGGAAAGTTGACATATTGTTTTTCAAAAAGATCACATTATCGAAGACTCCATTATTTACCCAGACGTTGAGTCAATATTTGACAGTTTTTATGGACCTGAACGGCGATTGACGTCTGCTTTCTACTCAATTGAAACATTTGGCATCAGATAAATTTATTGATACGAAGAAAATCTTTGTTCTAAGATCTTTAAAGTAAGGTAACTGTCAACATTTACTGCTTTATGAAAGTGAGCTTTACAACATTAACACCAGAATATGTAACTAAATCATAGGATTTTAAGGACAAATTAAATATTGATATACTAATGTTTATTCCATCCAAGATATGCTTGTTCAATACAAACTACCCAAATGCACAGGTATGACGTTCTGTACATATATTGAGAGTTTTGATAATAAAACTTTCGGCTGGGATCCACACGTTTTTACTTTTCATGTCATGTCAACACCTACAAACATCCATCCATAAGGATGGGCTTCACTGATTGTGTAATAGTTCATTGCTATTATGTGTTGTACAGCACTCTAATACCTCCATCATCGATTCAATTTTCTCGTGTATAACCCTTGTCATAATCGAGACTGTGTGACGCCATTGAATGCTGGAAAGATAATATTCCTATATAAGAAAAGGAATTAGTTATTTTTTGTAATCAAATATTTATGTGATCTTGTGCTAAGAGAGAAAAGAACTCGCTTTTCAGTCAATATCTTCTGGGAACGTCTTATACCTTACGTATTTTGCAAATTAGTTTTTTACAACATTCTTCTGAACTATATTATTCTTTGTTATATCCATACAAGGTTTGAAAAAAATAGTATAACAAACATCTCATTTGTTTTGTTCAAACCAGTGACCCACAAATTCTAATAGTCCGGTTCACTTAAACTCTGTAAAAACATTTTTAATTTCAATAGTGTTTTTGATAAAAGGTGTGATTATCCAAGCTTCCAAAACTTCTTCGAATATGAAAATTATCAACAAATAATGATACAATTCTTCTATTTATAGAATAATGTTTCATGTTAATATATATCAAAGTCATACAGTACTTGTGATTCACAAAGGTCGCATAGCATTTTATTTAACAAAGCGATTTTCAAATTATTTGGCATTTACGCGCTAAGCCTAACAAAATGCCATTATATAAACGTTTAACACACATGGCGGTTTGTAGTTTTATGAATTACCAAATAATGACTGATATACCAGTTGTCCAAAGTCATCGCTATACCAGAGATCATGTTAAATCGGTTTAAATCTCTCAATCACTCATGTGAAATTATCAAGGTAATGTTTACCGATTGATCCATGTTTGTTTGGTATTTTCTTTCATGCTTGAAGGTCATTGACGATATAATTTTTTTACTTCTGAATCGGCGTAACAGCAAGGGAATAGAAGTGTTCTCCACGAAAAAAGGCGAGAAAATAACTTGTTAAATTCAGTAACCTTTAAAGGGAGGCTAATCTCACTATATATTTATTTACTTCTGAATCGGCGTAACAGCAAGGGAATAGAAGTGTTCTCCATGAAATAGGCGAGAAAACAACTTGTTAAATTTAGCAACCTTTTCAGTGGTGGAGCCTTGTCTCATTTCTTATTAACATCATGTTCTGAAACTGTTCAGAGTTTTCAACTTTTAAAGGTCACCTAGACCATTATCTGGTAGAATGAAACAGTAATATGTTTGATATCACTAAAGAAGGATCGAAATTAAAATTATTGGTTAAATACAAATGGCATAAAGTTAAATAATTGTGTGGTGTTTTATACAAGTGTTTGCATTAGAATTTTGTCAAAAGGAAATACAACTCATCCCATTCATCATATATGATTTCACTGGAACACTCAAGTTTGTCTACTGCGAACTGCTGTTGTTGCCCATGTTGAGAGCTTATGTAACCTTTCAATGAGTTGATATTTCATTTAACAATAGTGGTTTGAAGACCTCACAAAAGGTAATTGCATTAGTTTCTGCTTGAACCCCTTTCAAATATCCTGTCAGGAAGAAACGTAACTTCTAGTGTAACTAGTGAAGTTTTAATTTCTACACTGATATATGATCGTTCTATCAAACCCCCTTATTGTTTCCTGAAAACTGGTTTTGTTTATTATCACAGCCGTAGTTCTTTGTTAGTGTATATAATCCTATATACTTTATAGCACAGTTAATTTCTGAACTGACCTCCAGCACAATCAGACATCTGTCTCTGCATGATTTTTTTGAAATACTCCTGGATAATACGATTTATCAATAATGAGTGAATTCTTAATTCAATCATGTCCAATAAATCACAAACAAACCAAGTGGCCAGCAGAGGGCTGTTTCTTGCTCCTCAATAAATCCCCACATTGCAAACATCAAGGCAGGACTCAACCAGGACCTAGTCCTCAGTACATAAAAGAGTTATTTATATGCAAAATTCAATTTGCTTGTTTGTATTGTTTGTCATAATCGGGACAATGTGACGCCATGGAATACAGGAAAACATTACCAATAACAGAAAAAGAATGAGTTATTTCCTGTTATCAAATATTTATGTGATCTTGTGTAGGGAGATTAAACATAAGAATTTTTACAGCCACCAAATTTGAATAATGTACCAAACATATATATATAAGAAAGAGGTATTTCCTGGGGTTTTTTCCTGTTGAATTTTGTCAGCAACCAACATAACAAACATAATTATTCACGATATATTTCTCTACTTTGGTGGAAAACATTCTTTATCAACATACTGATTTACTGATAATTAGGCACGAGTGTCGTAAAAATAGTATGTCATGGTCACGAATAACATATTCTCTTTAAAATGTCATCACGAAATTAAAATACTTAAAATCAATTTCTCAGAATAGACCTTGCCCATGCCAGCTCTTTTAGATCACAACGTCACAGGCGAACCCTGACGTCAAAGTATTTTCCATAAATTGACATCACAATGAAAGAGTTATATTTTGCGCTAGGCCATCATATGAAAAAATAAAATTCGCTATGACCGCCCCTGTAGGTAATAATTATTACTAACAAAACAATGGTCGGAACATCATCTGATAATACTTTTGGCTATAAAACCTTCTTCCACTGGATCTAGCAGCAGTGTGGTCAATATTTATTTCCAGAGAGAAAATCTGTGTGTTTAACAACATGAGTCCTCACAAAAGAAATGCATATTGATTCCACACAAATCAGATATTAAATACAGTCACCAAAAGTAAGATCCCTGATTGTAAACATCTCACCTTTTGATAGCTCAAGTTCCATTGAAAAATATAGTACAGGTTTTTGAAACATTATGAAACACTAATTGATGAAAATATATGGCAAAAAATGCCTAACAGAGTCCTTCTTCAGAAGCGAAATATGTATAGACAGACTAAAGGATTGGAGAACAGGACAATGATTATATCTAACAAATAAAATGAGTCATTTCCAAAAATGAAATGTATTTGTGTTTAACTTGCACACGTTAACATATTTCATACAAATACATTGAGGTTAAACACAGTAGGCACCATTTTCTAATCTAATTTGATAACTTTTTGCATGGGCTGTTGTGTACTATTATAGTGACATCGTATTCACTTCATTTGGTTACAATCTCAAATAAACGTTTCTTAAATCTTCGCTTATTACGTGAATACAAAGAAAGTGACATTCCAATTTAGTTATAGTGAAAAAGTATATACCAAAATACCAAATAACTATTTCTTGACAAGTGACATGAGACACAAAAAAATGCTATCTAGAGATGTTCTAAAGAGTTAAGAGAACGAATTTGAGGACAGCGGGAATTTTAAGAACCACAGTTTGTCCCAAATACTGATGGATAATCAATACATACATTCTTTTTTTTAACAATATTGAAATATGATCGGGCATCATAGTAAATACAATTTAGTCCGGAGTTTAATTACCTTGAGGGTGTTATTGCTGCAGGTTTTACATGGGAAGTTCCAAAAGCTTGTCGATGCCTATAAAAAGATTCTACTTATTCAGCTTAATGATAATTGAAGTATCTGGAGCAAAAGCGATTCCTAGTTTTTTTGCAAAGAGCCTTCAATAGTTGTGCATCCACGTGCAGGAAGGAAAATCAATCAAAATAAGTTCCTGGAAATTTAAACTGAACCTTTCCAGTATATTTAGGCCTTCGTGTAATCTCATTTAGGTATTTGCAGTTTATGTTATATCAATCATGTTTGTTTGATTAGACATAAATATATGACGATATCAACTAGAAAGAGCGTTTTATTATCGTATAGTTTAAAACAAAGAAAACCGTCTGAACATATATTCGTCTTTAACAAAAACGTGTTTGAATTCAAACATAGCATGTAGATATTGTTAATTTACATATTTAGTTCTATGAAGGTAAAATGTATGTGATAATAAAGCAACAATAATTTTCTATATAATATAGGTTGGACATTTTGGGATTAATCTTTATCATGTATTGAAAAATATATTAATATGTTTCCATTCATAATAAAGGCATAATGTATATATAATGTAATAAATCAATAAAAAATGAAAGTTGTTCTTACCTCCATTGGATGAATTTATATACAATTTCGAAAGAAGTTCAATTGGATGTTCAGATACAAGGATTGCATTTTGTGGCAGTGTCAAAAGCTCTCGATTGGGTATCAAACAATTCTTATAAATCTTGCTGATAATCATTTTGTGCTAGTATAAGCAATATCCGGTATCAAACAATACCTTTCTTATCAAGCTTGCTGATAATCATAGTAATTGGTGTAGAAGGGATTCCATGTTTTTAACAAAGCCTTCAACGCTGTGCAGTCATATGTAAGTAAAAAACGTCAAACTAATTAAGTCCCTGGAAATTGAAAACTAAATGTTTCCAGTAGGTTCAGACATTCGTGTAATCTCACATAGGGATCAGCAGTTTTCTTGCTATTTCAACTGCTTTTTTGTCCCTGATTTAAGGATAATCAATTTATTGTATCGCCTTGTTATAGGATTAACTCCCTTGCTGTACAGTACATTTTATCGACATGTTTATGACATCTGATTTGTTAAAGTGGTCCTGGTGAAAACTGTGTTTGTATACTATACATTATATTTTGCATAAAGCTGTCTATTTTCGTAACCATTGTTAGCTTTAACACTTTTTTATGTATACCACTAATTTTCAAGTGCGTATATAATGACATAAGACAAATTCGTAGAAAGCAAAATCAAGGAAAACTCTTAGAAAAAACAATATTGTTACATGTAAAAAGAACTTGACAAGGATTTATACCAACAAAATTGCCTCTACAAAGAATAAAGAAGTTGATCATCCATAAGACTCCTTGACTTTTCATCGGTCGGTGGTTGAACTTAGATTCAAATCATCGATTGTCAACAAAATGTGCTTATTTAAATCATCCCATCTTGTAAAGAATAGCGTTGGCAATAATTTCTATCAAACAATGTATTGATTTCATATCAGTTGAGGAGGAAAAATAGCTGCAGAGAACTTATTGAAGATTATTTGGATGACTGGATAGCCGGACAAAATTCTTTTTCAATTTCCTAGTACTTAATTCGATTAATTTATCTGCTCCCACATCGATGCACAAGCCTTCAAAGCTGAACATAAAAACATGGAATCGCTTCCACACCAGATCTTTCAATAATCAGCTCGCTGTATGTGTAGAATCTTCCAATACGCTTGAGGGAGCTTTGACACTTTCCATGCCAAATATGCAGCAAGAAGTTCATCCTGGTAATTTAACACCAAACGAAGGTATTTCTTTATGTTGAATCAAGGTCCAATTAATGTGTGTATTACAAATTTGTGATAAT
Organism: Steromphala cineraria; assembly: GCA_916613615.1. NCBI lineage: Eukaryota > Metazoa > Mollusca > Gastropoda > Trochida > Trochidae > Steromphala > Steromphala cineraria. The sequence goes on along the minus strand of OU744732.1, from coordinate 2,406,276 downwards.
GAATATTATTATACCTCTATCAAATTTGTTAATAGATAAACAATCTAAGTCATATGTGTGGAATATTATCTGAATCATACATGTAGCAACTCCGACGTCATTGAAGCAATAAGTTCTGATAAGTTTTTTTACTTAAATTAATAAAAAATAATTATCTTGACAATACTGACAAAGGTGTTCTTTATATTGACTTGCAAATGAGTACACAAGACCGCGGAATTCAGAATGAAGAAACAGTTGTTTATGAGTCGTTATAAAGAATGATTGGTTTTATATTGTATTATATAAGATTATTGATTAAAATGGGGGGGGGGGGGGGTGTTTGCCCAATATCGATACGTTGTTGTAATTATTTGCATGATAATCTCATGTTTCAAGTAATTGTTTTATTTGAAGAGAAAATCTAACCATGAATTTGAATAAAAGAATTAGGATAGAGAAATAGAAGATGGAAACAATTGCTCCTCGAGTTAACATTTGTTATTATTAGACTACCAGGGGATAAGACCGTATTTACCAGCTGCTTTCATATGTTTTGAGGTATTTGGCGAAATGGGCGAGTTGGTTAACTGCTGATACGATCATTGTTCTGAAATGGCGCTGGTTTGAATTTTGCAATTACAAGTAAGAACAAGGTGAAAAAATATATGAATGTTACACTTTTTTGTGTACATTCAGCTGTACAGTATTTGAGATATATATTCTTAAATATTATGAAGTGTGATGGTATTAAACTTTAATGTTTTCAAATAAACATGTTTGATGGTTTAAATTGATATTGTGTTTCAGCTTTATTTGTTTGAATATGTGAAGTTGAATTATCATATTTTGTGTATAGCTGCATATCTTAAGTTTGTTTACTTAGATTCGTGTTCTGGTACAAACATCATGTAATTTGTAACGTCTTTGAGATATCATATCATTGTTAAAACGTATCCGATAATGATGAAATTTCACTGCATAAGTTAAGATTCAGTTTGCGTTGACATATTCTTATGGTATACCTAGCAGATGGCTGTAACAAATTTGGCAGGTCATTGAAGTGACCAGGGGTCAAAATGTCAAATATATATATATATATATATATTTTTCTACAAAATCCTTCATAAGTGATCAACAGCTTTAGATTTATTCATATGGCAACGTACATGTAGCTGTGCTGATTTTTTTCCTACAAAGATTACATGGATGATCTTAATCGAAATTGAAGAAAATCTGAATTTCACAAATATGACCCGATCTGTCTATTCAACAATGCCGAATATCGACACTCAGCACCAGTGACAAGATGATCCCGGAATATGAGTTAGGAATGGTTATTTTACACATGGACAATTGATGATCTTCTGTAAGTGGTCCTCGAGTTATTTCATGAACGTCGAAACGAAACCCAACTTACATGATATTTGCACTTAGATCACAAGCAGGTGAACAAACTTTTGGTATGCAGCTGTACACTATGATCCTATCCCAAAGCTTATTATTCAATTATTTTAAATAACGAATATAAAGTGGTATTAAATATCAATTGATATCCAGTTGTCTCCTTTGCGAATTGTTAAGGAGTTCTTTCACTTAGCCCAAGTCGTATAGTTATATACTGATGACTGCAATGACTACGGTGAAATTGATGTTTTTACACTTTAGAGCCATATGATGCAAATTACAATATCTTGTGCAAATCGTTGGTTAAATCGACATGAAACGTTGCAAAGAAACAACCACCATAACACATAGAAAGAGAAATATATTGACATCAATACGCATCTGTTGTGTCTTGAGAGCTTCCTTAAAATGTATTAGAAGAGTTTACTATCAATCACTTTTATCTAGGAATAACACACGCACTGTCAGTCTTTTTATGTTCCTGTTCTAAAACATCCTTTTTGAAAACTATAAAATTAACAATAAAACAGAAGTTTTATTCTTAAACTAACACTTGTGGATATTTTTTAAAACTTTCTGGAAGCATGTCCATTCCATCAAACAATATTTGTGGAAATTTTTAAAAACTTTCTGGAAGCATGTCCATTCCATCAGACAATATTTGTTTTCAGCCTCGTTTGAACATTTTTATTTGCATATTCTTTGATTTCCTGGACAGTGTGACGCCAACCTAAGCAAATAACTAAAAAACAGTAAACTAAAATGCAAAAAGTAATTTTCCCTCATACAATATGCATGAGTTTCTCTCCTGTAACTTTTCTAAATGCAATATACGAGTAAAAAGTAGATTGTCTGTCAAATACTATGGTTTAGGAAAACAACAAACATGGAGAACTTGCATGATTTTTTTTTTCTTCAAAATGAGGTAAGGTTGTATATTCATGTGTCCATTTTTCTTGTATTAACACCCTTAGGAAGCTCTTCTTACATGAACTGTTTGACAGATTGCATACCAAATCGTATCCAAATAAAAATGTAAGAAATTTAACCATACAGATATCAATGTGGAGCATTATTTTCTGTAATCAAATATGCACGAGTTCCTGCCTGAAATTTTTTTAACCGTTATATACAAAAAACATTAGTCTGTCAATAATGATAAAACGACAATCAGCGTGAATTTTTCCTCCATCTTGATGTTGGCTCTTACTTTCAATCAATGACACATTCCCATTTACACTCTGTGAAGAAGAAGAAATTTTTATTTGAATGTAAAAATGAAATAATTAATGTTGTGATCATCGCCACATAGTGAAACTGACCCTTCCAGACATACGATCATAACTGTATCTTCTTTAACCTAGCACTCTTTAACACCATTTATACCATTTATCATGTATAGTGTGACTGATATGAATGCAGAAATAGATTGTTGTAGGTAAGATCACATGTAAAATATAAAAGACCGTTTAATCAAGCAAACTTCTCGGGGACAGTCTCAATTTTATTAAAACAATAATTGTTTCAGATATGTTAAACTTTCTTAGGTCATCTAATCTAATGTTTATGGCATTTACTAATTTCAAGACAGAAATGCAATTCCAATATACTTCTTGAAATGGAGATACAAGGTAACATTGCTTGCTCTTCAGGTCTATATTTCACTTTACATCAGCAAGGGATCTTCAAAGTATCCCTTTGATAAGCATTTCAATAAAACTCGTCAATGATGTTTAATAGTATATTTATATAACATGTATTGCATTACAATGCATACAATCTTGAGATTCCAAACACCATTTATTCTATAGGTTACGCATACGTGAGTCTGACGAAGTGGCCAATATGTACTTATCTCAAGATCATATTCATTGAATCCGCCCGTTTGATTATCTTTTCTTAACAGCAGAAATTTAGCCACATTCATGAGCACTTTAATTTCTTCTGTGTGTAATGTGAGGGACATTACCACAGAAAAAACACACATTTTACACAAAGAAAGAGTAATTTCTCTTATGTAATATGTATGTATCCCTGTCTTTAATTTTAAAAAAATATTAAAAAAGAACAAAAGTAAGAATAGTCCAGTGTCGAGTTGTTTCCAAATAAAGATTATTTGAGAGGTTCATTTCTTTTACTTTATTAGTACATGCCTAAACTGTGAACTTTATGTGTTTACAAACTTATCTGAGTCTCTTCTTGTTGTTTTACTTTATTGCTGTTTTGATAACCAGGACAGTATGACGCCATCTTGAGCTTACAATGGGACATGATTGACTAAAACACAAAACGTAATTTTCTGTCATTAAATATGCATGTGTTTCTGTCTTGAGAGTTTCCATAAGTGTGCATAGAGACAGTCTTAATGTTTTAGGAACACCACCGGATTATTGGCCTTATTATATCTCGTTGCATTAAAACATTTATTGTATAATGTAATTGTATTAATATTGTGGTTTTATTTCTTCAAATACTATCTTTTTCATCATCGTTTTGCCGTTGCAATATCTGGCTGCATGTCTATTCTTTCAAGGAATACCAAGAAATATATTTTTAAATATTAACAATTCAACCTTGTAGATATCAATGCGGTGGCCGAGTCGGCAAAAGCGCCAGGCTAGCAAGCCTGACGTGCCGGGTTCGAGCCCCGCCTGTGACCGGGTGTAAAAACCTTGGAGTCAACTTTCTGTGCAGACTCTTTCAGTGTTTTCACAACCCCTAGTGTACAGTACACAACCCTGTGCACTTAAAAGAACCCACGAATCCGTTGGTAAATGACCAGATGGTGGCAACATAAAAACGTGCTGACACCTAGTTGCATGTACAGCAACGTGCAGTATACTTGGACAAAATACTGTGACTATGTGTCCCAGTCCAACCAGCTGTAAATGGGTACCTCGTAAGGATTGAGAGTGACTTTAACGCTGTGCGTCACATGACTGCACGTGTTGTATGCTCCCTCGGGAGTCGAGATGGTAAAAGAAGTGTCATGAAGATTGATATCCAATGATCGAGGGAAAGCCAAAGCGACTTAGAGCAGCGCTCTCTGAGCTGGATATTGGCGCTATACAAATGTTTAGTAGTAGTAGTAGGATCTTTAAATGGGATTGTGCATTACAAGAAGTAGGAGGAGGACATTGGATGATAGTGTTAGTACAGATAGCATGATTGTCCTGAATGACCAGCTATCTTCATTGTCTTTTTTAGCAATTTGGCAATGCACTAACTCTGTTATCGTTTTGTTAGTCTATTTTCATTAAGTACTCAGTTTAATAGGATTAGCTCTATTGTATTCCATTCTGAATAATCGACTGTTGATCCCTACTTATCAATCAATCAACGAACAGCGGAAGACTCATACTAGACTTTGCCATTTGTCTAATGGAGACGAGAAGGGTTCTATTGTAAGTCAATATTTCTGAAGGAATAATGTTCTTGTTCAAGCGTGACTGTAACAACGATACAGTAGCCAACATATTTGTAATACCTAACACAAAAGGAATGGATTGAGATTTACAGATTTATTTCTTAAGCGTGGCAACAGTCAATGTCCAAAGGAGGATAGGTGAACTAACAAAGAACATAAAATGTGTTTATGAATATTCAGAATATTATCAAATAATCTACTCTCTCATCTGTTTCAGATATAAGCACTCATATCAGGCTTGTTATTGAGTCTGTATACTACAAGACAAGAACATTCCGTTTTAACATAGAAGACAATGTTGAGCCATGTACAAGCCATTGATGATTAAGATAAGATAACCATAACTGCTTTAACCAGTCTTTAATAGTACTTTGAAAACATTGATATTTGAAAATTGAGATTTAGCGATATATTTATTTCTGAAGAGCTTTCACAGTCTATGTTCGAAAGTAGGATAGGTAAACTATGTCACTGACAATGAATTAAGGATGTTTTTATTGATGAGTTTGACCTTTTATTTTTTCTAAGAAACTAAGCTAAGATATAATTTCAGTTACAAAAGTTCACATCAATTAGGTTGTCAACGATTCTTTGAAATAATAATCATGAATAAAACAAAAACATACATTTATCATCAATTTCATTATTTCTCATCTCAACTTCAGTAGTATCACTTGGCCCATTAGCTTATATACAACCTTATGAAGATTAATGTACATAAACACATGCCAATTAACCAGTCTTAAAAAGTAAGATGAAAAAGTAGAATAACCATCTGCTGAACTATGCCGCAGCTGGTTATTATTCTCACTGAGTTACTCTTAAGCGTTAGGGATAACCCCTCACTAAGGTCTCTATCACGATGTATTGATTTCAAATCAAAATGCGTTGAAAGAAACGCCAGATGCCTTATTGAAGATTACATAAATGACTGGACAGACTGACAAAAATCTTTTCAATTTCCAAGGACGTAATTCATGATTTATCCTCAGCAACATCGATGCACAAACAGTAAAGGCTCTATTAAAAAACATGGAATAGCTTCTGCAAGAGGTGTTTCAATTATCAGCAAGCTGTATAAGTAGAGTCTTTCCTTACACTTGAGGAGGCTTCTGACACTTCCCGTGCAAACCATGCTGCAAGAAACATATCCTTGTAATTTAACACTAATCAACACCCATATTTTTTGCGTTGAATCAATATCTCCCAATTTACTGTGTGAATTCAAATTGGGAACATCATTAGTCATGATAATTTTTTTGCTAGGCAACCTAATACCAATAAATGGGTTTTAAGATAACAACATTTTGAAAACATTGTATGTAGTTCATTGTACCCCTAAATTGTATTTCAACCAAGCTTACTAAATTTTTCTGGAAGATAAACATCTTTGTAACTTCACCCTGTCACAGTTCCAGTTAGAATTCCGAATTATCAAAAGTGCTTGTAGCTTAAACAACAAAATAGTATCGACACATTCAACTTTTGTGCAAATAATCATAACATGACTTAAAAATCTAATTGTTTATCTATTTAATCAATCTTAGAAGTTTGAACAATTTAGGAAAAGACTTAATACTGATAAACTATAGCCCACTTACAATGCACATATATCCGGGCTGTTGGTGTGAGAGGCAAGTACTGTGCTCCACTAGTGGATGACAATTCTATTAATGGAGCTACTAATGATAAAATGGAAATATTTACCATTTAACCATGTCATTGCTAATACAATTGTGGATACTGACATTACAGAAAGAGCATTTGAATACCTCTATACAAAAGCGAAATAGAACATATGTAAAAACTTGTTAAATTCAGCAAACTTTCCAGTGACCGAGAGACTTGTCTCATTTCTTATTCAAGCATTCACATCGGGCTCTGACACAAAATCAGACCTTTTTCTTTTCTAAAGGTTAAACAATCCAATGTCTGGTTGGATTAATCCATTTGAAGACGGAGAAAGGACTACAGTAGAAGAGATAGTACAATATGAGGAAAATGGGACAATGATTAAAATCAAAAGCAACGAAATTTCTACAGTAATTAGTATCGTCTTTACTGGCAAGCATACCTAGAAAATGTTCATTCTGACAACCTTTTATTGCTTTTGGATACTTGCATTAATGAATTTCTGACATTCTGGATCTTAAAACAAATCTAATTATACTGAAATTGAAGTCTAAATCAGTTCTCCATTTCCATTTAGAAAATTCATTTCGTTGATTAAACTTTACATGATTGCATCACTTTCGATTTATCAAGAAATTTCAAAAATAGTTCCTTATAGGAACGATTTAGGTTATCTTAATCTGTGAATGTCAATAGTAAAGGCAAGTAGCTATTCTTACATTGAACTTTAATAGTGAAATGTCAGGCCCACAACAATTATGTATTTGGTAATCAGTAAAATTAGAACTCTAAAGTTCTTTAAATGTCAACATGGCTCATTTCTCGTTGGGAAAGTAGCAACAACATGTACATGTTACATGTTAACAGTGATTAACTAAGCTCTAGGCCCAAAAAGCCACATCAGCCCTACTGCCCTTTGTTGGTCTGTTCCGTTTTGCTCAAGTTGATGACAATTGTCTATGTTAGACTTTGTATCTACTTGTACACAAGTGTCAATTGAGACAATTTGACAAATTAAGAAGCTAGAGTTGTGCATGAGTTTGTGTGAGATATTACCACATCCGAATATAAAAACCATGTCACTTCCATGGAGGGTTATTTTGTTAACAATAAATATACCCAAACGAACACAAGTCATATACAAATGTCAACCATACAGATTGGGCTATATGATAAATCGCCTGACAAATCAAATGGAATTGTATAATGTTTGTTCACTTCTTTGAAATGCAACTGTAAATCCAACTTGTTTTATGTGATACATTGGGTACATCGATGTTATTCTAAGAGAGGGTTACAGAACTGCATTGGTAGTAAATTCAAGACAGAGAGTTTGATCTTTGAGACGGGGCTCTGGTATGAAGATAGGATCTTTCTGTCGTCACAGATTTAGCCCATCTATTGATCATAGTATTGAGACGGTCACATTCAATCCTTAATCGGCAGAGGAGGAGGGCACAGCAATAGCATTGTTAGCAATTGATACTATCTAGGACACAAGGGTAGAGAGTAAATATAACAGATTTAATTCGCTACTCTACTTCAAGTCAATCTGATGTATAAACTGTAATTTTATCTACGAACAAGGAAAAGGCGATAAATAACTTGTTTAATAAAGCAACCTTTTCAGTGATGGACAGCCTTGTCTCATTTCTTATTCAAGCATTCAGATCATGATGTTCTGAAACTATTGAAACTTTTAAAGGTCACTTAGACCATTGTCTAGAAGAAATAAAACGTATTATCTAGACATTGCTAAAGAATAATCGAAATCAAAAAGTTTGGTAAAAACAAATTGGCATAAAAGTTCAATAATTATGTGTTAATTCAAACAAGTGCTTGCATGAGAATTTTGACAAAAGAACATCAAAATACAAAAAGGGACAAACATGTATGTACACAGTAATGAGACAGTCATCATTTGTTTAAAACTAAATCATTATTTCTTTTTTTTTTTGCCCTCAGGCCCACAGGCTGTCAGTAAAAAAAAAGCCTAAAAGTATAAACGTTTCAATATCACAATCTGACCGTCACGGATGCTCAGTAACAAATTAAGGTTTTCAACCTCCTTGAGCTATAAGATAACATGTACTTTTACTCAACAACACCAAGCTGTTATAAAAGCAGGTATTAAGAGATAAATTAAATGTAAATCGAGTGATGTTTTCGTCTCTACACTGCTACAGGATCGTTCTAATTGTTTGCCTGAAAACATATTTTGTTTATAATCACAATCGTTTTTCTTTTTCTAAAAATAGGGATGCTTGATGAAGTTATTTGTGTGTATAATCTAATACACTAAACGACACAGTTACTTCCCCAGTTTGAGCTGACCTTCAAGTGCGATCCGACATCTGCTTCTGCAATGATCCTTAATAGTACAAGTTATCAATAATGAGCAAGTTCTTAATTCAATCATATCCAATAAATCATCAATAAACCAACTGACCAACAGAAGGTTAATAATAAGAAATATTCTTCTCATTCCTCAATAAATCGACACATTGCCAAGATGCACTAAACTGTAATTGAGTTATTTATATGCAAAATTCAATTTGCGGTTTTGTATTGTTTGTCAAAAACGGGAAAATGAGACGCCATGTAATACAGAAAAAACACAATCCCCATAACATAAAAAGAAAGAGTTATTTCCTGTTATCAAATATTCATGTGATCTTGCATAAAGTAGACTGAACATTAGGATTTTCCCAGCAACCAAATTAAAGTAATGTCACAAACATATACATGATATATTTTTCTCATTTAGTCTTAAAACACTCTTTACACCTACATTTCCTTATAACATACTGATATACTTACACTATAAACAGAAAATTGTCTATGTTATGTCTATTGTGGTTGTCATTGTTTATGTATAGCATATTTTGTAACTTACTTTGTATATCAAATTCAATATTTTAAAATTTAATGATCTTAATGACTCGTAGTGAACGACGTCCAAGCTAACCTTTAGCGACTATATTGATCAAGATGTAGGCTGAGCTTACAATATTGTGAACCCTTGCAATACACGGAGAACATCTCAAAAGGAATAGGTAGAATCTTTACGTTAAAGATGTGGACCAGTACATTGTACGGAAGATTAACAAAATTGTGCAAAGCAGATCTTACAATACCAATAACTTGAAGAGTCTGTTGAGCTAACGTTTGCTGAGTTACTGACCAGACCTGTGCTTTAGAAGTGGATACCTAAATATTAACATTATGACACTACCTCTAACTATAAACCGTTATAGTAACATTTCTCATTCTTCCTCAGACGTTCTGCCTTCCTTAACACCATAACTTTAGTTCTATCAACGTTTACTTGAAGCTGTCATTTATTACATTATATCTTATCCAATCTTCTTGGACGGCTAAAACTGAACTTTCAATTAGCACAATATCGTCTGCAAATAACATGACAATACGTAGTTTATTAATTTCAACACACTTATTAATGTCATTTACATAGAGATAAACAATTGGCAACCCTGTCTAACGCTGAAGAGACAATCAAATAATTTTGTAAAACCGTCATTAACGATGTTAGCAAAGAGAAGTAGCAAGAGAATGAATTTAGCAACAGCTGAATTTTCAGCACCACATTTCGTCCTCAAAACTGAAGCATAATCAATACATACATTCTTTTTTTACAATATCTAAAGATGATTTGGGTTCATTGTTAATGCAATTAAGTCCGGAGTTTGACCACCTTGAGAACGTTGTTACTGCAGGTTTTGCATGGGAAGTGTCAAAAGCTTGTTGATGTGTATAAGAAGACTCTACTTATACAGCTCACTGATAATTGAAGTATCTGAAGCAGAAGCGATTCCAACTTTTTGTAAAGAGCCTTCAATAGTTGTGCATCCACGTGGAGTAAGGTAATCAATCGAATTAAGTTTCTGGAAATTGAAACTGAAACGTTCAGGCATTCGTGTAATCTCATTTAAGGATTTGCAGCTTATGTTATAATTCACTATCGGGTTGATTAGAGATTAATATATTTTATACATTCTATTTTGTATTAAGCTGTCTATTTTCGTACAATTGATAGCTTAACGATTTTGTTTATGTACAACATTAATTTTCAAGTGTACAAATAATGACATAATGACAAAAGACAAACTCTTAGAAGGCAAAATCTCTTAGAAACAACAAAATTTGTACATCTAAATATAACTTGACAAGGACCTATACCAAAACAATGCCACCATATGGAATAAAGAAGTTGATCATCAATAAAACTCTTTGACTTTCCATCCGTCCGTGGTTAAACCTAGATTAAGAATCATCGATACAAGATCTGATGTGCTTATTTCCATCATCACAGCTGCTAAAAAATAGCGTGGGACATAATTTCTATCGAACAATGTATTGATTTCATAACAGGATGACAAATAGCTGCAGAGAACTTTTTGAAGATTAGTTGGATGACTGGATAGACGGACAAAATTCTTCTTCAATTTCCTAGTACTTAATTCGATTTATTTATCGCTCCCACATCGATGCACAAGCCTTCAAAGCTTAACATAAAAACATGGAATCGCTTCCACACCAGATCTATCAATAATCAGCTCGCCGTATGTGTAGAATCTGAGAATCTAATACGTTTGAGGGAGCTTTGACACTTCTCATGCCAAATATGCAGCAAGAAGTTTATCCTGGTACGTTAACACCAATCGCAGGTATTTCTTTATGTTGAATCCATGTTCCAGTATCTGTGTGCGGTACAAGTTTGTGGACCTTCAAGAATTAGCTCAGACCTTTTGTATTTGTAAAAGTGTCTTATTCCTTTGATATGACTCACAAATAAAAGTTGAACACAGATTGCTAAAACAACTTACCCTTTTCACACATATATATTTTATCATATTCATTAATTCGTCTATCATATGGAGCGTTCTGCAAATGCGATACTTGTCACCAAATTCCTCCCATATTTCTCAATGTGGCCGCAAATCCATATTAGCCATAGGGTCAAAAAGCCATATCAGCAATATTGTCCGGCTAGTAAGCAGGTTATAGAAATAAAACAGATACAAAATAATTTGTAGGTGTTTTCTTCATCCATTTCAAAGAGTTACAGATGTAGTATAGATACAAATGTTATGATAGTTCTCCTTTCTCCAGTCCCATCAACCCTTTGGCTGATATGGCGCTCTCGGGTTGGTATGGCCGACGAAAAGAAAATTGTCATGTAATAACCGCTTTATATCAAACAGCTGTATGGTACGAGTGCAATACTTTATTAAAGGCCTTGAATACGGAACATAGCAGCATATAAAAGTGATGCCTAGAGTAAACGTTTTTTGTACAGTCAAGCTCTCTAGTCTCCATTATTCACTATAACCTCTAACAGGGTTGCCAATGACAACCTCGTATCAGTTACCTATGGCTTAACGGTAACCAACATTGATTCTCAGATAAAGTAACCAATTACAAAGTTCAACTGTCAAAAGAATAAAGTTGAAAGACAGCAAAATGTTTCTTAACTACGATACCAACGTACCTAAAGTTTAAGTTTCTGTAATCTGTGCACACAAAAGAGGTTTGGTTACAACCCCAATCCTAGTTGAATAAGACCTACCATTTTCACTTATTGTCGGATACGTTATACAGCTTATGATATTAAACCATCTTCTTGGGTATTAATGTTAATCATAAGTCGGGGTTACCTAGTTTTATTATATCATTCAACAGGCCAAATTCTAGTAGTCTTGATATCAGGCTTTGTCAAAACAACACCTTCACAGTTGGTCTTCTCGTAACACACTAATGAAACTTAATAATACTTTACCTACTTTGAAGAAGAAAATACATTTACAATATTTCTTTTTTTACATTTGTGTTGAGCCATGACAGTTATTTTATTAGGTAACATTAAATGAAACACAGCATAATTTCTTTTTAGCAGCATACTGTCAAGTTGTTTTATAAATCGCCCAACAACAACTTAGGGCATTTCATGAAAAAGCAATCACTCAACGGAAAAGGGTTCTTAAGTAATGACGATGGAAGTGAATCAATAATGATTAACCAATGACACATCAAATTGATATCAAGATATCATTTGCACATTTATCACATGTTTAATGTCTCAAGTTTAACAAAATTGGAAGCGGACAACAAAAAATGAGCGTTATGATAAAACGTGGTAATACATTGACAAGTGCTACAGTAACTGCAACCTTGGGGGTCGCTGATTGTCCAAAACAAGAAGTTCTCGTAACTATTTGTATTAGCATCTAATGTTTCAAGGCAATGTTACCGAAAGGGAAATAGAATGTTATACGATTGCTCTTCAAGTTAATATTTGTTATAAGATTAGCAAGGGATAAGACCGTATTTACCAGCTGCGTCCTATGTTTCATATCTTTTGAGGTATTTGCTGAAATGGGCGAGTTGGTTAGCTGCTGATATGGTCATTGTTGTGAAATGCTTTGGTTTGAAATTTGCAAGAACAAGTAAGAACAAGATCAAAATATATAAATGTTACGTCCTTTTGTGTACATCTTCCTTAAATTGACTACAAGAGTTTACTACCAATATGAATACCACACGCACTATCAGCCTTTTTATGTTCCTGTTCTAGAACATCATTTTTAAAAACTATGAAATAAACATTCTATCAAATTATATATATTTTTTTTGCATATTTTGTAATTTTCTGGACAGTATGACGCCAACCTGAGCAAATGACAAAACACGGTAAACTGAAATGCAAAAAATAATTTTTTCTCATGAAATATGCATGAGTTTCTCTCCTGAAACTTTTCTAACTGCGATATACGAGTAAAAGCTTAAATTGTCTGTCAATCACTATGTTTTAAGAAAACAACATACATGGTGAACTTGTCTTACATTGTTTTTTATTCAAACTGAAGGAAGCTTGTATATTCATGTGTTCAAAATAAGGATGGGTATCGTTCCTCATTTCTGTAATATATTGCGATACACAAAAGTGTATTGCAATATATTGGTACTTCTTTAATTCAAGAATGTGCATGCTGTCGTGTCTAGAATATGCGCGCTAAGAACAATCATTACTGCTTCGCTATGGGTCGTTTTCTAAAGGGATATCTTAAAAAAAAACTATATACATATATCAGCTATTTTCACAACACATTTTCACACTTTGTAAAGAACTTTCCGTCCATCATGTTTTATTTGGTTGTGATTGTTTGCAATTGTAGGATATATTGGTTATTTTCAGAAGCGTGTACCAATTCGTAACAGGTTTTTCCTGTGTTGCAATATACCGATATATCAATAATACCACGCATCCTTGATCGCCCTGATGGCCCAAGTTTCATAAGAGATGTATGTCAAATTCTCCGCAAACACAGAACAGATTATGCTAAACGCCAATGTTTAAAATTTTCTGATTGATAGTTTCCACAGAAAACAGCTTCGTTGAGAATGAAAATGAAATATACCCATAAATATTGCTCAATTAAAAATACTGATGTGCTGAATGTTAATTGTCATCTTTACATATTTGATAATCAATTAATCATGAAAGACGCACCAGGATCTGCTATTAGTCTCAACAGTAAAAGAAAGTATATTTTGCTTAGATGGAATGGCATGTCTAATTATATATTGATTTCGCATCAAGCCATGAATTTACAGTAAAACATCTCATTTTAAATTGCCTGATTGACTGCTTCGTGTTCGATTTCCTGGTACTTGGTTCACATGGTTGCACAGATATTTGAGATTTAAAAACAGGTTTTTGTTCCTGCAATAAATCTTTCAAATGTCGACAAGTTATCATAAATCATTATAAATTTGCGGATATATGTTTCAATCAACTCATTAATCAATAGTAAGTTGTTTCAGTAACACAACATATGTTTTAAGGACAAGAACATGGCTCAAACTTTACATTGATAATGAAACAAAAATAACAAATTATAGCCAGAAAAGTTTATTTTAGGGGTATTTTTTTCGACTCCTTACATTAAACTAATGGCTAACCCCACTGTCATTAAAATACAATATTATTAAAATACCAATGCAATGTCATGCATATTCTAGAAAGATATAAATTATTCAGGAAGATGAAAATGAAAAAATTGTAAATTTCTCTGAGGCTCTTAGGCGTCAAACTTGCAAAACTATTTTTCAAATCTGTAATCTTTGTGTGTTGTATACTATGCAAAAAAAGAAATGCATAGGCCAATTTTATAAAGAAATTGTTATGTATTTCAAACATAAAAAAACTCAACAACAAATACTCCGAGCATTATGTACAGGAGAAGGGAATGTCTTTGGTTTGCAGTCATTAACATGTGGCAGAACAATCACATTTTTCGCCCAACTCTCTCGAAGTGTCAGTACCTATTGTGTCCACCGCGCGCTCCAATAACAGTTCTCACCCGCCTTGTCATGGATCTTATCAAACGTTGGATAACCAGCTGAGGAATCCTCCTCCACTCCTCCTGAAGAAATGCAGCCAATTCTTGGAGAGTTTGGGGCAGACGTTGACGTTGTCGTAGACGACGATCAAGTTCATTCCATAGGTTTTCTATTGCTGCAAAGGTTCAATATCTAGTCAATATCTATCATTTTAGATTATATGCCTGTTTCAAATCAAAGATTTTACCAAAAAAGACAGGAAAAAATACTGGGCACCTTCACTGCTATGCACCCTCATGGGGTGCACACTTGACACGCATAAATATATAATTAAACTTGTGAATTTTATTATATAAATGTTTTTTAACATGTCCAAAACTTTATAACAGAATGGAATTGACAAAAAAAAACTTTATATTTGGTATATATAAAGGATAAGTCTCTCACCTGTTTGACTGTCTCAAACGTGACGCCATTTTGGATTTTCACGCATGGTCAAAGCTCCTTGCAGCGACCAAAGGGGGATAACTCTCAGATAACTATGCTACTTAGACATACCACCAATTATAATGATACCAAACAGAAAACTAACATTTTTAGTTGTATGAGATATGAAAATGTAATCATTTCAAATGCGCACCCCACTGGGGTGCATGGGGATTAATGGGCGAACGAGAGGGCCAGGGAAGAACATTGACATTGTTTGCGACAAGTCCATTGTTACACGTGCTGTGTGCGGTCGTGCGTTGTCTTGCTGAAACAAATGACGTTGGACGTCGATAACTGGCAGGAAGTGTGGCTGTAAAATCGTATCCCAGTAGCGTACGGCCGTCAGGTTTGCTTGGACGTGGACCAGATCGGTGCGGTTTGTGTAGGATATGGCAGCCCACATCATAACGCTGCCTCCGCCGAATCTGTCCACCTGACGTGCGCAGTTAGGAGCGTTCATGAGCTCGTCTGTAGACCCTGTTCCGCCCATCACGTCTCTGCAGCAGGAATCGTGATTCATCACTGAATCAAAGCCGTCTCCAGTTCTGTTGGTCCCATGCGGCCACATTGTTGCACCAACGGAGACCAAGATGGCGTAGAACGGGCCCAAGGTAAAGTCTTCTGGCTCATAGGCAAGCTTCCCTCAACCTGTTCCGTACAGTTTGGCCGGATATCCTCCGAAGTCCTGGTACTCTGGCTGCTGTGCTAACTGCTGTGGCTCGGCGATCACGCAAATGAAGGACCCAGATGTAACGATCTTGGACTGCATTGGTCACTCTTGGTCTTCCTGATCGTTGACGGTCCTTCACTGTACCGGTCTGGTTGTAGCGAACTACGAGTAGGCTGATGGTGCTCTGACTGACATTCAGACGCCTGGCAACAGCAGACTGGGACTCTCCAGCTTGTATTCGTCCGATGGCGATGTTCCTTGTGGCAATGTCGAGACGTGGCATATTGGTATGGCGCTGCAACTCATTCAAAATGAATGACATTTCCGAAAACAACCTGCCCTTTATAGCTAAGGTATGCATGATGCACGTGCTGCAAGTTGCACGTGCATAAGACATTCATGTACATTTTGGTGATAGTAGTGTAAATTCCCCTAGTTTGAGACAAGGACAATGCTCCCCGTCCAAACCAATAAAAGAACAATGGAAATACAAAGGGAATCACTCGAGCGTGAGCGTGGCGGCCATCTTGCTCGTCCAAGTTGTAGGAAATAGTGGAATCACTCGAGCGTGAGTGAGAGTTCGTGGGATGAATGGAACGCTCCTTCAAACTCGACTAAACAAACCATCAACAAGAGATCTAAGAAATTAAAAGGGGTAGGTATTGAAACACAACTGAAAGTCTAATTATAATAAAGGATCTAAAAATAGTCATGATGATACATTGCTTAAAACTTGAAGTTTAGATGAATGTAAATCAGTGTGTGCACAACCCTGATACAGTGAACATCACATCGTTGAATCGAGTCTTATTCATTTCTTCAAATCATCAACATGGATAAGGAATTGAAAACCTTTTATACTTGGAAGTATGTTCATCGCGTAGCTGATATGTTGGGGGAAACCATTTTACAACAATCATCTGAATGGTTTTACAACAGACAAAAATGTGTGGAAGACGCGAGAGCAAGCTGTCGTTCACAGACTCCTACAGCAAAGCGCCCATGCACACATGAAGCTGTCTTTATCTTATCATTTCGCGATGAAACATTGAGATAGTTTGAATTTATATCATGATATATAGGATGTAGGTTCCTATCACACAATTTATTTATGAGGTGTTAAACATTAAAACTTTGAGCATGTTTTCTGATAACTAGCTATCGTCAATTTGGTACTGTTATTATTGTTGCAAGAGTTCTTGTAGTGTCAATAGGAACCATTCATAAACAGTTGTATTGAAAGGAGACTGGGTATTTTTCATAACAATTGAAAGCATGGAAAGTAATGATCGAAGTGGAGACGGTGTGCATGCTGTGTAACCATGGAAACATGATATTATGGGTTCCACTGCTTACTAGACTGACTGACTGTCTCTGTAAAATGAGTGACAAGTTCATGTCCAAAAACACTATGCGTATTTTTAACCTTAAGACGTCCATACAAATAAAGAATCGACATAGCCCAAGTCTATTGACATAGGGTCCACATACACTGACCTAGTGAGGTATTTCATTCAATCCTGATATAAGGTCACGCTTGGAAGGTGATGTTTACAAGTGTGCTATTTAATTGTTACTGGCTTTGCTAATTAGTTTGCCTGGAGAGATCTTTTGTAAGGGGGGTGTTTGTGCAAATCTATATCTAGATACCTTATTACCCCTTGCAAAATGCCCCCTCTCAAGAACGGAACTTTAAACAGAAAAGAGGGTTCATTTTTTAGATAGTTTATGTCCTTATGAATATACTTTTTTAGCGATTGACCACGACTATTTCTGAATGTAGATTTGGTAGCGGTTTTACGTACGTGTTTTGAACACGCACGTTACTATATTTGAATTAAATTTAACAAACAGAAAAAGAAACTTGTTTTACTGGTAAATTAATATGTCATGGGATCTTATGCAATGAACTAGTCCATAAACCGTGTATAAGGGGTGATAGGTAGTTTGATATATTTGAACAACAGATACATTTTATAACATGCTATTTGAAAATATTCAGATTGAGAGAACCCTTATGTGTCCTGACCAACCGAGGATAGACTGCAATGCCATGGTATATACATGGTATGATCTCGTTCACTGTCTGTCTACAACAATACTCCGTCACAGTAAAAAACAAACAAACTATGACTGACAGTTTATTGATTATTATTTATCAACAAGAAAGAGAGAAGATTGTGATACAGGGTTGAAATACAAGCCTAAAATACACAAACAGAATCAAGTGCTGATTATACTATTTGCAAGTCTCCTCTGTGCTTTGTGCTACATTTTAACAGTCACTGTGTCCAGGTGGGCTGAATATTTCATGAGTATCCTATGTGGTTAACTGTCTCATGTAGTTGACTATCCTTTCTGAACCTTGGTTTCATGCCATCTCTGTCGACCTGGTGGTCCTCGCTTGATCACCCCTTTGACATAGAGAGAAATAGGTCGTTTCTTATTGTTCTTGTGGTTCTGTCTTTGGAGTGGGCTTGGTGATTTTACCACATGAAGCAAGCTTGGTTTAGTCATCTTGTCTCAGCAGAGATGAAGACTGAACTGACAGTGGATTAGCCTAGACTTTCTGTTATAAATCAGTCCTGATCACTCTGCTCGTTATCGGCTGAACTACCGTCAGTAGCCACGTCTGATTCCGCGTCAGTGTCTAATTCAGGCCTTTCCAGCCGAGTGAGAATGTCCTTCATTTTAGGATGAATGAAACGTCTGATTTTACCCTTGATCATGGTCTGCTCTGAGGACGGGTCTATCTCATCCAGACTGCTCAGGAGGGGTACAAACAGGGGTGCTTCTTTAAAATATTGAGTAAACTCGAGGATGCTGTTGAGACTATCCATCAATTTAGTATCCCAAAGCTGTTTCAATTTCCGATCTGTCCACTCGACTGTCCGACCGAGACGCTTGTATTTTTTCCTGTTGAGTGCCATGTCACCTTCATAAAGCTGATACACCCGCTTCCAGATACGTTGCAACCCCACATTTTGCCACTCTTCGGCTGCCATGTCATTGATGGGTTTCCAGTGACGAGGAAGTGGTTTTGAATCATCTATACCACTTCCTTTCTGCATAGGCTGTTGTTCCTCATCCGAATCGTCACTGATGTATCTGGCCCGTTTCCTCTTGCTGGACGTCAATGCATTGTCATTGGCTGGACACCAGGATTTGATGTGGCGTTGGAGGTCGTGCATGTTGTCAATCAAGACACCGCAATCGGCGCAAGCTGTAGCCATAGTGAAAGGCCCCGATTCTTCACTGCTTGAATGAGAAGCTGTTTCAAGCAAGTCGTCAAGAAACGTCTGTTCAGCATGAAGGTTTCGAACTGACTGAACGCCTAGGGTTGGTACGTCCTCTTTTATCTCACGTTGTTCGTCGTATAAGCTAGGTTGATGGTGTGTTGGATTGGATGTCAAGATATTAACGTGAAGTCTGTTCTTTTCGCTGGTTGCAGGTTTAAGATCTACGGTTAAGTTCCCATAAGGTGTATCAACAGCTTTCTCGTAAAGACTCATGAATTTAGTGATGTCGTCAGGGAATATTCTTCTGGCAAATATCTTAATCTGTTGTCTGTCCACGGGGGAGTTGAACAGGGTAACGTAATGTGAATTGAGAGCAATGTCACGACTTTCCTTGCCTCTTGGAAAAATGTTCTGGATCAATAATAAAATGAGTACATTCTTATGGTGAGAGGTTTGGGTAAACAGACGAGAGATCCGTTTATCATTCTTGGCTTCAGCTAGGAAGTCGTCCAGGATCAAGACATTCTGTTTGTTGGCATCAAAGTAATGTTCATCCTCGAGATCGTGAGGTAGGCCTTTCACAAACTGGACTTGGGGTATGGCTTGTTGAATGCTCTCGTAGAGAGGTTGCCATACAGAATAACACCAGACAATAGAGTCTGGTAGGGGTTGAATCAAGCCGTGTCGTAATAGGTTGAAGACGAATACACTCTTCCCCGAACCACTCGGGCCAACCACGAGAGCGTTGGAGGGAATCTCGAGCTGGAATCGCTGCTCATGAGAAGGCGGAGGAGGAGGAGGAGGAGGAGGAGGAGGAGGAGGAGGAGGAGGAGGAGGAGGAGGAGGAGACTGATACTGGCCACTCTGAGGAGTCGGAGGAGGAGGAGGAGACAGCGACAGAGACTGGTCACTCAGAGGATTAGGTGTGTAAGATGTCCTTCCATGCCTTTGTTTTTGATGTCTCAGTAGGTTGTCCTTACGTGTAAAGCTCTTCCCACAATCCGGACAGTTGACCTGCTCCATTCCCGATCTCATACGGGTATGCAGGGTTTAGAGAGTTTGTAGCTTCCTTTTATACCCTCTCTCAAGCCTCTCTCTTTTCAAGGAAGCTACAGCCCTGTTCACAACACCTTGTATGGTCGAGATAGTTTGTATTTTCAGTTTACTGGGAGATTTCCTCTGCTGGCTCCCTTTTGATTTAGAAGCAGTCCGTTGTGTCTTCAAAGTAACCTGTTTCTTTGTTGAAGTTTTCAGCTTTGCTTTTCTCGGTTTGTCAAAGGTGGAGAAAATATCCCTGGGTCTCACCTGTGACGTTCTCTTCATTTTTTCCGAGATCTTATCTGTCTGCTGGTCAGAGAGAAAATGTCAATGCGTGCCTATCGTAAATGTGTTTTATACTCTCTGGTTAACACCACAAGTACACAGGGGAACATGACGAGAAAGTTTTCTTTTCACAGTACATTTGTCACTGTGAACTAAGAACCGGTTGTAAGTATACTTCAACTTAGTCTTGCAGTAAACACAAGTAAAACATCCACTGTCATCTTCCCCACGAACATCTACAGGGAGCAAACCAAGACAGACAGTACACTGGAAGGACATCTTGAATGATAACCACTCTTTCTCATGGATGGTTACATTTAAATGAAGCGCATGCGTAGTACAGAAACTATGACGCATGCGCAGTTGGCCAAGTCCTCGTTTACTCTAGAAAGAAATCTCTGGACTGAGATGGCTTCCCTACAAAAGTTTTTTTGGGTGAGCTCTGGCCTTCTGGAGGTAGACTGGCGTCTTCTGCTTTGCGTTTGATAGCTTTGACTCGCTTTGGTGATCTCTTGGTCTTCTGGTCTTCAATAGAGACCTCATCAGCTGGAGAACTAATGGTGATAATACGGGAACCAGGTCGAGCTTGGCCTCCCTTCTGTCCCCCACGTCGACGCTCAAAAAAGTCTATAAACTTCTGTGCATTGGGAATGTATAATTGTCGTTCCATGGTAAGCTTCAGTAAGACCAAGTGACAACAGATCCGTAGATGGACTATGTGGAAAATGAAGTCAGACTACTTTTCACATGGTTTATATAGAGTTCAGTTCAATAGTGGAGTGTTTGTATGTATAATAGGGTCGATATGTGCTACCTGTAGATCTTCCAATTGTATGACCACACTTTTTCTTTCCAAGTTTGCTTTTATATGATGTAGCGATTCTATTCATTTCACAAATCTACACTTTAAAAGTTTTGTTTTAAAGCCGCGCTCAAACAGGGTGGGTACCTTAATTGGAAGGTGTCATGTATAAATGTGCCCACACTTTGACTTGGTTTTGTTTGTTGACATCGGCAGGAGTCCACTCACCTAAACTACGATGTAGGGTATGGTTATAGTTGTACACTAAATCGTTCAATACATCGATGTAGCGCTCTGTGTTCTCATGCGTGTTGTATCTTGCAATCAATGACCTTAATGTGCGAATGACCCTCTTGGCATAATTCGCTTTGATATCTTCATTCTGGGTAACGAATACGTCTATAGAACGGCGCTCGGTAAAGTCGCGGAAAGCCCCTTTAAATTCTGTGCCTTTATCCACCCTAATCTTTTGAGGGGTTCGTCCATCCTGTGATAGTATAGTGTTCAGACCCTCGACGACAGACTCGGGTTTCTTGTTTCTTAAAGGGGCGACCCATAGATAGCGAGACAAGATGTCTATGGCAATGAGGATATAACGTACACCGTCGTTGGCTTTGGCATAGCGACTCATATCCATTAAATCCATATCCCATTGCTGATCTATTTTGATTTAAACACATTTATTCACGAGAAGGGATTGGGTGATCTATAGCATTGACTATTACTTTAAGCCTTTGAAACCTACGTTTGACCGGTTTGTGTAAGGTGTAGGCGTCGTGCTTACTCAACTCGGCTTTCACCTTAGAGATCGTGGGTACGTCTTGACCTCGTCGTTTCAAATTCTGTCGGAATTTGGCGGGTGAAAAGTAACTGCCGGGTAACTTGGGATCGAAGTATAAGCTCTCTAACGTCTTAGACGAGCGAGAGGTCATGTTTTCGATTCAAAATACACATCAACTATGAAGACATACAATAAAGACTCATATTTTATTAACAAAATTTATTCTTATAATAATCACATATTTTCATCATTGATGATCTCGATCTATTTTCAGCATTTTAATGACGCGAGATTTAAGACCTGAGAGCCAACCTTCTGTTTTGAACGTTGCGTCTCTGTAGTCCTTACATTGATACTTAAAATACATAAAAGTAGACACATTGACAAGCATAGGGTCATTATAATAATAATAAGTCCATTTGTTATGCGCTAGTATCCAGTCACTCAGTGATTGCTCACAGCGCTACAATGATTCATCAGAGTCCAATCAAGCTGGATAGCACTGCCTAAACAGACGTGTTTTTAAAGCTGCTTTGAACAAGTCCAAAGTAGGTTGCCTCTTTATATCTAATGGAAGTTGATTCCAGAGTGTAGCAGAAGTAAATTTAAATGATCTGTGTCCGAAAGATTTCAATTTCGCTTGTGGAATTACAAATTGCATTTGGTCAGTTGATCTCAAAGTCCTGGCTGGAGAATACTTCTGTGTAATATCTGAGAGGTAGCCTGGAGCTGTTCCATGGTAGCAGCGGTAGCAGAGGGTGAGAACCTTGAAGTCTACTCTGGCTTTCATAGGAAGCCAGTGTAGTGACATCAGCACAGGTGTGATATGACAGTTCTTTCCTTTCAAGGATATGATGCGAGCAGCCGCGTTTTGCACACGTTGTAGTTTTAGAATAAGGTCCTGCCGAATGTTGATAAGAAGGCTGTTACAATAGTCAAGTTTTGACAGTATAAGAGATCGAACAAGATGGTGTGTTGCTTCAAACGAGAGTAGATTGCGAATGTGGCCTATGTTCCTTAAATGGTAGTAACAGTTCTTGACTATGGAGTTCACTTGTTTTTCCATGGTGAGTCCCTCGTCGATGTGGACGCCAAGGTTTTTCACAGACTTGGAAAAGTTAATGACTGAATCAGCGACAGTCAACGACTGCTCACAGATCAGATTCCTCTTCGACTGATGGCCAGTGAGGATAATTTCGGTTTTACCTCCATTTAACTTCAGCTTTTTTGCAGTCATCCATGAACTGACATCAGAAATACAGTTCTGTAACTGAAGAATCGGAAGCTGTGACTCTCTAGGGATGAAAGATTTCAGCAGTTGTGCGTCGTCCGCGTAGCAGTGATGATTGACGTTATGTTTACTGGTGACTAATCCAAGCGAACCTATATATATGGTGAACAACAATGGTCCAAGAACAGATTATGTATGAGCTCCATCCAGTTTTCAATAACACGATCCTCGTTCATGTCTTTCAATGCAAGTTCAAAATACTGGTTTACGGTCTCTTCTTCACTCTTCCCGCTACAGGAGTGTATCGTTTCACCCATGTCTTGAAACATACATCCAAAACATAGCTCCGACGAAAGACGATTGATCACACGAACTATCTCCAACGTATAGCACAACGTAAGGAGAGCTTCCAAATATTGTATAATTTCCACAGTCTTCACCTCATCAATCAAAATCGGAAATGAGCGTTGTTTCTTGATGATGACTCGCTTTGCTGTAGGAGTCTGTGTACGATAGCTTGCTCTCGCGTCTTCCACACATTTTTGTCTGTTGTAAAACCATTCAGATGATTGTTGTAAAATGGTTTCCCCCAACATATCAGCTACGCGATGAACATACTTCCATGTATAAAAGGTTTTCAATTCCTTATCCATGTTGATGATTTGAAGAAATGAATAAGACTCGATTCAACGATGTGATGTTCACTGTATCAGGGTTATGCACACACTGATTTACATTCATCTAAACTTCAAGTTTTAAGCAATGTATCATCATGACTATTTTTAGATCCTTTATTATAATTAGACTTTCAGTTGTGTTTCAATACCTACCCCTTTAAATTTCTTAGATCTCTTGTTGATGGTTTGTTTAGTCGAGTTTGAAGGAGCGTTCCATTCATCCCACGAACTCTCACTCACGCTCGAGTGATTCCACTATTTCCTACAACTTGGACGAGCAAGATGGCCGCCACGCTCACGCTCGAGTGATTCCCTTTGTATTTCCATTGTTCTTTTATTGGTTTGGACGGGGAGCATTGTCCTTGTCTCAAACTAGGGGAATTTACACTACTGGTGATGTGTTTCGTACTTCCTGAAAAAAACCTCTCAAGTTCAACCTTTGCGTTTTCAGCCGCACTTTTCATTTGAAAAAGGGTACAAATCATGTTATCTACACCATTGTATAACATATTTATGAATATCGTAACAAAATAACCCACATGGGACTTCTGAAAAACAGCAATCGCCTATGCGTTTCTTTTTTTGCATAGTATATTATCTTGTATATATATCCATTGAAATGAAAAGAATGCTAGGTGATGATAAGATAATCAGGAGTATTTTTCGGCGATCTAAGACAGAAAATATGCATAATTTCTTAGGTAATAATGATCTTAAATCGTCAATATGATGATATGAGTATTATGATAAACATTGCTGCACCTCGAAACTGCTTAAATTTAGATTATATATATCTCGTGACAATGTAAAATCTTTGATTTCGTAAGTAAATTTCACTCGATAATTTAACAAACCTACACATTTAATCATCATGAAAATGTTCTGATCCACAAAGTCTCAAACTGTGAAAAACATTAAAAGGTAGAAGTTAGTTTTGTTAGTTAAATCAATACAAGGACAATCTAAGGTTACATCAGCTGCAACAATAACATCTTCTTTCATCTAATGACATGTTGTCAAATTGTTTTATAAATGACCCAATAACAGCTTTGTGCGTTTCGTGAAATAGCAATCAGTCAACTTCTTTTAGTCTTTTTTAATCATTGAATGGGATTGAATCAATGTTAGAAAATCAATAAGAAAATAAATCTTCATCAATATATTGCTACACATTTATAAAATGGTTGTTATTGCACGGATAGGACACAATAGAAATCTGTCAATAGAACAAATATATAAAGTAATATTGACACTATAATGAAAACGACACAAGAAACTGTGTCGAAAAAGTCGCATATCATGAATAAAGAAGTTGTCATCCATATATGTTTCTTCATTATCATCCTTATCACTTCTAAAATGCCCCTTAAAGAATCTAATATTGACACTGTAAACTGTTAACCAAATAAATATTATATCTATATATATGCCCTATACAGAACATGAAACGTAATGATAAAAAAGGTTGTTTCACATAGAACCAAATACAAGTATTAAACAAGATTGTCCGAATCTCAAAAATCAAAATAAGATGAAAACATTAAATCAAACTACCCTTTGGGCAACTGCTGATTTAGGACTCAAACATAGTAAAGGATTGAATAATAGAATAATGACTGATAATGCGCCAAAATCACAAACTAAAACGTTTCTCAGCGGTTTGCAATGAAAGCTGACTTGAATCATTGTCTTGTTTAGCCATTCTGCAATACAGTAACTCTATCATTATTATGTCAGTCTATTTTCATTAAGTACCCAGTTTAATAGGATTAGCTCTATTGTATTCCATTCTGAATAATCAACTGTTGATCCTTACTTATCAATCAATCAACGAACAGCGGAAGACTCATACTAGACTTTGCCATTTGTCTAATGGAGACGAGAAAGGTTCTATAGTAAACCAATATTTCGGAAGGAATAATGTTCTTATCAAGCGTGACTGTAACAAAGATACAGTAGCCAACATATGTGTAATACATAACACAAAAGGAATGGATTGAGATTTACAGATTTATTTCTTAATCGTGGCAACAGTCAATGTCCAAAGGAAGATAAATGAACAATCAGTGAACTGAGGAAGACTCATACTAAACTCTGCCATTTGTCTAATGGATACGAGAAGGGTTCGGAAGTAAGCCAATATTTATGTCTTACCATGCGTGTCTCTAACAAAGATATAGAGTTCCATACATACATTGTAGTTGTAATACCAATTACAAAAGGAATGGATTGAGATTTCGAGATAGATTTTTTTCTGAAGCACACCAACAGTCTGTGTCCGAAGAAGGATATATAGGTGAACCAACACTAAAGTGAATACGAAATCAAAATATTTATGAATATTCAAGTATAATATTCAATATTCTAGTCAGTCAGATTAGAACATTCCGATTTTACATAAAAGGCACTGCATACCCTATGTTGAGCCCATTGTGCAAGTCATTGAAAATTAAAATAACATAACTAAACTGTGTGAACGAGTCTTTGATAGTAATTTGAAAACATGGATATTTGCAGACAAAAATGAATTGTTTGAGATACTAAAGTATATATTTGCACTATGAATTGTATCTGTTTATAAACTTATCTGAGTCTATTTCTATTTTTTTTTAAATTTATTGGGATATATTTGTTTCTGTAGAGCTTCCAATTTATATTCGAAAGTAGGATAGGTAAACAAAGTCACTTACAATGAATTAAGGATGTTATGTTATTGAATGATTTTGATCTTTAATTTTTTGTTCAGAAACCAAGCTAACATCGATTTCAGATACAAAATTTGCCTGCCTTCGATTCTTTTGAATAATAATCATGAATAGACCAAAAACAAACATTTATCATCAATTTCATTATTTTACATATCATCTTCATTAGTATCATATGTTATGCATACACGTTTAGCCCATTTATTATTGTGCAAGCTTATGAAGATTAATTTGCAAAAACACAAGCACGTTAACCTGTCTTAAAAACTAAGCTGAAAATGTAGAATAACCATCTGCTGAACTATGCCATAGTTTGTTATTATATTCTTAAGCGTTAGGGATAATCCTTCGCTGAGGTATCTATCACGATGTATTTATTTCAAATCAAAATGGGTTGAAAGTAACGCCAGATGCCTTATTGAAGATTACATAAATGACTGGACAGACTGACAAAATACTTAACAATTTCCAGGGACGTAATTCGTTGATTTATCCGCGGCAACATCGATGCACAAACACTGAAGGCTCTATTAAAAAACATGGAATAGCTTCTGCATGAGGTGTTTCAATTATCAGCTAGCTGTATAAGTAGAGTCTTCCCTTATGCTTGAGGAGGCTTCTGACACTTCCACTGCAAAACATGCTGCAAGAAATATATCCTGGTAATTTAACCCTAATCAACACTCATATTTTTGTGATAAATCAATATCTCCTAAATTACGGTGTGTATTACAAATTGGGGACTTCATGATTCATGCTAGATTTTGTTCCTAGGCAACCTGGAAACAATAACTGTATGACTTACTTGTCACATGAGAGAATAAAGAGTCGATCCATTTTGAGATTTTATGTAGTGCATTCTGTTATCTATATTGTATTTAAAACTGAGCTTCCTAAATTATTCTGGAAGATACACATCTTTGCAACTTCACCATGAGAATTTGGTGTCGCAGATCGAATTTAAATTCCGAATAAAAAAAGTTCTTCTAGGTTTACAGCAAACCTACTTTAAAAACTTAGTCTTTCTTCTCTACAATATAGCAAAACGTTGAAATAACCAAATGAGCAAAAGGTTTAAAAGAAAAATAGGGGAAACCTGTAAGATATAATGAATCAGCGTGTATTACAAATTGGGGACTTCATGTTTCACGCTCTACTTTTTCCTAGTACTTATACTGTATAACTTATTTGTCACATGAAAGAATTTAGAGATAACTCGATTTTTAATATTTATGTAGTATGTTCAAAACACCAACATTGTATTTAAAACCGAACTTCCGAAATTATTCTGGAATATAAACATCTTTGCAACTTCATCCTAAGCATTTCGACTTAAAATTCTGAAATATCAAAAGTGTTCTTACGTTTACAGCAAACCAACTTAAAAAAACAAGTCTATTATGCTACAATATATCAAAACGTTTAAATAACCAAATCTAAGAAAGGGTGTTTTGAATGTTGAGAATGAAATCTCGTAATCTGTCCACTCGTTAGTTTTCGGAGTTATAGGATATGCATAGACAGTGTATAAACTGTCTCGGGCGACTACTAAGAATTTGATAGAATATTTTCAGGGCATTAATGATTTGTTCAAACGGTCATTAACCAATAACAGTTTCATGCTCGACATGATCCTGGAATCTGCTATGGGGAGTTGGAAGGGGCTGTAAAGGAGCATAGGGGCAGGATGAGCCAATGACGAGTAGTATCAGTTACATGGTTCTATGTATTATACTACACAGAGGCACTGAATCCGCAGATTCTCAGATACTACACTACACACTACTATGGTCATCTTCCTACGCAGAGCCTAAAAGGCCAGTTTTCAAACTGTCATTTTATGCCTTGCTGCAGAGACTTTACTTTTCTGTGCTGCTAAAGTGCCCCTACAGAGTAGAGAGCAAGCACAGAAAACTCAAGGCTATGCAGCAAGGCATAAAATGACAGTTTGGAAACTTTTAGGCTCTGCGTAGGAAGATGTACTATGGTATTGGCCTGGGTGAAATATGTAGGAGACTCTGTTTACAAGTTTTATATGAGAAGTAGTAAGACATTGTCTATTGATGTCAAAGGTCATCATGTGTTTTTTTTAATACATGATTAATTGATCATTGATATCATTAATCAACATTCAAAAGACATTGTTGCAATGGTAATTAAGATGGGTCTATATGCCTCCTATAATCTGAAACATATCTTTTCATCTGTTATTTCAATGATACAAAAAATATAAAATAACAAGATCAGTGAGGGTAATAGGGGAGGTCGGGATATCTCAATGAGGGAAATGTATTTATAAACTGACGTCCAAAAGAAACTTTACACTTTTTAAACTGAAATTTTGAAAACAGTGTTATTTCAATATTTTCAGTTAAGTTCTCAACAAAATAGTTGAAACCCAAACTTTTATGTTTAAAACTTTAAATTGAGCAATATTCATGCATTTTGCAAAAATGGCAAAAAATGTCATAATCAGGTGACCTTTCCACCGGAGTTTAGTCACGTGACGAAAAGGTTTAATAATTGTCCATAATGAATGTTTGTCCTCCTGTTTGTGAAAAAACCCACCTTAAAACCGGTAACGGCACAGCAAAAATATCACCAATCCCCATTGAAAATCAACAAAACTGATAAAAAAAATACCCTTGTTACAAGAATCGATAGTGTTCCTTCATTTGTTATGTTAACTTGATCAGGCTTTACAGAGAGGTTGTGAGGATTGCTGACAACCCTGAAACATGGAAAAAGAGTTGTTTTTGACTGCATGAGGGCCAATATCTAAAACGTTAGACCACCGATAACGTTGTCTCTTAGTGACGTCAAGGATAGCATACATCAAAGGTCGACATGTCATTATGTTCTCGTGCACTATATGAACTTGAACAGTTGTAATCAAAGCTCATTGACTGCTCAATTGATAGCCATTGGCCACTAATCAACCACACAAGGCAATGTCATTCATAAAGTCATAACGTCAGAATTGGCCTGCAATATTACGATTTAACTGCGATTGTTCAGCTCTCAAGGCTGATTACTAGTTGTACGACTAACAAATGTGTCAATCTGACATGTAGGACTTTATCCATAAATTCCCATTGATAGAAAAACATGGATTCAGATTTAATGTGAAGATTGAAACTGAAGACAGGTGACGTAATTCAAATTTTGGCCTTTTTCGTTACACATGGCAGATTTTGAAGGGATAACACTCGGCCTGCTCATACCTGGCGCAAAAGTTGCTAATTTCATAACCTTAACGAAATTATTGCGAAAAAAGCATTTCAATTAATGCCTGAACAATCAAAATGTTGACCCCTGCCCACTTTAAATTGATTAATTGCTAAATCGGGGTTTTCCCCTTCAATTGTAATTAGCTGGTTGTTGACTGAAATGGTTGATCGATAAAAGGCACTTTGTTTTAAAGTTCTATCGTTCTTCATTCTTTAATCAGAATGATTACAAAATGTAGTAAAGTTTCTTTTGGACGTCAGTTTATAAGCCATTTGGCTTGTTTACCGATCCCATTCAATGAATAAAATACGATTAAAATATATCTCAATGAATATAAATACTTGCCAAACTATTTCGTTTGATTATTGACTCACAGTTTCTCTAATTTTAATATAATTGTGGATACCGATCTTACAGGAAGAGCAGACAGCCATTTCTTATTCAACCATTCTCATCAGGTTCTGAAAGAAAATCAGACTTTTTGCCTTTATCAAGGTCTCACAATCTAATGTCTGGTTGGATAAATCAATTTGGAGACGGAAAAAGGACTAAAGTAGAAGAGATATTGCAACATAAGGAAAATGTGAAAATGATAAATAATCAAATGCAACGAAATTTTTTACTTGTAACTTGTTGCCAAAAGCGTATCTAGAAAAATATATTTCTTTTTGCAAAGTTTTTCTACTTCCAATAATGAAATTCTGACATTTTGGTGTCAAAAAACAGATCTAATTATACTGGAAAATGAAATCAACATTTTGTAGAAATTCAATTTCGTTGAATAAACTTTACATAAGTGCAACCCTTCTGATTTGTCAAGAAGGTTGGAATTTCAACAATAGATAAGTCCATTACAGTCACAATAAAGGACATCTTAATGTGTGCTCGTCAATGGTAAAAGCAATTCGTTATCTTCCATTGAACGTTTTATGGGGAAATGTCTCGCCCACAACAACAATTATTTTGGTTATCAGTGACAGAACTCTAGAGTGTTTTAAATAACAATATAGCACATTTCTCCTTGGGGAAAGTGTCAACAACATGTACATGTTACATGTGAACAGTGATAAATTGAGTCGCATTATCCCAACATTTCAGAGTGCATTTAATCATGTTTTTCCCTTAACCTTTGTGCACGTCTAAGTAAGTCGGATGTTAATATCAAGATATATTCCATCTCTGCGTATTGATCACATCTGTTTGTCTTATAAATACACAGATTCATTGATTGTAGTAAGAAAAAACAGATAAAAGCTGATGAAAATTGGTACGAATTGGCAATATACGTTTGCGTTTCTTTCGGTCTTCTTCAAAGTGTCCCCTAAGAGAAAACTTAGTCTGATACTCATAGTGTAGTGACGGTAGTTAGTGTTCCCATTTACACACACAATCCAGGTTTGCACAAACCAATAATCCGTACTTAGAGAACAAATTATACAAATTCACATAAAGTTCATTGGCAGCAACTTTTGTGTGAACACCTTTAATTTATTTTGTGTAAGACAAATGAATCGCATGACAGCGCTTTACATTATATATTTGATCTAATATCGCTTCATTTAGTTTAAATATGTTTTCTTTTATTTCTTTTATATTTCCTCTAAAAACATGCTACTGCCCCTTGATAGAAATACAATATAGATATAAGAAACTTCCCTTTGATGGTAAAAATATTGCTTAGGAGGCGTTGAACACTCATGTATACGCCACCTGACAAAAAATTATTACCATATATGTACGAATGCAAAATGAAAAAATAGAGCCAGTGGCTCTGTAGCTCATAAGGCTTCATATCAACTTTGCTTTAGGGTGTGGCAAATGTGGTCCCCCCTTACTTGGGACCACAGGGTCACCAAATGTACAAATTGGAATCCTACTTTTATAACTTAGGAGTCTGCACACAAAGTTTCAGCTTTCTAGGCCTGATGATTCTTGATAAAAAGATGAAAATAGGTTATACGGGTGTGACCCCTGAGGCCCTATCAGGGGCAACTGGACCACAAAAGCTATAACTGATAATCCTCCTCCTTTCAGCTTTCTAGGCCTTATGGTTCTGGAGAAGAAGATAAAAATAGGTATTAAGGATGTGGCCCCTGTGACCCTTATTAGGGGACGCAGGGCCACCAAAGCTACAATTTATAATCCTCACTAGCCAAGGAGTTTGTACACCAAGTTTCAGCTTTCTATGCCTTATGGTTCTGGAGAAGAAGTCGAAATTCCACAAAGTGGACGGACGGATGGACGGACGGAGTGACGGACGCCGGACACCATGCCATCGGGCCTTACAGGGCAGATGAGCTAAAATGGCTTCAAGACAAGTATTAGACTTATATTTAGTCTCTGAATTTTTTTTTAGTAAAAATCTTATTTTATTAAATTTCTAAAAGGAGCCTCAGACAAATGGAGATTTCAGAGCAGTCCAGATCTAGACTTGCTTCCATGTGGTGAATTATATGCTCAAGGGTCTGTGCATAAGACTAGGCAAGTATCAGTCGCTGGGTCTTTTAGAATACTGTTCTGAAAGATTCACATAATCTCTACAAGGTCATCAACGCAACGTAGATAAACTAAGATATTCATAAATAAATAATTTCATTATATACTTTAAAGGGGAAGTAGCACGTCTTTTCAAAATTTTATATTTCATTTTTTTTCTCTGATAATTGTACGTTCATGCTAAATGTATTATTTTGATAGTGTCAAAAATCTCATAACACAAATTAATCAACCATAGTCAGAGGACAAAGTATAAAGATTCACATAAAATCCATTGGCGGCCATTTTGTGTAAACACCTTTAATTCATTTTGTATAAGAAAAGAAAATCGTATGGCTAAACTTTACATTACATATTTGATTTATTACTGCCTCAGTTAGTTTAAATACATTGTCTTTCAATTGGAACAGTTAATTTTAAAATCACCTTATATCCCCCCTAAAAACGTACTACTGCCCCTCTAAATCTACAGAAAATAATTGTATGATCCACTCAAAATCTGTACATTCGCAAATGCAAGGCGAGATATTTGATATTCAAAATTTGACAATTGATTGGAAAATTTTACCACATAGTAGTATAAAGTAGTTCTCTTTTCTCTTAAAATTGTAGTGATAGCATGTTTGCAGTTTTATTACCATGAAGATTATTCTAGTCGATTAATTATGAATTCAAAACTTTATAGAACTTTCATGCTATCCTTACTATTTAATTAAAAAAATCAATTTATTTGAATATCTTAAAAATATTTTTATATATTTAAGCTGAAGGCACATTTTTGGAGCTTCCTAGGCTATTTCGTCCTTCCCTTCAACTTTGATTAGATGAGGTTCATTCATTATCCGTAACAGTGAGTCTAGCCTTCTAGTGGAGGCTTCTTCTCTCATGCCACTGTGACCGACAGACAGTTTCATTTATCCTGATAATTAAGGAAGTAACAGAAACTGGCAGTGAGTCTAGCCTTTTAGTGAATAGCTTCTTCTCTCATCACACTGTGACCGACAGATAATTAATGAAGTAACGTAGACTGGCAGTGGGTCGAGCTGCTCAGTGGACCGTTTCGCCTCATGTCGCATAGTGACCGGCCAAAATAATTATGTAATCTGATAATTGATGAAAGTAACAGAAGGTCTAGCTATAAGATCACGGCTCCTCGTCCGTCACGCTGCCCTCCCTATAGATTCATGCTTCTTTCATAGTCTTAGACTAACATTTAGTCTCAGAAATATTTTTTTCAATATTGACAATATGTTTAAACAAATCATGTATTATTACCAAATGGAGACCAGAAGATGCTTTAACTTCAGCTGAGCGATCTAGACTTGCTATACTTTTCTAGACTTGGTTGGTCATCAATTAAATAGTTTTGCTTTAGGGTCTGGATGACAGACTATTCATAGCCTTTCTGCCGACGGGTTGCCCCCTTTGCTGTCTCCTGGTGACCTTATTACAGACTGCAGGCGATATGGCGTCCTCTCCAACATTAACGGTGAGTTGTGCATTTTGTGCGTTGATGGTAAAGAATGGGACTTAATTTCAGATGTATCATATGGATACATAATATGCTCCTATGGATTATGGTGTGGAGTTTTTCCTTTAAAGCCATGGCTGCATCGGACAATGAGTAGCGTGATAAGCTTGGTGTAAAATAAGCTACATCAGAGATGGTATATTAATAGCTGGCGGTTGTGACCTTGGTTTGAACTTTGAACTGTTCACAATTGCATATGATTAGATACGGTGAGGCCGTTTATTGTATGTGGTTGGACCGTGTCTCTTTATGATGATATGTTTATGCAACTACATGCATGTGTACATATGTATATATTGATCTAAATCAAAACCAGCAGTAACACTCGGACATGAATGCTACTAACCGAAAGAATCGAAAGATCAGTTGTATGCTGTTCTAGAAAACGTTATATACGATAGCGTTGTTGAAGCTATTTAACTAGATAACCAAGCATTATCTTATTGACATATTGGAATAAAAAAACTAATTGATGATGTGTCTATTTAGTTTGGTGAGAGAAACATAAAACATAAATCACATGTTTCAAATTGTTTAAAACCATGCAGTTTTGTCTTGGTTGATTCAATTGCTTTCGAAATGCTATCCCAGTTAGTCAACCGCTTGATAAAGATGTTTTCTTCTTAACGTGTAATAACAAGTTCTCAAATTAAACAATCATTTAATCAACTTACTAAGACTATCTTCAAGTTTACAACGCCGCTAATTGGTAAATATTGTCCAGGCGGCGTAACCCCCTCACTCAAAGTTCACATATCAGAGGGGTCATGTGGTGTCAGATTTACATATTGGTATCAACAAATCAGACAAACAGTTTCCATTTTATCTGAAAATGTGTTTGGTTGCTGCACATGAGAAATATAACTTGAGTATTACTAGTAATTTATTTGAATAAGATTCACGTTAGTTACAGAAGCTGCAGTTTAGGAAACAAATGCCCCATTTATACGGCTCGTATGAAAAGTTGCTCATGTAAAGAAATCTACTCACGTGAGCAAATGCAAATTTGCTATGCGATTATGGTTTGTCATCTCACCTGATCAACCATTCACTGTTCTCAAACTTCAGCATTTCAAGTTCTGCAATTTATGTAAGGTTTTAGTGATTGGCCAATTATTGACTTTTCTTTTTCTGATCTAACTATCTTCTGTTAAGGTACTGTTCTAAGTAGTCAATGTAATGTTCGTTATTGTATCTCTGTGTTTCAGTTCGAGGGTAAAAGCTGCGAAAGAGATGAAAGTAAAATGGAGATCGTCCATTTTACTGACAAGGGCGGAAAGCAACTAAGAATGCAAAAGTTTAACAACAATTATTACAACGCTTTTTATAATCCTGATACCCTTGGCGCGATCAAGTCATTCAAGCTGAGAGATGACGATATATACTTCCCTGGCTTCTTACGAACAGGTACTTTGATATGTTTTTTTATATGACAGTCGTTAACAGATGGTAAGATGTACATATGTACATTTTAATGTACATTTATTGGAAACTTTACTGTGTCATATAACCTGTTGAATCGCATAAAAAAATAGCCACAGAATAACTATCCCTTTTTTCATTGGTCTGTACAAGTGATTATTGATACTTCCTGCAAACAGGTTATTGAATTTTTATCACCGAGGATTATCAACATTAGAACATATGTTTAGGTGTAATATTTCTTTAAAGCATCTTCATATGTTTATTATATGATTGAGGGTGAGATACTATGTTCTATCAGTGAAAAAAAAACTCTATCTGGCAACAGTGGTGACAACCTTTATCGTCACTCTACTGAGTTGTGATAAACTTTATCACCACTCGAGTGACGTCAAGTTTAAGAGTTCGACGTCATGTAACAATGGTCTGGCGTCATGAATTCTCATATGACGTCACACTGTTACCGCGGCGACGGGCTCTTCCAAGCGGCAGCTCAACATGAACTTGGTATTTTGTGACGTAATTAGAAGGATTTCATCATATATTAAATAGAATATCTGTCAATTCTTGACAAATACCATGTTTATCTCATCTCGTGGGGTAAAAAAATTGCTGCGCCACTCGTGAAAATATGAACTTTCTACCTCACTCGAAGACAGATATCCTCTATGTAAGAATAATAATAAAACCATCTTCATATGTTTAGACTAACATTTAGTCTCAGAAGTATTTTATTCAATATTGACATAATTTTTAAGCGATTCATCTATTTTAACAAACTGAAGTCCAGAAGATGCATTAACTTATGATGCTGAGTGATCTAGATTTACTATACTTTAGTAGACTTTGTTGGTCGTCAAAAAATATTTTTGCTTTAGGGTCTGGCTGACCGACTACCATATGTGTAGAACGCAGCTGTGGCATATTTGAAATGCATACGACTACTTAATCGCCTGAATATAGTCAGAGAACAGCTAGACTTCTTGCATTGATTTGCTACAATAATGTGATTGACTGAACAATGAATCAATATAAGAGTATTAGTATTAAATGTGGCAAAGTAAATTAGGTAATCCTCTGCCAACATGTAAATTTCCCCTACAAGAGTTTTCTGGAAGCAGATATTGGATTTACAACGTAATATACTGCAATGTCAATACGATGCAAAATTAAATGTAAATACTGATCTACTTAATGTACAAATGATCTGTTCTTACTCAGCTTCAAATAGAAAATTGGCGTTGCCAAGTCAGTTTGATACCTATCTGAAATGGAAAAATTTAGATGCTAAAGGCTTTTAAGAATGTTACATATGCAAATTTTCTTGCAATTTTCCTCAACGGTAATCTATGTAAGATACGATCTAAATATAAAAGCGATCTGAACTTTTGTATTTACAATTTTAAACATTTAGTCTTGAATCCTTGTATATTTTCATTCACTGTGCATACTAACAAAAATCATCAGTGTATAATTGTAAAGTGTCACAATCTGTCAGTATGACATTGCTTGCAATATATTCATTAAAAACGTTCCGTTATAAATTTTGACCAATGAGCTTGTAACTTTTTTCTCAGGCACAAACTGGACATACGAAAGGTTAAGCATGCTAGTACGAGGGAAAGCAGAAACTATTCAAAGGAACAAAACCACTGAACAAATCGAAATCCGATCTTCTCAGGACTATGAGAAGGAAGCTTCCCCAAGAATCATCTGTGCCCATATGTGTCTGTCAGACGCTCCAGAACAACTAGCTGGGAAGAAATGCAAGGTTATCTACACATTGAGAGATCCTAAAGATGTGGCCGTGTCCTTGTATCACCTGTATCAAGACCTACCCTATATTGGATACAAGGGTGCCTTTAACGACTTCCTGTATTTGTACATGGACGGCAAAGGTAAGAATGCCAACATGATTGTTGAATTTTTAATCATATCAGCTTGGTGTTGGTGATTTGATTGGTTTAAATAAGCAAATGGGGGTTTGAGATGGTTACCAAAACAAAACAGATTCATTTTTGTAATATCATCGTTTTCAAATGCAGAACAGAATCATTTTTGTAATATCATCGTTTCCAAATGAATTTCTGGAAACTAAAGAAATACAATATCTTTAATTCAAAGTGAAGTGAGCCAAAATTCACACTAAGCCAAGTAAGTTTTGTCTTTTGAAAAGTTTCTTGGAAACGCCTATCTATTAATAAACGTTCCACTTGTTTCAAAACATTTCTTTATTCAAGACTTCCAGTTTTACACCTCTATGAATTGCGTAATTCAATGTCTAAAACACTCCTGGTTAGAATGATGAACTATTTTAAACTCTAGATTTAAAAAAAATATTGTATTCAAAGTTGTATATCCACTTTGGAAACATCTGATCGATAATCATGTATTTGTCACAAGTTGCTCATTTCAGCTTTATAATGAGTCTCGTCTTTCATTTATGGCAGTGGACGCTACAGGTATGTTTTCTCACCTGCGAGACGCTGAGCAGTGGTTTGATGAACACCCGGATGTACCTGTCCATATTCAGGTGTACGAGGAGGCGCTACAGGTAACTCAATTAAATCACACTTGTGACATCAGCCAATTTTTCTCTCACACCGGTTGTTTTGCAGTGATTGACCATTGCATTTAATTTACTCTTTACTAAATTTCATATTCGTAGAGACTTAAATGTATCCTTTTGCATTAAGTTGAGTGTGATTTAAATCTGGAAGGGGTGGGACTCATCTCCGTTATTTACAAGGAATGGAGAGTTATTCCCACATTACTTTAAAACCTCAATATTTTCTACCACTGTTTATTATTTTATGACTAAGGCCCGCTTAGTTCAGTCCGTAAGTAGTGGTTCAAATCCATCTCTTGATTCCAAATAATAAGCTAAGGTTAGGTTTAGCTTCAAGTAAGAGTTTGTTTTACTATGAAAGATTGTCTACTTAATAACATAATTTTTGAAAAAATTTAATTGGTCACCATTTCTTAACAAAATATCTTAAAGTCAAAACTGTTTTGTCGTTTTGTAGGTTGCATATATAGATATATACATGCTGGATAAAAATCAAATTAAGCAGTAAGCAAACATACCATTTTTGAAATATTTCAGGAAAGGTTGCTTGGGTCAATGCAACTTGTATACACTATGAATACGTCTTCAAATGACCATATATTTAAGTTATTAAAGTAATCATTTTGTGTTTGAGTTTCACTGCGATATGTATTAATCAATATCATGTCTATACTCACAGAATCCACTGGAGCAAATACAGAAGTTATCCGACTTTCTCAACCTGCCACGGAATGATCAACTTTGTCAAGAAATCGTTGCTAAATGCAAATTTGAAAGATTAAAAGCTGACAAGGATAATTTTGCCTTTAAAATCGGCGATAGAAATGTTCTCTTCAGGAAGGGTAAGCACTATGCATTGTAATGGTGCAACAGGGTGGTGTAGTGGTTAGCATGCTGGCATCTTACAACAGAGGTGCATGTTTAAAACCAAATGAAGACTCCAAAATTTTGTAAACTTCGATATATTTTGTAAAGTGGACCTGGGTAAGGCACTTCGTCATTAATGCACTCAGTCCACCAAGATGTTATACTAAACATGTTAATGGTAAATGGAGCAGGACGGCTTAGTTGTAAGCATGATGGCCTCTCAAAATTTTAGACATCGGTATAACCCTGGACAAGGCACTTTATTCACATTGCACTCAGTTCACCCAGATGTTAATAGGGGTAATTGGAAACGCAATGCGCTCTCCTACATGGTCACGATTCGCGTCAAGAAGCAACTGAAAGGAACAGACGTTCAGGATAATGATGTAGGAAGTTCTTCCTGCATATCTCACATGGAATAGGTGCCAACTACGTATGTACATTATCGATTTGTGAGTGTGATGTGAGCAATTTGAAGCAAATCAGATCAAACTAATTACTTATATCTTGATGTGTTTCTCACGTTTCCTCTACGTAGTTTACCCTGAAGCAAATCAGTTTACGGGATATAAGAGTCTTTGACAAGATCTGTTATTGTTTGCATGTTTTTAAAGTAAGAGGTTTGAAACGTCGCAACTTTTCATGGACCCAATATAGGTATTTTCATCAATAGAATAAAAAATATGGATAGCTTCTTCTCCACGACATCTTCAAAACGCTACCTATATGTATACCATTTTCTATTTATATCAAATTGCCATTATTTATCTCCCTCCAGAGCTGTTGCTTAGCCTTTATCTTGACAACATTGACCCGTTCATCTCGTTTTCAAGTACCCATTTAAAACACGGGGTTGACCGAGTTTATTGTCTCTACCGGCCACTCTGGTGTAAGAGGCCATTATGCTAACCACTGCACCACTGCACCACTGCACCACTCCACTACTCAACCACTCCACCACTGTGCTTCACAAACGAAGGTCACGGTTTAACAAAAACATCAATAATCATTATTTTTGTTATTCAAGGCCAATAGAGAAAGGCACGTTCTTTCTACATGTACTTTGGTTATTTGTAATCAAAATAAATAAGTAACATATTCCAGGTACCAATGGAGACTGGAGGAACTACTTCACAGAGGAGATGTTGGAGGACTACTACCGTGTGTATGAGGAGAAGATGGCGGGATCAAGATTCTATAACTTGTACTCCAGAGACAAAGATTGTTAATTAACATAGTTTAAACGCATATTACTTAAGTAGATCAATAAAATGAGAAGTTTTACACAGTCTTCTTTGGTGTGTTTGTAAAACGTGTGTTACCTGATCTTCCCATCTGTAGACTGATTCCTATCAATGATAAACTTTTAATGAATTTATATGATCAGTAAGATCGCATTTTACATCTCGGTCTATATATTAATAAACTTTTCCTTTAGAAATAGTATAATTAGCTACATTCAGTATATTTAATGGTCATTGAATCGTCAGCGTTTGTATTTGTATTGTTCACTAATTTACAATCACACTATTGAATGCAAAGTTTTCTGTTTGTATGTGTGTGAATGATTCAAACCGATTGTGTTTATCTTTTGTTGTGTTTGATGACGTGATACTAATTATATTTGTAGCATGCTTCAGCATGTACATAGTCTCCACTATAGGCAGTTATCTTAAGGTTTCCACTTCAGTATGATCAAAGTGTATAACCAACTAACACTTAGGAATAACTTATTCGGTACATTCATGAACTGACTGGATTATGGTTAACTTAGGAGATAAACCTACTGTATTTTTCGAACGTAAATGTGATTCCTGTTGATGGTTGACGTCACTGCTGACATCACTGATTCGATTGGCTAGATGAGCTTGTGTCAGAACATGCGGGTAATAGGGGTGCCTTCAGACTGAATGAGAGGAAAGCATGGCTGGGTGAGGTTCAAACTCACTAGATTCAATATTTTTACACTTTTTTTCAAACTCTTCTTATAAAGAAGTACGGTTAGTACTATAATAGACGAATTTTTGTAAGCATTCAGACGGAGTAACTCACGAATCGTATAGTGGATGTATGTATGTAAGCTCGTTTAGCAGTGTGTATCTAAACGAGGCGAATCGACCATGACCAGAAACCAAAGAATAAAGAGGATTTTCAAATATCTTAGTATAATTTATTGTCAAGTATAATAAAAAAAAAAATAAAAACCATTGCGATTTTTTCAGTTTTTTTGTTTCAAAATAATTGGAGATCACTAGAAAACATTTATGACGATATATCTTTCTCCTTTTGAAATGTCCTAGTTATATTAAATTATGATATTCTATTGCAATAATCAAACTATCTGGGCTAGGGCGGGCTTTTGATTTGCAAACAGGTTTGTTGCGACTCGCCTTACATTGTCGCAAAATGCTTTAAGATTATTTGCTTCCAGCTTTCTAAGGCGCCCTTAGACCGTTGAACGGCCATTATAATATAAAGACAAATGTCATCATGTAAGGATATGCTTTCCATTGGCAAATACGTTTGAAGAAGAAAAGTTTGCATTTTACTTTTGACTGAGCTCTCTATCCCACTGTGTATAACCGGAACTATCGAGGTGTACGGCGGAGAAATGTTGCTTGCGAGGAGCCGAAATGGAAAGTTAGGTAATATTTTACTTCATAACTTTCAAATAATCAACATCATGTGGTAATTTTACCACACATACTTAGTAAAATGTGCTTGTCATTCTGTATGCAAGGGACAGTAACAATGACTGTTGCGAGTGATGCAGTTGTTAGTAACACATTTGCTATCTCTGACTATGAACAGGATATGACATTAAATAGGTATGTCTGGGAAAGCTATTGACATGATAATAACATAGAAAAAGTTGATGAAACGGCGATGATTGCTTTTTAAGTGATCCCGTTTGCGATCATGCTCCTCGCTAGCAACAATTCTCCGCCGTACACCTCGCTAGTTCCGGTGTACGGCCATACACAGTGTATCCAATACTGACTCTTTATCTTGCTTGATGTGTTGAACACACACAAAGGAAGAACAGGTATCCTCATCCTTGTAGTAATCGTTTGGTGCCATAACACAAAATGGTTTGAACATTTATTTTGAAAATATACTGTAAATGAAATGCAACATGAAATAAAAATAATTGAATTAAATTGAAAGGTTTCTTGTTAACCTTGTTTTTTTTCGATGAATTGTTTAAAGATGATTAAAATGCAGATGCAAACTGTATGTCTATACTAGTTAGCGTTAACTGTCTGATTCGATTGTAGAGAGAATATCTCATAAAAAAAATCAATTTAATCGTAGCATTATACCTAGTTCAATAATTATTCATTTATTTCATAATTTTAATATGTTAATTCCACATATGCGATGCAGATATTACGGGAAAGTTGC
This sequence comes from Steromphala cineraria, assembly GCA_916613615.1. Taxonomy (NCBI): domain Eukaryota; kingdom Metazoa; phylum Mollusca; class Gastropoda; order Trochida; family Trochidae; genus Steromphala; species Steromphala cineraria. The sequence goes on along the minus strand of OU744732.1, from coordinate 2,364,029 downwards.
AATAAGTTATTTCATGAATATTTAATGAATCATACTCTACTAGATCGGGTATCTAGGCTGAACTGAGTGCAATGTCGATTAAGTGCCTTTCCTGATGACACAACACAGTGTTAAACCAATGTCACACTTATGGTGTCTTAACCGGTATTCGGACCCGGACATTTGGCATGGCTATCTAGCATTGTAACCACATGCTCGACTTCTGAAGGCTATGTGTCCTGTATAGGACGTCATCCAACGGACTCAACAAAGACTTTTTATTTTTTATATTCAGCTGTGAGGTCGGGATAGCCTGTGACGTTGTAAACTCAAAGACGTATAATAAAATAATTTAATATATATGTGCATGTATTTAATTGCAAAGAATTAATTAGATTTCCACTTGATACTTTAAGACCTGGATGAAGACCTGACATTTTCATTACTGAAATGTATGACTGTTTATCTAATCAAGTAAAACTTAATTATACATATCAGTGATGCACATTGGATTGGACAGAACATATTATCTAATGCTTTTTGAAAAATAATTTGAATTTTTAAAAAGTGGTTAACAGCTGTTGCTAGATCATGAGCTACCGTTAGCTAAGATTAATAAAATGAGAAATAATTATTATCTTATGAATTTCAGAGTCTCATCATACTAGAGAAGGGAGTGGAGCAAGTCAGTTCGTGATAACATGGCTTCGGGTAGTAAAGTAACGGTATGTTTTTAAAATGTTTAACACAAAGTAAATAGTTAAATTGCATACTAGAATCTTCCTCCATGTGTCTTCATATTGGTAATGCTGCAGTTAATCCGACTCACAGTGCACGGGACCTGGGAATTATTCTGGACTCCACCATGTCCATGGAGGCCCACAATGTAGCTGTCAGCAAAGCCTGCTACTTCAGAATTTTCAACATCAGCAGAGCACGCCACTATCTTGACATTCAAACTTGTAGAACCTTGATGCACTGTCTTGTGACTACTAAGCTGGACTACTGCAAGTCCCTGTACGCCAACCTGCCATCCAAATCAATTCAGAAACTTCAGAGATTTCAGAACTCTGATTTCAGAATGCTTGTCCCGTTCTTCACGTTATGATCACATCTCTCCTGTGCTTCGATCTCTTCACTGGCTTCCCCATAATAATAACCTTCAAACTGCTCATTTGAACTTATGACTGTCTCTATAATGAAAACTTTCCATCCTATCTCAAAGAGCTCATCTCTCCTTACTCACCCAAGCGTAGTCTCAGATCCTCCAGTGACTCTCTCTTGACTCAACCAAAATCACTGAACCGACTTTTCAACCTGCCTTCTCCTTCTCCCCGCAATAATGAAATTCACTTCCCCAGTACCTCAGGGATATAACCACTAAAGACATTTTTAAATCACAGCTTAAGACCCTCCTTTTTTCATCTGAGTACCAGTAGATATTCATCCCTGATTATGTATATATGTTCCAGTTTTTAACATTGTATTAGCGCCACTGAGCATCTGTAAGGTGGATATTAGGCACTTTACAAATGTCTTATATGTATATATTCAATAATCTAAAATTTGCGTAGTGTTGGTTTAACTTGACATGTGCGTTAAATCTTTTTTTTGATTTATCAAAGAATAAGAATTTTTCGCAAACTGCACAGAGTTTATGATTTATAAAAAATTAAAATGAACTGTACAGCATTGGCTTTTTCAAAACAGCCTGTTCTGTTAACTCCCAAGCTTTAACGTTAAACTAAGCTTAACGAACCTGTCAATGGCGCTTGTTATGAACACATTCAAAATGAGCAATACCATAAGCTCTAAACTACATATTAGAAGAAATTTATCTTTTTCAATCAAGAACTTGAGATAAGGATAAATGCGTTTTAGGGAATCTACATAATCATTTCCTAGCTACGATGATTTGTGGTCGGGTTAGATATCTTTATGAAAGGTAATGCCTTGTCACATTGACTTAAAGTTTCCACACCTTTTGTTCTATTTGTTCAGTCTTCAGAACTTTTGCTTGTTCCTATTTACAGGCAAAAGCTTTTCAATCAACTCTCACTTAAAATGTGATCACTTGCCTGAAAACAGTAGACGTATCTTCATCGATAGGTTACTATAACCTACAAAATAGACATGGTTAATCAATAGAGCTTGTTCCTTATCTTGTCAACTTTAAAATGGACTTAAAGGAAACACTTTCATTGTGTACAAATGGGTCACGGTTGTTTCTCAGAGACTAGTCATCAATGCTCATCAACATACTAGCTAGCACTCTTCTGACCCAGCGTAAAAGTACATGTTCATCATTGTTAGAGAGCCACAACTTGATGGTCAATATACATTGTCTTGTTTTGAAATGAAAATAGTATCATTAATACTATAATGCAATGACATCTTTAAATGCCGTTTTTCCATAAATTTTAGTTTTCAAAGAAACTTTTCAATAAAAAAAAGGGATATAGTTGACGAATTAACTCTAATTCTGACTGCTTGAGATACGTTAATGCCCAATGTTTGATTTTTTATCACAATCATGACTTCAAACCTAATGTTACAAGGTCGATTCGCTCTGAAACAAAACTTTAAGGCTTCACTCGATTCTCCTTTATCAAATAAAATTGTTAATAAAGTTTAGCATACATCAACAACTTGCTTATTGGCTGTTTCATAAGTTCAGTGAGTTTGAACATCAGCGTTGTCAAATTTCAATATTCAACTCAAGGAAAGTTTTACTGTAATTATTGTGCTTTAATGTGTACTAGTATTTAGAACGTTCCATTCTTAGTGACTGCTTCCTTTACAGATGAATGGTGAGTCCTGGACAGGGGATGAGAGCAAAATGGATCTGGTGAATATCTATGACAAGAGAGGTAATCCACTGCGAATGCAGATCGTAGATGGAGAGTTGTTCACCAGGTTGTATGACCCTGACGTCATCAGCGAAATAAACAAATTCAAACTAAGGAAAAGTGATATATATCTGTTGGGATATCCAAGAACAGGTACTTGTATTAAGTATTTCATTTTTCATATGATGCTTCTATTATCAAACATACTAACACATTAGTATACGATATTACCGTTAAACTAACATACATTTTGAGTTCTAAATTTAAGTTTGAACAGCACAATGTAAAGATGTAAACATCAGTTATGCTAGATGTAGATGCCAAGGTTAACCAATCACATTACACAATGCAGTTTGTCAAAGATCAACGTCTTTGTGGTTATTAGATTCACATTTATGTCATGTGAATTGTTTGTATTGTTATATATAGTATATAAGCAAAGTCACTTCTGATTTGAAACAGACATGCAAAGGGTATTTGCACTTTTGTAAACGAGTCTTGATATGTTTGATTGAGATTCACTTCCTTTGGGCTTCCGTTGATGATCATCTTGTTTATGACGTCATATCATTATACGGTCATTACTTGACATGATAAATTACTGTGATGTCATTGAGGCGCACTGTTTAAAATCTATTGTCCCAAGGTATCTCCTAGACGATAGATATAGCTTTATCTTCCACAAGCGTTGCCTCTGGGAGATGAAAATTAGGGTTATTTATTGATATTATATGAACATCATTCTTATGGTGAATTCAAATTAACCTTGGACAACTTTCTTCATACTGAAACCAGAATTTAAACTGTTCTTTCAATTGACGAAAACTGTTTATTTGATATTTGCCATTTTTTTATATTTGTCATTTCTATATCATTGCTTTTTGAAAAGTGAATGTATTTGTTGTTTATCAGTTGTATTGTTGTGCTACATTGTATCTTAAAAACAAATAGTCTAATTTTGTTGTTTGTCATTTTTGAATTCTTCAGTGTCTATGATATCATTGTTTTTATTTGATGTAAAAAAAGTTGATATAAGCAAATCATAAATAGCAAATAGCGGTGTCACTTCTGGTTGCCCGTCTAACAATTATGAATTTCCCTGAAACAGGAGGCAATTGGACATATGAGAGAATCGGTATGCTTCTGAGGGGCAGTAGAGAAACCATTCCACGCGACCGAACAGTAGACCAGATTGAAGTTACATCATCAGAGGATATGGATAAGATACAGTCTCCCAGGATCATTTGTGCTCACGAACCTCTGTCACATGGTCCAGAACAACTAGCTGAGAAGAAATGCAAGATTGTCTTCACATTGAGAGATCCGAAGGATGTCGCTGTGTCATATTACCGTTTGTATCAAGATTTGCCATATGTGGATTATCAAGGAGAATTCAAGGACTTTCTCTATCTATTTATGGATGGTAAAGGTAAGACATTCTCCTTTTTCACATAGTTAATCGATCCTTCCATCAAACCATCCAACTGTCTTTGATTTGTAGTTTCTGCCATACCGCTGACCCGATGGAGTTGACATTTTTAAACAGAGATCTAGGCAACCAGTCCATGACTTCTTATAGTAATATCATCAATTTCAATTTCATAGGAAGTTCGAAAAAAGATACGATATTTCTATCAGATACAACCAAACTCGGGAATCTGTTACCCATAAAGTCAGTGACTAATACCATGCTTCTCTATGTTGAGTAAAAAGGCTTTCCATTTTAACAGTTGTGTCTTTTGGGCTTGTTATTATGCTCATCATTCACATTCAGCTAATGAAGTTCAAATTAAAGCAAATTTAGAGCCCAAAAACAATTTTGTCATTGATTTCTTAAAAATGTTAATGATAACCGTTGTGGTGCGTGTTGGTGCGTTTTGGTGCCTTTTGTTACATTTCAGGTTAAAAGGGAACATTGCAATATAAACAAATACCTCAGAATATATCATATCTTATTATACTTAATTGCAATATCAGTAAGAAAACTGCTTATTTGATACATTGAAAACCAGTGTATTTACATATGCAATTAGAAGCTGATTTCAATCATACTGCTGCACTGTTACTATCAGACTTCTGATGATGATCTGTGCCGTGCTAAAGCTGACTTCTTGAACCTCCCCCCGTGATGATGATCTGTGCCGTGCTATATCAGACTTCTTGAACCTTCCCCGTGATGATGATCTGTGCCATGCTATATCAGACTTCTTGAACCTCCCCGTGATGATGATCTGTGCCGTGCTATAGCTGACTTCTTGAACTTTTCCTGTGATGATGATCTGTGCCGTGATGATGATCTGTGCCATGCTATATCAGACTTTTGAACCTCCCCCGTGATGATGATCTGTGCCGTGCTATAGCTGACTTCTTGCACCTTCCCCGCGATGATGATCTGTGCCGTGCTATAACTGACTTCTTGAACTTCCCCGCGATGATGATCTGTGTTGTGCTATAGCTGACTTCTTGAACCTCCCCCGTGATGATGATCTGTGCCGTGCTATAGCTGACTTCTTGAACCTCCCCCGTGATGATGATCTGTGCCGTGCTATAGATGACTTCTTGAACCTCCCCCGTGATGATGATCTGTGCCGTGCTATAGCTGACTTCTTGAACCTCCCCCGTGATGATGATCTGTGCGGGCTATATCAGACTTCTTGAACCTTCCCCGTGATGATGATCTGTGCCGTGCTATATCAGACTTCTTGAACCTTCCCCGTGATGATGATCTGTGCCATGCTATATCAGACTTCTTGAACCTTCCCCGTGATGATGATCTGTGCCATGCTAAATCAGACTTCTTGAACCTTCCCCGTGATGATGATCTGTGCCATGCTATATCAGACTTCTTGAACCTCCCCGTGATGATGATCTGTGCCATGCTAAATCAGACTTCTTGAACCTTCCCCGTGATGATGATCTGTGCCATGCTATATCAGACTTCTTGAACCTCCCCGCGATGATGATCTGTGCCATGCTATATCAGACTTCTTTAACCTTCCCCGTGATGATGATCTGTGCCGTGCTATATCAGACTTCTTTAACCTTCCCCGTGATGATGATCTGTGCCGTGCTATATCAGACTTCTTGAACCTTCCCCGTGATGATGATCTGTGCCGTGCTATATCAGACTTCTTTAACCTTCCCCGTGATGATGATCTGTGCCGTGCTATATCAGACTTCTTGAACCTTCCCCGTGATGATGATCTGTGCCATGCTATATCAGACTTCTTGAACCTTCCCCGTGATGATGATCTGTGCCGTGCTATAGCTGACTTCTTGAACCTCCCCCGTGATGATGATCTGTGCCGTGCTATATCAGACTTCTTGAACCTTCCCCGTGATGATGATCTGTGCCATGCTATAGCTGACTTCTTGAACCTCCCCGTGATGATGATCTGTGCCATGCTATATCAGACTTCTTGAACCTTCCCCGTGATGATGATCTGTGCCATGCTATATCAGACTTCTTGAACCTCCCTGTGATGATGATCTGTGCCGTGCTATAGCTGACTTCTTGAACCTGTCCCGTGATGATGATCTGTGCCGTGATGATGATCTGTGCCATGCTATATCAGACTTCTTGAACCTCCCCCGTGATGATGATCTGTGCCGTGCTATAGCTGACTTCTTGAACCTCCCCGTGATGATGATCTGTGCCGTGCTATAGCTGACTTCTTGCACCTTCCCCGCGATGATGATCTGTGCCGTGCTATAGCTGACTTCTTGAACTTCCCCGCGATGATGATCTGTGCCGTGCTATAGCTGACTTCTTGAACCTCCCCCGTGATGATGATCTGTGCCATGCTATAGCTGACTTCTTGAATCTCCCCGTGATGATGATCTGTGCCGTGCTATATCAGACTTCTTGAATCTCCCCGTGATGATGATCTGTGCCGTGCTATAGCTGACTTCTTGAACCTCCCCGTGATGATGATCTGTGCCGTGCTATAGCTGACTTCTTGAACCTTCCCCGTGATGATGATCTGTGCCGTGCTATAGCTGACTTCTTGAACCTATATTTAATATAGAGGTGCATATCTTCAGTCTTTTCACCAACCTGAGTATCTTAATTTTGTAATGAAGAGGATTTCTAAATAAAATAAATAATATTTAGATTAATTATCGGTTTGTCATTCACATTTGGTTTCGGAAATGGTAAATATGCACTGCAAAGAAGCTAGACCGTTTGTGAGAGATTATGATTTGTTGGAGATGAAGATGTCTGACTGCATCTCTGGCTACAGTGGTTGCAGAAAAATATGTTAACTGGAATCATTCTACAACTTGTGTTTCTTCTAAAACATTTCTCTTGGACATAAATATAAATATCAGAACCCCATATACAAATCCAGTTATAGAAAAGAAAATTAATATAGATCGCCGTCAGTTCCCACTCTCCTTTTGTCTTTGTGATATTCATCTTTTTAGGATCTGACTGAATAAATTGTTTTAAAACAGATTTTGAACCAGAATCGATAACAATCTAATCAGCTACGGCGCACATTGATTAAATTTCTTCCAAGGCATATTTTCTCTGAAAGCGTGTTTGATGAAATGAAAGAACTATTTTTTTATAAGTAATCTTTATTTCATTAAACTTGGTTCTTTTGGGGAAGACTTGAATCCAATGTGAAGACTATGTGATGAATGTCATATGGAAGATATCATTTTTGTATCTCAACTATAACTACATGAATAACTATTTGATAGATAGGGCAATGGAAAACTTTTGGATTGCTATTGACTCAAGTAGGAACTGTAAAAGGATTTTAAACTCGTCTCAACAAATCTAATTTATGTACCGAAATTTGAAATTTATTGGTAAAGCACATTTCAACAGAATGTTTTTCTTTCAATATTTCTTTTGATTTATTTCCAAATTATCTGTATTGGACGCTTACACGATACATTGAGACTGCTAATTCTTAATACGTTTAAAATTAATTTAGATGAATTCAGGTTCAAATATTCACAACTATTTGTTTCATTATTTTATCTTATTTTTTGCAGAAATTGCTTTGACAGCTTGAAATTGAATTGTGAATTTGGACATTTAGTTATTAATGCAAGCCTGTCAAGCTGATAAACTGACTACATGTCTTCCTATGTTATCAGTGAAGGTCTCCTATGTTGCTAATATGGTCGCTTCTAGCCTTCTGGATACCACATATTCCTGACTGATTGATATGTAGTAATTATTATTCAAGATACAAGTCACAAATTGTCCACATTTAAAAACAAAATCTTGGTTCTTCGTTGTGAATCCACCAAATAGATTGCTTTTATCTAAAAAAAATGTTATACCCCCTCTACGAAGTAGGTGAGGGTATGTAGCTACCTTTTCATCCTTTTCTTCTCTTGTTTGGAATAAGAAAATGTCCCCAGTCAAACCAGCAAAATATAACAAACAATTGTATTTAATAAATACAATTTAATTAATCTAATGATAAACAAAGTGTTTAAGATTACAATATTCAGCTAATACACGTTATAATACAATGTCAAATGAGTCACACAAAGAAGCTAGCTAAATATAGTCATCAAATCCAAATGAATCACACAGTTGATGAAATAGCTAGTAGTCTTGATTGTAGAGAGATATATCCAAATTGTAAGGGTGTCCAAAATCAGTGGCACGGCAGATGATCAAATCGTAAGAAGCAAGATGATCTAGAGTTCTTGAACCGGTCCTTATATAAGTAAGATACCTTCTAGAATGTTCCTCAAAGTTCCATGAAAAACTCCAATCAGGAGAGTCCACATCAGATATTCAAGAAATAGATTGAACATTCTAGATTAGAAGATTCTAGAAATAACTAGTTTACATAATCAAAGCAAGTTAAAGTGTGACCCAGAAAACAATACAATAATGTTATACAATGTTAAACAAATCAACAATCACATACTCATAACACTCTGTCCCTCTGTCTCTCCATTCGGTCAATTATCAAAAACACTGTTAAAACTAGCTCAACCTAATGTGCACCCTTGTAAACAAAATCCTTCGTTAAAGCGTTAGCTTATTTTTAATCTTTGATGTTTCCATGGAAAGGTCACAGTTACATGTATATAGTGTTTTATTGGAAACAAGTTTTCTCAGACACCTATTTCATAAACTTTACTAAAAAAGAAGTTTGGTTTATAATACACCTGATTTTACACTTGATGGAGATTGAAAACTATTTCCGAAATATTATCATCAAAATAAAGTATTCTTTCATAAATATTAAATTCTTTGTTTCATAATAATATGAGAGTTCTTATCATATTATAGGACGAATTAGACGAATATTGACGAATCTTGACTAATTAGTTCCTCATGGTAGATATTTTGGGATAAAGACATAACCATATCTTCATATGATATTAATCAATAATGATAAATGATGACAAAGTTAAATTTCCGAAGAGTTAATCTTTTTTTTAATCCCAACCTAGGGGTATTAACCAGTGCTAAAGCATCAATGAAGCGTGTTATAAATTTTGACATGACGTGTCAGCTCGATCTTCTTCTAGGAAATTGTTTCTCGGAGGTTATCTCTTTATGTAATTGCCTCTTAAATCATCTTGTGAGGCAGCTTTTTATCTAAATCTTTCATTGATCTCAATTATAAATCAACGCTGACATAACAAATCACATGACGAGTAGTGGTAACTTTATGCATGGTTTGGATTACATCCTATAATTATGATAAAACAGTTCAAAAACATGGAATAATTTTCTGACATGATGAGCACTTGAATATGCCTTAGACAGAGTATACACTTCATTTTACTAAAGATTAATCATACTAATCACAAATGATAAAGTGTATCACCTTAATACACATATGTTACATACACATATCACAAAACAAGATAACATTGATTATATTATAATAATAATAATACAAAATAGATAAACACAGAGCTGCGCATTTGGTTTCCATTTGAAATTTACTCACTATCAATCTAGTATTTCATGTCTCTGATTTTCAGCACAATGGAATTATCCTCTAAACATAACTTTGCCTAGCTTAAACAGAACTTAGAGGTTGTTGCAATATCATTTTAACAATTTTTAACATGTTTGGGCTACAAATTGACAGTTCCGGCTAAACTCAAATAATTAAACCCCTTCTGTTTTTGAACAATTGTTACTGTAACAGATTACTGTAATTATAACAGATTTTGTAATCGGGTAATGTTACAAGGTTTCAAATAATAAAGGTTTCAGATAGTTAACGGTAACCAGAATATAATTTACCAAACCTATATCGCCTCTAATTTCTCAGAATAACTAAAATATTTTTGACACTAAAATAGACCCATTTAACAACTGCAAATATTCAAAGTCGAGAAGCCTTGTTAAAATTATCACTTGTTGTTCAAGTGTTTTAGTCTAAATAACACTTTCTTCTTATAAGACAAATAAAGTTGGTAGATTATGCGTTACTCAACTTTGTCGAGCTGTATACTAATAAACGTATTTAACTTGATATCATGCTTTTCAGCTATATGATATGTATTTCATACCACGTGTAGGGCTTGATACGAGTGGAAGAAGAATCAGTGGAAGCAAAATCGATAGCGAGAGTAAGTACAAAGAGCAATTTATGTAAACTATGTCTTGTAGATTTTAACACATGATTACATTCCTTACAGAAAGTTATTACACTACCGTATCTTAATATCACCTCAAGGACTGCTGTCTCCACTTTGACATTTTGTGTCCTTCATGTCTTTAAATGAATTAATGGTATAAGAAAAGGCGGTTTGACTAAATTTATATTTGGACACAAAAAAGCAAAATTTATCAAATACAAATATGTGTTTGAGTCTATATTAAGTCTATATTTCTTATCAGACAAATCAAGATTCACATTTATGTCATGTGAATTTACTGTATTGTTATATAGAGTATAACAGCCAAATCTTTTCTGATTTGATGAAAAATACAATCTTCCGAGGCTTGCAAAGAGTATTTGCATCTCGAGTCAATGAGTCTTAATATGAATCTACTGATTATGGAAGTGGAAGAAGAATCAGTAGATGTCGATATCGGGAGTAAGTAAATAAAGCGTTTTATGTACATCATGCCTGGTAAATTGTTACATATTATTACATTCCTTACAGTATAATCTAAGCTCAAGCGTTGCTGTTTCCACTTTGATTTTTTGTTCTATTCGGGTCAATATTTATACAATTATAGACTGGTGATGAGGTCAATACCTGTTTTTATAGACCCAAGGAAAACAATATTGGCCGAGGACGAAGTCCGAGGTGGATATTGATTTCCTAGAGTCTATGAAAACAGGTATTGACCGAATTCACCAGTCTATAATTTTTCTTTTGTCTCGGTTAAAAACCGAAAAAGAAACAGAAAACTGCAGGTATGAGCGGCATTTCGGCTCGATTGTTGGCAAGGACGGGTCAATGACGTCATGATTACAAGTCAATATCACTTTTGGTTGGACACGGGGGCGCAGGGTTGAAGTTAAAATCATTTTCTGTCAACTGTCACGTGACCGTATCTCGACCAATTGGATTGCCGGAACATTACGCTCACATAATAAATAAATCTATTGTATAAAAGGAAGCGATCTGAATTATCATGGGAAATATTATTGACAATAGAATTTAAGTTATAACCTTAAAGGTTTATACTACGAAGATTTTAGAATGAGGAACGTTTTATTGGAAACATTATGAGCGAGTGAGTAAGTTATTGGTTTACGCCGCTTGGGGCAATATTTCAGCCATTAGCGGCGTTATTGAAAATATGTATAGATCCCCTTGTTGTCTGATTAAGATTTATTCATGAGATATTTCACAGAATAACAAGAAACCACTTTTTCATTTGTATGTCAGGTACGATCAAAAGTCTGTTTTAACCGAGATATCTGTATTTTGTAATTCAGTTACCGTTTTCAACTGAAATTTGACAATGAAACATTTCAGGAAGGAATACTTTTTTGAGTTGTTGGATATGTAGTACTGTTTGATTCAATTCTAATGTTAAATGGTTAGTATTTGACTCAATGTCAAATTTGATTTCTATCTGAAAGGCTGTTATCGTTCTGCATCCATTATGACGTATAATTTGAAAGAGGACCTGAAAAATGTTCGAAGAATTTTTTAAGATGTGCATAGAAACGCCTCCGTTCACTAAATATAAATGATGCATAAATCCTTAACAAACGAATATATGTCAGTCTTACAGTCATTATTACTGTTATCATAATCATTCATGTCTTTGTATACTGTCAGAAGTTGTTTTTTCCTTTTGATAGCGATTCGAAATACAAGTAGACCCAACTCAACAATTGACAATTTGCCTAGAAGAAGAAACAATCAGTGTTATGAAAATGACCGATTGTTGAATGAAACACTACAGTGTATTCTTCATCATCTAGTAAACCTTTAAGTTATCACTTAAGTATTGAACAATTCTCCGACATTTATGTTTTAAGTGCAATATTTGAAGAATGTGTGTGTTACATTACGTGTTTCCGGACTTCGATTGAGATGAGCCCGAACTGTCAAAATCGTCTGTGTATCGGAATTGTTTATGATTAAATTGTTGAAATGTACATCATCATTCAACTCCATTAATTGTACTTTGACTCTATCACAATTGGGAATAAATTTGTTACAGATCGACTGTTTCGGCTGAGTAGGATATTGGAGAAAATCCCACTCACCTTTAATGCCTGTCTCAAGATACTTCCGACTGGTTTTACAATCTCAATAATCTGTTACGAATTTACTGCCTTGCAACAAGATATTGTCTCGATTATATTGCTGGTTTGTCAGAAAAATGTCCAGTTATGTACGAGTGTTATGTTGATTGGATGAGTTTTGTGATAAAGTCAGAAAATGAATGGGGGTGGATGGGTATCATACATGAAGGGAATTGAAATAACAAGTGTCAAAAGGATTTCCCCAACTGCTTCTTTGTTTAAAATGCTTTGAACACGTTGGTAAAAGTAAATCTCCATTTTATGGCATTGTTCAGGAAATTGTCTCAATTTTATGCTGGTTTGTTGGAATGATGGTCAGCTATGTACGTTTGTTATGGTGATTGAATGGGTTTTGTATTGTGACAGACAAACGGAATACGAATGCATCAGTATGGAACAATAATAGTTCACATTTATAACGTGAGGTTAAGCCTTGAGATTTGTTTTTCATATATAAAATCAATTAAAGGTGGTCACACAAAATGGTCACCAATGATTTTTATGTGAAATTTCATACTTTATCTTCTGACTCTGTTTGATTGGCTTGTGTAATAAGATTTCTGACACTGTCAAAATAATACATTTAGCATTAACCTACAATTATCAGTGAAGTAATCAAAATATATAATTACAAACAAAACGTGCTACCGCCCCTTTAAGGTTTCACTTAAAATCATTATGAAAACAGATTACATTTGACATGCATAATGCATCTTGTTGTATTCTGCGTGATATGTCATTCTCAGTGTTAGAATAAGGCCTTTGAGAAAGAAGGGTTATTCATCTTCTTGAAAGTGAAAGATAACATATTTTTCAAATTAATTGGATGATAAGGTTCTATACATAAATCATCATTACTGCAGTTATGCGGCATTCATATCTCACGAACCATTAGAGATAATTCTATAATTTTTACATCATCGTGTAGAGGAAAGAATTGTCTTTTTTTCATGTATCATATGTCTATGTGCGGACAGGAATAAAGAAGCGGCAAGCGGAATATAAGACATCGTTCACACGCGCTAGTTGCGCTCCGGCTATCGCTAATATAACTTGCATTTACCTCGCGCACCTTGCGGCATTCATATCTCACGAACCATAAGAGATAATTCTATAATCTTTACATCATCGTGTAGAGGAGAGAATTGTCTTTATTTCCATGTATCATATGTATATTCGCGCACATAAATAAAGAAGCGGCAAGCGGAAATAAAGACTTTCTTTTGATGACTGTGGGGGGGGGGGGGGAAATATGAGGCGCATCGTAATATTTTTTTATATATTTATAAAGGGGCACAGTGTATCTAGAAGTCCATGTAAAAAGAATTATTGTGTGTGCATAAATAAACATTTTACAAGGCTCTAAATAAAAATCAGGGATCCGCGAAATAGATACACCAATTGTTGTAAAAGACCCGGGACTCGCTACATAAACATATTCAGTGGGCGGTGCTATCAGGATATAACGGTGGCTGGCACCGGACAAAACAATGTCGCCACGTGGGCTAGTAGAGCAAAAATATATAGCCGCATCGTAAGGGTTAATATAATGTAGCCATGACTGATTTAACCAGTCTTTGATAGTACTTTGAAAACATTGATATTTGCAAATTGAGATTTAGCGATATATTTATTTCTGAAGAGCTTTCATAGTCTATGTTCGAAAGTAGGATAGGTAAACTATGTCACTGACAATGAAGTAAGGAAGTTCAGTTATTGATGATTTTGACATGTAGTTTTCCTCAGAAACAAAGCTAAGATTAAGTTCAGATACAGAAGTTAACATCAATTAGGTTGTCAACGATTCTTAAATAATAATCATGATTAAAACCAAAACTTACATTTATCATAAATTTCATTATTTCTCATCTCATCTCATCTTCAGTATTATAACTTTGCCCGTTAGCTAATATACAAGCTTGTGAAGAATAATTTACATAAACACATGCACGTTAACCAGTCTTAAAAAGTAAGATGAAAAAGTAGAATAACCATCTGCTGAACTATGCCGCAGCTGGTTATTATTCTCAAGGAGTTACTCTTAAGCGTCGGGGATAATCCCTCACAAAGGTCTCTATCAGGATGTATTGATTTCACATCAACATGCGTTGAAAGAAACGCCAGATCCCTTATTGAAGATTACATAAATGACTGGGCAGATTGACCAAAAAAACTTTTCAATTTCCACGGACATAATTCGTTGACTTATCCGCAGCAACATCAATGCACAAACAGTAAAGGTCCTATTATAAAACATGAAATCGCTTCTACATGAGGTGATTCAACTATCAGCTAGTTGAATAAGTAGAGTCTTCCCTTACACTTGAGGAGGCTTCTGACACTTTCCATGGAAAACATGCTGCAACAAATATATCCTGGTAATTTAACACTAATCAACACTCATATGTTTTGTGTTGAATCAATATCTTCCCATTTACGGTGTGTATTACAACTTTGGAAATTATGATTCATGCTAGACTTTTAGTTAGGCAACCTAGTACCAGTAACTGAATGAATATTGTCACATGAAAGAATTAAGAGTAGATCCATATTTTTATTTTGATGTTGTATGGGGAACAGACAGAGACACTAAAGCAGCATAGGGGATAGTTGAGTAGAGTAGAGCCGTGGTTTTCCGTACACCCGAGGAAAAGAACACTCGTGGCGCTGTTGCAAATTATATTAACCTCATTATTAATTGATTTAACGAAGCTGAATGATCTAAAGATTAGATTCTCATTTTAGAATTAACAGGGGAATTTATTTATTTAGTGTATCAACGAATATATCAGATACATCACTGTTCGAAAATTCCGCACACTTGGCTGGTAATTCCGTACACGAAAGCTGCCTATTCCGTACACATGTCTAAACATGTGATAATTTTATTAAATATACATAGATTGTTAAAGGTTAATTGATCTAAACGAATCTTGAAGATGTATGCAACAATGTTTTTGTTTGTAAATATCTGAAGAAAGAACAACTTTGTCTCAAAGACATTTGTACTATACCATATAGTAAACAAACAGTGATGATTCATCTCATTTTCGTGATAATTGTAAACATAGAACGTAAGTGACAATGTATTAAAGCCATAATTACTAAAAGTTTGACTTTTTTCGGTCTGCAAACATAATCCCCATGTATCACAAGCAACTGAGAAACATTTTTTGCATCTTTTGACAATCTTAACTCTTTGTTTGTAGCGGAACAATTAAGTGTTGTATAGGCTCCCAAACTAACGGATGGTTATTGACCTCTATTTATTGCGGTTTGTAAAAGATATTTTCAATTTTAATCATCATATATGACAATATACACGAATAGAATCAAAATCAGATGTCATAACTGATTTCTTTAAGTTTTGATACGAAATGGCTAACAAGGGAAAAGCTATTAAGTTTGCATTTTCCTTTCAAAATTCTTAAACTGATACTACCCTGTCATTAATGTATGTTGTAAAGCAAATCAAACTTATTCAAAGGGGCACACTTAGAAATAACATTTAAAAATGAAAGTTTTAAAAAGTTTTATGGGTGAAAATCATTTTCTGTTTGGTGGCATTCAGAGGGTTAAACCGAAAATCGGTGTACGGAATAACAAGCACCCTGCAAAAGCAGCATATTCAGCTGCGTGCTATTCCGTACACTTTTGTTAGGTCTTATTTCGTCTTTAAAATACAGTGTTTTGAGTCAGGTATGATTTTAGATTGTTTATCAAGTTCCAAACATGTTATTTCAATGATTTTATTCTATATAAAAGTTCACATTGATTATGGAATGGCCCGAATAGCAGAAAGTAATGAACGACCTTGAATGACAATAACTATGAAGGTCAGGGTAAAAAAATGGGCGTGACCTATCTTATTCAACCAATCACCATTTTTATTAAATGTTTGACAGAAAATGACAATCTGAATAAGTAGGCCTGTCTTCAAAACTGTTTTTGTTTGGAAAGGAATTATTTTTTATACTTTTCAATAGAAATGCGAGACGTTACGAAGCAAAATGTCGAAGTGTACGGAATAGCACGGCTCTACTCTAGTGGTCATTTATACCCCACTTCCGGAAGTGTGTATTTAGACAGTCATAATGTTTAAAGAACCCTACACGATTACTGGCCTTCTTATATTCCATTGTATTAAAACAATTATATTATCTACGAAACACGGTTATTCAAACTGTAATTTTGTTCCTACAAATACACTCTTTGTCATCTTCTTTCCTTTGAAATATCTGACTACTGTAACTGAATGAATATTGTCACATGAAAGAATTAAGAGTAGATCCATATTTTTATTTTGATGCTGTATGGGGAGCAGAAAGAGACACTAAAGGGGCATAGGGGATAGTTGAGTAGTGGTCAATTATACCCAACTTCCGGTCTCGTTGCTATGGTTTCCTTTGTTCTAACTTTAGGTGTATTGACGGATACACCTCTCCTTTCTCTGTTGTAACTGTAGGTTATCCACTGATACACCTCTACTTTTCTAATACACCTACTCTGTGTCGTTAATCTACACTCAGTCACGAGAAGAGATCCTCAACGTTGGCAAACAAACGGACTAGTAAACTTTAGAATTATAAGTTTTTGAGAACTATAATCAATGATGGTGGGAATCGAACCAGGGACCTTTATGTTGTTGAGCAGCGACTCTATCGACTGAGTTAATGAGGATTGATACAAGCAGAGGTATTTTCTGTTGTTTTTTTATGTATATTTTCTATATATATACCTAAGTACTAGTCTGTACCAATTTTAATGCTATGAAGTTTGTTTATGATTTTAAACCGCAATTAGATGAGCATTGTTAATATTCTATTGATTAAGTTAGGTCAAGAGCTGTATACGTCAAGAATGATGGGATGCTCTTTTTAGTCAAATATGACTCGACCGATCATATGGATCGTACATACATCTATCATAGTTTTGTCAATAAGGCTTAACCATTCAATTTGGTATTGATTAATTGACATCTCACTTAAGTCTTTATACAAGTTCTCATCACTTTCAACTTAGGCATTATTACATTTACTTTACTGAAAAACTAACAAGTTTTAACACATTCAACTTTTGAATAATAAATCAGAGCTCGACTTTGAGACCTCAGTGTTCATCGACTTAATGTATCTCAGAAGGATGATTGATGACAATAGTATCTGTGTTTTAGCCAATTAAGCAGAAAGACTTGGTGAAAATTCTTAGTTGAAATACTAATGATAAAAAGGAAGTATTTGTCATCCTTCTACTTTGTCATAGCGTATATAATTGTAGAAACTGACCTTACAGAAAGAGCGATCCTTTTAAGCAAAAGCGAACTAAAAAAGTATGTTAAAACTTGTTTAATCCAGCTAACTTTTCAGTGACAGACAGACTTGTTTCGTTTATTATTCAAGCATTCTCAACAGGTTCTGAAAGAAAATCATACTTGTTTCTAAAGGTTGACCAATGCCATGTCTGGTTTGAATAATCAATTTGGAAACGGAGAGACGACTTTTTATAGTAGAAGATAATACAACATGAGGAGAATAGAAATTGATGAAAAACAAAAGCATCGAAAACTGTGTACATTTATACAGTTATCTGTATGTACTTGTTGCCAAAAACATTTTCAATCTGACAACCTCATAATTCGATA
Source organism: Steromphala cineraria (assembly GCA_916613615.1). Taxonomy (NCBI): domain Eukaryota; kingdom Metazoa; phylum Mollusca; class Gastropoda; order Trochida; family Trochidae; genus Steromphala; species Steromphala cineraria. The sequence goes on along the minus strand of OU744732.1, from coordinate 2,345,838 downwards.
ATTGCATTTTGGTGTCTAAAAAGAAATGAAGTAAATATTGGTTTCACCATTTCCATTTACAACTTCAATTTCTTTTATAATTCTTTTCATGACTGCAACCCTTTTGATTTGCCAAGAAGTTTGGAATTTCAACAATAGTGTCGTTCCTTACAGCCACGATTTAGGATATCTTAATCTGTGAATGTCAATGGTAAAAGTAAGACGTTATTTTTCCATTGAACTTTTATAGTGATATGTTGGGTTCACAACAATTATTACTTTGATAATCAGTAACATTAGAAGTCTAAAGTGATTAAAATGTCAACATAATTCATTTCCCCATGGGAAAGTAGCAACAATATGTACATGGTATATGGTGACAATGATTGCTGAAGTCGCATCATCCCATCATTTCAAAGTGATTTGGCAGCAATTTTTGTGTGAATACCTTTAATTCGTTTTGTGTAAGACAAATGAACCGCATGACAGAGCATTACATTATATAATCGATCTATTTCTGCTTCATTTAGTTCAAATATGTTGTCTTTTATTTCCTTTATATTCCCTCTAAACCCGTTCTACTGTCCCTTGATAAAAACAAAATATAGATATTTGACACTTCCTTTTTGACGGTTAAAATGTCGTTAAGGAGGTGTTAAACAACAGTTGACTCACTCATGTTTACTCCACCTCACAAAAAACTATTACTATATATGTACTAATGTAAAATGAAAAAAAGACTTCAAGATAAGTATAAGTCGCTGGGTTCTTCAGAATACTTTTCGCCGTTTTGTTCTAAAGATTGACATAATCTCTACAAGGTCATTAACACGACACATTTTGATAAACTAAAATATTCATAAATAAAAAAACTTCATTATTACACTTTAAATCTACAGAAAACAATTTGTATGATCAACTCAAAATCTGTACGTTCGCAAATGCAAGGCGAAATATTTGATATTAAAAAAAACCAGGAAACTATTCCTTTTTGGAAAATGTGATCACATAGAAGTATAAAATAGTTCTCTTTTCTCTTAAAATTATAGTGATAGCATGTGCTATTTGCAGTTTTATTACCCAGGTGTTTTTTCTAGTCTAGTAAATATGAATTCAAAACTATTATGCTATCCTAATTTTTAATAAACAATATCTTAGGAATCTTTTTTACATATTTTAGTTGTACACACATGTTTTTGGGCTTCCTAGGCTATTTCGTCCTTTCCCTTCAACTTTGAAAAGATGAGGTTGATTCATTATGCGTAACAATAATTATCCTGATAATTAACGAAGTAACAGAGACTGACAGTGAGTCTAGCTGTTCAGTGGACCGTTTTCCTCGTGTGTCCGTCACGCCCTATCAGCCGACGGGTTGCCCTATACCCCCTTTGCTGACTCCTGGTGACAGACTGCAGGCGATATGGCTTCATCTTCAACATTAACGGTAAGTTGTGCATTTTGTGCGTGATGGTAAAGAATGTGACCAAATTTTCTCCTGTTGATTATAATTTTTAATTTGTTCTTTAAAGCCATGGCTGCATCGGACGAGTAGAGTGATCAGCTTGGTTTGAAACCAGCTTCATCAGAGATGGTCTGTTAATAGATGGCGGTTGCGACCTTGGTAATACAAGTTAGCCATATGTACATTTACTATACTGAAAAACTAAAAAAAAAAACAAAAAAAAACCAATGTCTGGTTGGAATAATCAATTTGGAGACGGAGAAAGGACTACAGTAGAAGAGATAGTACAATATGAGGAAATAGAAATTGATGAAAAACAAAAGCAACCAAAACGTTTTACATATATACAGAAATTTGAATGTACTTGTTGCCAAACGCGCGTACTAGGACATTTTCACTCTGACGGCCTTTTACTGCGTTTGGATATTGGCATTAACGAAATTCCGACATTTTGGTGTCTAAAACCAAATCTTATTATACTGAAAAATGAAGTAAATATTGGTTTCTCCGTTTCCATTTACTATTGTACTTTAATAGTGAAATGTTGGGTTCACAAATTTCCATTTACAACTTCATTTCTTTTATAATACTTTACATGATTGTAGCCCTTTTGATTTGCCAAGAAGTTTGGAATTATTACTTTGGTAATCAGTAACATAAGAAGTCTAAAGTGATTAAAATGTCAACATAATTCATTTCTCCTTGGGAAAGTAGCTACAATATGTACATGGTACATGGTCATAGTGATTAATTAAGTCGCATTATCCTAACATTTCAAAGTCAAGTTGTGAATATAAGGTTTTCTTAACCTTTGTCAACGCCTATATAAATCGGATGTAAAGATCAGGATAGATAGATAGATCTCTGCGTGTAAATCACACCTTTAACCGACAGACAGTTTTATTTATCGTGATAATCAACGAAGACAAAAGAGACTGGCATTGAGTTTAGCTGTTCAGTGGACCATTTTGCCTCGTGTGTCCGTCACAGTGGTTGGTTCAGTTGATTCATTATTTCCTGACTATTATTGTAAATACCCATCTTTAGATAAGTTTATATCATTAATGTCATGTGAGCATAAAGCCCTTCAATTGAAAGTATGCAATTATGTCAAAACCTGTCTACGTATGCTCCCATAAACCAACCTGTATATTCGTATTGTTTCTCTATGTCACAGTAGGTTTTTCATCTTCATGAGAATAAACCATTCATTCATTCATTCATTCAGTACCTGGAAAGCAACATTTGTGATGTCTAAATCAACAGACCAAAGCATTATACTGGTTGACTGCATCTTGCGAACAATACAGCTGCGTATCTTAAGTTTGTTCACTAACCTTGTATTCTAGTGCATCATGTAATTCATCATGTATTCTAGTGCATACCGTTGATGTTACATTCGAAGGCTCACGCTAACGCGTTCGGCTCCGAATGGCATCAACAGGTTATCGAATCTACGTTAGACCACGAACATTAAAAAACACAGTAGGTTTATCTCCTAATTGTGGACTGGTAATTCAATGAAAACGCAAATGTTGGTAAATGTTAGTAAAATGAATGATGACACATTCGTTTTCATACGGGTATGTATTTATACGCAGCAGCGACATTTTCATACAGAACGTTTCGGCCTCATGGCCTATAATAATCACAGTTGCGTCAGTTTCATGAAACCATACTTACATACAAATACATTTACGTTTGGAGCTCTAAGATAAAAACTATAAACTGTAGGACAAAACTTTATGACAAATCGTTCTTTGTCATTTAGAATGTGGAATTCGTTACCTGATCACGTCACAAATGCCAACACCATCGGTGAGTTCAAACCGCTTTTGACGAGAGTTCAAACACTTAATATCGAGATTTAAATTACGGCAGCAGATTCTGTCAGATTGTTCACAGCCGCCTGAAACTTGGTTGCAGTGATCTAAACCCGGATAAAGTTTATAGATATATATCCACTTCAGCAGAATGCGCCTGTGGATATCCAAAAGAAGACATTATTCATTATTTATTCATATGCAAGCGCTATACAGATATAAGAAATAATGGAAACCTCTGCTGGAAAAAGCAACTGCTGGCAAAATGTCACCTAATTTTGTGACATAGATATGTAAAGTTCTGAATTTCCACCAGTATTTCTTTTCTTTTCTAAATTTCTACTGCAGATGATTGTTCTGAATTTCTTGGTTTTGACTTGTGTCTAGTTTGTATGTAGTTTGTTTATCATGTTTTGTACCGGTGAGGTATTCAGATAAGCAAAGATTTGCTTGTTTACCGAATCCGATTCTTTAATGAATAAACATATATTTAAACCACGTTTTGAGCGTCATCTGAACATGTAACCAGCAAGACAAAGATATCCTCCTCTTGAAGTTGGAAACGAACATGTGACCTATGTGTTGATTTGCCATATTGCAAGTGATGAATAATTATGGTGACATCAAGGTAGATTATATACCTATAATAATTGGTGAATTAAAATCATGTAATAATTAGATAGTTAGCAACGACTAATGATTGGTGAGTTGGTGATAATCAATAATTACTCCGTGACACATGTCAGTACTGAGCGAAAGTTCACAAAACTTCGTCCAAAATATGCCAATAATTGCTGAGTTAAAATCAGCCGAATTCGTTAGGCAGTTCACATTTCTGTTTACACAACGCGGGAGATTATTTCCTTTGTCTTTACAGGTTGCTATTTGACATAACAATCTAGGTGCGTTTTGTGTATAACTTCAGCCTGAAAAATACTGTTTTTTCCTAATAATTTTTAAATCTTTTTTAACAAAATAGAAAAATAAGTTCTAAAATGATGTCCCATGTTGTGTAAGACGGTTATATACTCCTTTTCGGTTGATATGGGATATAAAGCCCTCGGCTTCGCCTCGTGCTGTATATCCCATATCAACCTCAAAGGAGTATATAACCTATACTAACACCCCTTGGGCGGTTATATCCCTTCTTTTTTAATTGGTTTTAACTCATAACTACCTTCTTATGGGTGCTTACCCTTAACACCCATTGGGAAGTTTTTGCCTTTATCGAAGTTGAATGTTATATGCCGTGAGCTCCATTCGCGTGGGTTGGTTATCTCAAAAAACGTCTTAAAAAATTTAGTGTTTACCCAATGGTGAGTAATTTAGATTCTATATGATCATCTTTCAAATAAACGTTGATCTGGCAAATTTGGTTACCATTGGTCAACTATTTAATAGTTTTTAGAAGTTAACACAAAATATTTTTAAATCAAACATTTTCATCTACAAATCCACGTTCGTCCGATCACAATATATAATTGCCTTTAGCATGTAGCTGATCATATAGAATGTAAATTGCGCACCATTGGGTCAACAATATAGATTTTAAAGATCTTTTCCCGATTTGGGTCGGGGTACTGTCTAAATTAAAATATTCAAAGTCATGCAGTACATCCAATAGTTGACCAATAGTAGCCAAATTTGCCAGATCAACGCTTTTAGAACACATAAAGCAACCGATAATTTGTATCTTTCGTAAGCAAAATGATTGCGTCAACAACACAAGTGCTACTTCTGTCCATTCTTGATTATATATATTACATAAAAATATAATCAACATATTTATAAATTGCTTTGGATTATAAGATTTCAAAACAAAACGCTCGTCTAATTTTACCTCATTTTTGCTATCAATGTCTGATACCTTTCTTCATTCTATTCATGCTTTATTGGTACGAGATTCACACAGGGTTGATACATGCAAGAGTGTAACCTTCATCTTACGAAACAACATATAGTGGTACATGTATGATATCGATGTACAAGACTTATATTTCAAATAATGTTTAATATAATAATATTGTTACCATAAGATAAAACCATGATAAAATCTGATGAGAAAATGGTTTCGTTGTTCTTCAAAGCTGTTCAATTTAACCATTTTGTGCCAAACTAAAAAGAAAACCCAGAAAATGGCAAATTAGTTATAACCTTTAAATTCCCTTTTCATACTGAATGAAATGACACATCAATATCATGAAGATACCTGCTTCAGCCCCTTTGAATTCAATTTTTGATTAGTAGTTACAGCTACAATATTATTTTAATAAACATTATCTAAAATATAACTCTCGTACATCACTCACGTCAGATGTTGATGTTTCCTTTCAGATGAATGGCGATTCCTGGGAAATTGATGAGAGCAAAATGGATCTGGTGAATATCTATGACAAGAGAGGTAATCCACTGCGAATGCAGCTCGTACATGGAGAGTTGTTCAACAGGTTCTATGACCCTGGTGTCATCAGGGAAATCAAGAAATTCAAACTAAGGGAAAGTGATATATATCTGTTGGGATATCCGAGAACAGGTATATGTATTTTATATTTATCCATAAGTTGTTTATACTATGAAAGATAGTTAAACTAACACACACTGTACGTTTTGTATTTTAGTTTGAACAGCATAATGTAATGATGTTGACATTAGTTTTGTACATTAGATGTATATGTCAGAGTTAGAGATACACAATCCAGTTTGTCAAATATCAACGTTTTGGTGGTTATTAGATTCACACTAATATTATGTGAATTAGTTGCATTGTTAGATATAGAATGTCTCCCACGTCAGGTGAATTAGTTGCATTGTTGAATAAAGAACGTCTCCCAAGTCATGTGAATTAGTTGCATTGTTAAATATAGAATGTCTCCCAAGTCACTTCTGATTTGATAAAAAATACAAACATTGGAAGCTTACAAAGGATATTTGACCTTATCAACGAGTATTGATATCTTTGATTAAGATTCACTTCCTTTAGGCTCGCATTGATTGCGGTGATCGTCTTGTTTATGACGTCATATCATTATGATGTCATTAATTGATTAGCAAAGAAACTTAAATGTCATTGAAGCACATTGTTCAAAATCTTTTGTCCAAAATGTATCTCTTAGAAGATAGATATCGTTGATCTATCACAATCTTGCCTCTCGCAAAAGAAAGTTTTGGGTGATTAAGACAATTATATGAATATTATTATCAATTTGAATTCAAATTAACCTGGGACGACTTTAAAAGTCGACCTAAATTTAGACTGATATTTGCCTTTCAATTGACGTAAAGCAAATTTATTATTTACTAATGTAAACTTAGGATAGTAATATAAGGATCCTATTTTCAAAAGCCGTATATACGACTGCCAGTTCTACCTTTTTCAAGCTTCGGCACCTCCTGCTTTCCGTATGTAACAATAATGTTCTAATCTACACATCGGAATTAATGTACCTTAATGCATTGGTAACAAACCTACGTTTTAATATGATATTGAAGAATGATATATTGAGAAACTAGTGTGATTATCAATTGTAAAACAGTTTGAAACAAGAAATTCTAAACCAACTTCCAAGAATTGCACTAGCGATGCTTAGATCTTAAGACGTAATAGAAGACAACTATCATGACGTCATTTCCATAGTGACGTCGTTTGAAAATAGCTCCTTCTTGTACACCCTGTTTTGTATTCAGAACCCTAAATAAAGGATTACTATGGAACAACTTTTATCACTTTATTTTGTTTTTACACTTGAGAAAGTTGCATCTTACATTAAACTTCGCAAAGTAATGGGAAAACACAACGATAATTGAGGTATCAAATCATCAGTTGAGTGTGTTATGGCTAATTGCCTTGTAAGCATTATGTATCACTACTCAGGATTAATGACGCAATTAAAAATTACTTGTAAAAAAGGTTAGAAAGAGAATATTTCTGTATATCTATTTGCTATCATTTAATTGTTTTGTTATCTGAATGACGAATAGTTTATCATTTGTCATTTGTGATTGAGTTTTCGGATTCTTTAGTTTATATGATAGACTTTTAAGTTCCATTGTCTTAATTAGCTGTACAAAAAGTTGATAAAAAGTCAATGGTGAATAGCGAATAACAGCCTGAATGCGGAGAAACAACTCGTTCTTCGAATGCTGTATGACATTCTGTATATTTATATGCTGTTTATCATTTAGTTGTTTTGCTATCTAAATGACGAAAAGTCATTTGTCATTTGTGATTCAGTTTTTCAAATTCTTTAGTTCATATGATAGACTTTTAAGTTCCATTTTCCTTATTAGCTGTACACAAGTTGATAAATGGTGAATAGTGAATAAGAGCCTGAATGGTGGTTGCCGACTCCAGAAGGGTATTACAACTAATATGAACTTTCCTGAAACAGGAGGCAATTGGATATACGAGAGAATCGGTATGCTTCTGAGGGGCAGTAGAGAAACCATTCCACGCGACCGAACAGTAGACCAGATTGAAGTTACATCATCAGAGGATATGGATAAGATACAGTCTCCCAGGATCATCTGTGCTCATGTACCTCTGTCACACGGTCCAGAACAACTAGCTGAGAAGAAATGCAAGATCGTCTTCACATTGAGAGATCCGAAGGATGTCGCTGTGTCATATTACCATTTGTATCAAGACTTGCCATATATGGATTATCAAGGAGAATTCAAGGACTTTCTCCATCTATATATGGATGGTAAAGGTAAGACATTCTCCTCTTTCACATAGCTAATCGATCCTTCCATCAAACCATCCAACTGCCTTTGATTTGTAGTTTCTGCCATACCACTGACCCGATGGAGTTGACATTTTTAAACAGGGATCTAGGCAACCGGTCCATGACTTCTTATAGTAAAATCATCAATTTCAATTTCATAGGATTTTTAACTCTTGTGTACACACTTCTTTGAGGACACCTTCGAAAAAAGCTACGATATTTCTATCAGATACAACTAAACTCGGGAATCTGTTACGCATAAAGTCAGTGACTTAATACTATGCTTCTCTATGTTGAGTAAAAAGGCTTTCCATTTTAACAGTTGGGCACAAAGGGATGTTTGCACACATAAGGGATACAGAGGATTACATTACAATCATCCTGACATCCCTGTTTGTATTCAACTGTATGAAGATGCAGTGAAGGTAATTCTTGTTCTGCCTGGTTACAATCAGAGGTAGATCAAGTCATACAATTTTGATCCTACCTCTGTTCTAATTAGACCATATTCAAGGGTTCCGACAGTTCCCGAAAAAATGCTCCACAATCAATTTACATTTATTAGTGAATGACAATGCTTCTCGCATTGAAAGGATGGTTCACAATGCCTTTCCCATGCTCAAGTAGCAAAATTGATGATTTTAGAACTGATTGCACAACTAACTTTGATTGTCTCCAATCAGGCGTCTCCAATTCAAGCTCACAAACAAGGCTAATTAGAATAGAGGCTCCATCAGCCGTTCATGACTTCATCTGCCTGTGTGGGTAGAGAATGGGACATAATAAAGCAAAGTGATTTCTCGAAACAAGTGATTTCAACTTAAGCAAAATGTGTGAGCAAATGTCTTTTGGGCTTGTTATTATGCTCATCATTCACATTCAGCTAATGAAGTTCAAATTAAAGCAAATTTAGAGCCCAAAAACAATTTTGTCATTGATTTCTTAAAAATGTTAATGATAACCGTTGTGGTGCGTGTTGGTGCGTTTTGGTGCCTTTTGTTACATTTGTGGTTAAAAGGGAACATTGCAATATAAACAAATACCTCAGAATATATCATATCTTATTATACTTAATTTCAATATCAGTAAGAAAACTGCTTATTTGATACATTGAAAACCAGTTTATTTACATATGCAATTAGAAGCTGATTTCAATCATACTGCTGCACTGTTATTTTCCTATGGTCACCGGAATCCAGTGAAAGCAACTCAGGAACTATCAGACTTCTTGAACCTTCCCCGTGATGATGATCTGTGCCGTGCTATAGCTGACTTCTTGAACCTTCCCCGTGATGATGATCTGTGCCGTGCTATATCAGACTTCTTTCACCTTTCCCGTGATGATGATCTGTGCCATGCTATATCAGACTTCTTGAACCTCCCCGTGATGATGATCTGTGCCGTACTATATCAGACTTCTTGAACCTTCCCCGTGATGATGATCTGTGCCGTGCTATATCAGACTTCTTGAACCTTCCCCATGATGATCTGTGCCGTGCTATAGCTGACTTCTTGAACCTCCCCGTGTTGATGATCTGTGCCGTGCTATATCAGACTTCTTGAACCTTCCCCGTGATGATGATCTGTGCCATGCTATATTAGACTTCTTGAACCTTCCCCGTGATGATGATCTGTGCCATGCTATATCAGACTTCTTGAACCTCCCCGTGATGATGATCTGTGCCGTACTATATCAGACTTCTTGAACCTTCCCCGTGATGATGATCTGTGCCGTGCTATATCAGACTTCTTGAACCTTCCCCGTGATGATGATCTGTGCCGTGCTATATCAGACTTCTTGAACCTTCCCCGTGATGATGATCTGTGCCGTGCTATAGCTGACTTCTTGAACCTCCCCGTGTTGATGATCTGTGCCGTGCTATATCAGACTTCTTGAACCTTCCCCGTGATGATGATCTGTGCCGTGCTATATCAGACTTCTTGAACCTTCCCCATGATGATCTGTGCCGTGCTATATCAGACTTCTTGAACCTTCCCCGTGATGATGATCTGTGCCGTGCTATATCAGACTTCTTGAACCTTCCCCGTGATGATGATCTGTGCCGTGCTATAGCTGACTTCTTGAACCTCCCCCGTGTTGATGATCTGTGCCGTGCTATATCAGACTTCTTGAACCTCCCCTTGATGATGATCTGTGCCGTGCTATAGCTGACTTCTTGAACCTTCCCCGTGATGATGATCTGTGCCGTGCTATAGCTGACTTCTTGAACCTTCCCCATGATGATGATCTGTGCCGTGCTATATCAGACTTCTTGAACCTTCCCCGTGATGATGATCTGTGCCGTGCTATATCAGACTTCTTGAACCTTCCCCGTGATGATGATCTGTGCCGTGCTATATCAGACTTCTTGAACCTTCCCCGTGATGATGATCTGTGCCGTGCTATATCAGACTTCTTGAACCTTCCCCGTGATGATGATCTGTGCCGTGCTATAGCTGACTTCTTGAACCTCCCCCGTGTTGATGATCTGTGCCGTGCTATATCAGACTTCTTGAACCTCCCCTTGATGATGATCTGTGCCGTGCTATAGCTGACTTCTTGAACCTTCCCCGTGATGATGATCTGTGCCGTGCTATAGCTGACTTCTTGAACCTTCCCCATGATGATGATCTGTGCCGTGCTATATCAGACTTCTTGAACCTTCCCCGTGATGATGATCTGTGCCGTACTATATCAGACTTCTTGAACCTTCCCCGTGATGATGATCTGTGCCGTGCTATATCAGACTTCTTGAACCTCCCCGTGATGATGATCTGTGCCGTACTATATCAGACTTCTTGAACCTTCCCCGTGATGATGATCTGTGCCGTGCTATAGCTGACTTCCTGAACCTCCCCCGTGATGATGATCTGTGCCGTGCTATAACTGACTTCTTGAACCTTCCCCGTGATGATGATCTGTGCCGTGCTATATCAGACTTCTTGAACCTTCCCCATGATGATCTGTGCCGTGCTATAGCTGACTTCTTGAACCTCCCCGTGTTGATGATCTGTGCCGTGCTATAGCTGACTTCTTGAACCTTCCCCGTGATGATGATCTGTGCCGTGCTATAGCTGACTTCTTGAACCTTCCCCGTGATGATGATCTGTGCCGTGCTATATCAGACTTCTTGAACCTTCCCCATGATGATCTGTGCCGTGCTATAGCTGACTTCTTGAACCTCCCCGTGTTGATGATCTGTGCCGTGCTATATCAGACTTCTTGAACCTTCCCCGTGATGATGATCTGTGCCATGCTATATTAGACTTCTTGAACCTTCCCCGTGATGATGATCTGTGCCATGCTATATCAGACTTCTTGAACCTCCCCGTGATGATGATCTGTGCCGTACTATATCAGACTTCTTGAACCTTCCCCGTGATGATGATCTGTGCCGTGCTATATCAGACTTCTTGAACCTTCCCCGTGATGATGATCTGTGCCGTGCTATATCAGACTTCTTGAACCTTCCCCGTGATGATGATCTGTGCCGTGCTATAGCTGACTTCTTGAACCTCCCCGTGTTGATGATCTGTGCCGTGCTATATCAGACTTCTTGAACCTTCCCCGTGATGATGATCTGTGCCGTGCTATATCAGACTTCTTGAACCTTCCCCGTGATGATGATCTGTGCCGTGCTATATCAGACTTCTTGAACCTTCCCCATGATGATCTGTGCCGTGCTATAGCTGACTTCTTGAACCTCCCCCGTGTTGATGATCTGTGCCGTGCTATATCAGACTTCTTGAACCTCCCCTTGATGATGATCTGTGCCGTGCTATAGCTGACTTCTTGAACCTTCCCCGTGATGATGATCTGTGCCATGCTATATCAGACTTCTTGAACCTCCCCGTGATGATGATCTGTGCCGTGCTATAGCTGACTTCTTGAACCTTCCCCGTGATGATGATCTGTGCCGTACTATATCAGACTTCTTGAACCTTCCCCGTGATGATGATCTGTGCCGTACTATATCAGACTTCTTGAACCTCCCCGTGATGATGATCTGTGCCGTGCTATATCAGACTTCTTGAACCTTCCCCATGATGATCTGTGCCGTGCTATAGCTGACTTCTTGAACCTCCCCCGTGTTGATGATCTGTGCCGTGCTATATCAGACTTCTTGAACCTTCCCCGTGATGATGATCTGTGCCGTGCTATATCAGACTTCTTGAACCTTCCCCATGATGATCTGTGCCGTGCTATAGCTGACTTCTTGAACCTTCCCCGTGATGATGATCTGTGCCGTACTATATCAGACTTCTTGAACCTTCCCCGTGATGATGATCTGTGCCGTGCTATATCAGACTTCTTGAACCTTCCCCATGATGATCTGTGCCGTGCTATAGCTGACTTCTTGAACCTCCCCCGTGTTGATGATCTGTGCCGTGCTATATCAGACTTCTTGAACCTTCCCCGTGATGATGATCTGTGCCGTGCTATATCAGACTTCTTGAACCTTCCCCGTGATGATGATCTGTGCCGTGCTATATCAGACTTCTTGAACCTTCCCCATGATGATCTGTGCCGTGCTATATCAGACTTCTTGAACCTTCCCCGTGATGATGATCTGTGCCGTGCTATATCAGACTTCTTGAACCTTCCCCATGATGATCTGTGCCGTGCTATAGCTGACTTCTTGAACCTCCCCCGTGTTGATGATCTGTGCCGTACTATATCAGACTTCTTGAACCTTCCCCGTGATGATGATCTGTGCCGTGCTATAGCTGACTTCTTGAACCTTCCCCGTGATGATGATCTGTGCCGTGCTATATCAGACTTCTTGAACCTTCCCCATGATGATCTGTGCCGTGCTATAGCTGACTTCTTGAACCTCCCCCGTGTTGATGATCTGTGCCGTGCTATATCAGACTTCTTGAACCTTCCCCGTGATGATGATCTGTGCCATGCTATATTAGACTTCTTGAACCTCCCCGTGATGATGATCTGTGCCGTGCTATAGCTGACTTCTTGAACCTTTCCCGTGATGATGATCTGTGCCGTGATGATGATCTGTGCCATGCTATATCAGACTTCTTGAACCTCCCCGTGATGATGATCTGTGCCGTGCTATTGTTGACTTCTTTCACCTTCCCCGCGATGATGTCTGTGCCGTGCTATAGCTGACTTCTTAAACTTCCCCGCGATGATGATCTGTGCCGTGCTATAGCTGACTTCTTGAACCTCCCCCGTGATGATGATCTGTGCCATGCTATAGCTGACTTCTTGAACCTCCCCGTGATGATGATTTGTGCCGTGCTATAGCTGATTTCTTGAACCTTCCCCGTGATGATGATCTGTGCCATGCTATAGCTGACTTCTTGAACCTCCCCGTGATGATGATCTGTGCCGTGCTATAGCTGACTTCTTGAACCTCCCCCGTGATGATGATCTGTGCCATGCTATATCAGACTTCTTGAATATATGGCAATATATTTAATATAGAGGTGCATATCTTCAGTCTTTTCACCAACCTGAGTATCTTAATTTTGTAATGAAGAGGATTTCTAAATAAAATAAATAATATTTAGATTGATTATCGGTTTGTCATACACATTTGGTTTCGGAAATGGTAAATATGAAGACGCCCACTTAATGTATATGACATGGTGAATGGATGGACGAGTTCAACAATAACTACTTATCACATAACATTCTATTCAGGATTAGGTAATGTAATTGATTTTGATTAAAAACTTTTTTGTCTAAGATGTCCATAGTTGAATTTGTTTTAATGAATAAATTTTCAGTATGGCCTCATTTCATTCTTCTTCAAAGCATATCCTCTCCTTTCCACTTTATTCATCTAACAGATATATATTTCAGAAACTGATTGAAACTAAACACTGACCTTCCACTGCAAAGAAGCTAGACCGTTTGTGAGAGATTATGATTTGTTGGAGATGAAGATGTCTGACTGCATCTCTGGCTACAGTGGTTGCAGAAAAATATGTTAACTGGAATCATTCTACAACTTGTGTTTCTTCTAAAACATTTCTCTTGGACATAAATATAAATATCAGAACCCCATATAAAAATCCAGTTATAGAAAAGAAAATTAATATAGATCGCCGTCAGTTCCCACTCTCCTTTTGTCTTTGTGATATTCATCTTTTTAGGATCTGACTGAATAAATTGTTTTAAAACAGATTTTGAACAAGAATCGATAACAATCTAATCAGCTATGGCGCACATTGATTAAATTTCTTCCAAGGCATTTTTTCTCTGAAAGCGTGTTTGATGAAATGAAAGAACTATTTTTGTATAAGTAATCTTTATTTCATTAAACTTGGTTCTTTTGGGGAAGACTTGAATCCAATGTGAAGACTATGTGATGAATGTCATATGGAAGATATTATTGTGGAATCTCAACTATAACTACATGAATAACTATTTGATAGATAAGGCAATGGAAAACTTTTGGATTGCTATTGACTCAAGTAGGAACTGTAAAAGGATTTGAAACTCGTCTCAACAAATCTCATTTATGTACCGAAATTTTAAATTTATTGGTAAAGCACATTTCAACAGAATTGTTTTCTTTCAATATTTCTTTTGATTTATCTCCAAATTATCTGTATTGGACGCTTACACGATACATTGAGACTGCTAATTCTTAATACGTTTAAAATTCATTTAGATGAATTCAGGTTCAAATATACACAACTATTTGTTTCATTATTTTATCTTATTTTTTGCAGAAATTGCTTTGACAGCTTGAAATTGAATTGTGAATTTGTACATTTAGTTATTAGTGCAAGCCTGTCAAGCTGATAAACTGACTACATGTCTTCCTATGTTATCTGGAATATATCTGGCTTCCTTAACAAGCTTTCCGACACATGCTTTAATAACTTCATAAGCACATTTGATATAATTGGACTTTTAGAAACATGGACTATTGATTACATTTATGACCATATCTACCGGAATTACATATCATATAGTATCAACGCTATCAAAATAGCCATTAGAGGAAGACCTTCAGGTGGTATAACAGTTCTTGTAAAAAAGACACTTAATAAATATGTGAAATATTCCCGAATCACAGAGAATGCTATATTTCTTCTGTTTGATAAAGGTGCCTTTTCATTGGACAAATACCTCCTATATGCCAGTGTATATGTAAACCCGTATGGATCTACATGGTATACAGACAAACAAATAAAGTGTGGCATCACACTCTTTAATAACTCCATTATTGAATTACTAGGATCAATAAATAAAGATCTACATGTAATTGTTGGTGGTGACTTTAATGCCCGGACGGGAATGTTATCTGAGGTTATTGAAAATGATATTTGTGACATTCTAGGTGATGAGGACTTGTCTTCTATCGAGGAGAGTGTGAATATCGACAGATCCTCGTGTGATAGTGTCATCAATAGTGCCGGTCGTGTCTTGGTGAATATGTGCTCTGCTCTCAACATGTCCATTCTCAACGGCCGCTGTGGTGTAGATACAAACATAGGAGACTTTACCTTCATAAACCAAAATGGATCTAGTGTTATAGTCTATATAATTGTATCAAATAGCCTTTGCCCACTCTGTAAACGGTTTGAAGTTTTCTCACGGGCAGACTCATGTCATTTACCGTTAACGTGCTCATTTCAGTCACGTGACACTGCTATCGACGACAGCGAGGAAGACGAAGCCCGTGCAATACGTGTGACGTACCGCTATGTATGGGACATCAAGTACATGCAACAGTTAAGGGAGAATTTGATGTTGCCTGCAGTTGTCGACATTTTGGAGAAATGTTCATTGCTCATTGATGACATTGATGAAGCTGTCACTCAGTTCACCGAAGGTATATACAGTGCAGTAGACAGTATGAAACGCTACAGGAAAACTAGACTCGCACACACCGAACCTTGGTTTGACAAAGAATGTACATTCTACAGATCGGAAAGGGAGCGACTATTAAGAATGTTTCGTTGTAATAAAAATGACTTTAACCTTACTAACTATATTCAAGCTAGGAATACTTACACATCTCTACTTAGAAAGAAGAAGAAAGCATATTTTGAACTCATGAGTGATAAAATATCAACAAGCCTCAATGATAGTAAATCATTTTGGTCTACTTTAAAAGGATTGTCTCATAACGCTACTAAGCGTGTTCCTACGATAACCATTGAAGAATGGGCTGAACATTTCAAAAACTTATTTTTATCAGATGATGGAACTGTTTTAGACACTGGTGACAGCGATAATGACTGTGACAACTGTGATGATATGACACGGTTTATTCTTGACTCTCCTATCACACAAGATGAGATTATATTTACAATTGAAAGACTGAAATGTGGCAAATCATCTGGCCTTGATTTATTGATTTCGGAATACTTGTACCTTATCTAACCGTGCTTTTCAATGTTATGTTTGAACATGCTTACTTTCCAGAATCTTGGTCGGAAGCTGTCATTGTTCCTATATATAAAAGTGGTGATATCCACACTCCGTCTAATTATAGAGGTATCTCTCTCCTTAGTGGTTTTAGTAAGCTTTATGTGTCTGTTCTAAACAGGAGGTTAACTTACTGGTGTGACGCTTATGGTAAAATAGCAGAGTCTCAGGCCGGGTTTCGTCAGGACTATTCAACAATAGATAATATATTTATTCTTCAGTCAATAATACAACGATATCTAAGTAAACAAAAGGTGAAACTTTATTGTCTTTTCGTTGATTTTGCAAAGGCATTTGATAGTGTCAAACGTTTGAAACTATGGTCAGTTCTAAAGTCAAAAGGTGTCTCTCCCAAAATGGTTAATTCAATACAGTCTATCTATACATCAGTCAAGGCTTGTGTTAAATTTGATAATGTGTTATCAGGTTTTTTCTCGTGTGATCGTGGCGTCCGTCAGGGTTGTGTACTTAGTCCCTTGTTGTTTTCAATTTTCATCAACGAGTTGGCTGTTGTTATAGAACAGAGTTCAGGGCCAGGCATTCAGCTTCATCCCGATGTTATTCAGGTATTTCTTCTCCTTTTTGCTGATGACATAGCTCTTATATCTGATACTATAGGAGGTTTGCAGAAACGTATCGATGTTTTAGAGAAATGTTGTAAAGAATATGGACTTGAGGTAAATTTGTGTAAGACAAAAGTTGTTGATTTTCAGAAAGGTGGTTCTTTATCAAAACGAGAAAGATGGTTTTTCAATGGTAAGGAATTGGAATCTTTATCTTCATACAAATATCTCGGTGTAATTCTAACTAGAGGTCTATCTTGGTCCAGCCATTGTTCAAATGCAGCTTTACAAGGTAAAAAGGTTTTTTTCGGCGTTCTTAAAATATTAAATAATCTTGGGGATATATCATATGAATTGTATTTTAAGATATTTGATATGAAAATAGCTCCTATTCTGCTTTACGGTTCCGAAGTCTGGGGGTTCTGGCAGAATGATTTTATGGAATCGGTACATACTTTAGCTTGAAAACGATATTTAGGTGTTAAGATTTCAACCCCAAATAATATAGCTAGAGGCGAATGTGGGCGTTACCCTCTCTAACATATTGGCTATAATTATTATCTATGCCCCATAACCGCCATCCCAAGTAATGTTACTACATGATGTTAAGGGCTTTAGAACATAATAAAATTAATTGGGCTTCGAAGTGTCGTGATCTGTTGTACAGTTTAGGCTTTGGTTATGTCTGGGAACAGCAATTTGTTAGTCTTCCTACGTCGTTCTTATCAGAGTTTATGAGTCGGTTGAAATGTATTCATGGACAGAATTGGCATAGCTCTCTTCAAATTGGCACCAAATCTATCGCTTATTCTCATTTCAAATTATCATTTTCAAAGGAATTATACTTAAGTGCAGTTAATATCAAGAAGTTTAGAGTAGCTATTGCTCACTTGAGATGCTTCTCACATCATTTACGTATCGAAACAGGAAGGCATTTTAATATAAATAGATATGATAGACTGTGTTTACAATGTGATGAAGGTTATATTGAGGATGAGTACCATTTCCTCCTTGTATGTTCCAAATTCCACCAACTCCTTTATAAATATTTACCTGAGATATATTGTACAAATCCAAATGAAGCTAAATTCAAATTTCTCATGTTGACATCAGATTGTAAACTTATTAATAACTTAGCATGCTTTATTTATCATGATATGTACCAAAGATGTTAAAGTTGAAAACATTGTATTGTATACACACCAGTTTGTCATGTACACTCTAATATATGTAGTTATGGGCCGATGGCCTACACTTCAGAAATAGGAATTGAATGATGCTATCAGTGAAGGTCTCCTATGTTGCTAATATGGTCGCTTCTAGCCTTCACTAACCTGGATACCACATATTCCTGACTGGTTGATATGTAGTAATTATTATTCAAGATACAAGTCACAAATTGTCCACGTTTAAAAACAAAATCTTGGTTCTTCGTTGTGAATCCACCAAATAGATTGCTTTTATCTAAAAAAATGTTATACCCCCTCTACGAAGAAGGTGAGGGTATGTAGCTACCTTTTCATCCTTTTCTTCTCTTGTTAGGAATGAATTTGGAATAAGAAAATGTCCCCAGTCAAACCAGCAAAATATAACAAAATAAATACAATTTAATTAATCTAATGATAAACAAAGTGTTTAAGATTACAATATTCAGCTAATACACGTTATAATACAATGTCAAATGAGTCACACAAAGAAGCTAGCTAAATATAGTCACCAAATCCAAATGAATCACACAGTTGATGAAATAGCTAGTAGTCTTGATTGTAGAGAGATATATCCAAATTGTAAGGGTGTCCAAAATCAGTGGCACGGCAGATGATCAAATCGTAAGAAGCAAGATGATCTAGAGTTCTTAAACCGGTCCTTATATAAGTAAGATACCTTCTAGAATGTTCCTCAAAGTTCCATGAAAAACTCCAATCAGGAGAGTCCACATCAGATATTCAAGAAATAGATTGAACATTCTAGATTAGAAGATTCTAGAAATAACTAGTTTACATAATCAAAGCAAGTTAAAGTGTGACCCAGAAAACAATACAATAATGTTATACAATGTTAAACAAATCAACAATCACATACTCATAACACTCTGTCCCTCTGTCTCTCTATTCGGTCAATTATCAAAAACACTGTTAAAACTAGCTCAACCTAATGTGCACCCTTGTAAACAAAATCCTTCTTTAAAGCGTTAGATTATTTTTAATCTTTGATGTTTCCATGGAAAGGTCACAGTTACATGTATATGGTGTTTTATTGGAAACAAGTTTTCTCAGACACTATTACATAAACTTTACTAAAAAAGTAGTTTGGTTTATGATACACCTGATTTTACACTTGATGGAGATTGAAAACTATTTCCGAAATATTATCATCAAAATAAAGTATTCTTTCATTAATATTAAATTCTTTGTTTCATAATAATATGAGAGTTCTTATCATATTATAGGACGAATTAGACGAATCTTGACGAATTAGTTCCTCATGGTAGATATTTTGGGATAAAGACATAACCATATCTTCATATGATATTAATCAATAATGATAAATGATGACAAAGTTAAATTTCCGAAGAGTTAATCATTTTTTTATATCTCAACCTAGGGGTATTAACCAGTGCTAAAGCATCAATGAAACGTGTTATAAATTTTGACATGACGTGTCATCTCGATCTTCTTGTAGGAAATTGTTTCTCGGAGGTTATCTCTTTATGTAATCGCCTCTTAAATCATATTGTGATGCAGCCTTTCATCTAAATCTTTCATTGATCTCAATTATAAATCAAGGCTGACATAACAAATCACATGACGAGTAGTGGTCACTTTATGCATGGTTTGGATTGCATCCTATAATTATGATAAAACAGTTCAAAAACATGGAATAATTTTCACTTGAATATGCCTTAGACAGAGTATACACTTCATTTTACCAAAGATTAATCATACTAATCACAAATGATAAAAATTTATCACCTTAATACATATATGTCACATACACATATCACAAAACAAGACAACATTGATTATATTATAATAATAATAATACAAAATAGATAAACACAGAGCTGCGCATTTGGTTGTGAGTAAGTTATTGTTTTACGCCGCTTGGGGCAATATTTCAGCCATTAGCGGCGTTATTGGAAATATGTATAGATCCCCTTGTTGACTGATTAAGATTTATTCATGAGATATTTCACAGAATAACAAGAAACCACTTTTTCATTTGTATGTCAGGTACGATCAAAAGTCTGTTTTAACCGAGATATCTGTATTTTGTAATTCAGTTACCGTTTTCAACTGAAATTTGACAATGAAACATTTCAGGAAGGAATACTTTTTTGAGTTGTTGGATATGTAGTACTGTTTGATTCAATTCTAATGTTAAATGGTTAGTATTTGACTCAATGTCAAATTTGATTTCTATCTGAAAGGCTGTTATCATTCTGCTTCCATTATGAAGTATATTTGAAAGAGGACCTGAAAAATGTTCAAAGAATTTTTTAAGATGCGCATAGAAACGCCTCCGTTCACTAAATGATGCATAAATCCTTAACAAACGAATATCTGTCAGTCTTACAGTCATTATTACTGTTATCATAATCATTCATGTCTTTGTATACTGTCAGAAGTTGTTTTTTCCTTTTGATAGCGATTCATAATAGTATAAGAACACGAAATACAAGTAGACCCAACTCAACAATTGACAATTTGCCTAGAAGAAGAAACAATCAGTGTTATGAAAATGACAGATTGTTGAATGAAACACTACAGTGTATTCTTCATCATCTAGTAAACCTTTAAGTAATCACTTAAGTATTGAACAATTCTCCGACATTTATGTTTTAAGTGAAATATTTGAAGAATACCCTCCTCGTTAAGTTAAACGACATTCAATTAACAATAATCTCAGATGACTATACCTGAATATACAAACAATCAACAAGCAACTACCCGACAATTAAGCTTGGCGAGTTTTCAATAAAAGTTTTATTGGAGCATAAAATAGAAATCATCAATCTATCATCTGCTACCTGCTCTGACTCCAATACCCTCCTCGTTAAGTTAAACTACATCCAATTAACATAAATCTCAGATGACTAACCTGAATATACAAACACTTAACAAGCATCTACCCGACAATTAAACTTGGCGAGTTTTCAATAAATGTTTATCTTGGAGCATAGAGAAGAAATCATCAATCCATCGTCTGCTACCTGCTCCGACTCCAATACCCTCCTCGTTAAGTATAACGACATTCAATTAACAATAATCTCAGATGACTATACCTGAATATACAAACATTTAAAAAGCAACTACCCGACAATTTAACTTGGCGAGTTTTCAATAAATGTTTAATTGGAGCATAAAATAGAAACCATCAATTTATCTTCTTCTACCTGCTCGGACTCCAATACCCTCATCGTTAAGTTAAACTACATCCAATTAACATAAATCTCAGATGACTATACCTGAATATACACACATTTAAAAAGCAACTACCCGGCAATTAAATTTGGCGAGTTTTCAATAAAAGTTTATCTTGGAGCATAAAATAGAAATCATCAATCTATCATCTGCTACCTGCTCTGACTCCAATACCCTCCTCGTTAAGTTTAACGACATTCAATTAACAATAATCTCAGATGACTATACCTGAATATACAAACAATCAACAAGCAACTACCCGACAATTAAGCTTGGCGAGTTTTCAATAAATGTTTAATTGGAGCATAAAATAGAAATCATCAATCTATCGTCTGCTACATGCTCTGACTCCAATACCCTCCTCGTTAAGTTAAACTACATCCAATTAACATAAATCTCAGATGACTAACCTGAATATACAAACACTTAACAAGCATCTACCCGACAATTAAACATGGCGAGTTTTCAATAAATGTTTATCTTGGAGCATAGAGAAGAAATCATCAATCCATCGTCTGCTACCTGCTCCGACTCCAATACCCTCCTCGTTAAGTTTAACGACATTCAATTAACAATAATCTCAGATGTCTATACCTGAATATACAAACATTTAAAAAGCAACTACCCGACAATTTAACTTGGCGAGTTTTCAATAAATGTTTAATTGGAGCATAAAATAGAAACCATCAATTTATCTTCTGCTACCTGCTCGGACTCCAATACCCTCATCGTTAAGTTAAACTACATCCAATTAACATAAATCTCAAAGACTATACCTGAATATACACACATTTAAAAAGCAACTACCCGGCAATTAAATTTGGCGAGTTTTCAATAAAAGTTTATCTTGGAGCATAAAATAGAAATCATCAATCTATCATCTGCTACCTGCTCTGACTCCAATACCCTCCTCGTTAAGTTTAACGACATTCAATTAACAATAATCTCAGATGACTATACCTGAATATACAAACAATCAACAAGCAACTACCCGACAATTAAGCTTGGCGAGTTTTCAATAAATGTTTAATTGGAGCATAAAATAGAAATCATCAATCTATCGTCTGCTACATGCTCTGACTCCAATACCCTCCTCGTTAAGTTAAACTACATCCAATTAACATAAATCTCAGATGACTAACCTGAATATACAAACACTTAACAAGCATCTACCCGACAATTAAACTTGGCGAGTTTTCAATAAATGTTTATCTTGGAGCATAGAGAAGAAATCATCAATCCATCGTCTGCTACCTGCTCCGACTCCAATACCCTCCTCGTTAAGTTTAACGACATTCAATTAACAATAATCTCAGATGACTATACCTGAATATACAAACATTTAAAAAGCAACTACCCGACAATTTAACTTGGCGAGTTTTCAATAAATGTTTAATTGGAGCATAAAATAGAAACCATCAATTTATCTTCTGCTACCTGCTCGGACTCGAATACCCTCATCGTTAAGTTAAACTACATCCAATTAACATAAATCTCAAAGACTATACCTGAATATACACACATTTAAAAAGCAACTACCCGGCAATTAAATTTGGCGAGTTTTCAATAAAAGTTTATCTTGGAGCATAAAATAGAAATCATCAATCTATCATCTGCTACCTGCTCTGACTCCAATACCCTCCTCGTTAAGTTTAACGACATTCAATTAACAATAATCTCAGATGACTATACCTGAATATACAAACAATCAACAAGCAACTACCCGACAATTAAGCTTGGCGAGTTTTCAATAAATGCTTAATTGGAGCATAAAATAGAAATCATCAATCCATCGTCTGCTACATGTTCTGACTCCAATACCCTCCTCGTTAAGTTAAACGACATTCAATTAACAATAATCTCAGATGACTATACCTGAATATACAAACAATCAACAAGCAACTACCCGACAATTAAGCTTGGCGAGTTTTCAATAAAAGTTTTATTGGAGCATAAAATAGAAATCATCAATCTATCATCTGCTACCTGCTCTGACTCCAATACCCTCCTCGTTAAGTTAAACTTCATCCAATTAACATAAATCTCAGATGACTAACCTGAATATACAAACACTTAACAAGCATCTACCCGACAATTAAACTTGGCGAGTTTTCAATAAATGTTTATCTTGGAGCATTGAGTAGAAGTTAACACTCATACAGAATGACAATATGAAATTCCGACTTTCATTTTTTTTTTAAATTCTTAAAATGTTCTGAAATTGATCAAAGTTTATTTTCAATTTATTCTAATATCAAATTATTAATGAATTATTGGCTATTTTGGGAGATGATAACTTTCATGAAATATTTAGTTTGAAGTTTAGTTTGATGTTGTTTAAAAGTTAACTTTGATAAATATGAAAAGTATGTTGTCTCTTTTTAATGTTTTTAGAATATATTTAAAGATATTCGAATTCAGTTAACATTCCCAATGAAAAATAATCCTTCATTGAGTATATTATTGTAAGTGTACAGTTAAACAATACGCTATACTGATTAGTGAATGAATGGTTTATAACCATGAAGATCACACAAAAAATGACATAGAAAAAAACCAAACAAATAAACATGTTTGATTATGGGAGCATGCGTAGACAGGTTTTGACACTCTTTCAAAATATCCACTGCAGTTGTTTATGTTCTTATGATATCAGTGATATAAACGTATCTAAAGATGGAAGTAATGAATATTATACATTGCTAAAAGATGGACAAACCATAATAAGATGAGCCACTTTGTCTTGTTAGCGAGCAAACAATGCTATTTTTATCAATCTATGGATTGTTATTCACCCTCTCTTTCTCCAATACCTAAACGACATGCAATCAGCATAGTCTTAGATGATTTTTTCTGAATGAACAAATAATAACAATGCATCCGTCAATATTCATTAATTTACTCATTACCTCCGAAATATATGTGGCAAATTAGGGTGATCCTCCTCGTGAGGGCCACATATCTCTCAATAAGAAAGTTCACATATATAAGTCGCTTGAAAGCACCTCTTGTCATATCGCTTCTACTTGTATTGCAATGAGGTCACTTCGGTGATGTAGTTTGATGTATTTACCACATCGTCATCAAATGAATTCAGTGTCTTTTGACCAATCATCAATAAAAGTCGAATCTAGATTTTACTACGGGTTTGATTCTCCCGCGAATAAATATCTAATCACTATCATAATAGATTGACCTTGAAATAACACTGTCTCAAGATGCACGCCACTGATTGAAGCATAGCAATCGTAGAACAAACACGTGCATATGCTTTCATCGGACAAAAGTCTTCATGTAGCCACACCCCTGTTCAATACCCATTGAAACACCGTCTATTCCATGCCCACAGTTTGCTTTTTTTACTGAATATTTGCGTTTTTGCAAAATATCCTCTTTGCATCTGTTATTCTGTCATGTGAAGGTGGAATGTTGTTTTTGCATTCTGAATTTATTTTTCAAAGTAGAGATTTAAGTACGTAAAATGTATCATAAAGGTTCCCTTTTAAGTTGAGTATGTAATAATGTGACATTCTACATAAAAGGTTTAATAAGATGTTTGTGGGTTCAATAACATTTCAATAGGTCAATTAGAGCAAAATTTTGTTTTTATCTTTTGTTGAATGTCTCACACCATCTCGGATCTGACATTACTAATACAAAATACATATTTTACATCATATGCAGAATTCATACAGGGACAAAAGGATATTAGTGGAGTAGCTTAGTGACAAAATTGAAAAAATCTGGCTTAAAGTATGAAACTTGGCATGAATGATCATTAGACATGTATATATTCATTTTGCCTAGGATCCAAATTTTTCGGTCAGGGTCCGCGAGTCCGACCCCAAGATGGGTGTAACAACACAGAGGTCGATCTCGAGAGGTACGTTGTTATGGTCGAATAGTTCTTGACAAAGGACCGGTAATGTTTTCACAAGAGCATGGTTAACGTTAGATTGTTCAATGGTAAAGAAGAGAACACGGATTCGAATCTATTTTTCTTCTCCTAAAATACACTTACAGAAAAATTATGTGACTACATTTATTGAAAGTACAAGAAAATGTAACTGAGCTTGTAAATACATGATTAATCAAACTAAAATTTGCATTTGGTACCGTATTGATATTGGAAGCTAAGAAAAACGATTGGTATCATTCATGTAATGATAGACTGATTTTATTAAAGTTTCGTTTTCATTCTTTAACAAAGATTCGTCGCCGCTTAGAATAGTTTGTAAGCTGTTATTGTTTTGGGAAACGTCTTTAAAGTATTCATTTAATCTAAGAGAATCATATATTGGACATTTTAGAAAATGATGAAAAAGATATTCTCGAGTGTTTCCACAAGAACAGAGACGACTCTTAGAGACGATTTAGCATTTCTTACATTTATATCTAATGAATTTCAAATCTTAACAGTGGATGGTAGAAAAGATTTTTATATTGGGATAATCGCCGCATGGAGCATCTCAGATTATCGGAATTACGTAAGTTATAGTTGCTTACATTAGATACATTAGGTGGTATCCATATTGAAAGATATTTCGGAGTAAATCCATTTACCATTTTGTAGAACTGAATAATTTAACGAAATAGGAAGCACTGTCGAGGTATTCCATCATAGACATAGTGCCATTCGCTAGTCCATGTTTGTTTTTAAATAAATTTAGATCAACGGGTTTTATATTTGGTCACACTGTAAGACAAAGTAAAAATCTGTTGAACTTTATTTAGATTAACTGTCATTTCAACATTATTATAGTGTGTATGTTATTGTAATTAATTGACTAATCAAAACTTATGAGTATTTCCTGAGTGATTTCACTGCTTATTTTTTAATTCCTTATTAAGCTTACTTCTTTTTTCTGAGTGAACTCACTGCTTATTTCTTTTTCGTTTCTTGAGTGAACACATTTCATCCATTCCATATTTTGTGAAAAACCAGAGATTTAATCCCTTGAAACAACAATGTTGTAATAACATTGAATTTCAAAGGATTTCTACTTAGACCCAAAGGTCGAACTCAAGGGACTACCCCAATTTTTCGACCACGGGAACCTGGTCACGTGACCAAAAACCAAAATGGCCGCCAAATTTCTTTAAAATTCATTTTTACCAATTTCAACCGCATTTTTAGTGGACTTTCAAACAAAATATTTTTAATGTAATAAATATTATGACAAAAGAAGGACTTTCTGACATAAAATTGTTAATTATTCCAATTTTGATGAATATCTTATAAGAAAAATATCAAAATTTCAGTTTTTGAAAAACATTTTAGGGTGGCTTTCAATTCTTTCCACTCCTCATGTTTAATGCATGCATTTTTGTGTAATTATTTTCATAGCAATAATGAGAACTCTGTTATATTTGTTCAACATTGGCTTTGTATAGTTATGTTATTTCTTATGATCAAAATAAAACAATATATGTACGTTACACTGTTTCTATTGCAACAGTTGTGTGGCGACCATTGAGGATCACAGAACACCTTGTTAATCTCCCTCATGTCACGGAAAAAAACAGTAGAATATCGTATAGAAATATTGAAATATTGAAATGAAATCAAAATGGGCAAGCAAAGGTCAAAGCGAGTCTTAGAAAGGGTCAAGGTCATGGTAGATCTCGTTAAGTTTGGTTAATATTTTGAAGATTTACATTGTCTTTTTATCAGATATATTAGAAGGCACAATTGAACATATTTCTTCACCAGATGAGATATTCATAAACTGGTCATATCAAATGTTCTATTTATCTTATTGTCAAAAACACTTACAAAGTTCACTCTGACAATTGTGACATCACCTTATATTCACTGGTCATATCAAATGTTCTATTTATCTTATTGTCAAAAACACTTACAAAGTTCACTCTGACAATTGTGACATCACCTTATATTCCCCTAAAAGTGTGCTACTGCCCCTTTAAAAGTAAGATATACCAATGACAGACTTATTATTACACATTCATGCTTGTATTCTGTAGTCCCGTCCTCTATTGAAATATTGTTGGTTTGGTAATGACATGCAACCTCTTTTATATTTTAAACTTGTATTGCCTTTCTAAAGAATGTGCACTCTCTCCAAGCTCAATGTGAATGTGAATAATATTAAAGTTGGTGCAAAGGAGAAAATAAACGTTCTTTGAAATGTAATATTATGTGGAGTACGATGACTGCAACTAAACCGATATCTATACCTGTATAAGGCCAGCAAATTCCCTACAATAATGCCCTACTTCTTGCGGATCAACTGAGGCATTGAATTACATATTACTGGGTTTTAACATCAACATTATAGGTGAGATGAGGTGATATGGGGCTTATCGCCGCTTTCAAGATTATTTCACTTATATCGCGGCTGCTAGTATTATTGCAGGGAGAAAGCCCGCAACACTATTGTGGCTATGTATTGCGGTGAAACCTGCGAGCATCGGCTGGAACTAGTGAACCATAGGTGGTACTGCACTGAAATTCAGTGTAGCATTGCACCCAAACCTTACTGCGTGTAGAACAGTTCTCTACTGCAGACAAAGTTGCCGAGCCCCTGGCGGGAATCAACATTATAATTTGAATGCACAAAAATGTTCAACATCATTCATATGACAGACATAAATGGGAATCGTTAGAAATATTGAATTATGTGATCATAAGCATGATTTGTGCATTATGACCTGTATTTTTCAAATTTCCTATCGTCTCTGCATTATCAATGATAAGAAAAGAGGTGTGCGTAATTCCTTAAATCGTACCATGTAACAGTTTTCATGTTGATGTTTTGTAACCATGGATGAGTAAATGAACAATTCAGTGAGACTCTTCGTGTCCTCTTAGATCCCCTGGTATCAGTTAAATAAGGACTTTATAAACTATTCTAACACTAGTAGTATGAGGTGAATCAATAATTTCTTGAAATAATATATAAATGTGTTTTGTTAAATGTCAAATGTACATTGAATTGTTTATTCATATATACAACACTTTCAAAGTTAACACTTTATTGTCTGGAACCATGATATCTGTATCAGTTATATATTCTGCCTGAAATGGTAATTTCCTACATAATGCATATTTTGTAAATCTGTATAAGTTCATTTGTGAGTAACGATGCAATAGTTAAGTACAACTCAATGAATCAAATCAGGTCTGAATCAGACGAGACTTTAACATAACATGACACATCTCAAAATAGTGTGGTACAATAAAATGGACCAAATCAGGTCTGAATCAGATGAGACTTTAACATAACATTACACATCTCAAAATAGTGCAGTACAATAAACTGGACCAAATCATGTCTGAATCAGAGGAGACTTGACCATAGCATACACATAGTATTAATAATTTAAAATATCTATTTGGTATGTTAAAGAAAAGTATAAAACCCAGAATGTACAATATACCTAGCCATAAACTGAGACTTCTTGTTAAACATTCAAGTTTGTATTCTGTAGCCACGTCCTGTATAGAAATACTGTTGGTGTGGTAATGGTATGTACACTTTGTAGGGCTTCATCATCAGCTTTTGTTCATTTTCAAAAGAACGATTTCTCCCTCTCGGCTCACATGAGAATGTATAACGTTAAACACCATTAACAAAAGCTCTTTCAATGTTTAGTGTTAAAATATAAATTTGACTTTCACAAACTGGGAGCTAAATAAATCACGAGCGTCCATGAGATCCAAAGCTCTTTCCCTCACCGACAAGACTGTCGTATTTATGTGAGTGTTCAACAAAGAGAGGTATTGTGATTGAATAGAGAACTATCTAGCCTGTTGTTGATGTAACCAGCTCCCTTCTTATGAATTAAACTAAGGAGACATACAAATGTGAAGAGACCAATAACGTAACAGTTTGCCTTGTCTGATATTGTATGAGTTGAAGGTCATCATCAAGGAGATTATATGTTTATACAAACATCAACTGTGGTCCCCATTTCACATACACCTCTCCCGAAGTTCCCGGAGGTTAGCCTCTGAGAATGTAAGTGTTTTCTCTGCTTATTGATTCACTTGAATTGATTATATGATCTTGTTATGAAGTTTTTATTAAACGCCAGTAGTTGTGGGAAGTGCATAATGTCAGAAAAGAGAAATTTGATAATTTGAAGGTTTCAATTTAGACCACATGAATCAATTAACAGGTTTTTTCTGTGTAAGCTTTTTTCCTTGGCACATTTTATGCAGAGCTGCATGAATCAATACCTCAATCAATATTTGAAATATTTGATTTTTTGGGGGGGTTATTATGTCTCTAATTTGCCGATAAATGATACCTACTCTCTGCTAGTGAAATATAAAGTAGTTTATATCGATTTTGTAAAAGCAAGTGACGCTCACTTGTTAAGGCACATCTGAAATGAAACAAAATGTGATAACTCTTACAATGTAAGGTTCGATGACACCAGCAGGATTCCATTCATGTTTAAGTGTTAAAGCTGAAAACTTTGTTGACAAAAACGGGGTTCAGGGACCTTGAGGTATCATGTTCAAAATATGGGTCTAAGAGTAATTGAAGGGTCCGAATGACGGGGTATCTAAAACATCAATAAAATGCAACCTTTTCCTTTAAAAATATTGAAATGAAGATATTCTGACAGCTAAAATGATTTACTATAAATCAATTATTTCCTTGAAGCCTTGAGTTTGGTTGCAGAATGTATAATCGAGTTTGGTTGCAGTCCCTTATAGTGGAGTAGCTTAGTGACAAAATTGAAAAAATCTGGCTTAAAGTATGAAACTTGGCATGAATGATCATT
The DNA here is from genome assembly GCA_916613615.1 of Steromphala cineraria. Lineage (NCBI taxonomy): Eukaryota > Metazoa > Mollusca > Gastropoda > Trochida > Trochidae > Steromphala > Steromphala cineraria. The sequence goes on along the minus strand of OU744732.1, from coordinate 2,315,696 downwards.
AGACATATATATATTCATTTTGCCTAGGATCCAAATTTTTCGACCACGGGAACCTGGTCACGTGACCAAAAACCAAAATGGCCGCCAAATTTCTTTAAAATTCATTTTTACCAATTTCAACCGCATTTTTAGTGGACTTTCAAACAAAATATTTTTAATGTAATAAATATTATGACAAAAGAAGGACTTTCTGACATAAAATTGTTAATTATTCCAATTTTGATGAATATTTTATAAGAAAAATATCAAAATTTCAGTTTTTGAAAAACATTTTAGGGTGGCTTTCAATTCTTTCCACTCCTCATGTTTAATGCATGCATTTTTGTGTAATTATTTTCATAGCAATAATGAGAACTCTGTTATATTTATTCAACATTGGCTTTGTATGGTTATGTTATTTCTTATGATCAAAATAAAACAATATGTACGTTACACCTTTTCTATTGCAACAGTTGTGTGGCGACCACTGAGGATCACAGAACACCTTGTTAATCCCCCTCATGTCACGGAAAAAAACAGTAGAATATCGTATAGAAATATTGAAATATTGAAATGAAATCAAAATGGGCAAGCCAAGGTCAAAGCGAGTCTTAGCAAGGGTCAAGGTCATGGTAGATCTCGTTAAGTTTGGTTAATATTTTGAAGATTTACATTGTCTTTTTATCAGATATATTAGAAGGCACAATTGAACATATTTCTTCACCAGATGAGATATTCATAAACTGGTCATATCAAATGTTCTATTTATCTTATTGTCAAAAACACTTACAAAGTTCACTCTGACAATTGTGTTAAAAAATCTGGACCACTGTTGTCACTGTTTTGATCATATGAGGTTACCCTACAATTTCATCAAATCAATGGTGGCATGATATGCCTGAAAGTATAATTTCATCTGTCAATTTGCTCAGTGAAACATCAGATTTAAATTTCACCGATTGCTGGAAAGTTGACCAATAAAACAATTAGTGATATAGTGATATAATGGTAGTGACATAGTGATCAGCTGTTTTAGCTCTATGTGACATTTGCTATTGCTATTGTTACCCTTTATCATTAGATACGAAAGTCGAAACCCTTGATTTTATTTCTTTGGACAATAAATATCAGAATGAATGATAGTTGACAGATTGTGTATATTTTCTTTTTTTGATATATGTCTTTTTCATCAAGATCTGTTTATTTAGTGCTAAAATAATTTATATTGAAAGGACTTTATAATAAGATGTATCACTTACCACATTGTGTTAAGTCGAGGTCAATGGCATGATCAAGGTTGGTCTTAGCTTATGCTTAGAATTTTCTATGCGTTTATCCTATTTTTGGAGGGGGATTTGTGGGGTTAATTCTCTTACATGGACATGCAATGTATATCATATTGAAACTGCATGTCTATGTCATAAAACTTGAATCATATTTCATACCAACATTATGTGAGCTGTTTGACTGGCATTCGAGAAGTTTATGTTATTAGAAAGTCAAGAGTAATTCTATGTGTTACAAACAAACGTAAGATTCATTAACATTTGAAACGATATCTATACCTTATTTGATTGACCCCTGAAATGAATCCATCCTTTTTGGAATAGAAAAGATTAAAAGTTATATTATTATAATATGTGTCCAAAGCAGGTGTCAAGAACACAACCCTCTAACGGCATCATTGACTGTGAAATTTCCACAGGCTTAATACAGCAAAGAAGGATATATATAGGCGAGTAGAATGTTAGAACCGTTATTAACTTTGTAGGGAATAGAAAGAATGATTTTTCTGCATTTGAACAGACGATTTTGTTCTAAGATAGTGACGAAGTTAAAATAATAATTGACCATAAGAACACAGAATGCATGAAAATCAAACAATTGGGGTTTATTTTGAAAATATTTCTTAATAAAGTTTAATTGTACGTATCAGTTGTACATGTATGTAGCCAGTATGCTCACTTTATTTCTTTTAAATTTATATTTCTTTATTTACAATGTCTTAAATAATATGTTTATTGTGCAAACAATTAAACATGACATCTTTATTCTAACGTATTTCCATGAAGTGTTTGATGTAATATTTCTCCTTCAAAAGTGGCATTATTGAATAGTCAACGATATATTTATGTGTATTTCTACTCAAAACAAAAAAGTTATTTTTACAAATATTAGGGACACAGTTATACTTTGTCGTACTAAGCAGACCACACGTAAATAGGGATGTATATACAAATATTTTGTTTATTAAAAGCGTCAATGAAAGTGACATGATATCCTAATAACCATTGCAAAGTTAGATAATCAGAGAGGTTAGATAGCTAACTTTTATGTGTATTTTTTGTATAAGTAAAGTTGTATTGAGTCAATTTCTTACATAGATACCATTTTCTGTTGTAAAGTAGGCCTTCCATTGTGCCTGAAAGTGACCATTAGCATATCTTATCAGGAACTTTTTTATAATCCCCCGCCACAAAGTGGAAGGGGGTTATAGGTTTGGGCTCCGTCCGTCCGTCCGTCCGAGTTAAAGGGGACAACATTTCTCAAAAACTTTTAAAGATTTTAATTAAATCTTATTTGGCGGAGGATGTTGATGACCACGTCTTCTTGTTTTAATTGGATATCTTTAAAACAGTAATGATGAATTTGTGTTTGCTAAAGAAAACATTAGGTGACAGTACTTAACCCTCCCAATTCATGGCAATTTTACTGCCCTGTGGTGCTTTCCTGGATATCAAACGACTGCGTTACATCAAATTGCTAAATAATTGTATGGGTAGCAACTATAGCATCTTCATTCATGATTCTGAGGCATGATAAGCAAAAATGGGAACTATCATTGTCAAAAGTACTTTACTTTTACTTTAATTGGCGAAGCACTCACCATCTGAATATCTTTTAAGTGATACAGTATGGTTGCGATTATTTTCAAGGTTTTGTAGGAATGCATAGAAACTGGATATTATAAAACCTCTGGGCCTCTGAGGCTCAATATAGCATCAGAGGGAATGATATGCATACTTTGCATAAAAACCTTATTTTGCATAAGTTATGCATTTCTTAGTTAACCAACAGCATGGAATCATTTGTTCTTTTGAACACTTTCCAAAATGTTGGTATAATTTTTAAAAACTTAAATAAATCATTGCACTCAATAATGAACTTACTCATACTATGAACAGGTGACACTCAGTTCTTAACCTCAGCGCGGTATAAACATTAACCCTTTTATTGCTACCCTTTTCGTATGCTTCTATAAAGTAGACAATGTACATAGAGATTTTAAAATTGAATTCTGATGCAGTGCCAAAATTATGAGACAACCTTGACATTGACCTTATCTATGCGAAAATACCATGACCTTGACCTTTGCCAAGACTCACCTTGACTTGTCCAGTTTGATTTCATTTCAACATCTTAATATTTGTATAGGATATTCTAATGACTAGCTCCGTAACAGACATAGTGGGAGCATCCTAAACGAGGTGTACTGCTGACTCTCAATGGTCGTCACATAAACATATTTTGCTTAAAGAAACACTATACTGCAGACTTTTGATTTTAATCATTAGAAATAACACAACTAATGTTTAATAAATAAAACTTACATCTCATTAGTGTTATGAATTTAATTACATGAAAATACATGAATTAATCACGACGAATGGAACGAATTGAAAGCCATGCCGATTTTTTTTGTAAAAGTTGAAATTTACCTATTTTTTCTCATAAAATATTCATTGAAATGAGAAAATGTACAGATTTGAGATCAGAAAGTCCTTCTTTTGTCATTATATTTATTACATTAAAAATATTTTGTTTTAAAATTCACTAAAGTGCGGTTGAAATGGTTTAAAATGATTTTTAAAGAAATTTGGCGGTCATTTTGGAGTTTTAGTCACGTGACCGGGTTCCCGCGGTCGAAAAATTTGGATCCTAGGCAAAATGAATACATACATGTCTAATGATCATTCATGCCAATTTTCATACTTTAAGCCAGATTTTTTCAATTTGGCCAAAATTTGACGCTTAGCTACTACACTAATAGATATAACTACAATAAGTCAATCTGTTTAAGCTGTAAAGTTACAGGACTTGCTCACCAGAAATATAGAACACGCCCATCACGTGTAAACAGATTTAGGATATATTTACAAGCATTCGTATATAACAAGATATTTTTCAAAATTAGCATGTCAACCACATCAACTTTATTTCAAAGTAACCATTTCATCAAAAGTATCATCTCTCAATATAGCCAATAATTATGATGCATCTACTTTGGAAATAACTTGTGAACAATATAACAACTTCAGTGTCAACAACTTCCTAATTTCAAATATATTTGAAAGTCAGAACTCATATTTTCATTTTGTATGAGTATTGATTTTTACTCTAAACCCCAAGATATACATTTAGTGAAAACTCGCCAAGCTTAATTGTCGTGTACTTGCTTGTTAAGTGTTTGTATATTCAGGTATAGTCATGTGAGCTTTATGTTAATTGAATGTCGTTTAACTTAGCGAGGAGGGTATTGGAGTCAGAGCAGGTAGCAGATGATAGATTGATAATTGTTACTCTATAATCCAAGATATACATTTAGTGAAAACTCGCCAAGCTTAATTGTCGGGTAGTTGCTTGTTGATTGTTTGTATATTCAGGTATAGTCATCTGAGATTATTGTTAATTGAATGTCGTTTAACTTAACGAGGAGGGTATCGGAGTCAGAGCATGTAGCAGATGATAGATTGATGCAAATAGCATCGATTGCCCTTGAACAGGACGAAGGGGCCTACAATAGTATATGGTAACATTTGAATTGGTAGATTTTACACAATAATGAATATGTCTATCAAGGTCAAAATGTTTTTGACGCTACATATTTACAAAATAAAATAATCCAAAGTAAACTTTCTTTCAGAAACATTGCAAATAAAAAGTCTCATTGAGAATATTTTTCTCAAAAATATGCAGCCATGAAATGAAAATTACTCAATACGTTTGCCCATGAAGCTGAACTTTAAAAAATACATCATCAATATGTTCACAAAGTAGTTATCACAACAATTGTAATACAGACAAACTGAAAGACAATGATATCTATTCAACTTGCACTCGCTGGTTACATAATAAAAATAGATGATAAAAATAGATTAAACGTTCACAAATAACAATTTTTTCTGAATTAGCATGTCAACAACATCAAACTATACTTCAAAGTAAACACTTCATCAAAATTATAAACCCTCAAAATAGCCCTTTTTCATACGGGCTATACTTTGGGAATAACCTTTGAACAATATGACAGCTTCAGAGCCAATAATGTACACCAAATTCAATTATATTTGAAAGTCAGAATTTCAAATGTTCACTTTGTCTGAGCGTTAACTTCTCAAAGATAAACATTGATTAAAACTCTCCAAGCTTGATTGTCAAGTAGTTACATTAAATTGTTTGTATATTCATGTATTATCATCTTATATATTGATTGAATGTCGTTAAACTTAACAAGACAGGTATTGGAGTCAGAGCAGGTAGCAGACTATAGATTGATGCTAAGAGCATTGATATCCCTTTGATGGGACAAAATGGCCTCAACATTATATTGTTGAATTTGAATTGGTAAATTTTACACATGAAGCAGTATGCCTTTCATAATCAAAATATCAGTGACACCATGATGTACATTGTAACAAGATATAGTGTAATATACTATCAATGTGAATATGTCACCCAGACAAAGACAAGTACTACAGTATATCTTGCTGATCACTAATTTTAAACAACACAGAATCAATACCCTTACTATGATTAACAATAACATAAACAATAAGTTAATATTCAACTGAACCTAATTGCTTTCAAAGTCAACATTTCAATAGAATCATTATTTACGAAATTAGGATTTATCTCCTCATTTTTTGTGTGTGTGGCAAATAAAGGAGTGTTGTACTATACATTCGATGAGCCTTTAATGGGTAAAGATATTTGATTCTCATTATTTAGTTTATTGCACTAACAATAACATAACAGGTGCAGTGACACACTGTGTTTATTAGGTAGTAAAGTGGTATGCATGCATGAAGACTTAACGAGCCTTTGGCTGAATCCTTGACATGTAGAATCTTGGCAATGTTTGATTGTCATTGCTTCTTTTTTCATTGTCAGTGAGGTCATGGGTTGCGCTTTTTTTTTGCAAATATGTTATAAATATATTATTTAAAAGTGTAAAGCTGCATGTAAAAACCTTTTACATTTAGGATAACTGATTGGAACATAAAATCTTGAAATTCTATTTCTTATGATTATATCTAAACAATCAACAATTACGTTTGATTAATTAATTAATAAATATGTTGTATTAAGTAGATGATTTGATTAAATGAAATCATCAATTCATTGATTCAACCTATTTCTCAAAATCATTAGATAAATCATGTTAACTATTTAATACTTGGCTTTTCTAACAATAGGTCTACATCAGGTAGAGAATGCACCAAATGACGAAAAACCTTTCATTCTTTCATTATTGTCTACTCTTATGCCTGGGTGAGGATCCGGTGGGGTATCCGGCGCCGTATCAACTTTACCATCTTAATTCATCTGTTACTACTTAGTTAGTTAGTACTTAAAATAACAACGTACATTCTCCATATGTATCTACGCTGCAATCACCGTCCACCTGTATCACTTTTTGTATCACTTTATGTAACCGCCGATAAGTTGCGTAACTTAAGGTTAATAAAGAATTGAATTGAATTGAATTGAAATTAACAATTTCTAATACCTACTATATATTTAACGTTTAAACACATTTAGACTAAAACAAGTTTTAAAGATCTATTGCAGTATAAGGTGTTTTATGTATCCGTCAAGAAACTAATGATGGACACCTCGCCGACAGGAAATTAAAAACTGCAACAACCGCTAACCTTGATCACTTTTCGATTTACTTTCAAAGATATTTCAACTAAATATGAACTGAGTGTGCTTTTTGTCAATTTGTCCAATAAACACCTTCAATTAGCTTTTTATTAAGACTGCGTAATTAACGGCTGTAAAAAACCTACCTGAGATAGGGGCCATAAAACTCGCGCGGGTGTGACGTAATAAACAGACTATATAGAGTAGCGCATCATTAATTGAACTGAAATACCGCCTTAAATAATTGTTTATTTACAAGTGATGTTGATATCTTTATTACTTCAAACGCTTAATAGTGTTACATCGTCAAATGACTAATCCAACTGAGTGTTTAACATTTTCTGAAAATCGTTAATGAATGGGTTTATTTGGTGATCTCGTTAAGATAGATGTATAGAGCTCGTTGTAATCATTCTGTATATATGACGTCTCAAAAATGGCGTGTGACCAGTCATGCATTCACGGGTCTGTCGCGAGACAGATCTAGCTGCCCATCAAGTCGGCATTCAAAAACGGCTTTAGTTACTAAACTGAACATAATTGAGTATCAACCTTTGACACACTATAAAATATTTAATCAGACATACTTATATTCAAAAGAAAATAGCAACATATGTTTGTGGTTATATGATGTTTAACATTTAAACACATTTACATTCAAACAAGTTTTAAAGATCTATTGCAGTGTAAGGTGTTTATGTAAACGTCAATAAACTATTGATGGACACCTCACCGACAGGAAATTAAAAACTGCAATGAGATATTTTTTTAATTATTTTATTATTGTGTCACGCAAATGTTGACATGTCGTATACATAAAAATTAGCACCATATACATAAAACAACATTTGCCCGGCATACAAGATGGTCGATCCCAATGAACAGTGCTAGGGTAGGCTTTTACGCTGAGAGTTGATCCAGGCGTTGAGCCATGAAGCATATCAAGCATGAGCTAACGGCATTGCCATTCAATACACAATCAACATCTTAATTAATGAGATATTCCAACAGGTGTATTCGTTAAGCTACCTACAAGTGAGGGTAATTTAACTTCTAGTAAGCTGTTTGGATTCCTCAAATCAGTGATTAGTTTTTCTTTTTCTTATGAAAATGAGAAAATATTTCACAAACTAAAGACAACAGTAAACATTTCCAGTATCTCATGATTAATTTTTCATCAAAAATTGTTTCAACGAAATCACCATTACAAATCTTCATTCAACAACACAATGGATTTTATAAGTCTATGTTTTACAAAAGGTCAACATTTGAAATTATCAAATTTTCCTTAAAATTTAATATTCCATCTGAAAAATTAACACCCATTAAATGCGTAATAAATACATCGAACTGATTATGTAACAGCATTGTCACTCAATAGACAATCAACACCTTGACTAATGAGTTATTTAGCAAGTGTATTCGTTAAGCTACAACCTAATGAGTGGAATTATTTCCAACAAGCTGTATTCATTTTTCAACACTGTATTTATTATTCATATTAGTTAAAATAAGGAAATTATCAAATTATATCTTTTCTAAGTCATCATTTCACAAATTTCACAAAATATTTCTTTTTTTAAGTCAAAATGTCATCAAATTATTACTTTTCAAAGTAATTATTTCACCAAACTTATACGTTTTCAAAGTCTTCATATCATTCATTATTACTTTCCAAAGTCAACATTTAACAAAACGTATAAGTTCCCAAAGTCATCATTTCACTAATTATTCCTCTTCAAGTCATAATTTTACCAAATTATTCCTCTTCAAAGTCATCATTTAACCAAATTACTTCTTTTCAAAGTCAACATCTTATAAAATGTTCACGTTTCAAAGTAAACATCTAATAAAATAATCACTTTTCAAAGTCACTATTTCATCAAATCATTTCCTTTCAAAGTCATCATTTCACCAATAATTTCTTTTCAAATTCAACATTTCATCAAATTATTACTTTTCAAAGCATTTTTTCACTATTTCACCAACCTATTAGTTTCCAATGTCATCATTTCACTTATTATTTCTCTTCAAATTTATCATTTCATCAAATGATTCAAGATTCAAGATTCAAGATGTTTATTTGTAGAAAGGCCAAAGACCCAAAGTACAAATGAGATTACAGAAAACTATTACAGAGTTACCTTTTTTGTTTTATACACTCAAGTACACATTTAAGAAATTTTGCAAGATTTAAGAGAAACATGTAATCCTTCGAATTACATAAGTTTGAAACATTATCCTTATTACTTATTTTAAAATTTAGGATGAAACGCTCTCTCTCTTTAACAAAGTATACACAGTCATACAATACATGTGTTTCATTTAGCTGAACGTTACAGTGTTTACATATATACGCATCTTTACTATATACATTTTTCCTACTAAAAAATCCGCTTCTAAATAAGGTTAATACGCGTCTTTGTTCATAAGAACCTATGTTTAACAAATATTCTTCACAGACAAGTAAAGACTTATGGGAATTGTAAAAAGTAAGAGACTCACTTTCAAGAGAAGAATGCCAATTTTGGTGTGAACAGTCTTTCACACGCTGACTAAAAACACAAACAAAATAATCGGGATCTCCCACTGTCTGACTAAGCCAAACAAAACCGAAACCATATCGAAATAATAAATATCTAACATGATTGACCCAACTTGGTCTCTTTCGCTCAGCGATTGACAATAGCATATTATAACATTGAAAAGCATATCTTTGACGTTGCATTCGTAACAAGCGTAGCCAATACTTAATACATTTAACAAAATAGGAAACATAAAGAGGATATCTCCCACACTCTCCGTATGATACAGCATTTGAGGATTTATAGCTTATATGGAGGACAGATTTACAAAATTTTCTATGGATAATTTCAATACAATTTCTTTCTTCCCACCCCCAAATTTCAGCCCAATATGTTAAAATTGGAGTTATCTTTTTGTCAAACATAAAGAATGAATCTTTTACTGAAAAGTCAAAACGTCTGATTAATGATTTTAAAGGCCATAATGCTTTACTTGCTTGTTCCGCAAGCGTTTTACAGGCTTTCGTCCAAACTAGCTTGGGCGTTATCATTAACCCCAGATATTTATATGCATTAACAGTTTCCATAGGGTTTCCATTATAGTAAAAATGTTCATATCTCGAGAGGGGTCCACCCATTTTAAAAACAATAATTTTACTTTTTGTCACATTAATTTCCATACCCCATTTAAAGGAATAATTATATAAAGCATCTAATCGTCTTTGTAAGTTTACAACACTATCAGCAATAACTATCAAGTCATCAGCAAACAGCAAAGCAATAAAGTTCAACATTCCATTTGATATAAAAATACCATCATTAAACTGGTTCTGCAAATCACACACAAGTTCATTAATGAAAAGAGAGAATAACACTGGGCTCAAAGTACACCCTTGTCTGACACCCCTTGAACTACAAAATTATTAAAATCTAAATATTTTAGATGTTTAAAAGACTTACCTTACCTTAGAATTGCATGTTCCTATGCTTACCGACCAAGATTGAGACTCGTGTTGACGGGGCTATCTCTATGTGAACCAAGTAGTGATACAGGAAGTGACACGTCAATACGGGGACAGGTATACCGGAAGGTAATACTCAATCACGTGATAACCAAAAACTCTCACTTTTTTCCGCCAGAAAAAGTCTGAAGGAGTCCGGAGAAGAGGGGAGGAAGAGTCCAACGTTGGGCGGGAATAAATCCTCTAAGGTAAGGTAAGTCTTTTAAACATCTAAAATATTTAGATTTTAATAAGTTTTAAACTTACCTTACCTTAGAATTGCATACGATTCGACAGTCAGGCAGGTGGGTAGGACTCCAAGGACCAAACCAAAACTGTGACCGCGCAGGCAAGAGGAGACTGAGGGCGACGAATCTAAAAGATACGAAAAAAACCAACAATGAACCTGAGCCTCAAGCAATATAACTAAGGTAAGGACGTCAAAAAGAAAAAACAGATCATTACCTAGTGAGCAGGTGGCCTGGTGAGTTGCTGTGCAAACACCAAAGGACGACCGAAAGACTGCAAACCATCGACATCTTCCACCGCCAGATCCCTAAGGTAGTGGGAAGCGAAGATGGTGGTGGACCTCCAGAAACAGCCCTCCATAATCGTCGGGACTGAGCAGTTTCTGTGGAGTGCCATCGTAGAGGCCAACGCTCGAAGTTCATGAGGGTTGTTAGCCGCCGGATGGGGTAAGCCAGCAGCATCGTAAGCCGCTAAGATGGTAGAGCGGATCCACAAGGAGATGGTGTTCTTGTTAATCTCGCCCTTAACCAAGGGGGAAAAAGGGATGAACAGGCGCTTCCTGGTACCCCTTCTGCTGGCTGACTTGTAAATGTACGCCCTCAACGCCCGAACAGGACAGAGAGCCAGCTCCTCTGCTTCTGAACTGGCGACTATGGAGGACAGCGGGGGAATGGTGAACATTCTGTCTGGTTGTCCGGGAAGCTGTTTTTTCGCAATGAAATCCCAAACAAGCCCTAGATGGATAGAACCGTGACGGCCTTGTTCAAAGCGGACTCGAGTCACATCCAAAGCATGGACCTCGCTGACTCGCGCTGCCGTGGCCATGGCAACTAAGGAGGCTGTTTTCCGGGACAAGTTCTCAAACGAGGCAGACTCCAGGGGTTCATAAGGGGGGCCCCGAAGATGCTGCAGTACCACATTCAGGTCCCAAGCAGGGGGACGGAACTTCTTCTTCTGGTCCTCCTGCTTGAATGCCTTAAGCATAGCGATAAGCTCCGGGATGGTAGACACCTTAGCATCCTTCTTGACTGCCAGGACAGAGTTGATGGCTGATAGATAGGTGCCAATGGTACTACCCTTCAAGGAACGCTTGTTCCGCAGATATAACAAAAATTCTGCGAGGAATTGAGGAGACGCTTTGACCGGATTCTGGGAATGGTCTGAACAGAACCGTTCAAAGGACAACCACTTGTCATCGTACAAGGATCTCGTAGAAACTCGATGCGCCTTGGCAATGGTGTTGGCTACCTGCGCAGAGTAGCCCTTTGACCTCAAAGCCTTCTGGAGATGACCCATACGCAGAGATGAAACCTCTCTGGGTCCGGATGAGGTTGACGGCTGTGAGGATGTCAAAGAAGGTTTGGCCAGGGAGGAAGAGGGTCTGGATCCCTTCCTACCAGGTCTCTGAGGTCCGGAAACCACGTTCTGGCCGGCCACCAGGGCGCGACCAAAATCAGACGTATCTGCCGAGTCTGCTTGATTTTGTCTACCACCTTTGGGAGGAGGATTGGAGGAGGGAACGCATAGGCGTCCAGTCCTTCCCAAGAGAGAGACAGGGCGTCCACTGCCCAAGCTGCCGGATCCGGAAGTGGAGAGACGTACACCGGTAGTTGGTGGTTGAACTTTGTTGCGAACAGATCTATCAGAGGTCTGAGGTGATGTTGACAGATTAGCTCGAAGGCCTCCGGGTGCAGCATCCATTCCGTCGGCGAGGGCTTGTCCGGTCTGGACAGAGCGTCCGCTAAGACGTTCCTGCAGCCCGGGATGTGTCGCGCTCTTGTCTCCACATTGTTTGCGTCTACTAGACGAAACAGCTGGAACGTAAGCTCTAGTAGTCTTCTCGACCCGGTGGTCCCCTGGTTGTTGATGAGGTAGACTACCGTGGAGTTGTCCGAGACCACCAGAAGTCGAGACCCGCGCAGGAGGGGGATCCAGTGCTGAATGGCCAGGACTGCCGCCTGCAGTTCTAGATGGTTGATATGCCACGACCTCCTCTCGTCTGTCCAAAGACCGGAGACTGTGTGGTCGTTTAGGTGAGCCCCCCAACCCAGGAGCGACGCATCCACAAACAGTTGATGGGTGGGGGCAAACTCTGTCAAAGAGACTCCGACGCAGACGTTCGATCGGACCGTCCACCACGCTAGGTACTGGTGAAGATGGGACGGTAGGGCGAATTCGGTGCTGACGTCGTATGCCTGAATGCGAGGCTTCAGGAAGTTCTGAAGGGGCCTCAGCATGAGTCTCCCTCTGATTGTGAGATCCTGGGCTGAAGTTAGGAGACCCAGGAGGGACTGCCAGGTTCTGAGTTTGAGAGGCTCCACCAAGGCCCGCTGTGCGAAAACTGTGATCTTGTTCCATCTGTCGAGTGGAACGGACAGGCGGGCGAGATCGGTCTGAAAGTCAGGCTTTGGGATGGAACCAGCGACGACTTCTCGATGTTGACCAGCCAACCTAGCTGGTTGAGGAGTCTGCGGGCGAAGTCCGTCTGTCTGCGTAGCAGCGCTGACGAGGCATGGCTCATGAGGCAATCGTCTATATAAGGGTCGAAACGAATCCCCCTCAGATGGAGAAACTTGACGATTGGAGCAGTAATTCTCGTGAATAGCCACGGGGCCGTAGAAATTCCAAACGGCAGGACCTTCCATGACAAAGCGAAGGTACCTCCGATGGGGTTCGTATATTGGCACGTGGAGGTAGGCGTCCTGGAGGTCGAGGCTGACCAGCCAGCCAGTTGCAGAGGCTGCTTGTCGGTTTGTCTGCCTCTGCCACGGTTTCCTTTCTGAGCTCCTCTGACCGAACTCCGCCGCGGAATATAGTTGAACTTCGGGCGGTTGCTGAAGTTTATGGCCGAGTTGAGGGCGCGGATGCCTGAGAGGGTCACTTCCGTCTGAGTCAGAGAGGCGTGTTCTTTGTAGACTTCTGGGATGAGGCCTGCAAAGACGGATGGGTGGGAGAACGGAGCTCGCATGAGGGTCTTCTTAAACTCCTCGTTCCACCCACAGGGGGCCAGAAGTCCAGAGCGGCGAATGGTTAGAACGTTGGCCAGAGCTGATCTCAAGTGCTCGACGATGTCGCCCAGAGTACGATGCTGCCACCGCATCATAGTAGAGAGGTGGTAGATCCTAGACTTGTTGTCCTCTGTTAGATCTTGCAGTATAGCGTCTGTGGCCGAGGCTAAGGCTGACAAGGGTTTCAGGGTTCTCCGCAGCTCCATATCCAAGGCCATGAGTTTGGCATCTGTCACCTTGAATTGTTGCTGAGAGGCAGGGGACAACCTGGCGACGGATTCGTCCTGGACTGCGGCGCCGTCCGCAAAGTCCAAGGAGTGGACTTTGTAGAGATGTGACGAGTTCTTGGCTGCCTTGAATGAAGGGTTGAGCGACAACTTCTTAAAGTCTTCATCCAAGGTAGCTATGGCGTCCAAAACAAGGGGGTGAGGTGGTATCATCAGAGTGGGTTCGTCCCAGATGGCTCCGAGTCGAGGTACGGAAGGACCGGGGGACGGGCAGTTAACGAGTCTGTCTGCCACCCACCCCGTAACCTGGTTGAGGTTGAGGTGGGATGGTCTGTCGTCATCCTCCTCTTGTTCCTCATCCAGCACCGACTGCTCCTGGTCCTGTAGGTCGAAGTGGGGACGGCGGATGGGAGAGCATGACCTTGACCTGCGAGAAGACGTGGAGGCATCGTTCTTGGAGGAAGGTGTGACCGGGTTGCGCTGTCTGGAGGTTTCCGGAGAACGTTCCGGGGTACGGAACTTCCTGGACGACGAGACAGTACGTCCACGCGGAGACGGTGTGCCCTGTGGAGACAGTGGTGGTCTGATCGGCGAAGTTGGAGGACGACGGTTCCCAGACCTCTTGGGAGTCTTCTGTACCACTCGTCGACGGAGAGGAGACCGGGAGCGAGACCCTGAGTGGTCCTGCTTAGAGCGTTGAGGGGACTCCGAGCGCCGAGAGGACCGTCTAGGGGAGCGCCGAGTCGGAGAACGCCGAGGAGAGCGCCTAGGCGAGCGTCTGGGCGGGGAGCGCCGAGGTGAGCGCCGAGGCGAGCGCCGTGGAGAGGTCTTGGAGGACGAGGAGCGCCGAGGCGAGCGCCGTGGAGACGAGGAGCGCCGAGGGGATCGCCGAGAGGAGCGCTGAGTCGAAGAGGAGCGCCGAGAACGCTGCTTAGGGGAAGCAGAGCGTCGAGGGGAGCGCCGGGAGGACGAGGAGCGTCGTTTCGAAGGCGAGGAGCGCCGCTTGGAGGACGAGGAGCGCCGTTTGGAGGGCGAGGAGCGCTTGAGGAGGACTTCCTCTTCGGAGAGGGAGAAGAGGAACGCCTGGGAGTCCTGTCTGGAGACTTGGAGTCTCGATCCCGAGTAGGAGAGCGACGATGTGAAGACGAGGAGCGCCTGGAGGAGGAGGGCGAGCTCGACCTACGCCTCACAGGTTTGTCCGAGGTCTTAGGATCTTCCTTGGGAGGAGGAGAGCGTCGAGAGGAAGACGAGGAGCGTCTAGAGGAGCTCTTCTCCCGCTTGCGATCAGAGGAAGGGGTGGAGGAGCGCCTGTCCGATGATCTAGAGTCCCGACGTTGGTCCTGAGTCTTCAGGAACGCTTCTAGGAGCGCTGGAAGACGGGGGTCAGACAAGACAGGAGGAGGAGGGTTGACAGTCTCCGTCGAAGGGACCTTAGGTAGGCCACTCGTAGAGGGGATGGGGTCCTGAGGAGCTGGAGGGTCGTCTTGAGGTAGAGGGGGTCTCGGGAGAGACGGAGTCGTGTCCATGTTATCAGTCGACATCCTGTAGGCTCGTTGGGAGAACCTCTTGCGGACTACAGCAGCGTAGCGCTTGAAGGAAGTCGGGGACAACGATGCACACTCTGGACACCTCGAGGACGACGAGCACGGACACTGGACCAGGCAGTCGGGGCAGAGTGCATGCGGGTCCTTGGCCGATTTTTGAGAATTGCACTTGGCGCAATAAACTCTCATAGGAGGTCTGTAACACCAAGAGAGTAGCAAAAACATTCATCAAACATTCCCACAAAAATAAATAATTAGCAAAGTATATATTTATTTAGGATATAAGGAATGAAGAATAAGGATATATATATTTTTATGCATGAGTTATGAAGGAAAATATATATAAGATTTGAGCGTTGAAAGAATTAAAATATTGAAATAGTATATGAATGATATAGTATTGTAATATATAATACAACGCAGTTTATTACTTGGAAGTTGATAAAGTAATAAAGAAAAAGGGAAAACAGGGTTGAAAAACCCAATGTTAAGGCATATTACAAATAATAGCATTAACAAAGGTTAACAAACAAGAGCAAACGAAACCAACCCAAAGTCGTAAAAAACGACTAAATAAGGTATTTTAAGGAATACAAGGGTAGGAAAACGAAACACAGGTAAAGTGTGTGAGAAAAAACACAAAAAGGTGCGTAAAAAACGGAAAAGTGGAATAACGACATTCAAGCCGTTTTACGACACCACGCCACCGAGAAGAAGGCCGCCATTACAGGGCAACGGAAAAACAAAGGGGTGGAAGAAAAAATGGATCTAGAACGCAAAAACGTGTGGAAAACCACATGAAAAGCGTTGTAATGAGACATAAGCGAGCGAGAATGCGAAAAAAGCATGAAGAACGCGTCGCGAAGTAAAATTGAATCGAGACGAAGCAAAAACATTGCATCGACAAGGTAGGTGAATAATCGTTTATTAGAAAACATACTTGGTTAAGATAGCGAAGTGAATACATACCAAAATCAAAATCTGAAAAAGGTAATTGCAAGTTATAACACTTAGAATCAACACGAGGTCCGTTCGGTACGGACCAAAGGAAAAAAGTGAGAGTTTTGGTTATCACGTGATTGAGTATTACCTTCCGGTATACCTGTCCCCGTATTGACGTGTCACTTCCCGTATCACTACTTGGTTCACATAGAGATAGCCCCGTCAACACGAGTCTCAATCTTGGTCGGTAAGCATAGGAACATGCAATTCTAAGGTAAGGTAAGTTTAAAACATAGCTTGTTAATTTTTTACCATAATTAAATGTAACTGAAGATTTAACGTTGGTATACATACTTTTTATAACATTAAAAAATTTACCATGAATACCGTTTTGTAGTAAAATGAATAATAGTTTATGTCTATTAACCATGTCGAATGCCTTTCTGAAGTCTATAAAGGCACAGTATAGTTTTCCCTTCTTTCGAGAGAGATATTTTGTCACAACTGCTTGGAGGATAAATATGTTGTCAATCGTAGAATGATCCTTGCGAAATCCTCCTTGGTAATCCCCAATTGTTTTATTAAATTCAAGATAAAGTTCTAGTCGTCCATTCATTATATAAGCGAATATCTTACTCATGATATTAAGCAATGAAATACCACGGAAATTATCAGGGTCACTCGTACTACCTTTCTTGTGTATAGGCATTATAATAGCAGATGTCCACGCGTCAGAGTAAACACCAGAGTCCAATATTTTATTAAAGAGAGCAACAAGATAGGGGACTAGTATATTCTCCGCGTTTTTGTAGAATTCAGATGGGATTCCGTCATCGCCCGGGGATTTTCTAGTTTTCAAGTGTCTAATGGCGTTGAGCACATCTTGGTCGTTGAATTCTATTGATAGAAGGTCATTTTGATTTTGACATGTTACACATGAGTCATGGTTATGATTACTTATGAAATTAATTGTTTCATCGGTGAAAAGCACGTCCTCTATATGGTTTGGATTCAACAGTTCTCTGAAGTAATCAACCCATGTTGCTGGGGTGACACTGTTCTCAATACTGCGTGACGATATATGCTTCTTTACTAACCTCCAGAAGGTAGTGCAGTTCTTGTCGTTTGCTGCTTTCCGGATACTGGCACTGATTGAGAGTTTGTAATCATTCTGTTTTTTCTTACATAACGTTTTAAACAAATTTCTGCATATTTTAAAGTCTTTATAGTTTGCCAGCGTCGAGATTTTCCTAAATTTATTTAGTTTCTGGTATTTATTCCTTTTTGAGGATTCACATTCGGCATCGAACCAGTCTGGTTGACTCTTCTGTCTTTTGTTTCCCTTGTGTATAGTCATAGATCTTCCACATTCCTGTAGTATTTCTTGTAGCTTCTCAGTTGCCTTATTGATATCTACCTCAACATAGTTCATGAAGTCTTCCAACATCTCGTTTGTAGAGTTTCGAGACAGGTTATTAACAAAGTTCTCTTTTTCAGCTTCAATCCATCTATACCTTATTCTATCATGATATTGAGAGCTGTCACTGCTTGCGTCAGAGGTCGAATCCATAGATAGGGTTAAAGAAGCACATAATGGTAAATGGTCCGATTCAATGCGTGTAACAATGTTAAAATCATGGACGTGCTTATAAAGGGATGAGGAAACGCACAAGTAATAATTTCACCAAATTATTCCTATTCAGAGTCATCATTTAAACAAATTATCTCTTTTCAAAGCCAACATTTCGAAGAATTATATTTCTCTTCAATCTTGTATTTCTTTTCAAAGTCAACATTTCATGAAATCATCACTTTTGAAAGTCAACATCTCATAAAATTTGTACTTTTCAAAGTTACCATTTGATGAAATTGTTGATATTAAAAGTAAAAATTTCATCAAATTATTTCTTTTTAAAGTCAACATTTTACCAATTATCACTTTTCAAAGTCAACACTTCACCAAACATATTAGTTTTCAAGTCATCATTTCACTAATTGTTTCTTTTCAAAGTCATCATTTCACCAAATTATTACTTTTGAAAGTAAACATTTCATGAACTCATTAATTTCCAAAGCCAACATTTCTTCAAATTAATACCCTCCAAACTCAATATTTCAACTTAATTTCTTTTCAAAATCAACATTTCATCAAATTATTTCTTTCAAAGATATCATTTCAAAAATTATTTCTTTCCAAAGTCATCCTTTCACAAATTATTTCTATCCAAAGTCAACATTTCATCAAATATTTCTTTCAAAGTCAACATTTACCAATTTTTTTACTTTCAAAGTCTACATTACAGATTAAAGATGATATTTACAAATATTTACAAATATTTACAAAAATTTACAAATATTTACAAATATTTACAAAAATTTACAAAGGATTAAAGAAGATATTTACAAAGAAATACATATCTTGTAAAGATGATATTTACAAAAAAATAAATATCTTGTAAAGGTAATAAATATCTTCATTTCACCCAGTGTGCATCGTGTACAGATGAACTCACAGTCTCTCTGACACGAGTCTCCCAGTGGGACAGTCTCCCACTGAAGGTGGTAGTGTACTTCCTTCTCTCACATGGTCAAGTCCTCACTGGGGGCTCCAAATGTAGTAGTGTTTGGGTGTTATCTGTTGAATTGAAACATATTTTATTGACAAAAGGTCAAATGGATTGGGCAAAAGTGAAATCACTTACTGGGCCCTCTCCAATACAAAATGGATTAATATACATATGTTATAAAGATTTACAATTTTTCAAATGTTAACACAGGTTTTATAATTAAGGTTTGTGCAATTATGTACAGTGCAGCTTTGTAAAATATAATTGATTACAATGTGAATGATGATTCTATTTACACAACAGTAATACAATTTGACACAGGTATATACAACAAGAGAGATAACAAATTATAAATGGATAGTACCTGAAAGTGAACATTACTGGAATCTATTAGTTTTACTGATATAACTCTGTACATATTTGAAGAGAAGGGTATTATCTTCCACGGTTAACCTATCATTGCCTTTCAAAATTGTTTCTAATGATGGAGTAACTCCGAGATCAAGGACTTTGGAGAATAACAACTGTCTTTCGTGAGTATATAGATGGCATTCGATAAAATAATGATAGGAATTTTCACATGGATTACCACATAAGCAGGCAATTTCATTTGTTAAATTTACCCGAAAAAGGTCATCATTTAAACTACTACATCTATTTCTTAATCTTGCGTGTAGAATATTTAATCGTCTGTTGCCAATATTGTAGTAAATGGGTGGATTTTCCTCAGAAGAAGTTATACGTATTTTACATTCCGTAGTTGATTGTATACATTTAACATTTTCATCTAAATTGTTCCAATTTCTAACTGATACTAATATGAAAGAATTTCTATAGGAAGATGTTCTAGCTGATGGTTGTACTAGGTTACTCTTATTTCTTAGATTATTACTGGAGACCGAATAAACATGCTGAGGTACTAGCTCTGATAGGTAGGAAGGGCATTTATTTGTCATTATTTTATGGAATAGGATATTCTTTTTCTCTTTCCGCCTTTGTTTTAATGGAGCCCAACCCGTCTCGAAATATAAGTTTTCCGTAGAGGCGAATTTGGTTAATTCAGTAACTACCCTCGCTGCATCTAGCTGTATAAGTTCTAGTTTGTTTGCATTAAATGCTGAACAATTGTCCCATAATTCAGATGCATATTCGAGAATTGGTCGAATGAAAGTTTTATATATCATCGATAAATTACGACTACTTAAATTATATTTGAGCTTTCGCAAGGCAGAAACCATTTTGCAAGCTGAACTTGATATACTTTCAATATGATCATTCCATTTAATATCATTGGACAACATCACTCCTAAGTGTTTATGACTTTTAACATTTTCAATATTGGTATTTCCATATACAAGAGAAGGGTATTCATGGTTGATTTTATGTGTAAAAAGTACGCTCTTAGTTTTAGAAGGATTGAAATCAACTAACCAAGTTTTTGCCCATTTATCTAACGTTATCAAATCTTTATTTAGACTGTCTTCAATTGTCTTCAAATCCATGGCACAGGATCCTATGCAAGTGTCCTCGGCAAAGAGTCGTGATATATTTTCTAATTCAGTACTTATGTCGTTGATATAAATAAGAAATAAGAAAGGACCAAGGACTGAGCCTTGCGGTACTCCCGCATTTAAAAGCTGTTTTCTAGAAAAACTACCATTAACAAAAACATATTGGTAACGATCACTTAAATAACTTTTTAACCACTGAATAAGTAAACCGGAAATACCATATTGTTGAAGCTTGAATATGAGACCTTTATGCCATACTCTGTCAAATGCTTTGGAGATATCACAAAAAACCATACAAAAATATTGTTGTTCATCTAGAGCTTTGCATATATTATGATAAATTTCTATTAATTGATAAGTTGTACAATTGTTTGGTAAAAATCCAGACTGATATTTACATAATAAATCATGATCTATAAAATAATTATACATTCTCTTAAAAATCAAACGTTCAAACAATTTGCTAATACAAGAAAGCAAGGAAATAGGCCTGTAATTAGACGGCCGATGTCTATCACCTTTTTTAAAAAGTGGCATAACATTTGCTTGTTTCCATTGAGATGGGAAGGTACCCCTTTTAAGCGAAAGGTTGAACAGCAAACACAGTGGTGTTGCAATTGAATGGGATATATGTTTTAGTAATCTATGATTTATGTTATCAGGTCCACTGGCCTTGTTCACCGGGAGACTTTTTATAAGATCTGTTATTTCAAAAGCTTCAATAACTGCATGGGAAAGTTCATTTTCACATATTTTTGAAAAGGGGGGTAACTGGACACCTTCGTCATCTATATTAGCAATGGAAGCAAAATAATCATTGAGAGTCTCTGCTTTTTCATAATCTGAAAATGCATTTGGCGAGTCGGAATTATCAGTGACCAAAGGAGGTATTATTGAAGTATTACAACCTTTTGTAAGGTGTCTGAGTAATTTCCAGTAATTGGTATTGTTTTCTTTCAACTGCGTAGCTAGGTTTTCATCTATATTTAAATAGAATTCTTCTTTAGCTTCCTTTTTAATATTGTTAAATCTATTTCGTTGCTTTTTGTACTTAGAAAAATCATATATACTCTTTGTTCGTTTATATCTTTTCCTTAATCTTTCCTTTTTCCTTAATTCTTTTCTGAGAACATTATTAAACCATGGCTTATCGTTTGGCCTTATGGTAACAGTTCGGCTTGGTATGCAAAGCTTGATAAAACTTGTGAGTGTCTCGCTGAATACATCACAAGCGGCGTCGGCTGTAATTTGACTATTAAACATGCATCGCCAATCAGTCTCGTCAATCAGAGTATTTAACTTATCGTAATCACCCTGCTTATATAATATAATGTCTCTTTCATATGATTTCTTTAGATCAATACAATTATGCAATACTGCAAAAACTCCCTTGTGGTCACTGATACTAGAGTCAAAATCAATTACATCACTATCACTGCACGTGCAATCTTCACTAAGAATGATGGGATCAAGCAAAGTTTGAGTGTATTCAGTAACGCGTGTAGGTTCACAGATTATATTTCGTAATACCTTTCTTGACATCAGATTTTGTAGATTGTTAAGTCTAGTGTTGAGTAAGTTTTCATTAAAATCGCCTAATAGAACAACAAAAGGGGTATAGTCTAAAGCAAGTTCAAGGGAATATTCTAGATGGTCCCAATATGAAGCATGGCTGCTAGGGGGGCGATATGATGTACAAATAAGAAGTCTTTTCTGGGGAAGAAAAAGTTCAAACCATACATCTTCATACACTTTAGATTCTAAATCTTCCCTACGTTTAACGTGGAGCATTGACGAAAAATAAACACAAATTCCACCACCGAAACAATTTCTATCCCTTCTTAATAAATGAAAGCCCTTTAGTTCTATATCCTTATCTTTGACTGCATCGTCGAGATGTGTTTCAGTGAAACAAATTACATCATAGTCAGATATAAGTTCAGAGATAGTTTCCAGTTTATACCTTAAACTTCGTACATTTAGGTGAAAAATACTTAAATCTTTGGATGAATTAACTAGAATGGGGTCAGGATTTTGCTCAACATCGCCAGCTATGATGAGTGACAGGAATAAGATAGCAATGATATTGGAGTTAACAGATGACTGTAGCAAGCAGAAATAGACTTGGAGAATGCTACATGTGATAGTAAGTTTCAAGTGGTTATTCATCCCATGCAGTAACCAGTTCAAAAGAGATTTGAAGGATTTAACTTTTCCTCTTTTCGACAGGTGAGTAGAAAAACATTTACAATGGTATAGACCTATTGATGCCCGATACATTTCAATGTCAACCATTGCCTATTAGAGGTAATATAATATAATAAGTCCAGTTTGGGGCATCGTAGGGTCTGCTATCTATCTTTTGATTTGCATTTATAGTGAATGAAACTGTTACAATACACACATAGGTACATTTGACATTTGCTTCCTTTGAGTTAAAGAAAATATAGATATACGCTTTTGTGCAAACACTGTGACATTTGCTGTTGAATAAATATAAAAATAACATGTGATATTTACTGAGAGTGCAGAGAGAGTAAAACTTTGTACAAAGAGCAGTATTATCGACTGCTTCATGAAGTTGGTATGATACCAAGATGAATACAACAGTGAGCAGACATATACACACGCTAACAGGTGCGTGACTTGGTTTCATTGTTAACTATACAAAAGAGCTTCAACTCTCAAATATATACTTAACACTAAATTAAAATTAACATGAATTGGTTTTAAGATCTCTTAGTTTTGCAACATTGCATCAATGTCCCTGGAATTTGTGATTTTGAATCGACGGCCACCCTTTTCTTTACAAGCAAATATCTTGCCATCAAATGTCCAAAAGGAGTATAAAGAAGTCGCTTTGTTTAGTTCGACAAGTCTCTTGATGAGACTGTGGCGATACTTGGTCAAGTCCTCTGTTATGAATACCCGAGAAGGGTTTCCTTTGAGTTTTCGTTTGGACATGTAAATTTTGTTTTTCATATTGTGGGTGACAAATTTTACGATGACCTGCGCTTTACCATTGTAAATCTTCCCGACAATATGCGAGCGATCAATATCACGCTCTTCTACATTCACACCTAGGTCAGTCTTACAAATATCTGTTATCTGTTCTATCCAAAGATAACGAACTACTGGGGGTGTGAGGTTGACCACGATTTATTACCGAAGTAATATCAAAGAAAAACCCTGCAATACAGGAATACAACAAATTAAAACATGATCATACACACATAATTGCAACACATCAATGTATCCAACAGACACATATAATTCACTCCAAATAAATATTTATAAAGGAATGACATGATATACTTAGACTAACTTAGCCATATGAATTTATCCTAATTCTTTATGTTAATCGTTACATTACATCATCTCTGTATGTTATAAATAATCACATCACAACATTATCATTAACTATTATCAATACATGTATGAAAAGCATAAATTATATGCAAACACATGTACATATAAACTAAACCCGTAACATTACCTAAAGAAACAGTATCCTGCAAATTTTCTTCACATGCTACATAATCCTCACCAACCAATAAGGAATCATCTATATAAGCAGTGTTAGCGTGCCCCAATTTCCTGAGATGTGAATACACTGGCTTTAATATCTTTGTGAATATCCTTGGTGCGGAGGATAACCCATTAGGAAGGCAAGTAAACTGATACAAGGTCTGATTCCAAAAGAACCTCAGATATTTTCTGTCCGCATAATACACAGGAATAGTAAAGTATGCATCTTTCAGGTCCACTGATGCAAAATAACAATCTTTCTTAATCAAGTACAACGCAGACTGCAAAGTATCCATTTTGAAATGATGATATTCAATTTTATCATTCAAAGTCCTGAGATTAAGAATTAACCGCAAAGATCCATCCTTTTTTGGTCGATGGAAAATATTTGAGATAAAATCTCCCTGTGACCGTGCACACATCTCAACTGTTCCATTGTGTAACATTGTCTGAATCTGCTCATTGATTAACAAATGCTCTTCTGATGGAAATGTGATTGGAGTAGGAAGAAAATATTGCACAGGTAAGGCACCTTGCACACTATTCAGTACCCATTTATAACTGGTAATATTTCTCCAATGAGCTACACATGTTTGTGTATGTCCAGCCTTGAAAGTATTTGGTGTGTTAATCAAAGTAGGGATACAAGTAGACTTGCTCACCTCAATACATGACTGGTCTCCTAGTATCTCTTGTGCCCTCCTCCCCTCTTCTTCCCTAAAAAACTGGGCATATCGTCAGGGCTAGAGAGTTGAGCAGGAGACTGTCGATTACCTGAGGGTCGGTTTCTTTTCCCCCCTCTGTTGGCTTTCCAGTTTTGGTATGGATGATGTCTGTAATTTTGGCCATGGTGCTGATAATCAAACCTGGGTTTTGCAGAGTTCCCAATCCTCTGCCCTATCAAAGATGAGTCTGAAATGTTTTTGATTTGTTTAGCCAGATCATCCCCAAAAGGCCAGTTTGATGTAGTGATAGGGACAGAACACAATCGCTGGTACGACCCCTTTAAATCAGGTCGAAAATTCTCTCGTCTTCTTTGATGTATCATGGAAATTGATGCAGTCATAAGCTTGACGCTGTCAGTGCTTTTTGTAGCAGATCTTTGACATTCACCGGACCCTTGTCGAGCGCTGCAACCATGAGATCATTTGTGACCTGTATCATAGGCATCATTGCCTTCACCATCACATTCTCTACTGACTGCCATTTCGTGTCTCTGTTTCGTGTGTAAGGCTTTGCTTGGGACCAGATGTCAGGGTTTACTCTTGGGGTGAGCAAATATTCACAGTTTTCAGGTCGCTTGTACCTGGTTGTAACTTCCTGAAGTTTTTTGTGATTGGCCACTTTAGTTACTCCTTGATTTATAGATTCTGCCAATGCAGGTTTAATTTTTTCACTCGTTTCTTCAGTCGAGTTGACAAATGCCTGCAAATCGGATAACACCACTTTTGCAAAGTCTTCATCTTCGCCTTTATTGTCCGCATCCTGTTGATGTAGACCTTTCATAACTTCATCGAGTTGGTCAGTGTCACTCTCAGAGGAGATGTCATCGTACTGGTCAGCACAGTTCGGATGGTTCCGGTCATTTCCGGTAGCTGAGACGGCAGTTCTAGAGTAATCAGGCTCCGGCATAACATTAGAATTTGAACTGTTTTTCTGATTATACAGAATAGCTTTCATAAAATCCCCAATGTCATTCAAGGTAAATGAGTGTTGTTCATTCGGCTTACATGTCGCCATAGGCCTGTTGTCAACCTCTGCACTCGTGCTAGCTGCCGATGTGATGTTACTATTTATAGACACGCCATTGTTTTGGCTTCTCGGCGCCGAGTCAATCTCACTCGATGTGCCATTGCAAGGGTTTATGCACTGAGAGTTTTCAATGTTATCTCTCGATAGCACTCGTGGTGCTGCCTGGGCTACAAAGTCCCGAACATTCTCAAACAAACCTGGGCGGTCCTGCAACACGTGCGAATCAAGTTCGCCTGACCTGTGTTGTTGTTTTTGTTCCGCCATATTGAACTCTGACCCGAGCACGGGTCAGTGATTCCAATCCAAGAATACAGTCCAAGCAATCCGTGACACAGTTCGTTCACATCACAAATCCAAGCTAGAGAGTCAAACAAACAAAATGCCGTATTCCAATGGAATGAACACAAAAACTAATCCACAACTAATCCCTCAAAAGCACACTCGCTACTGACCTCAATGCGCATGCGCATCTCATGGGATACCTTTAGTATGGAGTAGGGATGTGGAACTATAATCAATGATGGTGGGAATCGAACCAGGGACCTTTATGTTGTTGAGCAGCGACTCTATTGAGTGAGTTAATGAGGATTGATACAAGCAGAGGTATTTTCTGTTGTTTTTTGTATGTATATTTTCTATATATATACCTAAGTACTAGTCTATACCAATTTTAATGCTATGAAGTTTGTTTATGATTTTAAACCGCAATTGGATGAGTATTGTTAATATTCTATTGATTAAGTTAGGTCAAGAGCTGTATACGTCAAGAATGATAGAATGCTCTTTTTAGTCAAATATGACTCGACCGGAGTGGGGTATAAGTCAGATGCACCCACATTTCCCTCGGTGTATCGCTCAATAACCTCCTGCTATGCCTCGGAGACCCAACATTTAAACTGGAGGTTATTGAGCGATACACCTCGTGAAGTGTGGGTATATCTATATACAGAGGCATCGAAACTGCAGATAGTCAAATGATATGCCCCTGAGGAAACAATCTAAGAGACTCTGTTTGCAGGTTTTATATGAGGAGTAGTATGACATTTTCTGTTGATATCAAAGATCATCACTTATTATCTTTTTAAATATATGATTAATTGATTGTATATGTATTCTATAACATTCAGTAGACAATGTTGCAATAGTTATTGAATAAATCTGTCAATGTTTTCTATAATCTGAAACATATCTTATAATCTGTTAATAAAACAGTTTGAGTTTTAGGCCCCTAATAGTTCATTTCGCTCTCATTTGCCAACACTATGGGCGATTCAGAATGGGTTTTCCATATGACAACGACAAATATGACAATGACAAATATGACAATGACAAATATGACGATAAGAAAATCTGGCAACTAATACACCATTTCTCACAAACACATCTTGTCAAGTTCATTTAGTAAGACCTATTAACTGTAACGTGGAACTCTGAGACTGATTCTCCTCAGCATACCAGCCGAAATCGTTCAGACCAGTCTCGTACTAGGAATACATAGGGATGTGGCCGGTCTCCGTTACCAAGAATTATAACACTATTGAGTTGGAACGTTCATGGACTTTCTACTAAACTTCATAGTGAAAATTTCATTAGCTTCTGCTTGTTATATGACATCATCAGTTTTTCAGAAATTTGGAGCAATTGTGATAAGAATGATATAAATTATGCTTTTCCTGATCATATTTGTTATTTGAATTATAGATCTTATAATAACCGAGGCGGTGTCGGAGTGTTGATACCAAAGTTGCTAAGTAATCATATTGTAAAGATATATCTGACTTACAGTGACTGTTTATTTATTGTGTTTGATGCACTATTATCAGGGCAGGGGAAGGAACTTATTCTTGGATTTGTCTATATACATCCTGAACTCTTCAGTTATCAGTGACACTCGTGAAATTAAAGGAATACAATATGTCGATAAAGCTCTTATGGAACTTAAATCAAAACATGCTGACTGTGATATTCTACTCAGTGGGGATTTTAATGCTCGCACTGGTCAGCTGATGGATTATGCTGTATCAGGGTCTCACGAATATATCCCCGAACTAAACAGCACAGATATCGCCGTCGATAACTTTGAAATACCTCGTTCATCACGAGATAAGGAAATAAACCCATACGGGAAGGATTTAATAAACCTGTGTTGCTCCCATGGAATTCACATTCTAAACGGAAGATCTAATGGGGACCCTGCTGGTGCTTTTACATGTTATGTCCATAATGGTGCAAGTTTAATTGATTATATGCTGTGCTCTACTGATTTGTTTAATCGTAGTTTAGATTTCAATGTAGAAACAAGAGATGAGTCTGATCATTTTCCTATTATATGCAAGCTGATATGTAATGATCAACCGCTGGCACCTAACTCTTCAGAGTCTATGAACACTTCTACTGTACGAAGAATCGTGTGGCGTCCAGAACGTGCAGAGACATTTCATGAGACATTAGCAAAGGAGTTAGAGACTATTCCTATTGAAGATTTTAATGACATGTCAGGTCACAACACATCACGTGCTGCCAGTACGCTTATAGACTGCATTGAGTCTTCAGCTAACAGTTGTGGTATGATAGTTAAAAATAACAGTAACTCTGATAAGTCTCGTGCAAGTGCTGCATGGTTCGATATGGATTGTGATAAATTAAAGCGTAATAAATATCATCTTTTAGACAGATTCAGAATAACGGGCGACTTTGAATATCTGACTCTGTTTCATTCAACTCGTAACAAATTCCGCGAGTTATGTCGGCAGCGGAAGGAACATTATTACTCAAATGTGACCAGTGACTTACTATTGACCTGTCAAAGCAATAATGCAAAATCATTTTGGTCTTATGTGAAAGGCTTTAATAAGAATTTTATGTATACATCTCCTGTCATCGATTGTTCTTCATGGGTATTATATTTCAAATCTGTTCTTAATGTTGAACACCCTGTTGTTGATGATGGTTTTATCTCTTTTGTAAAAGATTATATTTATAGTCACGATGATATGGCTGCTAATTGTGCTACTTGTAATGATGATGACACTAATAATTTGCTAAACAGAGATTTCACAAAAGAGGAAATTAACAGGGCTGTAGATGATCTCAAACTGAGAAAGAGTTCTGGTCCGGACGGTATACCACCCGAGGTTTTTAAACACAATTATAATATTCTTTCTTCATATTTGTTTGTTTTATTCAATAATGTTTTCAAATCAGGGAATTTCCCAGAGCAATGGTCTAAAAGTATGCTTTTCCCTTTACATAAGAAGGGCAGTGTTCATGATGTAAATAATTACCGTGGTTTATCATTGATGGATATATGTGGCAAATTATTTACTACTGTACTTAACAACCGTTTAAAAGAGTTTGTTGAATTTATGAATTTATACCCTGAAAGTCAAGGAGGTTTTCGTAAAGGTTATTCAACAGTGGATAATATTTTTACTTTACAAAGCATAGTTCAAAAGTTTTTATCAAAGTCAAGAGGACGATTTTATTGTTTATATATAGATTTTCGAAAAGCATTCGATTCTGTTAACAGAGACTTGCTGTATTATGTTTTGTTGTCAAGTAATATTCATGATCGAATGTTCAATATTATCAAGGATATTTACTCTAAAACTCGGGCTTGTGTCAAGTTATCTCGTTATTCAGTGTCAGAATATTTTGATTCTCTCAGCGGAGTGAGGCAGGGGTGCGTTTTAAGTCCGTTATTGTTTTCCTTATTTGTAAATCAGCTTCATGGTGAAATGGAGAAATCAGATAGGGGTATATTTTTATGTCAAGAGTTTTTGGAGCTATATCTTTTGTTATATGCAGACGATTTGTGTTTATTTTCTGATAGCGTTATTGGTTTGCAAAGGAAGATCAACTTGTTGGTAGACTTTTGTAACAAGTGGGGATTGATTGTTAATTTTGATAAAACGGAAATTTTAGTTTTTAGAAATGGTGGAAAACTCAGGAATAGTGAAGTTTGGTATTTTGAGGATAAGAGGCTGAAAATCTCATCATACTACAATTATTTAGGATTACTTTTTTCAAATCGGTTGTCGTGGTCTAAGTCTGTTCAAAAGCTTGTTAATAAGGCTTCCAATGCATTATTTTCTGTGAAACTTCTAAGTCAAAAGCTTAAGAATATCTCTCCTGTAGTTCTCTTCAAAATTTTTGATGTTCAAATAAAACCTATAATATTATATGCTTCGGAAATATGGGGTTACCAGAAGTGGTTTATAGTTGAACAATTTCAAGTACGGTTTTGCAAGTTTGTATTGGGTTTGAGTTATAAGTGTACTAATGTTGCTGTTTTAGCAGAATGTGGCAGGCATTATATTTATGTTGATTCTTTATTGAGAGTTATTAAATTCTGGATCAAGTTGCTCGAAATGTCAGTGGATAGGTATCCCAAACAGGCTTATCTTATGTTGTGTAACTTAGATAATGTTGGACGAAAAACTTGGGTGTATCATGTTAGAACAATTTTATTTACTTATGGTTTCGGTTTTGTTTGGGAAAATCAAGGAGTAGGTTTCAAGGAGGCTTTTCTTTTCAATTTTGAAACGAGGATTAAGAATTGTCATGTTCAATCATTAATGGCTGAAGTTCATGAATATTCTACATTACATTTATACTCTAGAATTAAAACTGTATTTGGTCTTGAATCTTATCTTGTTACTGTTAAATCTAAAGAAGCAAGACGTCGAATTACTTTGTTAAGAATTGGCGAGCTTCCCATATACAAAAATATTGGTAGACGACATGGTATTCCACGTCAATTTCGCTATTGTAAAGTATGTAAATCTACTTGTGTAGAGGATGAATTTCACTTCCTTTATAAATGTCCAGTGTATCATGATATACGTGTAAAATATTTTGAAAATCTACCTTTGTACATTAATGAAGAAATAATGATTCGTAATCTCCAAAGCAGTAATTTATCCTATGTATTAGCTATCTCCAATTTTGTTAAAGATGCCTTAATCTTACGGAAAAATTTTGACTGACAACATGCAATTCTGTAACTTATTTTATATGTTCATTTTGTACGTGGGCCAAAGGCCTTTCTACTGAATAAAAGATTGATTGATTGATTGATTGACCTATTAACAACATTAATCAAGAAGAAGCAATAGCTGAATTTTAAGGTTTTGTTACTCAATCAATTGTCATCATTCATGGTTGAATCAATAAAGGCTTACCAATGACTAATTAAATGATATGGATCGCACATACATCTATTATAGTTTTGTCAATAAGGCTAAACCATTCAATTTGGTATTGATTAATTGACATCTCACTTAAGTCTTTATACAAGTTCTCATCACTTTCAACTTAGGCATTATTACATTTACTTTACTGAAAAACTAACAACAAGTCTTAACACATTCAACTTTTGAATAATAAATCAGAGCTCGACTTTGAGACCTCAGTGTTCATCGACTTAATGTATCTCAGAAGGATGATTGACGACAATAGTATCTGTGTTTTAGCCAATTAAGCAGAAAGACTGGGTGAAAATTCTTATTTGAAATACTAATGATAAAAAGGAAGTATTTGTCATCCTTCTACTTTGTCATAGCGTATATAATTGTAGAAACTGACCTTACAGAAAAAAGTATGTTAAAACTTGTTTAATCCAGCTAACTTTTCAGTGACAGACAGACTTGTTTCGTTTATTATTAAAGCATTCTCAACAGGTTCTAAAAGAAAATCATACTTGTTTCTAAAGGTTGACCAATGCCATGTCTGGTTTGAATAATCAATTTGGAAACGGAGAAACGACTTTTTATAGTAGAAGATAATACAACATGAGGAGAATAGAAATTGATGAAAAACAAAAGCATCGAAAACTGTGTACATTTATACAGTTATCTGTATGTACTTGTTGCCAAAAACATTTTCAATCTGACAACCTCATAATTCGATAATTGCATTTTGGTGTCTAAAAAGAAATGAAGTAAATATTGGTTTCACCATTTCCATTTACAACTTCAATTTCTTTTATAATTTTTTTCATGACTGCAACCCTTTTGATTTGCCAAGAAGTTTGCAATTTCAACAATAGTGTCGTTCCTTACAGCCACGATTTAGGATATCTTCATCTGTGAATGTCAATGGTAAAAGCAAGACGTTATTTTTCCATTGAACTTTTATAGTGATATGTTGGGTTCACAACAATTATTACTTTGATAATCAGTAACATTAGAAGTCTAAAGTGACTAAAATGTCAACATAATTCATTTCCCCATGGGAAAGTAGCAACAATATGTACATGGTATATGGTGACAATGATTGCTGAAGTCGCATCATCCCATCATTTCAAAGTGATTTGGCAGCAATTTTTGTGTGAATACCTTTAATTCGTTTTGTGTAAGACAAATGAACCGCATGACAGAGCTTTACATTATATAATCGATCTATTTCTGCTTCATTTAGTTCAAACATGTTGTCTTTTATTTCCTTTATATTCCCTCTAAACCCGTTCTACTGTCCCTTGATAAAAACAAAATATAGATATTTGACACTTCCTTTTTGGCGGTTAAAATGTCGTTAAGGAGGTGTTAAACAACAGTTCACTCACTCATGTTTACTCCACCTCACAAAAAACTATTACTATATGTACTAATGTAAAATGAAAAAAGACTTCAAGATAAGTATAAGTCGCTGGGTTCTTCAGAATACTTTTCGCCGTTTTGTTCTAAAGATTGACATAATCTCTACAAGGTCATTAACACGACACATTTTGATAAACTAAAATATTCATAAATAAAAAAACTTCATTATTACACTTTAAATCTACAGAAAACAATTTGTATGATCAACTCAAAATCTGTACGTTCGCAAATGCAAGGCGAAATATTTGATATTAAAAAAAAACAGGAAACTATTCCTTTTTGGAAAATGTGATCACATAGAAGTATAAAATAGTTCTCTTTTCTCTTAAAATTATAGTGATAGCATGTGCTATTTGCAGTTTTATTACCCAGGTGTTTTTTCTAGTCTGGTAAATATGAATTCAAAACTATTATGCTATCCTAATTTTTAATAAACAATATCTTAGGAATCTTTTTTACATATTTTAGTTGTACACACATGTTGTTGAGCTTTCTAGGCTATTTCGTCCTTTTCCTTCAACTTTGATTCATTATGCGTAACAAGGACTGGCAGAGACTCTAGCCTTTAAAGGGACAGTAGCACGTTTTTAGGGGGAATATAAGGTGATGTCACGAAAATGAAAATTAATGGTTCCAATCGAAAGACAAGGTATTTAAACTAAATGGAGCAGTAATAATTCAAATATATAACGTAAAGTTTAGCCATGCGATTCCTTTTTCGTACACAAAATGAATTAAAGGTGTTCACAAAAAAATGGCCGCCAATGGATTTTATGTGAATCGTCATACTTTGTCCTCTGACTATGAATGATTGGATTGTTTAATGAAATTTTTGACACTGTCAAAATAAGTCATTTAGCATTAACTTACTAATATCAGTGAAAATTTTAAAATATAAAATTATCAAAAAACGTGCTACTGCCCCTTTAAGTGAAAATGTTCTTTTCTCAAATTCTTTATTTCCAGTTGGTATTTAGGCCACTGGCCTATAACAACATAGTGTACATTTCAAAGTCAAAACAACATGAGCACATGCGTATGATTGGATGAGAAAAGTTCACATTATCAAGGTATTTCTCAACTGCAGGGCATGATATATATACATAGATAAGTTTTTTTATTACATCGTCATTTCTGCTTGACATTAAGTTTGAAAAATGTTGTTTAGACACAACTGGTATATTGATGTATTTTTTCCTAATATGTGCAAGTGGTTTACATAGAAGTAAGAAGTGATATTCGTCCTCTATATCGCCTGATTTGCATAATCTACAGTATCTTTCATATCGAGGTATGTTGTGGGTTCTTTTCTCATCACACTGTGAATAACAGATATTTTTTTATCCTGATAATTAACGAAGTAACAGAGTCTGACAGTGAGTCTAGCTGTTCAGTGGACCGTTTCGCCTCGTGTGTCAGCCGACGGTTTGCCCTATACCCCCTTTGCTGACTCCTGGTGACAGACAGCAGGCGATATGGCTTCATCTTCAACATTAACGGTAAGTTGTGCATTTTGTGCGTGATGGTAAAGAATGTGACCCAATTTTCTCCTGTTGATTATCATTTTTAATTTGTTCTTTAAAGCCATGGCTGCATCGGACGAGTAGAGTGATCAGCTTGGTTTGAAACCAGCTTCATCACAGATGGTCTGTTAATAGATGGCGGTTGCGACCTTGGTTATACAAGTTAGCCATTATTACATTTACTATACTGAAAAACTCAAACAAACAAAAACAAAAAAATCCAATGTCTGGTTGGAATAATCAATTTGGAGACGGAGAAAATATTACAGTAGAAGAGATAGTACAACATGAGGAAATAGAAATTGATGAAAAACAAAAGCAACCAAAACGTTTTACATATATACAGAAATTTGTATGTACTTGTTGCCAAACGCGTACTAGGACATTTTCACTCTGACGGCCTTTTACCGCGTTTGGATATTGGCATTAACGAAATTCCGACATTTTGGTGTCTAAAACCAAATCTTATTATACTGAAAAATGAAAAAATATTGGTTTCTCCGTTTCCATTTACTATTGTACTTTAATATTGAAATGTTGGGTTCACAAATTTCCATTTACAACTTCATTTCTTTTATAATACTTTACATGATTGTAGCCCTTTTGATTTGCCAAGAAGTTTGGAATTATTACTTTGGTAATCAGTAACATAAGAAGTCTAAAGTGATTAAAATGTCAACATAATTCATTTCTCCTTGGGAAAGTAGCTACAATATGTACCTGGTACATGGTCATAGTGATTAATTAAGTCGCATTATCCTAACATTTCAAAGTGAAGTTGTGAATATAAGGTTTTCTTAACCTTTGTCAACGCCTATATAAATCGGATGTAAAGATCAGGAGAGATAGATAGATCTCTGCGTGTAAATCACACCTTTAACCGACAGACAGTTTTATTTATCGTGATAATCAACGAAGACAAAAGAGACTGGCAGTGAGTTTAGCTGTTCAGTGGATCATTTCGCCTCGTGTGTCCGTCACAGTGGTTAGTTCAGTTGATTCATTATTTCCTGACTATTATTGTAAATA
Organism: Steromphala cineraria; assembly: GCA_916613615.1. Taxonomy (NCBI): domain Eukaryota; kingdom Metazoa; phylum Mollusca; class Gastropoda; order Trochida; family Trochidae; genus Steromphala; species Steromphala cineraria. The sequence goes on along the minus strand of OU744732.1, from coordinate 2,280,785 downwards.
CCCATCTTTAGATAAGTTTATATCATTAATGTCACGTGAGCATAAAGCCCTTCAATTGAAAGTATGCAATTATGTCAAAACCTGTCTACGTATGCTCCCATAAACCAACCTGTATATTCGTATTGTTTCTCTATGTCACAGTAGGTTTTTCATCTTCATGAGAATAAACCATTCATTCATTCATTCATTCAGTACCTGGAAAGCAACATTTGTGATGTCTAAATCAACAGACCAAAGCATTATACTGGTTGACTGCATCTTGCGAACAATACAGCTGCGTATCTTAAGTTTGTTCACTAACCTTGTATTCTAGTGCATCATGTAATTCATCATGTATTCTAGTGCATACCGTTGATGTTCGGCTCCGAATGACATCAACAGGTATCGAATCTACGTTAGACCACGAACATTAAAAAACACAGTAGGTTTATCTCCTAATTGTGGACTGGTAATTCAATGAAAAACGCAAATGGTGGTAAATGTTAGTAAAATGAATGATGACACATTCGTTTTCATATGGGTATGTATTTATACGCAGCAGCGACATTTTCATACAGAACGTTTCGGCCTCATGGCCTATAATAATCACAGTTGCGTCAGTTTCATGAAACCATACATACAAATACATTTACGTTTGGAGCTCTAAGATAAAAACTATAAACTGTAGGACAAAACTTTATGACAAACCGTTCTTTGTCATTTAGAATGTGGAATTCGTTACCTGATCACGTCACAAATGCCAACACCATCGGTGAGTTCAAACCGCTTTTGACGAGAGTTCAAACACTTAATATCTAGATTTAAATTATGGCAGCAGATTCTGTCAGATTGTTCACAGCCGCCTAAAACTTGGTTGCAGTGATCTAAACGCGGATACAGTTTATAGATATATATATCCACTTCAGCAGAATGCGCCTGTGGATATCCAAAAGAAGACGTTATTCATTATTTATTCATATGCAAGCGCTATACAGATATAAGAAATAATGGAAACCTCTGCTGGAAAAAGCAACTGCTGGCAAAATGTCACCTAATTTTGTGACATAGATATGTAAAGTTCTGAATTTCCACCAGTATTTCTGAACATGTAACCAGCAAGACAAAGATATCCTCCTCTTGAAGTTGGAAATGAACATGTGACCTATGTGTTGATTTGCCATATTGCAAGTAGAGAGAGAGAGAGTTTATTTCAGTAAAAGGGCCACAGGCCCATTATACATCAGATTGTACACATATTGTAAACATACATGAGCACCATTAAACATATTATATACATCACTATAAATTGGTAGTGGGTACACAGTTTAGAAATCAATTTCTTTGTTTGAATGCCAAATATATGTATTTTGCGAGGGAATTTATGACAAAAGTATTTTGTGATGCAAATAATTGGGCTAGTTTTAATTCTGATGGATATAAATGGTAAAATTTAGGAAGAATATCACATCTCAGTTTCTGGTAAAAAGGGCATTCTAAATAGAAGTGATACTCATTTTCGATATGAGGTACAATACAAAGCGGGCAAAGACGATCCTCCCTTCATACCTAAATATCTACCATATTCAATCATCAAATTATGATTTGAACATCGAAATCTACTGAGTAAAATGCGGAACTGTCTTACGTTAACACTAGTGATATAAGTTCCAAAATCTACACTTGTTTTAATCCTACGATAAAAATCTAATTTTGAGACAAGACTAATATTAGAAGACCACATCTGGTTATCAATATCAATACACCTTTGCTTGAATAATGCTACGAAACACGATAAATTTCCAATACGTTGATTAGCCCACACATTACCAAAACCATAACTAAACAAAAGAGTTTTCACTTTCAAAGCCCAACAATCTATACCCTTTTCAGCAAGACGAAACTGATAATCATAAACCTTGTTTAATATCATATTTTCAGTTTGAGATAAAAGACGAGCCCAATATTTGACAATTTTGACATATTGATTTACTTTTAATGAATAACGACCAAGTTCAGCACGCGCCGCAATATTCGGCGAATTCCTACCGAGACCCAAAATCTGCTTGCAAAACCTATCATGTACATTCAAAACAGATGGCGACGGGTGAAAACCCCAGATCTCACTTCCATAAAGTAACAAAGGCAAAACTTTGACATCAAATATGTGAAGCAAAACATTTATTGGTAAACTATAGAAACTTTTAACTGACGATTTGAGAATATTTAATACCTTTACCGCCTGTTCAGCCAGAGTTTTCTGTGTTATATACCACGATCCAGATGAAGAGAAATGGACACCCAAGTATTTATAGGATGGAACAATTTCAATCGATTTACCATTCAAAAGGAAATTTTCATAATGTCTAAGTCTGCCAGCCTTTCTGAAAACAATAACTTTACTCTTATCAATATTGATTTTCAATTTCCACCTATCACAATAAGAAATAAGCTTATCGAGCCTCTTTTGTAGACCTATAACTGTGAAATCAAAAAGTGCAATATCATCAGCGAATAATAGTATGAGCAACTCGATCAAATCTAGATTATTACCCCTTTGACCATCAGCTGATAGACTTTCCACAATATCATTGACAAAAAAAGAAAATAGAAAGGGAGACAACTGGCAACCCTGACGAACTCCAGATAAACAATCGAAAAAAGGCGTGTAACCATCCCTCAAAGAGACACAGGCTTTAACATTCTGATACATGTTTTTCAAAAGTCTGTAGGCATTACCCTTTACATTTCCAAGCCAAAGTTTATAAAGGAGACTGCACCTATCAACCGAGTCAAACGCAGCTTTCAAATCGATAAATGCACAATAAAGACGACCTTTATAGAGTGAAAGATATTTACCAATAATAGTGTTAAGGACAAATATATTATCATGAGTTTGGAAACCATGTCTGAACCCAGCTTGCATATTGCATATTGCATATTGCAAGTGATGCATAATTATGGTGACATCAAGGTAGATTATATACCTATAATAATTGGTGAATTAAAATCATGTAATAATTGGATAGTTAGCTACGACTAATGATTGGTGAGTTGGTGAGTAGCAATCAAAAATCACTCGCGCAATCAATAATCACTCCGTGACACATGTCAGTACTGAGCGAAAGTTCACAAAAATTCGTCCAAAATATTCCAATAATTGCTGAGTTAAAATCAGCCGAATTCGTTAGGCAGTTCACAGTTCTGTTTACACCCTTGGGCGGTTATATCCCTTCTTTTTTCAAATGGTTTTAGCTCATAACAACCTTCTTATGGGTGTTTACCCTTTACACCCCTTGGGAAGTTTTTGCCTTTATCTAAGTTGAATGTTATATGCCGTGAGCTCCATTCGCGTGGGTTGGTTATCTCAAAAAACGTCTTTAAAAAATTTAGTGTTTACCCAATGGTGAGCAATTAAGATTCGATATGATCATCTTTCTAATAAACGTTGATCTGGCAAATTTGGCAACGTGCTTTATTAATATGATCATACAGAATCTAAATTGCGCCCCATTGGGTCAACAATATAGATTTTAAAGACGTTTTCCCAATATGGGTCGGGGTACTGTCTAAATTAAGATATTCAAAGTCATGTCAAATATCCAATAGTTGACCAATGGTAGCCAAACTTGCCAGATCAACGTGTATTATGAAGAGGGTCATACACAATCTAATTTGCGCACCATTGGGTCAATGATATAGATTTTGAAGACGTTTACCCGATTTGGGTCAGGGTACTGTTAAAATTAAGGTGTTGGTATAACTTGACATTTGCATGAAGGATTATTTTCATTTATAAAAGGTTATCATTTTTCTGCAAACTGTTTTGAGTTTGTTATGATTTATAATAACTATAATGGAATGTATACCATTTACCGTTACAAAACAGCCCTTTGTAAGGTTGACTTTAACTCCCATGCTTTAACATCAAACTAAGGTTACCTAAACGACGTGCTATGTACATATTTTCAAAGAGCAATATCATAAGCTATTCTGTCCTTGTGAAATTCAGCATTGCGTATATCAGACCGGCAAGTATATCTCTGGCTGAACGGCAGACGTTTGTTGCAGGGTAATCGCATACGACCAACCTTGGACAGTAGAAAGATACATTTGCTTTGAAATAGCATCTTTTAGAAAACATAAAGCAACCGATAATTTGTATCTTTCGTAAGCAAAATGATTGCGTCAACAACACAATTGCAACTTCTGTCCATTCTTGATTATATATATTACATAAAAATATAATCAACATATTTATAAATTGCTTTGGATTATAAGATTTCAAAACAAAACGCGCGTCTAATTTTACCTCATTTTTGCTATCAATGTCTGATACCTTTCTTCATTCTATTCATGCTTTAATGGTACGTATCCACACAGGGTTGATACATGCAAAAGTGTAACCTTCATCTTACGAAACGACATATAGTGGTACATGTATGATATCGATGTACAAGAGTTATATTTTAAATAATGTTTAATATAATAATATTGTTACCATAAGATAAAACCATGATAAAATCTGATGGGAAGATGGTTTCGTTGTTCTTCATAGCTGTTCAATTTAACCATTTTGTGCCAAACTAAAAAGAAAACCCAGAAAATGGCAAATTAGTTATAACCTTTAAATTCCCCTTTTCATACTGAATGAAATGACACATCAATATCATGAAGATACCTGCTTCAGCCCCTTTGAATTCAATTTTTGATTAGTAGTTACAGCTACATTATTACACGCCCGTGTAAGATACCACAGTGTAATATTTATACGGCAATATTAAACTAGTGTAATATCACAATGCAATTATGACGTCACAGAAGTGAGCTGTTGTGACGTCACAATGTAAGCGCTTCGTCACAATGGGTGCCGAGTCGCGGAACTGTTAGTTTCAGCACATTTTCGGCAAGTTTGCGTGATTTTTAGGGCAAGTAATAAACAGAATACTAAACTCCCTTCCATGTAATACTTTTTTTATTAAACTCGTGAATGATTTGGTATCAAACTCGCTTTCGCTCGTTTTATACAAAATCATTAACTCGTTTAATAAAAATAGTATTAAATGGTAGGTCGTTTAGTATCCTCTATATATTATTTTAATAAACATTATCTAAAATATAACTCTCGTACATCACTCACGTCAGATGTGGATGTTTCCTTTCAGATGAATGGCGATTCCTGGGAAATTGATGAGAGCAAAATGGATCTGGTGAATATCTATGACAAGAGAGGTAATCCACTGCGAATGCAGCTCGTACATGGGGAGTTGTTCAACAGGTTCTATGATCCTGACGTCATCAGGGGAATCAAGAAATTCAAACTAAGGGAAAGTGATATATATCTGTTGGGATATCCGAGAACAGGTATATGTATTTTATATTTATCCATAAGTTGTTTATACTATGAAAGATAGTTAAACTAACAAACACTGTACGTTTTGTATTTTAGTTTGAACAGCATAATGTAATGATGTTGACATTAATTTTGTACATTAGATGTACATGTCAGAGTTAGAGATACACAATGCAGTTTGTCAAATATCAACGTTTTGGTGGTTATTAGATTCACACTAATATTATGTGAATTAGTTGCATTGTTAGATATAGAATGTCTCCCACGTCAGGTGAATTAGTTGCATTGTTGAATAAAGAACGTCTCCCAAGTCATGTGAATTAGTTGCATTGTTAAATATAGAATGTCTCTCAAGTCACTTCTGATTTGATAAAAAATACAAACATTGGAAGCTTACAAAGGATATTTGACCTTATCAACGAGTATTGATATCTTTGATTAAGATTCACTTCCTTTAGGCTCGCATTGATTGCGGTGATCGTCTTGTTTATGACGTCATATCATTATGATGTCATTAATTGATTAGCAAAGAAACTTAAATGTCATTGAAGCACATTGTTCAAAATCTTTTGTCCAAAATGTATCTCTTAGAAGATAGATATCGTTGATCTATCACAATCTTGCCTCTCGCAAAAGAAAGTTTTGGGTGATTAAGAAAATTATATGAATATTATTATCAATTTGAATTCAAATTAACCTGGGACAACTTCAAAAGTCGACCTAAATTTAGACTGATATTTGCCTTTCAATTGACGTAAAGCAAATTTATTATTTACTAATGTAAACTTAGGATAGTAATATAAGGATCCTATTTTCAAAAGCCGTATATACGACTGCCAGTTCTACCTTTTTCAAGCTTCGGCACCTCCTGTTTCCGTATGTAACAATAATGTTCTAATCTACACATCGGAATTAATGTACCTTAATGCATTGGTAACAAACCTACGTTTTAATATGATATTGAAGAATGATATATTGAGAAACTAGTGTGATTATCAATTGTAAAACAGTTTGAAACAAGAAATTCTAAACCAACTTCCAAAAACTGCACTAGCGATGCTTAGATCTTAAGACCGTAATAGAAGACAACTATCATGACGTCATTTCCATGGTGACGTCGTTTGAAAATAGCTCCTTCTTGTACACCCTGTTTTGTATTCAGAACCCTAAATAAAGGATAACTATGGAACAACTTTTATCACTTTATTTTGTTTTTACACTTGAGAAAGTTGCATCTTACATTAAACTTCGCAAAGTAATGGGAAAACACAACGATAATTGAGGTATCAAATCATCAGTTGAGTGTGTTATGGCTAATTGCCTTGTTAGCATTACTACTCAGGATTAATTACGCAATTAAAAATTACTTGTAAAAAAGGTTCGAAAGAGAATATATCTGTATATCTATTTGCTATCATTTAATTGTTTTGTTATCTGAATGACGAATAGTTTATCATTTGTCATTTGTGATTGAGTTTTCGAATTCTTTAGTTTATATGATAGACTTTTAAGTTCCATTGTCTTAATTAGCTGTACAAAAAGTTGATAAAAAGTCAATGGTGAATAGCGGATAACAGTCTGAATTCTGGTTGCCTTTTTAGCATTATGTATCGCTGCTCAGTACGTCGTCCCAGAGTATTCAAGCAATTCACAATTACTTGTAAAAAGGTTCAAAAGAGAGTATATAATAAATACAGAACGACATACTTGTGCATTTGGGTCGTTTGTATTGAACGAGAAGAAGTCATTGACGCGGAGAAACAACTCGTTCTTCGAATGCTGTATGACATTCTGTATATTTCTATGCTGTTATCATTTAGTTGTTTTGCTTTCTTAATGACGAAAAGTCATTTGTCATTTGTGATTCAGTTTTTCTAATTCTTTAGTTCATATGATAGACTTTTAAATTCCATTTTCCTTATTAGCTGTACAAAAGTTGGTAAATGGTGAATAGCGAATAAGAGCCTGAATTCTGGTTGCCGACTCCAGAATGGTATTACAACTAATATGAACTTTCCTGAAACAGGAGGCAATTGGACATACGAGAGAATCGGTATGCTTCTGAGGGGCAGTAGAGAAACCATTCCACGCGACCGAACAGTAGACCAGATTGAAGTTACATCATCAGAGGATATGGATAAGATACAGTCTCCCAGGATCATTTGTGCTCACGAACCTCTGTCACATGGTCCAGAACAACTAGCTGAGAAGAAATGCAAGATCGTCTTCACATTGAGAGATCCTAAAGATGTGGCGGTGTCATTTTACCATTTGAATCAAGATTTGCCATATGTAGATTATCAAGGAGAATTCAAGGACTTTCTCTATCTATATATGGACGGTAAAGGTAAGACATTCTCCTCTTTCGCATAGTTTCTCGATCCTTCCATCAAACCACCAACCGCCGTAGATTTTGTAGTTTCTGCCATACATTGACCCCTAGGAGTTGACATCTTTCGAAAGGGATCTAGGCAACCAATCCATGACTTCTTAGAGTTTTATCATAAATTTCATAGGAAGTTGTGTACACACTTCTTGGACCACACCTTCGCTAAAAGCTACGATATCTCTTACAGATACAACAAAACTCGGGAATCTGATGTCCAGAAAGTCAGAGACTCTATATTACCTGACAAATACAATGTTTCTCTATGTTGAGTAAAATGCTTTCCGTTTTAACAGTTGGGCACAACGGGATATTTGCACACATAAGGGATACAGAGGATTACTTTTCAAATCACCCTGACACCCCTGTTTTTATTCAACTGTATGAAGATGCAGTGAAGGTAATTCTTGTTCTGCCTGGTTACAATCAGAGGTAGATCAAGTCATAAAGTGTTGATCCTACATCTGTTCTAATTAAACGTAGACCATATTCAAGGGTTCCGACAGTTTCCGAAAAACATGCCTTGCAATCAATTTACATTTTTTAGTGAATGACAACGCTTCTCGCATTGTAAGGATGGTTTATTTCTGTGCCATGCTCAAGTAGCAAAATTGATGATTGTAGAACAGCATTGCTGATTGCACAACTGGCTTTGTTTGGCTCCAACAAGGCGTCTCCATTTCAAGCTCACAAACGAGGCTAATTAGAACAGAGGCTCCATCAACCGTTCATGACTTCATCTGTCTCTGTGGGCAGAGAATGGAACATTATTTAGCAAAGTAATTTCTGGAAACAAGTGATTTCACCATAAGCAAAATGTGAGATAAAATGTCTTTTGGGCTTGATATTATATATGCACATCATTCTTATTTAATCTAATCCAGTTAATACAAAAGCATCTTCCAAGCTGAAAACGATTTTGTTATTAATCTCTTAAAATGTTAATGAGTACTCTTGGGGTTCGTGTTTTACAATTCAGGTTAAAAGGGAACATTGAAATATAAAAAAATACGTCAGAATATATAATATCTTATTATACTTAATTTCAATATCATTTAGAAAACTGATTAATTGATACATTGAAAACCAGTGTATTTACATAGGCAATTAGAAACTAATTTCAATCATACTGCTGCACTGTTATTTTCCTATGGTAACCAGAATCCAGTGAAAGAAACTCAGGAACTATCGGACTTCCTGAACCTTCCCCGGGATGATGATCTGTGCTGTGCTATAGCTAAGGAATGTGAAATTGGGAAGATGAAGGTGAAGAAGAAGAATGCTTTCAAAGTTGGCGACAGAAGTGTTTTAATGAGAAAAGGTAAATACTTTATAGTATATAGTGAATATCAAGCTGTTCATGTTGTGACAGAAAAGATAAAAATACATACATGATGTAATGTTCAGAAATCAACATTGTTTCTGTGTTTCCTTATGGGATCCAACAAACCTAGCTTAATATGTGTTGGAAAAACGAAGCTGAAAACCCTACTACACATGATTCTCTGATATACCAAGATCGAAAAAGCTATATGTAGGCCTTTTCCTTGTTGAATTCTGGTACGGTTTGTGTTTTTATTGGAAAAGTGCAGCTAAGAACTGCTTAATGCACGAACATACGAACCTTCTGTTGGAAATTATTTCTATTTCATCAAAATGTCTTGCTTGGCATGTTTTGAAGGTAGTTAATTTAGGGAGTTTTCAATTTATAACTTCGCTGAATGGATCAAGAATAATTTCAGACATTGCTTCGTCTGGTCTTTTGTGCAAAAGAAATTTGAAAAGGCATGACAAATTAATTTGACATAAAGGTTGTTAATGGTGTTGGGTTTTCAACTTGTAACACCACTAACATGACAGTGCTTCGTCTGGTCATTTTTTAAGTTGGCATGGTAATAAATAATGATTTTCTTTGATATTTGATACACATCTACACTGTTTTAAAGATATTACATATTACCTGATATATGCACTAGGATACTCAGGTTGGTTAAAAGACTAAAGGTTATTTATTATGTTATCAAAACTCTCCTTTCCAAACAGGTGTGGTTGGAGACTGGAGAAACTACTTCACAGAGGAGATGTTGGAGGACTACTACCGTGTGTATGAGGAGAAGATGGCAGACTCAAGATTCTATAACTTGTACTCCAGAGACAAAGACGTGTAGTGTTAATTATTTTTGTGGTCAAGTTTCTGAATGGTCATTTTGCATTAACATTTTGTAATGAAGAGGATTTCTTTCGGTTCTTTTTAATTTCGTGAGAAACTTATTGTTGTTGTTTTATTGCATCCTTTTCTGATCATATTCAAAGGTTAGAAATATATGTTCTTACCCAAGCGGGCAAGGATATGCCGGGTATTAAAGTTTGCATAATGGTCATGGGAATTACAGTTTTTCTAAAAATAACTCGCATTTTGATTGGTTGACGGAACTATTTTGCATTCATTCATGATTCGCTTGGATCCTGTATTTGATGAAAAGTCTTATACTTGAATTGCGAAAGTCACACACTACTACAACATTTTAAATGAGAAATCAATACCGTCTGATGTTTTCTTTGCCGTAAATACAAGTTTAAATCTTCAAGGCGGCGCTAGGTGGGAGAGGCGCCGGCTTGTCACTAGGTTGTTAAACGTCGACGAAAGCTAGAAATCTAGTGACGTCTTATTTTTTCTTTCCGGTTGTGCGCAGCAAATAAAAACGTTTTTTTAATGATATGAGACAATAATTGTTTTGATATAATGCGACATCAAAATAAAAAAACTATTTCAAATTAGATTGTGAGTTGCGAACTACATAGAACCGCCCATCCTGAAGTAGTGAGCAAAATTATGAATGGCGTATGAGTACAATTTGTACTTAACCGGTTGAGCGTAGTTTTTTAATGTTTCCCTTTTTCCACCCTTTTTACGCATCAAAGTTATCTTGGGTAAGAAAAAGAATAACCAACTCGATGCTCGGAATTACGGATTATCTGTCCCTCGTGAATTATTGTGTCAAACTCCTCGCTGAAGCTCGGAGTTTATCACAATAATTAACTCCGTAATTCCTCGCAACTCGTTGATTATTCTTATAATCAGTAGTAAATTATTTTTTTTACGTCTTGGTGGGAATATTGAGTAAATTCTTTTATACTTTCTCACGAGAAAGGTTTTTATGTTACAAACTTCTGGTAAGCATGAATTAATACCAGTTTAAAGTTTCTTGGTAATTGTGTGTGTGTGTGTGAGTGTACACACTTTGTTTCATTGAAGAAATATGAGTTAAAATTATATTTAGATTCTATATTACTGGTTTGTCTTTCATCTTTGGTTATGGAAATGGTAAATTTGAAAGCGCCCTCTTAATGTTTAGAACATACTGAATGGATGGACGAGTTCAACAATACCTACTTATCACATTGATAACATGCTATTCAGTGTTTAGTAATGTAACTAATTTTAATTACAAACTGTATTTCCTAGGATGTCCATAGTTGAATTTGTTTTAATAAATTGTCAAAACTATCAGTATGGTCTCATCTTCAAAGCTTATCTTCTCATTTCGACTTTATTCATCTGACAGATATAGATTTCAGAAACTGATTGAAACTAAGCGCTCAAGTTTAACTGCAAAACAATGAAACTGTTTGTGAGAGGTTGTAGTTAGTAGGAGATGAAAAGCTCTGACTGCATAACATGAAGAAAAACGTGTTTAATGGAATAATCCACAACCTTTGATCCTTGATAAACATACTTAACCTACACCTATTCCGCCTCGAAGTAAGTTAATACATCATATATGTGTTATTATCTTCGATAAGAATTATAGGATATTAATATCTCATGAATAAAGTAGTACCGCTTTTGTACACCCTGGTCTAAACACAGGACTATTGTATAGTCATTTTCCTTATGCGCGTTATCATTCTGAAAGAGTCAATATCATGCATTTTTGCATAATACGGTTTTGAAACATTTCTCTGAGACATAAATAGAGGTTATCATGCGAGTGTGTTTTGGGATCGTAAATATCCTGCATTAGGAATAAACATTTGTTGGGATCGTAAATATCCTGCATTAGGAATAAACATTGTATTTTGCGAGCCTTGGCGAGCTAAATACATAGTGTTTATTCCTAATGCAGGATATTTACGATCCCAAAACACACGAGCAAGATAACTTCTTTATCATTCAATGTCATTTTAAAATTTAATTCGAAAAAATGCCTGATAATACTATACTCGGCAAAAAAAGAAACGCATAACAGAAAATTACTACAAAAATCTTTACTGACAAGAGGTGATAATCGCAAATATCATAGTCGTATCTGTATAATTTTCATACAAATAACGAGGGAATGTCTCCTCTATGTATCCCACTCGTTAAATGTCAAGAAAAACGTCAACGTCAGTGACAGCACGATGCAAAAGTCAGTATCTGGTATGACCACCATTGGCATGAATCACAGATCGGCATCGTCTTGGCATGGACGCTATCAATGTCCTGATTTGACGCTGGGGAATTCTTCTCCACTCTTCCTGCAAGGCCTGGCACAGTTGTTGATGAGTCTGCAGTTGTGGCTGTCGCCGTCGTACACGTCGATCAAGATTATCCCAAAGATGCTCAATAGGATTTAAATCTGGGGATTTGGAGGGCCATGGCAGCACATTCACATTTATGTTGGCTAGGAATTGCCTGGTGACATGAGCTGTGTGTCGTCTAGCGTTGTCATGCTGGAAGAGATGTCTCTAACGTTGATGACGGGAAGAAGGTGACGTTGAAGAATCTCATCTCTATAACGCACAGCAGTCAGATTACCTTGTACGTGCACCAGGTCTGTTCTACCGTCCACTGATATTGCTCCCCACATCATGATTCCTCCTCCACCAAATCGATCCACCTGGACAACACAGTTCTGTCGGAAAAGTTCCCCTCGACGTCTGTAAACTCGAGCTCTTTTATCACTATGGTACAAGAACCGGGATTCGTCACTAAACCATATTCGTTTCCAGTTGACAAGGTTCCACATCTGAAGACGTCGACTCCATCGGAGACGTTCCCGGCGATGATGGCGTCTCAAAAACGGTCCAACGTAGGGTCTCATGGGTCGTATTCCGTGCTGCCGTAGACGATTTCTGACGGTTTGTGCTGATAGCCGTCGAAGACCAGGGACGTTGTTTGCTGTGTAGGCGGCGCTGGTGGTTCTGTGCCTTAGATGGGTAACCCGGATGTAGCGGTCTTGTGCGGGAGTTGTCGCCCTTGGACGGCCACTTCTCGGTCGATCTCTTGTAGCGTTGAATGTCTGGAAACGATGCCACAGTCAGGAAATCCTGCTCTGGTGAACATTCAGGTGTCGGGCAACCGCTGACTTGGACTCTCCGGCCTCTAGACGTCCGATGGCTCTGTTCCGGGCTGCAAGATCTAACCTCGGCATTTTGACTTTCAGTTTCCGGGGTTGATTGCAAGTGTTTCAATGTCGGACTGCCTACCTTTTATACTCACCACTGGCAAGTGTAATTCCCCATGTGATGCACGTGCAACATGCTGACAACTTTTTCAGCACGCACTTGTCATGATTTTGTATCGAAATCACTGTATTTTGGCGATCATTCACATAATGTTGCGTTTAGGTATTCCAATTTAATGTTTACGACATAAACATATATTCCCTAGACATTCAGGTCATAATCATGACATTATTTAATAAAAAAATCAATTTGAAAAATAAGGTTCACCTATGCGTTTCTTTTTTTGCCTAGTATATTTTAATATTTTATTTTAAGATTCGCGCATTGATTTATGCAAATGAATAGAGCAATTACTCTGACGGTGAATTGACAAAATATAATTCCTCCTTATATATGCCTTTTATTGCCGTTTGAGTTATTTTGTCACGACTCCAAAGTTTTGAAATTTTAAAAATCTATAAAATACGATAATTTTAAAAATTAGACACATTTTAAATGGTCTTTGGCGGGATCGAACTAATGTTCTTTACTCCGACGTCATCGAGAGAACGAGTCAATCTCACCAAGGGGCAAGAGTTGCTTTTCTTCGCTTACATGACAATGGCAGCTTGCTTTGAGACAGCGATTGAACGAACATTGATGACAGAAGAGCTAAACTAGATGATAGTCTGTGGATTTTCGAATCCAAACTAAACAATATTAAAGTAAAGAACACCGAAGATGGGTAAATGACGTGTTTGAACATGAGACTTGAACTGCCTTTGGTACCTGTGAGTAAAATTGTTCGGTCGGTTTCATTCAAATCGTGATGGCAGTGTTTTAGCACTGATAAGTCATACATATGGCAAAGGACCAATACAGTTTTGTTGTTATTTCTTAGATTAATGTTTATACAATGTATCATTCATATTGTAATGCCTCTCTCAGTTACTAAAGGCGTTCAAAATGTTAACGTTTGTGACGTCATCGGAATTTTCGAAAGAAGTCCGACCTTGACCTTTGAAATTTGCATCGGTATCCATATATGACCCTTAGCCACGCCCAACGGATATCGAAAATATCCGTTGGCTTTATTATGCCGAGAACACTATCCATTGTATGATAAACATAAATATCAAAACCCCAAAACAAAAATTCAGTTATAGAGATGGAAGTCAATATAGATTCCCACACATCGCCCTTATCTTTTTTTCTTTGGGATATTCATCTTTTCAGAAAATGACTGAATAAATTGATTTGGGATATTCGTCTTTTTATGATCTGACTTAATAATTTGATTTAAAACATATTTTGAACCGCAATCGATAACAATCTAATCAGCCCCTGCAATGATTGATTAAATTTCTTCCAGAGCATTTCCTTTTTTCCTGAAACCGTTTTTGATGAAAAGGAAGCATGTTTTTATTGATAAACAATCCTTATTTCATTAAACTTGGTACTTTAGGAGAAGACTTGAATCCAATGTGAAGACTACATAATGAATGTAATACGGAAAATATTATTTTGAATATATTCTCTATAATTACATTTATAACTATTTGATGGATAGGGTAACAGAAAACCTTTCGATTGGAATCGACTCAAGTAGGAACTGTAAAGAAGTATTTGAAAAAAATCTAGTTAATCTCTCTAACTTACGTGCCGAAATTTGAAATTGATTTGTAAAGGAAATTTTAAAAGGAAATTTCTTCTTCCAATATTTCTGTTGATTGATCTCCAAATCATGTATAGATGGTGCTAACACGATTGATTTAGACTTAAAATTGTCAATAGATTGCAAATTCATTTAAAAGAATTCAAGTTCAAATTTTCACAATTATTTGTTGAACTATTTTGCCTGTACAAGACTTTATTAATAGCATGAATTCTTGAGAGCATGAAATTTCTGATTTTAGTCATGAATGCAATCATGTCTAGTTGATTAACGTAATACATGTGTTTCTATGTTGTTAATATTGATGAAGGTCTTTTCTAGTCTTCACTAAGCAGGATACTACATATTCCTGACTAGTTGACATGTACTAATTCTTAATCAAGATTCAAGCCACAAATATTTCACATTTAAAACAAAATCAAGGTTCCTCGAATTCCCCCCAAAAAACTGTTATTACAGCAAATTATTTTACCCCCGGTACAAAGTAGGTGAGGGTATTTTACGACCTTTTCATCCTTTTATTATCTCTGCCTCTGTCTGTGCATTCGATCAGTTATCCCAAACACTATTAAAACTAGCTCAACCTTATGTGCACGCTTGTAAACAATAGCCTTGTCAAGAGCGTAGACCAATCATGCATCTGTGACGTTAACATAGAAAAGTCACATTCTTATCACAGTTATATGGTGTTAAATTAGAACAAGTTTTCTAAGAAACCATTACATGAATGAAACCATAGATGAAGGTTTTGTACACACCTGATGATACTCTTGATCGAGTTTGAAAACAATTTCCAAAATAGTATTATCAAATTTAAATGTTCTTTCATTAATACCAAAAAACGCTTCTTTGCTTCAGAATTATATGTGAGTTCTTAACATATTATAGGGTTCAATTTACCTTAACGAATGAGTTCCTCATGATGTATGTGTTTGGATAAAGACATAACTATATCTTCATATGCTATTAATCAATAATGATAAACGACCAATAAGTTAAATTTCCGAATGGGTTATTCAAATTTTTCTTAACTTTGATATCAACATACGGGATTAACCAGTGCTAAAGCATCAATGAAACGTGTTATAAATTTCGACAGGACGTGTCATCTCATTCTTCGTGTAGGAAATTGGTTCTCGGAGGTTATCTCTTTATGTAATTGCCTCTTAAATCATATTGTGAGGCAGCCTTTCATCTAAATCCATGAATGATCTCAATTATAAATCAACGCTGACATAAAAACCCATGACGAGTTATGGTTACTTTATGCAAGGTTTGGATTACAACCAATAAATGTTTGATAAAAACAGTACAACCACGTGGAAATAACTTTCTGACATGGTGAGCTCTTGAATATGGCATGAAAAGAGTATACACTTCATTTCAACAAAGATCATACCAAGCACAAATAATACAATGTATCAACTAAACACACATAATTATGTTTCATACAGGTATCACATAACAAGATAAGATTGATTATAAACCAAAAATAACTTCTTTTTTTCTGAAACACAGAGCTGCGCATTTGGATTCCATTTCAAATTAACTCACTATCAATCTACTATTTCATGTCTCGATTTTCAAACACACTCGAATTATCATCTAAACATACCTTTGCCTACCTTAAACAGAACTTAGAGGTTGTTGCAATATCATTTTAAATTTATTTTAACAAGTTTTGGCTACAAATGGATTTTTCTAGCTTAACACAAATAATTAAACGTTTCTGCTTTAAAAGCAATTGTTACTGAACAGATTTTGTCATCAGGTTATGTAACAAGGTTTCAAATAATAAAGGTTCCAGATAATAAATGGTAACCTATATCGCCTCTAATTTTTCAGTATAACTAAAATGTTTTGGACACTAAAATAGGCCAATTCATTATTTCAAATATTCAAGGTCGAGAAGCCTTGTTAGAATTATCAAGTGTTGGAGTTTTTATAGCACTGCCTTTCTTATACGACAAATTAAGTTGGTAAATTATGCGTTAGTCAACATTTGCCCGCTGTATACTAATAAACGGATTTTAAGTTGACATCATGCTATGCTATCATGTTATGTATTTCATACCACATGTAGGGCTTAATATGAATCTGCTGATTATCGAAGTGGAAGAAGATTCAGTAGAGGCAAGATCGATAGCAAGAGTAAGTACTGAAGCATTTTATGTACATTATGTCTGCTAGATTGTTACACATGGTTACATTCCTTGCAGGAAGTTATTACACTACTGTATCATATCACCTCAAGCACTGTTGTTTCCACTTTGACATTTTGTTTCATTCCGATCATTAAATAAATCGATGGTTTTAGAGAAGGCGATCTTAGATGAAGTTAAGACTGCCAAACGAATATCTTTAAAGACTATTGATGGTGTGTTGTTTTGGTATATTCTCTTTGTTGCATTTGGTAAAGGCAATGAACATATACAAATTATTGACAGCTTTCCCTTGTTTATATACTGAACACAATACAAAATAACTGAACGAACTGTTGATAATTAAGAGACATGCCTTAATCATATTCATGAAACCAGGATATGCACAATTCAAGTTTATCATAAGAAGACTTCAGATGTTTCACTTTTTCCTTCATTTTGTTCTTTTGATCTAAATCTAATAATCTCTCTTAATGCTTTTTTGTATTCGATTTAATTTGAAATTAAACATTAAAATAAATGTTTGTTTGTAATTGAGGGCAAACATAAAACGAACCAAAGTATGAACATTTTGATACACGTCTGTTATGAAATCAATTTTACTTTCTATTGAACATCGATATGTTTAATTATATTGATTAAAATCATAATGCAGGTGAACAAATACGCCAAAACAGAGAGGCAAAACACAGGTTAATGACAAGTATGAAGTCAAACAGGTCCACGGTTGGACAAATGATATCATACGCTTTCACTTTAACGAGGCCTCTCAATTACTCAGAGTAAAATGAATTCTTGAATTTCCAGTCACGTATCATTCGTAATTTTCCCTTAAGTCACTTAATAGAACGTTGTGGTCAGCCTAGTACAGTTTCATCGAGAGTGTTCAGTTTGAAACTAGTGTTTTTCTTGTCCTTGATAATAAATTCCATTTATTTGCATAAATTATGTTAATCACTAGATTGACACTAATTTGCATAACTAGTGTTAGTCACTAGACCAACAATCCTTGTGTATTGATTCATAATGTTTTACAAGTAATGAATCGAAGTTTTCACAAACTTGCCAATAAACAAATATGAATGAATATTTTTTGTACTAACATGTTCTAGTTTTTGCAGTCTTGAGAGCTCTCGAACACTAAATATATATCCATTTAAGAATATCTGATTCATGTACTTGTTTCAATAATTTATAAAATGATGTAATAATGATATAAACAGATATTGAAATTTCAAACTAATGTTAAACAGTTCTTATTACTGTTTTATAACTCTAATATGCACTTTCAAGACTTAATTTGGTATTTGACTTAGAGTCATGAAGAAACTAATCATATATCTATATCAAAACTTCAGAAAAGGGACATAAAAGTTGTTAAACTTTAAAAAAAATATGTTTTATTGTTGAATAATCATTATTCAATGCACGCCTGATATTTGATGAATCTGCATATGGTTGGGAAATTCATCATCTTCCCTACACAGCTGTCTAACTTTCTTTGAACTTGAAATTGAAGCGGTCAGTAACTCGTAAATATTCATTGGCTCTTCTGTCATTCAACAAGTACAGAACATATGCTCTTACATATTCAAACTTCATTTGCTGGGACACAAAATAAAAAATAGCTAAATTTGATTTCCATCTGAAAGGCGGTTATAATTCTGCTTCCATTATTAGAAATTTGAACGAGGACTGGAAATATGAAGGGTTTTTATAAATATTCATTGACACTCCTCCGTTCACTAAATAGTGCATAAACTCTTAACAAACGAATATCTTTAAGTCTTACTGTCATTAGTACTGTCACTGTAATCATTTATGTATCAGACTATCGGAAGGTATTTTTCTGTTATGTCCTTTTCATAATTTGTTAAACTTCCTAACGGTATTGCATAATTGGTTTATACAGAACATGGTAGAAAAGATAAAATCTTAAGAGGCTTAGCTATCATTTGTACATTCCAACATTCTGAAACATCTGTTGACATTAATTATCGTTGAAATGCAAAAATATTTCAGAAGGTTTTGCCATAAAATTTAAATTTGCCATTAAAAGCCTTGATGTCACACCGTTTTAGGCAAAATAAATTGTAGTCAGTTATATTTCATGCGATGTGATGTCATATAATATGTGATAAATTTTCATAAATGAATGATGTAGGCAATAATTGCTGGTTATACTTAGCTTTGTGTATGTGCACATAAATTATCTGTATGCAGCCCAAGTTAACACAAACCATTCTGTTAAAGCATATTAAATAGATACTTTATATAATAACAGTATAACATACTTCTATAACGGTTTGATATTTTGCTATTTGGGAAAATATTTAGTTCCAAGGTGCAATTTTATGTGAGAAATTCCGTTTTAAACAGCTTAGACGTCATCATCCAATCTTTATAAGAAAATGATCCCATTTCTCATGATATGACAAAGGATGGAAATGATTATATCTGGCGTTGCTTACTGTTGTAAGTTATAGTTCCACACAGTATACATATCTTTTAGTGTACTGTTTCAGTTATGTGTCGTAAATGACTTTCAAAGTGTTATTATAAGTAGTATTGAAGTATTGAATATCGATATTGTAACACCATAATCTAATAATTCCTCCACAGATCTACTGCTACAGATTCAGTTTTATAGCTTGCACCTAACCTTTTCAGTCATGTCATATATTTTTTTTTAATAATCTGTACACTAAACTACTTAAAAGCAATACAGTAATTCACAATGTAAAAAAGCTCTTAGATACATCAAGTACTCGGCACAACAATGATATTGCAATTATAATGAATCATATTCACACTTCAATGCCACTTTAAGCATTTTACTTGTGTTTAATAATGTCTATTGATTTAGGTAGAAAGACATGGGCAGCCTATCTATTATATTCTCATTGTTATGATTTTTGATAAATGTAAATCTTTTCCTGTATCATTTGCGGAAGACAATACTTGGTGGTTTAATCAAGATTGGCATTCGACATTAGTTCATAGCTCACGAAATGAATATTACCGAGTTTTTATAAGCTTACTGCAACCCGGAAACAATTATTGCATTTCTCTTCAAAAAAGC
Source organism: Steromphala cineraria (assembly GCA_916613615.1). Classification (NCBI taxonomy): domain Eukaryota; kingdom Metazoa; phylum Mollusca; class Gastropoda; order Trochida; family Trochidae; genus Steromphala; species Steromphala cineraria. Next base: position 2,260,721 of record OU744732.1, on the reverse strand, counting down.
TAAGATGTCCATTAATCCGATCTGGATTGGGAGTTTCAAACTTAATGATAAATGAAAAGACAAAGGTCGATTGATAGAAACAATAGAATATGCCCATTATTTAAATATGATATCAACATTAAATGCATGTTTCAATTGTTTGTGAACAACTTGAAGATTTTCGTCAACAGTATATGCCTTATTGTTATCCTTTTATGGCTCCTATCATAGCATGTATACAAATGATTTATTGTAAAGCTTTCCCAATATGTTTACTATGCCATGTCATGAGGATGATCATCTGTGTATGTGATTATTTCATATATTTGATAATTGAATTGTTGATTTATACATCATGTAACTCCATTGTACTTTGACTCTTTGACTCTGAATAATGTCTATCATAAGACTATGACAATGGGGGATACATTTGTTGCAGATCGACTGTTTCCACTGTGTAGGTATTTGAGAAACATCCCTCTCACCCTTTATTGGCAGTCTCACGATACTTCAACTGGTTTTATAGCTTGAACTAACGTGTTACGAAGTTACTGCTTTGCGACAGGATATTGTCTCGATTATATTGCTGGTTTGTTGAAATGATGTCCAGTTATGTACGAGTGTTATGGTGTTTTGGATGGGTTCTGTGTTAAAGTCGGAAAATAAATGGGGATGGATGGGTTTCATACATGTAGGGAATTGAAATTACATGTGTCAAAAGGATATGCTCAACTCTCTCTTTGTTCGAAATGCTTTTAACATGTTGATTAATGTAAATCTCTAATATACTGCCTGTGTTCAAGATATTGTCTCGATTGTATTGCTGGAATGTAGGCCAGCTATGTACGAGTGCTATGGTGATTGAATGCGTTTCGTGTTATGACGAACAATAGGAATAGGATTACATTATTTTCTCCATCTAGGGAATTGAAAATAAAGATTTATTTTAGAATCTACAGGTCAATCGCTAACAAACATCTTAGAAAACATTTCAGGGTTTAAACCCCAGATGAATATTTTCCATAGACAATTCAAGTGAAATATATTAGTGAGCATTATAAATATCTTATTCTACACAGATATCTTAGTAAAGGCCCATGATTATACCTGCATTTGGTTCGTGATTAAATTTATCTTTTGTGAAAAGAACAATATCACTCCAAAGTTTGATATCATATATATCTATTTACATGTTTTAATCAACAATTCTTAATTTGACGTCAAAAGTGCAGTACTATCGGCGAAAGTGCGATAGCGTTTAACAAACCCGCTTTCGGTGGGTATTAGTAACCACAATTACCATTTCGGTCATTTTGGAAAACTGTCTCCTATTCAATAAACTTTGGTCCCTTTTTCTCTTGGTAGGTCGCAATATTTTGCAAACAATACAATGGCTACAATAGAAATTGAAATGGTCATTTCACCAGAAACAATATAATAATAATAATAATAATAATAACAATAACAATAATAATAATAATAATAATAATAATAATAATAATAATAATAATAATAATAATATTATTATTATGATTATTATTATTAATAATACTAATAATAATTTTTTTAAGTTTTTATTTTCAAGATTGTATTTCTATAGTAATTGAATTATCAATAATCTGAAGAAAGGTCATACATGAGAATACCTATTTGAGACAAAGTTTTCCCTTCTCATGGCACCTTAAGGTTTCACTTAAAATCAATATGAAAACAGATTAAATTTGACATGAATAATGAATCTGGTTGTATTCTGCGTGATATGTCATTCTCAGTGTTGGAATAATGCCATATAATTGAGAAAGAAGGGTTATTCATCTTCTTGGAAGTAAAAGATAACATATTTTTCAAATTAAATGGATGATAAGGTTCTTTCCATATATCATCATTACTGCAGTTATGAGTAACCTTGATGTCATGAAATCTTTTCTCGATAGGAAACCAACCACATTCCTGTCACAAATGATATCAATCATATTTAATCAAACTGCAAAGCACTTACTTTCCATAAAAAAGTACCAACAATTTTTTTGATAAATATGTCATCATTCTTCCATGATAAACATATACTTATGGACAAATGTTTAACATGAAACTTAACAAGTGTATGAAACGCAACATGATTTACATCAAATACCGTACCAAACTCTATTAATATTTCGTGCCAGTACAAAATCGGAAATTCACGAAATTAAATATTGACAGTGAGAAATTAATAGTTATAATAAGCTTTCTACAATATGAAACAATTTAATTATGTTTGAATGATTTGATCTCTGACTTGTTTTACTTTGTTTTACTGGTTAGGATAAGAAACAAGAAGAGCGAGTAATTATGAATGATCAACTTCTTTTTGGTATTAAATACGACGTTTAGGTTGATACTAACAACTTTATCAAGCAAGTAATGCGTGTAGTTTGTTGAAGGCGAATTTTATACAAATGAGTTGGTGTTTTTACAATGAAAAGGTTTGATTAACATATTATTTGATAATTTAACAGAGGTGAAAAATTTAAGGATCATGTTTGAGGTAAAAGGTCATGATTGGTTGAGATTACATATGATAATTTGATAATCTTAAATTTAACCAGGCACATTTTGTCTTCAACCACAGTTTTCTCATCAAAGAAGCTCCACGTTAATGGCAATTGTGTTACTGATTTGTTTAGTGATTGTCTCATTTGAGACGCCGAGACAACAAATAAAGATAAATAATCTTTTAACAAAATAACAAATGTGTCTTGATTGTACCCCGGAGACATGGTGACAAGTGCTTTCGAGGCTTTTTTAAGAACTAAAGATGAAACAAAACCAAATATCTTATCAACAATAATGTTGTTTTAATACAACAAATACACGATTTCTATTAGAAAATTGATGGTAAACTTGTACTTCCAAAACAATATTGATGATTGATGCAATGTTTTAAAGGTATTTCTTAATGAAAGAGTATACAATTTTCCTTCCCACCAATCTCATACATTTATATATATATATATATAGATATTAAAACATAATTTCATTAGTATTCTTATTCACTAGCCCCAAATTGTTCTGTCATCATCATTTGAAGACCTTAATCAAATAAACTGTTTGAGGTTAGCAAACACGCTCACATACTAACGCATCACTTCCATCCTATTTCACTTCAAGTTCTATTTCACATCAAGTTATATTTCATTTCAAGTTCTATTTCACTTCAAGTTCTATTTCACTTCAAGTTCTATTTCACTTCAAGTTCTATTTCACGTTTGTTAATTACAAATGTAACTTTTGATGCAGTGCTTGAAGTAAAAACCCTGCCTCACTGATACTAAAGCTGGCGTGTTTTCATGCCGCAATAATATGACAGTCGAGATGAGAAAAGAACCAATGAAGGTAGGGACGATAGGGCAAACTATGTACATTTTGTCTGGCAGTGTGTCATACGCGATTACATTACCCATAGAAAGTTATATTCACATTATCTTTCGTTTTTAAGACCTTTAAGATTCTCTTGTAATTGGATCAAATATTTTAAAACATGCAACTATAGATTTACAAAGATTATATTATATCTGTTGCATAATGATGTTAGTTTGATTATCATCTATTTTAAATGTTGCACCTTTTTGGAGAGCTCATCTATTTGAAAGATCTTAATGTGGCACCACACCCTATCTTATCACTGCTTTCATGATGACTTAAAGTAAGTCTGTATAATAGAATCAAATTTATGAAAGTTTAAATGGTTAGTTAAGCATATGTTTGATCCTACACTGTTCATCATCTAATTGCAAGCTCTTTATACAAAACCGTTCTTGGATTTGCTTTCTCTAAATGTTTATATACATTTAAATAGTTATCCATCTTTTGTTCAAGATTGACAGAGGTTGACAGGAGGGATAAGTATATATAACTATTTAAAATCCCAATATGAACAGTTCTTAACCGTAAACAAACTGCACTATATCCGGCTGTCAGTATGTCAATACCACGGCGCTAAGGACAATCAAAATATGGTAATTTGCCCTCAGGTTTATACCTCACAATTTTCTTATATTAAGATGTCAATTGCACATGGCGCTGACGAGAAATAGTATATATATAAAAGAATACGATAGCTGACATTCATTTAATAGACAGGTCACTGGAATAATGAAACACATAAAGGTGACAATGCCACGGAATATGTGTCATAATGTATACTTCACCTTTTCATTCTGGTTTAACATTTCAACAAATTAGTTTAACTGTTTGTTTGTTTCTGTTTGTTTGAAATTCTTGAAAGATGTTGGTAGACATAACTGTTTAACCTTACAATACAAAAGTCGAATTTAAATCATAATCACATGATCATGTTTTTTCTAAAAGAATGTACATTAATGCATTTTTGCGATCCAAAACTTTGAAACTACTTATTTGTCCTTCAGTTATTGAATATTTTCATTGTTACACCATACACTTAAAGCCAAAAGGCAAGATATTGCATATAACAACCAACTCACCTTTGAATACCTGACATTTAATGCTTCCAGTTAGTTTTATAGTTTCAAATGATATGTTACGAATTTACTGCCTTGTGTTGAGGATATTGCCTCGATTATATTTCTGGTTTGTTGGAATGATGGACACTTAAGTACGAGAGCTATAGTGATTGAATGGCTTCCATGTTGATGTCAGAAAATGAATGGGAGTGGTTGTGTTTTATTCATTTCTGGAAGTAGAAATTACATGTGTCATTTTACAGCCTTTTGATATCATTACATGAGGATAGGTTTAGAAAATGCAATGAGAACCTACTTGACATTCAATCTTGCTCCATAGCTCAAAAGGATATTTTTCTGACTTTCTTGCTGTTTTGTCTTTGGTTTATTATTTGATTCTTTATTTGATTGTTAGTTATCAAAGTTCTTTCTTCTTTAATGGAGAACGTGCTTAGTTATGAACTTTACCATTTTACTCTGAAATGAATGATAACAGATGAACAATCAGCAAATGATATCCTCCCCATGGCGGATACAAATCTATCTTAGAATTGATTTGGATGCATTCGGCTTTAAATTTGATATCAGTAATTCATCAAATTCTGCGTTATGTGATCTGTATGAGAGTAATGATATTTAGTAGTATAGGAATTGATATTTATTAGCCTGAGAATGAGAGATGGCATGTTGAAAAATGTGAAAATAATACTCAATGCAATTATCATCATTACTACATATTTATTTACTTAGGGTCAATGTACTTGTGCTAGCAAGGAAAGTATCCGTGTATTTGGAGGATATTACATCCAATATTATGACTATAAATAATATTTTCTGTAAGAAATATAAAGACAAAAGTATTTCTGTATTAAATTATGTATATCTCCATTACAGGTTACTGATGATTTATATCTAATTTTTGAAAATATAATGTCACAATAGTATGCAGTGTTGACAGCACAATATTCGTAACGAGTGGATTTTTTTATATCTGCACATGAGCATTCACTGAATCATCAATAATGAATTACATCTAATCACCACAAGGACTCAAATTAAAAACATTCAGTCTCGACAGTAACAACTTTTCAAACCAACACACTTATAGTCAATCAGCCCTGGGAACAATCATACCGTATATTAATAATGATATTTATGATTTGTAATATCTTCAATATTTTATTTTATTTTAAGTAGTTATTTTACATACTGTAAGGTACATTCGATACCTAACCATTTTTGACCATTTTGCACATTTTGCAGATTTAACCAAAATATATATACCTGAAATCTTTTGGGAAAAGAATTTCACATTTTTAGCCTCTGTTTGGTTTCAAGGAGTGAATTTTATTCGGTAAACCCCTTATCTGTTCCTGTTATTTGTAATTTTAATATGATCCAATTACAAATTGACCCACAAGTTAAGAGTATAAATTATATTGTTGAATTGTTACTAGAGAGGAGTAGAAGACTAACAGAATGACCTTCAACACATTAGGTTAAGAGATGCTCCTCAAAACATTGCACAGAAGAGCATTTACTTTAACTTTACAATATTCATTTCCTTTCCACAGGAATATTTTCCATATTAGGTAAACATCATTGATTAACCAAGAGGTACCAATACTGCCTTTATTGTAACTGCTTATAAATGAATTTGGTCTGTCATTTGTTCAAAGGAAGAGCGACGTAGCCTAATATATAAAGGAAATCCTCAAGTCCTGCTGACAAAATACTTCCAATATTTCAAACTTCCTACTTAACAATCCATAACACTATAGGGGATAAAGAGCTCAATGATATATGTTCAATAGCCATTACAATGAAGGAGGAGGTGCATCATGCTATCTGTCTGAGAAAAGTGTATATAATTTATGTACATGTTTAGAAATCCTAAGCAATTAACAGGTGGCATCAGTTTTGAACTTGAATTGAAAACGTTAGTACATGAGTCTTTTAAGCATAACCAATTCATATATCTGCAATGAAGGATTAACATTAAACAAATAACAAATAAACAAATAATATATACATTTATATACATATACATTACATACATTGTCATGTTTTGAATAAAATTCAATGGAAGCTCCAGCTGAAAACTTTTATCAGTTGTTTTATTCAAAAACACATCTTGCATGCTCTTTCACCGTTTAGGATTTACTGTGGAATAAAAGAATCCAAATTACCTCAAAACCTCCTACTATGGAAGGAAATAAGCTTTTTATTCAAACATCAAGCTAATGTTGTCAATTGTTTGCTTCTAACCATTGTCTGCCTCGAGGGATTCTTTCAGGCAAATATCCATCAGTGATGTTTAACAGTTATGACAATTTGTGTTCCTGATTGTTTTCTTCACGATCTCATCTGGGACACCAAGACATCATTTGGGGAAGAAGATTCTTTGTTCAAGATAACAAATGACTGTTGATTGTACCTTGGGGACATGGAGGAAAGTTGATACGAGGACAGTTTCAGAGCTTGAAATAGTAAAAGAAAATTGGAAGATGTGTTGGATTCAAGTGTAGTGATAAACAAGCGTCTCCTTTGAGGCTCGGGCAGCATTTCTATAAAGATGGTACATGGGACCATATTACCGTCGTGAGAAGCATACAACCTATAACGTAATTGCCTCTTAAATCATATTATGAAACAGTCTTTCATATAAATCCATGAATCCATGAATCATCTCAATTATCAATCACCGCTGACATACACAATCCCATGACGAGTTATCATTACTGTATGCAAGGTTTGGGTTACAACTGATACATTTTTGATAAAAACAGTTCAACAACCTGGAATAATTTTCTGACATGATGAGCTCTTTAATATGGCATAGAAAGAGTAAACTCAAAGGTGAATCATACTAATCACAAATGATAGAATTTATCAACTTAAAACACACACATGTATCTAGAAAAAATTGCTGACAAGAAGACAATTTTGATTTTTTTCCTTCAATGAAATATTGTTCATTTACTTGAAGAATTTAAGATTGAATTTTGAGGTCTTTCGAAGTATCATGGTATTGATTGTCAAAACCAGTAAAACTATAGTTATTTTCTGAAATACAGAGAATAAAACATTGATTGCAATTAAACTCTAAATTGAAACCTCAAGCTGCACATTTGGTTTCCATTTGAAGTTTATTCGCTATCAATCAAGTATTTCATGTTTAAAACATACTAGGATTAGCTTCTTTACACATCTTAGCATACCTTAAATATATCTTATAGGTTGTTGCAATAACATTACTTTTCTTTTTCAAGTTTCTTTAAACAGGTTAAGGTTACAAATAGACATTGGATGAAACAGTTTTTTTTATATGCATTTTTCTAATGAAAAGATTTTGTCATCACGAAATTTTACAAGATTTTCAATAATAATGGTTCATTTGACAGTGACCAGACTATGGTTTTTCCAAACCTATATTGCCTTTCATTTCTCAGTAAACCTAAAATAATTTTGACACCAAAATAGCCCAATTTATCAATTGCAAATATTCATAGTCAAGAAGCGTTGTTAGAATTATTATTAGTTTTGTTGTTCAAGTGTTGGAGTCTACATAACACTGTCTTTCTTCTTATAAGGCAAATTAAGTTGGTACCCTATGCTTTGCTCAACTTTTGTTATATCATGCTTGCCAGCAATATTATATGTATTTCATACCACAAGATCGATAGCGAGAGTAAGTAAATAGAGCATGTAATGTACATCATGTCTTGTAGATTGTCATATCACTGACTGTATCATATCACCTCAATCGTTGCTGTTTCCACTTTGACATTTTGTTTCCTTTGTCATTAAATGAATTGATGGTATATAAAAAGGGTAATCTGACTGAAATGGACACCAAAATGTAAATTTATCAATGAAAATATGTAGAACCTTTGTTAGAAATTCTTATTTGTTGTTGTCAGCAATAGGATATGTTTTTCATACCACGTGTAGTGCTTAATATGAATCTGCTGATTATGGAAGCGGAAGAAGAATCAGTGGAGGCAAGATCGATAGCAAGAGTATGTACTGAAGCATTTTATGTTTATCATGTCTTGAAGATTGTCACACATGATTACATTCCTTTCAGAAAGTTATTACACTACTGTATCATATGACCTCAAGCACTGCTGTCTCCACTTTGACATTTTGTTTCCTTCCGGTCATTAAAATAATCGATGGTATAAGAAAAGGTTGTCTGACTAAATTTATATTTGGACACCAAAATGCAAACTTATCAAATGCAAATATGTGAAAGCTTTGTTAGAAATTCTTATTTATTATTATGTGTTGGAGTTTATATAAAACAATGTGGAAGACTGACCTCTTTTTCATCAGACAAATTAAGCTGGTAGAATATGCGTTACTCAACTACTCGAGCTGTATACTAATACAATAATTTTTACGAATATTGTGCTTGTCAGCCATATGATATGCATTTCATATCATTTGTAGTGGTTGATATTAATCTGCTGATTGTGAAATCAAGAACTATAGGGCACTTTATTTTTGTTTTTTTGTCTGATAGATTTTTTTACACACGATAACATTTCTTACAGAAGGTTATTAGAATCACATGTCATTTCACCTCAAGCATTGCTAATACAACTGTGACATGAAATGTTCTTCCGGCCATTAGATACATGAACAGAGGTTTATCATGGGAAATATATTGACATTAAGACTGTACTGTATTGTGGTACAAAGTATAACCTTAAATCGTAATACTAAGAAGGTTTAAAATAAATCTGTTTGAGTACGCAGGAACATTTTATTGGAAATATAAAGTTGATTTTACAGTATTTTGAACGACTGATAAACAAGTATATAAAATGATCTTTGAAAATGCGTCCTTAGCGAACTTTTTCAAAATTCATCAAATGAACCATCTAAAATATTCTTAATGTTCTCTACCGCATGGAAAATAGATCAGTACCCGTGAAATGATAGCTACTGCATGTTTTGTACATGTCGAACAGAATACTGAGGTGTTACCTTTAGAAAGTAATAAGTCATGAAATTGCTTGCCGACCTGTACTCATATCAGCTGTTCTTCCCACTATAATGCTTGTTAAGTTGCACAAGACTTGGTCAGGTTTCTGAATATTGGCAAAATTTGACTTGACATGTACAGTATGATTTAACGTTGACTGATTAATTAATGAGATATGTCATAAAATCACGAGAAACCAATCATAAAGTGTTATGTCAGGAACATTAAAAAAATCTGTTTAACCGAGATATATGTATTTTGTTATCTAATTAACTTTTAAACATATATATAATGTTTATTTCAAACTATTTAAGAAGAATGATTAAAAGTTTTTAAACAGATTTTTTAAAATGCGTCCTTGATGAACTTTCATTTTAAAAATTCATCAAATGAACCGTCTAAATAAATTTTGAACTAGTACCTGTGAAGTGATAGCTACTGCATGTTATGTACATGTCAATCGGAAAACGAGATGTTTCCTGTAGAAAGTAATCAATTATGAAATTGCTTGGCGACTTCTTCGCTTATCAGCAGCTATTTGTTCTCCTCCCTATTATGCAAGACTTGTCACGTTTCTGAGTATTGGCAAAACTTTACTTGACATGTACAGTATGATTTGACGTTGATGGTGGTAGATTTATTGATGAAAATATTTTTTAAATCAAGCAAAACACAATATTACATTTTATATCAGGAACGATCAAAACGTCTGTTTCAACCGAGATTCTGTATTTTGTAATTTAGCTACCTTTTTAAAAAATGAAAATAGAAAATGAAACATTTTCAAGAACGAATCATTTTTGAATTGTCCGATATTTAGTAATTTTTAACTCAATTGTCTTTTGATTGAGTATATAAATACATTGAAAATATAAGCCATGAATATTTTTCTCAGGTTTGATATCAGAAGTTGATCGAGAGTTTGATAATGAGTCAAAATCTTAAACATTTATAACAAACTGAATAAGTCATCCACTGCACTTAGGGTAATTGCTCAGTGAACATTCATAATCATTGATATTTTGTTTTGTTTGCAACTTGATTTTGATCTACATGTAGTGACGCGGTAAATATTTGAAAGTAAAGAATATATCTTAGTTGGATGAAAGCCAAAATGTTATCCCATTAACTGTGTTATTTTTCCTTTGACAAAGGCCATTCCGATCTCATTTATTTCGTATTGAAGTGTTCACACACATGCAAATAAACGAAGATGAATGAATTGTTTTGTACTGATAGTTTCTGCAGTCTTGAGAGCTCTACAACACTATCTATATCCATTTCAGAAAATCTGATTCATCGACTTCTTGTATTTTATTTCAATGATTTCTAAAATACTGAAATTAATGGTATAGTGTTGTAAACTAAAACAGCTTTTGTACATTGAAACTAATGTTGAGTGATTATTACAATTTTTTATTAATAAAATGCATTTTCATAAGACTTAATTTGGTATTTGACTTAGAGTCAATGAAGGACAAAAAGCATAGTATCTAAATCAAAACTACAGAAAAGAGACCTTAAAGTTGTTAAACTTGATAAAAATATGTTTTGTTGATGAATAATCATTTTCCAATGCATGCCTGATATTTGATAAATCTGCATATGGTTGGGAAATTCTTCTCTAGACATTTGAACTCGAACTCGGAGCTGTCAGTTGTTCAGAAATATTCATTGGCTCTTCCATTCAGCAAGTTCTGAGCAATATGTTCTTACATACAACGCTTTCATTTGTTGGGGCATGAAATAAGAAATAGCGAAGTCTGATTTCAATATGAAAGGCTGTCATCATTCTGCTTTCATTATAAACTACAATTTGAAAGAGGAACTGAAATATATTTGTATATTTTATATATTTGTAAAGATGCCAGTGAGCAACCTTCTGGATGGAAACTAGGCGCTTTATAAGTTAATTATTATTATTATTATTTATTATGTGTACAGAAACGCCTCCGTTCACTAAATGATGCATACAATCTAAACACACGAATATTTGTCAGACTTACAATCATTATTACTGTCATCATAATCCTTCATGTCTTTGTGGACTATCAACAAAATTGTTGGGTCCTTTTGATAGGGGTTCATAATACTATAAGAAAACGAAGTACAAGTAGATCCAACGCAACAATTGACAAATTTTAGAAGAAGATATAATCAGTGTTATGAAATTGGCCGAAACACCACGTGTATACTTCATCATCCAGTAAATTTAATCACTTTGGTATTGAACATTTAGAGAATAACCAACGAGGTACGAGTGATTACGGGATATCTGCCCGAGTCGAAATAATGTTCACAGTCGCGAGCCTTGGCGAGCGACTGAACATTATTTTGACGAGGGCAGATATCCCGTAATCACTCGTACCGAGTTGGTTATTCTATATATTACCCATTTGTAATGAAATATAATTAAAAAACGACTGAAAACATGCGATTGAGAAATCGTAGTAATGCTGTAGTAAGTGATACCAATCAGCTGATCAGTATTCATACGCGTGTCCAACCGAACATCTCCAGAGTGAATTAGTCAACAACGCATCGGAATCTAGTTCAGTTTCAAAACAATACGAACATGACGAAAATATTGTCCCTGAATGATATAATACACCTTTCAACCTTGAACAAATTAAAACACATAAAATTCTTAACAAACAACATTATTTGACAAATATAATAAGTATTTGAATCAGCCGGTCGTCACGCCGTACTACCATATTGCGATGTGTTGTTGACGGCACAATGTTGTAACGAAAATGTCAAAAACCTGTCAATTTTTTAAAACTATAATTGATAAAAGTGGCAATATCTTTAAGAGAAACCTACAAAGAATGCATCAAAACAAAGTCTGTATGTCAGGATAATCAAATAATCTGAAGTTTGAACAACATTTGTTTCTTTGTTTCTAACCTTCATTCAAGTAGCAAGTGTCAAGAACGATAACTCTAATCGGCCTGTGATCACGGTAGGATTGTTCCCAGGGCTGATCAACTATGAGTATGTTGATTTGTAAAAGTTACTGCTTTCATGGATGTATGAATTGAATTTGAGTCCCTATGGTTTTTATGTGTTACTAATTACTAATTGATCAGTGAAATTCTTGTGCTTGGATAGATTTCATGAATTTTCGATGGCAGCCATGTTTGTTTACAAACAGACAGCGCTTATTGTACCTTTGGAAAAAGCACAATCTTGAGATGACAATGAAATTTAACACGTAGATGAATAGTTTCAAATAATACTGCGTTTAAATATCAACCTGTAAGTTATATGATGTACAGTAATATTCATCGTTCTACGATTTTATTTTTAACCTAATCGACATACGTTCGACACGTTCAATTTATCAATGAAACTTGAAAATAGTTCCGTCGACCAATCGTCTTTCATTCTCTTAGGAACCGACCAATCAACGTTGAGAATCACTAAAAAGCACATGTGCGGATATCAAAAAAATATCCACTCGTGTATCCTCGCCCGTATGGGTAATATTTCTCGATTTTTGTTAGCGAGGATACTCAGGACATTGATGATTTAACTGAAATATTAAAAGAATGTGCATGGGTGTTACATTATGTGTTTTCTGACTTCCATTGAGATGAGCATGAACTTAATTTTATGATTGAATTGTTGAAATGTACATCTTGTTATTCACTTGTACTTCTGTGTCTTAAATCATATCAATCATAAGAGTATAACTGATGATGATACATGTTCACAGGTCGACGGCTCCCGCTAAAGAAGATATTGTAGAAAAAGCCCACTCACCCTTCAATGCCAGTCTCACAATACTTCCAACTGGTATATGTTTACTATGCCATGTCTCATAGATATGAGGATGAACTGTTAAAATCATCTGTGTATGTGAACGTTTCATAATAAGTGTAACTCCATTGTACTTGGACTCTTTGACAAAGGGGGATACATTTGTTGCTTATCGACTGCTCCAACTGAGTAGATATTTGAGAAAAATCGCTCTCACCTTTATTGCCAGTCTCACGATACTTCCAACTGGTTTTATAGTTTTAATGATCTGTTACAAAGTTACTGCCATGCGACAGGATATCGTCTGGATTATATTGCTGGGTTTTTTTTAATGATGGCCAGTGGTGATTGGATGCGTTTCGTGATGAAGTCGGAAAATGACTGGGGGTGGATGGGTTTCATACATGTTGGAAATTGAAATTACATGTGTCAAAAGGATTTGCTCAACTGCCTCTTTGTTGAAATGCTGTGAATATGTTAGTAACAATAAATCTCGATTTTACTGCCTGTGTTCAGGATATTGTCTCGATTACATTGCTGGTTTGTTGGAATGATGGCCAGCTATGTACGAGTGCTCTGGTGGTTGAATGGGTTTTGTGTTATGCCACAAAATGAATAGGAATACATTACGTTTTTACATCTAGGGTAATGAAAATAACGATTTAGAAAATAAAGATGTAGAATCTTCAAGTCAATCAGTAACAATTATTAAACAAGAAAACATTTGAGGATTGCTAGGGAACAGACATTGAGGATTCAAACCCCATGTGATTATTTTCGTTTATCGCGTATGTTTTGTTGTTTATTATTGCTGATAAGGACAATTCAAGGGCAATATATATAGTGAACATTATAAATATCTCATTTTACACAGATAGGTTATCAAAAAGAAAAGACATTGGACATCAATCTAATCACAAGACTATCATTCAGCTTCCAATAATTAGTTACACCATTTATTTTGGAGATTGTGTTCCTATCCTATAGTTATGGAATTATTAATAGTCTGAAGAAAGGACAGGCACTGAACTGAGTAAAGCAAATGACTGTTAACTCGATTCACAGTTTGCCAATGCATGTATATGATAAAGCTTTCCTTGCTCATGACAGCTTTATGTTTCACTTAGGATCAATATGAAAACAGATACCACACAGCGTTAAATTTGACATGAATAATGCAACTTGTTGTATGCTGCGTGATATGTCATTCTCAATGTTAGAGTAATGCTCAATAATTGTGGAAAAATGGTTATTCATCTTCTTGGAAGTGAGAGATAACATATTTTCAAATTAATTGGATGATAACATTCTATCCATAAATCATCATTACTGCAGATATGGGTAACCTTGATGTCATGGAATCTATTCTCGCGAGGAAATGCACCAAATGCCTGTCAAATATGATATCAATAATATTTTATCAAATTGCATGGCACTGACTTTCCCTAGAAAAGTTGTGGTTATCTATTTGATACATTGTCATTAATCTCGATAATGTTGATTGCTGTGTTTTTTATAATTTTCTGGTAAATATATACTTATGAAAAATGTTTTGACATGAAACATAATAATAGTAAGCAGTGATGAAAGCACAACTTGAGTTACATGAAATACGGTACCAGACTCTGGTCATACTTCATATGCCTGTACATTGTCGGAAATTTTGTTTGCAAATTGAAGTTTAGAAATGAATAGCTACAATGTGCTTTCTTCAATAAGAAACAAATAATTTGTTTTAAAATGATTTGATCTTCGACTTACTTTCGATTTTATTTACTGGAAGAAGAGCAAGTAGATGTGAATGATCAACTTCTTTATTGCATGAAATGCGACATCTAGGTGTAGATACTAACAACTTTATCAAGCAAGTACTGAGTGTGGTTTCGTGAAGGAGAATTATATACACATGAGTTGTTGTTTGTGCAGTGAAAAGATTTGATTTACATAGTGTTTGATAAGAATTTAACAGTGCTGATAAGGAACAGGTATGAACTAAAAAGTTGCGATTACATATATGGAAGACCATAGGAGATCAACTCTCCTCCATCATGCCACAGAATGTCTGCCCACATTTGCCAAAAAGATTTGTTAATCAACAAAGATATCTATAGCCTTAAGAGTTTCCATATTCCGAATTAAATATAACAAAATAACTTCTTCATACTCAAAACAAATAATAAACATATAAGTTATTTTGTCTTCTCACAACTGTTTTGTCCATCAGAGAAGCTCCACGGTAGTGGCAATTGGAGTTAGTGATTGTAATCGTGATTGTCTCATCTGGGACGCTAAGACATCAAATGAAGATAAACAATCTTTAAACAAAATAACAAATGAGTGTTGATTGTATCCAGGGGAAATGGGGAAAATTGCTTTTGAGGCTAGTTTAAGAACTAAAGATGCCACAAAACCATTTATGACCAATATTTCAGTAAAACTATGGTTGTTTTAAATACAATGAACACTAGATTGTAAGCTTGTATTGCAATGTTTCAATGGTATTTCTTTATGTTTGAGTATACACCTGTCCTTCCCATCAATGTGAAACATGTATAATAATTATACATAATTACATTGGTATTCTTAAATTGATGTCTAATTATTTTTCCCTGACTCCAAATTTTTCTGGCAACATCACTGAAGATCTTATCACATAATATGTTTGAGGTCAACAAACCAGGCTCACATACTAACACATCACTTCAAGTTCTATTTCACTTCAAGTTCTATTTCACTTCAAGTTCTATTTAACGTTTAGATAATCACACATGTAACTTTTGATGCAGTGCTTGAAGTAAAGTCCGTGCCTCAATAAAACGAACGCTTGTATTTTTGCTGTTGCAATGATTTGACAGTCGAAGTGAGAGAAGAAGCAATGAAGGCAAGAAAGATATGTCACAATATGTACATTTAGTCTGACAGTGTGTCACACACGATTACATTACCGATAGAAAGTTCGATTGTGCAATACCCATCCAATAGAGTCGCAATGGTATTCTTTTAAGATTATCAAACGAACTGAAAACCCTATTACAGATTATACAGAATAAACAACCTGCATGATGCGGACACATATCTCATGAATTTCATGTAGAATATAATCGGCGGCTATACTGTATGGAGACCACTTGCGCTGTTCTTGGCTGACATTCATTCTCTGATGCTTGTTATATTCACGCAAGGTATGGTAATGTTCCAGAATACTGACCTTGTGTCATGAGGCATGATGAGCAGCAACATTGACTTGGCATATTCACTATGACATTATGTCTGGCGGATTAAGTTACATGATTGAGTTAGTGTTTATAAGATTAGACAAGTCAATTTATCTTCTTTTTTGAATCAATTAAAGTCATTTTAAAATCATTTTCTCTTGAAATCACATCAAATATTTTCTTTAAAAAATGCATCTACAGATTTCAAAAGGTTTTATTGTTTGTTACATAATGATGGTAGTCTGCGTATCATATATTTTAAATGTTGCACCTTTTTGGAGAACTCACCTTTGTGAATGATCCTTATGTGACACCACACTGTATCTTATAACTGCTTTCATGGTGTAATCTCAAATATATTAGTCTGTCTTTTCATAAAATCATTAAAACACATAATTTTGAAGCAACATTGTTCAATCTCTTATTGCAAGCTCTTTGGGAAACGTTCTTGGAATTGCTATGTTGAAGTTTTTATATTAATTCGAATAGTTAGCCATCTTTTGTTGAAGATTGACAGAGGTTGACAGGAGGGATAAGTATATATATATAACTATATATTATCCCAATATAATTAGTTCTTAACAACAAACCAACTACACAATATCCGGCTGTAAATATGTCTGGCTTCCATGTTAATGTCAGAAAATGAATGGGAGAAGTTGTGTTTTAATCATTTCTGGAAGTAGTCATTTTACAGCCTTTTGATATCTTACATCAGGATAGGTTTAGGAAATGCAACGAGATCCTATTTGACATTCGATCTTCCTTTATAGCTCAAAAGGAAATCCTTCTGACTCATTTGCTGCATTTACGTACATAATTGGCCATACATTTAAATTAACTAACTAATAATGTAGTGATTAAACTGAAAACCTGATTGATATTGAAACAATAAATGATTTGAATTAAAAAGTGGTTAACTTTTTTCAATAATCAAAAATTGGCAAACGGTTGTTAATTTTCCTTGATAAATGAACAGATGTGTAAAGATTTTCTTTATTACTTTTGAAATTCGAGCAATTATCATTCAATTGAACAAATATTTATCATTAGTAATATTTCAAAATTGTATTACCTTTTTAATTAGTTTGTTTACAAACTGTAAACTGTAAACTGTATTCAATACATGTACATAACCATCATTCATTATTTTGACTGCACTTTTAACATAAAATATGTGCACTTATTTTTTTTTCAAAGCAATTTCACATTTCAACCTCTGTCTGTTTTTCGAGAATGAATTGTAAGTGGTATACCACTTATCTGTTCCTGTAATACATGAATGTAATGTAAACATGATCCATTTACAAATTGACACAAAAGTCAAAAGACTTTAAACAAATGGAAACCTGTAAAGAATAATGATATTACAAAATTAGGTAACGATATGCCCGTGAAAACATTGCATAGAATGCATTGCATTTTCTTAGGCCTTACAGTATTCATTTCTGTGAACAAGAATATTTGCCAGGGACATGTTAAACACGTATCGGGTAAACGTCCTTCTTTGACCAAGTGGTAACAAAACAAAATGACTGCCTCTACTGTTACCCCTAAAACTTGGATTTGTTCAACCATTTGTTCAACTGAGGAGCGTCTTAAGAGGTAGACAAAAATCCTGAAGTCCTGCTGACGATAATGCTTCCAATATTTCAAGCTTCCTATTTCACAGGTCATAACACTATAGAAAATAAAGAGTTCCTTGGAATATGTTCAATAGCCATTACAATGAAAGAGGAGCAAAAGAATGCTACTTTTATGAATAAACTGTATAACATTAATGTACATGCTTAGATATACTAAGTAGTGAACAGGTGGCATTCTTGCATAAAAATTTAATTTAAAAACATGAACCATTTAAATCTAAACCATTTATATTTCTGCAATGAAGGATTAACATTATACAAATATGTTTTCTTGGTAGGTGCAAAACCTAATGAGAATCTCTTTTCTGAGAATATGATATAATTGTTCTTTCCATATATGTATATAAGATAGGAAAAAATACACAATTTAAGGATGGATCATGCATAAAGATATATCTCCAGTCATCTCAACGTTACCAGAAAACAATTTCTGTAAAAGTGCGAAAACGATTTTTTAAATACACAAATATAACTGCAGATCAGCAGAAGGGTAATGGTATTTGTTCATACAATATTGTTTCTCTGTCATTATCATTGATTTAATGTCACCATTTCGTTATGTTTTAAAATAAATTCAGTAGAAGCATCCGCTGAAACTCTTAACATTTGTTTTATTTATAAACACATCTCTTATACTCTTTCATCGTTTAAGGATTCACTGTGGAATAAAAGAAACCAAATTAAAACCTCTACACTACTTTGGAAGGAAATAAGCTTTTCATCCAAACGTCAAGCCAATGTTGTCAATTGTTTGCTTGTAACATTAAGTTTGTCTGCCTCAAGGGATTCCTTCAAGAAAATATCCATTAGTGAAGTTTAACAGGAATGACATAGTAATGACAATTTGTGTTCCTGATTGTTTTCTTCAAGATCTCATCTGGGACGTCAAGAAATCATTTGAAGAAGAAGATTCTTTGTTCAAGATAACAAATGACTGCTGATTGTACCTCAGGGACATGGAGGAAAGTTACTACGAGGACACTTTCAGATCTTGAAATAGTAAAACAAACTTGGAAGATGTGTTAAGTTCAAGTGTGGTGGTAAACAACTCTTTTCTTTGAGAATATATTTGTACATATCCTTTATGAACTGTAAATATATTATGTCAAGAGCATTTTTATAACCATTGACTTCAGAGATATCACATAAAATCACAGTGATTGGGTGATTGTTTCTTGATGGATTGATTTTGGATGATACACTTCTTTGTACAAAAGAAACAACTATTGGCGGGGTGGGGGGGATAACGAACCTTTCACATGAAACTAGTAATAATGCGTAGAAAGGTATTTAGAGATAATTCTAAAAGAATCGTTACAGTTAGGTCAATTTTTCTTTACAAGTAAAGGATATGAGTGAAAATATAAAGGCGCGATAACTGAGACGTTCCTTTATTTTTATAAATCAATACTTTTATTGTCGATGAATTTAGCAACTGCTTATGCAAATGAACTTGGTTGACAAAATTTGAAGTACAACCAAAATCAACCAAATCAATAAATCATTTGTAAATGGTAGACCTCAAACAATGTAATCAAAGTGATTTAATAATTTCATTTCCCTTCATTACTCTAGCCTATGAAAACAAATCACTATATATTTGTTAATTTCCTTCAATGCAAGGAAGGTTTTGTTAGAAGATACAACAAGACATATGTACATGTGGTGCACAGGGATGTCCCCGGCTTCAATTTTAAATCAGTATTTATCACCTTAGCCTTATTTGTCATAGATATCAGAAACATTCCACAAAAAGAGAAACAAGTAACCTAAGGAGTAAATTCCCTCTATAGGTCTAACCCCCAAAATACACGCAAACTTCATATCATTCCCATGAAAACAGGAAAATAAAAAATCAGAATAACCAAAATATTTAAAGGCATTACTCCAAGGTCTAACCACATACTAAGTTCAGTTAAAAAATATTGAACAGTTTTTGAGATATGGCCAAGAAACGAAAGCATTTTGGAACCATGGAACAATAGAAATAGGACAATTGACCCCACCCATGAAGAACTGGCGATAACATATTTACCATTAAAGTTACAGGTATGCTATTTAAGCACAAAACACTTAATTGATGGAGTGTTACAACACAACAAAACAAATTTCTATGAACACGTAACTTTTTACTATACTATACAAAAAAAGAAACGCATAACTGGATATTTCAAGGTGTGGTTACAGTCAATTTAGTAAATTTAATTTTTACAGTCTTTTAGTAAATGCGTATAACAAACTGAACTTTCTCACTGAGATAACAGGATCATTGCTCTTTATGATATCATACACGTCATATGACTTTAACTTCCTTTCGCTAATCAGAGGTCACTTGAATGTCATTGTCTGGTTTTACCACCACGTGAACGCTTAACAATGTTCAAACGCCTTGGCATAAGTCGCTACATTGATGATTGGATTATGGTCTCTAACTTGTTCTGCATAAACTGAGCCAGGTTTGGAAGCATTTGACGTAAACATTAACGCTGCCAGAGAGGTCAATCCAGTTCATCTCAAAAGTGTTCAATCAGGTTAAGATCCTGATTACGTAAGTGATAGGGGATCCCATTGATGTTGTAACATGTCAGAAATGATCTTGTGACACCAACAGTATGTGCTCTTTCGATGTAGTGGACAACGTTACGACGCTACGTCATTTATCGGAAGCACGTGTCGTTTGATGTTAGTGTGTTATGAACATAAGCCCATAAGACTGCCTTGAAAATGAATGAAACCAGAAAGAAATGTGTAGCATATGGCCGCCCACATCATCAGGTTACCCTTTCCATAATCTAACGACTTGACTTTGGCAGTTTGGAGCGTATCTTTCATTTGTACACGTCTGTATACCCAATTCTTTTTCATCTCCTCTTTGCAAAAGAAATCCTGATGCATCGCTAAGACTTACACATTTCCCATGTCCTAGGTTCCAGACCTGAACGTTGTTACAGCACAGAACACGTTGCGAGCGATTATGACGTCATAACATATTGCCAAAGTAGCGTCTCCTGACTCTCAATCTGATCTGTTGCAAACGATTCCGTATTGTTTGTGGCGAAATTATGTGTACTATAGGTACCCTGTCAGCTGTGTACACAGCATTGACAATGCAGAAACATGGATGAAGGAACCAAATTTAGCGATCTTGACCCTCTGTGATGACCCAAGGTGTTCCAGAACGTGGACAATCATTGGTGGAACCAAATTGTTGGAAGCGTTCTAAAAGACAAGTGTTTGTGCTCTTTTAGACGTTATGACCCCTGGCAAAAAATGTTTGCGACTCTCCAGTCTGAATTTTGCCAATGGCGGTGATTCGAGTTGCAGTGCCAAAACGTGGAATTTGCATTTACTCTTCATATGGTAAAACTTCTATTGCAATTCGTGATCGGTGAAAGCCTTTTGTGGAGAATGTGAATACACGCATGTTTCCAATAGTTTCAACTTTCAAAGTGCTTATGGTTCCGTTTTGCGATGTTTTTTTCATTTTGGTCAAAAACGCGTTCAAATTCACAATTTTGGAATCAGTGACAGATTCGAACATTTTAAATTGTCACAATCAAAATGTTTCTACAACCAAATGTGTTTCACAGTTTTTATGGACATATTTCGTTTTGAAAACTCATTTATCCGGAAAACATTCACCTATGCGTTTCTTTTTTTGTATAGTATATATTCAAATTCAAATTCAAAGAGGTGTAACATTTCTTTTGGTGTTCAGTTTATATTCAAACCACTGTGGCCTTATCACGGAGCAGGATGTTCCAAATAATAACCCACTCATCTTTAAACCCGGTCACATAATGCTTCCATCTGGTTTTATAGCCTCAAGTAATGTGCTACGATTTTACTGCCTCTGTTGAGGATATTGTCTCGATTTTATTGCTGGTTTGTTAGAATGATGACTAGCTATGTACGAGTGCCATGGTGATTGAATGGGTTTCGTGTTATGTCGGAAAATGAAAGGGAGTATATGACTTTTATACATCCAGGGAATTGAAATCACATGTCATTTTACACTCTTCGACAAATCGGTAAAACAACAATTTGAAAAGCACTTTAGGGAATTCGCTAGAAATTCGCTAGAAGATTGTAGAATTCAATAGGAATATAATTCTAAATCATTAGTCCTAGATATCAAGTGACAGTCAGGATAATATCCTGGATGCATTGCTTGATTTATTCATTGTTCAATATGTTTGGGGGGTTCTGAAAGTGTACTTTGTTAGTGAAATATTATTCATTTCATAATTTACACCGATATTTTGTTAACAATGAAAATGATATGGAAAATATCAAGAATTTAATACAAGTTGAGTAAGAGATTTAATTTTTATGGTTTCATAATCTATATATGTTGACAACTCAATAAAGCCAGACACTGAATTCACAGATAAACTTCAACATTACATTTGACACGAATAATCAATGTCGTAATTTTCTATGTGATGTTTCTTGGTAGGTGTTAGATTTATCCTATTATGACGATGGGTATTTATATGTCTGGGAGTGAAAAACGAGTCTTATTGTTGTTAACGTTCAACATGTAAATCATCTTAGTTATCATCTTAATGATATGATAAATATAACATTTGGGAATCAATCAACAAATTCAAATGTAGCAATACTAAGCGATGGTGTCAGTGTCATAATGTCAGTAACACAACATATTAAGATATTACAATACATACTGTGTTGAGGCCCGGTGGAATAGGTTATCGTCTGATGACTCTTGTTTATGAAATTCGTAAATGGTATCGGCATTTCACTCGCTTCATAAAAACAATATTTAACGGGATGTCGTTTAGTATTCTCTTTATGTCTACTTGATTGAGAAGAACAAATCTTTTAAAAATCACTGAATTTACAATTCCGGACATATTATCATTCAACGATTCGGACTTATTCAACGATTCCAACTCTTTTCAACCAATCAATGAATATCATTAATTGTTATGGTCAACAAAAGTTAACCAAAAACGTTTCTCCTGAATTTTATTTCTTTTGTGATATGAAAAGCCTAAAGTTTATTGCCTCAATTGTCAATGCAAAGAAAAAAATTAATTATCTCTGTTGATTTATGTTGGCAAACTAAACAAAGTAAACGATAATCAGTCTACACATGAGGAATGACTGACAACCAATTGAAATATTAATGATGGTCTATTTAACATGGAAGCGAAATCCCTTACAACTTAATTCTTGAACATTTAGAAGGAAGATGATCTTTCCAGTCATCTTAATGCTTGTTCATCTTCTATTCAGTAACATCTGTGGATTACCCAAGTTGAAGTTGCCTACAAGAAGTGTCCTGGAGTGTCTGTGTGTTTGTGCAACTCAGAAAACGTGTAATGGGGTGTTAATAACAGATGAAACAATCAACAACGTGTCCTGTGAAATATTAGACACGTCAAAGGCCAATCATGCTACTGAAGGAACCGTTTACCAAAGAAAAAGATGGCGAGGGGAAATCAAACTAGGTTCAATAAGATCTACACGATTCTCCAGAAGGGTTGTTCAATCTGAAGCGTGTTCTTGCCACATTCCTGGCTACGGAGTTCCTGTGTTTGGTGAGGGTGACTTTCTCTTGGTTGGTGTATTATTGCATAACTATAACTATATGCATATGAAACTCTCGAAACCTGGAAAGCCTCTGACGTTGGTCCCTACCAATGTCACCTTTCCTGACCTTACATTGCAGATAGACATGGACATGAAACATTGCCGGTTTTTAATGCTTGTCATAACCGGTAAACAGAAGAGAGCATTAGTCTCGAAGTGTTTTGATGGAAGAGGTCAGGAAACCTTATTGACAGGTCAGATCACAGCATTCCTCATTGATCACGTTAATGAATTAATCTTCTTTATTGAGCACATGGAGTCTTCTGACAAATCTGTCTTGAAAATGTTTCACAAGAACGATTTTCCTAACGGTCGGATCATTTATAAATCACAACAACAAATGGAATCTAAATTCTTTAAGGGGCACCCAGAATCTAACACATTGCTTGTATGTGAACCCACAAATAATGAACCAGCAGGAAGGTATCTTCATTATATTATTTTCAATTACACTGATATCTCGAATATTGTAATTATCAATGACAAAGGCATCGAATATATTATGCCATATTTCTTATCAGGAAATGCGTATTATTATCTCAGTAGGAAACACAAAGCATTTATCAAAGACATCAAAACTGGAATCTCTCGCAAATTCAAATCATGCCCACATTTGTTGGATAAATACCCTCCTGCAGTAACAACTTGGAGGCGCCTGGTGGTCCTGACTTGTTTCAATGATAACATCGGCTACATTTTCCTTTTTACTATGGAAGGTGAGCGAAAGGACTCATTTCAAATGAATGGATTGAAATATATAAATAGAGTCCCAGACAGATTTGATCGGAATTATTTCTAGATCAGTTTTTTATTAATGTTTTTAAGCCCCTCCACATAATTCTTAAGAGTTGGTCAAAGATTATTATAACTAAATTCCTTGGAAGGATCACAGGTTGCTCGTTTCTGCTGCTACTACAGACCGCTCACACAGTGCTTACAATCCACCAAATTGTCATAAACTGATGAGGACTTACTTACTTAATGAATGAGCCTATGAATTCTACTGCAAGATTTATGAATATGTTGACTCCATATCCAAACGTAATGGCGCAGACTCTCCTCTGTCACAGTTTAAAATGCGAAATGTTAACGTTGTATAAAAGCTTATGGAAAGGGGATCAATAGATCAGAAGAACTTTTCACTTTATTAGTCAAGTATTTTGTTTATCACTTAACATGTCGCTTGGATAATAAATTGTGTGTATCCTAATCAATGGAAGTTTGCAAAGGCTATGCCTTTATTCAAGCAAGCTTAGCTTAACTGTATCAAATTACCGACAATTTGTTGTACAAATAACACTATGACTAAGCGGTCACTCTACTGTACAACTACTTTGGGTAATATAACATTTATAACCTTGATAATATGGAATCATATTAAATGGTATTTTGTAAAGTTGTTTGATTGTTTCAGTTGTTAATGATCGCAATCAATCAGTCTTTGTTATGACGCATTATTTTAGCTTAAAATGTTGGAAACGCAATTGATGGAATTAACAATAAATTAAAATGACATTAAGCAAATTGGCTAATGACTGATGAATTCCTACAATTCAGAAGAAAAAAAACTGGAGCTGTGATTTTTACATTGAATGATAACATACAAGACTTTAGTTTCAAAGTTTACAGTTATTATATCGGAACAGTTGACTGTCATAAACGTTATGACTTTGTATTCTCACCTTTTTGGCGTTGGTACCATCGTATTGAGAACATTGTCAAAAAGTCAAAATTAAAGTTCCTACTCAATAGAACTTATATGATATATACTGGAGTCACAAGGCCACATTTCGAATATGAATGTGAAGTATGGGACGGATGTCCTATTGAACAAGTCGGCAGGTTAAAATTAAGTTTGTCAGTGTGGCCCAGCGCAACATATTAATTTGATATTGTGACGTTATGTTATAAACAATGCTTTGACTTCAAGGTTCACCTATGACGTCCATTCTATAGGTGCCGGCGACTAGTATGCCTATGCTGTGAAGTCGATTTTGGTTATTTCATGACTACAGTAATAAACTGAAATTGTATTCATGCCAATGACACACTATTTTTACGAAATACTAATATTAATTCACTCGTGTCGTAAACAAAGTATATATTTAACACTCGAATAATCTTCTTTTTATAAGTTTTCAAGCATGACAGCGTATATTCACATATAGCAAACCACATGTTCCACAAACATGTCAACATCAAAATCTACGTCATGCACAAGATATTCTCTTCTTGTAGTGGACACACCAAAGCCTGCTGGCACTCGTGGTATAGTGTTAACTAGCTGAATAGGCTTTTTGTTTAGAGAATGAAAGAGCCCAATATTTACTTATTTGACATGTAAATTTACCTTCATTGACATTTTGTGCTTTTTTCTGATAATGCTTTGTTTATGATGTGTGGTAGCGTCAAATGATAACGCGAGTTTCAAAAATGAATTTAATTTCAGTTGTCGTCACATCTGGTAGAACTGCTTTAATTATTCTTTATTTTCGATATAGATTATCTGTGTTTGTTCTAAATTAATTTGAACATAAATTGCCTTGAATAAAAAAGATAAATACCGTCTGTCAACAATAATTTAAAATATCTGTATTTCCAAATATAAACACATTTATACTTCCTTATCCTGAATTCTGACAGTCTTTAATATTTCATTTAAAATCAACTTGGAGAACCTGAAATAGGATGTCTGTCAAACAGTAAAAGGGGACAGCAACGTTTTTTTGTTTTTTTTTTTAGGAAGGACCATCTGTTGCTATGTAAAGTGAGAGGTATTAGTTGATGGATTGGAGGTTTTATGGTGAATCTTTTACATACGGTCTAAGTAAACCTAGCCTCAATAATACTCACCTCACTTCCGATATTGAGTCTTTATGATCGTCTTGAGGTTGATGTTTATGGTGTCTTTGAACTACAAAATGAAATTGATAATCTTGCCTTTTTGTTTGGTGGTGAACCTGAGTTTAATAAATATATTGACCATAGTACTAGGAAAAGTATTGTTCTATAATTCTAATTATATGTACACGATGTTAAACATCATTTATCATCCAAAGTTTTGTTCCACAGGAGATATTGCTTTTGGAAGTAGTAGATTTTGAACAGTGCCCTGTAATCAGAAAACACAAGACATCACAGACGTTTTATATCATCAGTAAGGACGTCACAATGTAATAACAACATAAAAACAACAACGTCAGAATGCTATAACGTCATTAACACAATGACGTCACAATGCCATGACATCATTGGTTTAGAAGTATTATGGCTAAGCAGTGTTCAAAATTGTACAATGTTTATGGTATTGTGATTAAAAATGATTTTGGATGATAAATAGAATCTCATCATCGTGTTTTCTGATATCAAATATATCAACACACAAGCTTCGGATATTTGTTATTTTTATCAACTTGTTTTGATATATTTGATATAAGAAGACACTTGGGTGGGATTCTATATATATTCTTTGAATAACTATATGTACATGTAAGTATATATTAGCACTGTATAACTCAAGAATTTATGAATTGGTGTATTTGTATAATTATATCATTGTATCATTGTTTTTGCTTAAATAATATATTGTATAATACATACTAATGTATTGTTATGATCTTCGGTTGAAACGGGAGGAAATAAAGAATATCTCTCTTTTCTCTTCTAAACGGGTATACTGGTCTAATTCGTAGGCAAAAGAGTAAGGTTTATAAAAAAAGTAAACTTTTCAAGATTCAAATTCAAGACAAAACCACACAGAGGTTGGGGGTCAAAGAGACCACGGCAGGACGTTGTCGTTTTCCTGAAGTTTTTTACTATTCTTGTATTGGAAGTGGGTGTCGAAATAACGTTGAGGTGCAAGATATTATCCTAGAACCCACTCAACATATTTACACTCGACCCACCATATAATTCTTAATCCTAGACACATATGCAAACAAAACTCTAAACAATACGATCTTTTAATCCCCGCTGTAAACTCTAACTCTTCCATCGTATATTGATCTTGTTAATTGCCTTCGGTTTGTACCAATCCTGCTATGGTCAACATGCGCTAATTTGTCGCTTACAATACCCACTGTTTGATCCTTACCATTTTAAAGCACAAATTGGACAGACAACAATGGAGAGCTTCCTGGGTCAATTTTGGTATCAGAGCTAAGGAAGACGCCATCAAAAAGCAAGTTGCAATCTCTCCTTTACAGACTAGCTTGAACACATTTACCGTCGCATAAGTGGAAACTCGCCCACCTGAGCCAAATCGAACATTTGTGACCATCACTGCCTTGATAACATGTAACGATAAGTGTTCCCTTAATTTTTTTACTGAGTATATGTCTATCTTACAACAATGATAATGTAGCAACCCTAGTCGACTTGTGTCAGTTAATTTCTCACGTTTGCCATATATGTTCATGAATAGAAAAGGTCAAAATAAGATCCGTGCAGTACCACCCATAGTTCCAGCCGATGCTCGCAGGTTTCACCGTAATACATAGTCACAATAGTGTTGCGGGCTTTCTCCCTGCAATGATACTAGCAGCCGCGATATTAGTGAAATATTCTTGAAAGCGTCGATATACCCCAGATCACCTCACCTCACCTCAAAATAAGATCCAACGAGAGATGTTAGAATACATATAAATTTATTCTCAAGCACAGGTACATATGATTTATTTGTACAATTAGTGAGCAAATCCCTTCTCAAAACTACACTAATTGTGCTTTTGAGTTTCACAGAGTTACTATATATCTTAACAAGGGCAAAGTGGTGAATTAATTATAAAGTAATATTTAAATTCTGTTAAATTTCCTCATTTCTATCAGATTGAGAACAATGATTCGTAAAAATAGCAATTTAGGTTCAATTCCAAAACACTGATCAAGTCTATTTATAAGCAATTGTAGGTCAACAGCTCTTAAGCATTTCTAAAGTTATGACCAAAAGAGTGATCCTTACCAATGGCAAGCCAAAAAGGAATGCTGACATTAGATGGCCGCTGCTTATACAGACGTCAAAAGGGGTCACGTGAATGATTGCAACTAATCAACGAGAGGCCGCTGACACGTCTCTACTTCTACACGTTCAGAAGGGATCTACTGTTGCATCACAATATTTCACAAAAGCAACACATGTAACAATATTACAAGAATAATTCAAGATGTAATAGTCATGAATCTTTTTTGGACATTTTGTGATAATTAACAGTTATCAATAGCACATTAAGTGGTTCTAAATGCGGGTCGCAGACAGCCATTCGAGTCCCAGAAACCATGCTGGTCTCGGATGTCTGGTATAGATTCACATAAAAAAGTACTAATTATTACAAAGGCAATTCGATTCAGATATGAACTTTCATCAACAAAGATCATTCTCCTGCATTCATATAACTGATAAATAAAATATTACTTTAATAACGATGAAACAAATCATCAAGTGATGCAATTTACCTATGGCGCATGAATACATTTGTAGAGTAGATGACATGGAACACTATAGTTCGTGACCTTTTCACAACAGTCGATATGAGCGTTTGATGTACAGTAGATATGACTGTAGTCATGACATATTGTCAACATGAACATTTGAATTATTAAACAACATACAATTGAAATATAGAATGAAATAATAATAATAATATGAAATAAGAAAGATATATAAGTAACACTATAAACAAATATCACAAACCAAAATGGTTTTGTGTTGTTTAGCCTTGTAGGAGTTTGGAAGAGTGGCAACCCTTCACAAACGCAACGAGTTGGTCAACACATGAAGACACAACAATAAATTCCTGCTCAAAAACAGCCAAAGGCGCGCAAAAACCAGCCACAGCCGCAGCAACCCCAGAAACAAGGAAACACATAGCCAAAACGCAACCAATGGGCGCAAATCAGCCAACAAGCCCAAGCGCACACACGTAACAAAAAGTGGCCAAAACCTGACATACACTCAGGGGCCAAAGAAACGATACCATAAAACAATGCATGATAGGTTAATCTACGATTGATAGTTACGGCTGAAACAGGGTTAATTCATGTATTCAAGAGCTAACTGAACTAAGTTTTTAATTTCAGAGCTATATCTGTTAACGCTTTTGAAATACAAGCCTTTCAAAAAACGCTGTTAAAACATCTCCTTAACTAGACGAGATAGGACAGTGAAAATGGCCCTTTTTCTTGTTTTTAAAGCAAAATACAGGCAAAATGCGTTAACAAATTACCTTCTACAAGGGTTATTTATATTGATAACATCTTAGATTTTATAGATTTTTAAATGTCATAATTATTTTATTCCAATTCCAAAGATAATGACCAAAAAAAACCATCGAAAAAGCTGTTTTTTGACCCCTCGTGTATTTGAACAGTCATACAATTATAAGTATTATACTTTGATGTTTGAAATTGTGAGTACTTCTTCACAACTGATGTGCCTATCACAAGGGCTCGTAGTCGCATTTCATTTACAACAGGATTTTGTTTTGTACTCTTTTGAAAAGTTCGTATCGTTTCTTTTGCCCCTGAGTGTAAGCTATCACTTGACAAATATATACTTGACACTGTGTGTATTTTGCTACATGAGTGCATGACATCGACATTACAAGTAAAATGGCAGCAATTTGCATTTTACGGAAATCGCCATGAAATTACTGATTAAACAGATGGATACTGATCTAAAAGTCATACGATTGCGACCAAAATGAATTTAAGGTAGGCAAGATGATAATTGTGTGGAATAATTATCAACAGTGAATTTAGAAATGCAAAACGATCTTACAACAAATGCTGACTGATGTTGTTTACACTTTACGATTGAAAGTCATGCTAATTTCTGTACTACAATAACGATGTCATTTTAAATGAACGAATAGCAAATTTTTACCATATTCAGCTGTCCGAACTCACAGTCTATACTAATGTACATGGATTGTAATCATTCTTACTCTTTCCAAAACTGAACACGATCACTCAATCTTACAAATACAATGAATGCCAAACGTATAGATATATCTGACACGATAAAATGCAAGTTAATTATGAATCATCCTCCCAATCAATTACAAAATCAGCAAGTAGTAATTATATATATGCATTTATGGTTTATGGACAAGATGGCCACCAGCACTTGATGCATTAGCAGGGCTCATATACTATCATATATATAACAAGGCTTTCCAACCGGCATTTCGATCCCGAAACATAAAAATATAAACATAATTACAACGTATTCTTTTGGTGACATCAGTCACATATCACTTATAATGTGTTTCCAAATGCCTTATCTTTCATTCGACATTGATCTCATACATATGTCACCTTCATAATTAGAACTAATTAGCGTTTAATTATTTCAGGCGACTCTTACGGCGTCATCGCAAGACGGAAGTGTTCAAAATAGTATCAAAAGGTCGCGACCTCCTCTCCCATTGGCCCAAAAGCATAAACAAACAAATGGTGACCAATGAAACAGGAGTTCACGACCTTTTGCTTCTTTATATGGGCACTTCCGTCTTGTGATAACGCCGTAGAACTCGCCTGACATAATCAAACGTTTAGTAGTTCTAATTAAGAGGGTGACATATGCATCAGGTCAATGTTGAATGAAAGACAAGGCATTGGGGAACACGTTACAGGTGATATGTATCCGATGTCACCAAAAGAATACGTTGTAATTATGTTTAATTTCGGGATCAAAATGCCAGTTGAAAAGCCTTGTTATATATAGTATATGAGTAATATCCATGCCCCAAGTGCTTGTGAAGATGGCTTATACAAAGTGATAGCTGGCTATCACAATAACCAAATACTTTTCTATAGGATCCTGTCCAGTGATTTCCAATAGTCTGCTGTTGTTCATCTTATTTCGCCAGAATAGTCGCAAGATTTGTCTTAGACATCTGACGATGAAGGATTGGATTTTTCTGGTTGATGTTGCTGTTGTCCTTTATGTTTCAAGGAGCTCTGACTTCACATTAGAGTTGCACATACGTATTTTTTTTTGTGAGCTCAAAATCTTCCTCAACAAACATAAAGCAGTCATAGCCCTGCCAATTCTCATCTTAATGTCTTCATCGGATTTTCTCGGAATTCCCTCGTAGGTGTTTTTGCTAGGAATTCCATGGTGAGCCATCAGTCTCCAGTGGATTGGTCTGTCAAACGCTTGTTCGTAGTCGATGAAGTTGAGTAAACTGGTTTGAAGACGATGCGTTGTTGTTTTTTAAGCAGACAGGCTCTGGTAGTCCACTTTGAAAATGATTGTGGAAGTCTTTGCAGTAGGAGCACTGGACTCAGTGATTATGTCTCCCCCCGAAGGGTCGAGAGACATAGGGCAAACTGCCTGAGGTTCGGACACCACCTGAAGTCGCCCGAACTTCGGACACTTTTGATCAGAAGCTGACACAGTTATATGTGCAATATCTACATGTCATTTGTTTCAAAATGTTTCTTGGCAATCTCTCATGATATGTATTTCTCTTGATATACATTTTATTATCGTACCTATTTCCCAACTTACTTTTTCGGACAGGGGCAATAAACCGGTTCATGGAGGAAATTGGCGAAATATTTGTTTTCATGTAAACGTTTGCACAAATTTCAGGAAATGTAGGAAGCGCCAAAAGATCATATGCTTTATTTGTTTTAAAAGAAAAACAACTATATAATCAAACTCCGATAAATATTTGAAATTAAAGAGTGAATTTAGAAGTAAATATCGGGATTTTCAAAATATATGAAAAAGACCTTAGTTCGGACAGTTTAGTTCATGGTTCGGACACTTATAAATTTCCTTTATAGAGAATTGAAATACATATAAATTATCTAACAATTGCTAAGGAAACATAGAGAAACATTCAACCAGCACATATTACAAAATTATTAACTCTTAAATCATTTAGTTTAGCCTGGACAGTGTTTTTGCGTCAATGCTTGCAAATGCCATTGTGACGTCATCAGATTCTAGCGTCGCACTTGGGAGTTGCCGAGAAGTTGATCTTCGGAAAGGAAGCCGTATATTATCAAAATATTTAATCAAATTTGCAAATTACTGGTTTATCATTGTAAATAATCGAGTTAATGTGTGTTCGGTGATAAATGGAAACTTTTTGATATATTAAAGTTGTGATGTATGCGAGAACATTGAGTTGTACTGTCCGAGGTTAGGTCAAGACTGTCCGAACCCCTGGCAAGTTGATATACACAATCAAAACCATTAATTTCAGTTAATTTACAAATATTTCTACAAACATAAATCGTAATACAATTAAAAATTTCATTCTTAATGGCATAATTGGCTTAATATATTTTTCTTCCAATGATAATTTACATTACGATCTTTGAAAATATTTGGATCGAAACACCGTCCGAACCTCGGTCACTTTGCCCTATTGGTTTTGATTGAGTTCCCGTCCGCGTCCACGTCCGCGTCGGCGTTCCCATTTCGTTTCCGAAGCATAACTCTGAAATTACTTGATCAATCTTCAAATTTGGTATACAGCCTCTCGATATCATGTAGATATGCCTTTAGGGGCTTCAACTTCTTTTTAATTATATTTTTGTATTTAGTTTCCAAGGTAACAGTTTGAAATCTGTCATTTAAAGGGTAGGGTTAGCTTCCGGAGCATAACTCTGAAGCTAATTTAACCAATCTTCACCAAATCTGGTATACAGCCCCTCCATATCATGTACATGTGCCTTTAGGGGGTTTCAATTTCTTTTCAATTGATATACTTTTGTTTCCATGGCAACAGTCTGGACTTTGTCATTTTGAAGGGTTGGGTTAGTTTCCGGAGCATGACTCTGTAACTACTTGACCAATCTTCACCAAAATTGGTATGCACCCTATTTATATCATAAAGATGTGCCTTTTAGAGGTTTCTACTTCTTTTCATTTTTTATATTCAGTTTCAAAGGCAACAGTTTGAAATCTGTCATTTTAAGGGAAGGGTTAGTTTTCTGAGCACAAGACTGAAACTACTTGATCAATCTTCACCACATCTGGTGTACATCCTCTTTATATCATGTACATGTGCCTTTTGGAGGTTTCAACTTCTTTTAAATTATGTATTTTTGGGTTTCCATGGCAACAGTTTGGACTTTGTCATTTTAAGGAGAAGGTAAGTTTTCATGACAAACTGCGTAGATGTTGATTAATGATTCCGATAGATAAAAATCAAATATAACCAAAATTTACAGTTCATGTTGTTTTGTATAAAGAATTTGGTATTCGTTGAGTTTAAGAAAACTTTACGGTATTTTCAAAAACAAAACGGAAATGGGGAGACATATGTTTTTACGAGTAAAAACATTTTCCAGTTCATTCCTGAAATTATGACAACGTGTTGCAGTTCAAAGGAGTGAGTGAGAGAGTGATTTTGTGTTGCCACTTGCCCAATATTTCAGGAATTAGCGGCGTGAAGTTTAAAGGAAGTAAGAGCTGAAACCAAACACAAATCAATCAAAATCATTTTGATAAGAAAAATTAGCACTATTGATAATTGTTATGAAAATTATAAACAGGCACATAAAAAGGTCGCTGATTTAGAAATGAAGTACATCCAACCTATCTGGGATCCTCTGTAGAAATCTAAGTTTTTTTATTTTAAATGAGTCCTTTGTTTCACCTTCCATAGTATAAAGGAAAACGTAGCTGATGTTAGCATCAACACACCCCAGGATCACCAGGCCCCTCCATGGTATAACTCCGTGTTGACATGTTGGACATGAAGTGGCGCATGATTTAAATTCCTGAGAGTTTCCTGTTCTCGTGTCTTTGATAAATGCTTCTTTTTTCGATGTGATATAATAGTACGTATTTCCTGATAAGAGGAAGGGTAGATTATAATCCGTTGTTATTTTGTGACTATTGTTATTGGCAATAACCTTACTTTCAGTGTAATTGAAGATTGTACATGATTGAGCTCCAAGTGGTTGGGTATCATCCTTAGGTTCACACACAAGCAATGTGTTAGATTCTGGGTGTCCGCAAAAGCAAGAATGAGATATTGTGTGTTGTGATCTATAAATAACCTTACTTTCCGGATAAAATTTCTTGTGAAATATATTTAAGTTAGATTTGTGAGCAGAATCTATGTAGTCGATAAAGAAGAAGAATTCATGAATAAAGTCATAAAAGAATGTGTGACCACGTACTTTAAATAAAGTCTCCTCACCCCTCTCATCAAAACACTTCGAGACTAATGCACTTTCCTGGTAATTGATTTTGACCAGCATTAAAAAACGGCAATGTTTCATGTCCATGTCTATCTGAAATGTATGATCAGGAAAGGTGACATTGATAGGGACCAATGTCAGAGACTTTCCAGGTTTTGAGAGTTTCAATTGCATTTTGTTATTTGAATCAACACCAACCAAGAGAAAGTCACCCTCACCAAACACAGGAACTCCGTAGCCAGGAATGTGGCAAGAACACGCTTCAGATTGAACAACCCTTCTGGAGAATCGTGTAGATCTTATTGAACCTAGTTTGATTTCCCCTCGCCATCTTTTCCTTTCGTAAACGGTTCCTTCAGTAGCATGATTAACCTTTGACGTGTCTAATATTTCACAAGACACGTTGTTGATTGTTTCATCTGTTATTAACACCCCATGACACGTTTTCTGAGTTGCACAAACACACAGACACCCCAGGACGTCTCTGGTAGCCAACTTCAGCTTGGGTAACCCACAGATGTTGTTGAACAGAAGATGAACAAGCATGAGAGTGACTGAGAAAAACATCTTCCTCACAAATGTTCAAGCAGTAAGTTACATTTTATTTCGTTTCCACGTAAAAAGGACATCATTAATATTTCAATTGGTTGTCAGTCATTCACCGTGTGTTGCCTGATTATCGGATACTTTGTTTAGGTTAACAACATATATTACTAGAGATAAATCCCTTCTCGCTTTGACATTTGATGCTATTAACTTTATTCGTTTCATATCACAAAAAAACATCTTCCTTTCATATGTTCTAGGAGTTAGGTACATAGGATTTTGTTTCCATGATAAAAAGACCCTAATTAATATTTAGATTGAATATCCATTCCCGTCGTGTTTAGACGTGTTATCACTTAGTTCTTTTTTTAGGATACATAAATCGCACACAGAAATAAATCCTCGCAATCAATGCTATAAGTGTCTGAATTGCTTTATCAGAAGAATTTAATATTAATTGAATAGGTGTTTATAGGTTTGTTTGTCAAATAATTAGTATAAATAGTGTATGAAAATGTCAGTAATTTAAAAATTGATGGATCAAGTCATTGCTTTCAATTTTCAAAATATTTAAATAAGCAGAATAACTTTTATTTAGAATGTTAAGGTATCTAACGCTTCCATACATTTGTAGTTATAATGATAGAGTTCAATGATATAGAATTAATGTCATAGAAATTTCTGTTGTTTTCTATCACAAACAAGTAAATGTTTACCCGAAGTCATGACAGTGAGCTGGGCATATGCAATTATATCAAATAAAAGAATATGTATTGTGTTTGGTAACATTTTGGCAAATCAATTCTGGCGACATACTGTTTTAACACTGGACAACATGCCTAATAAAGGCTGGCTTTCTTAAAACACCTTATCGTTTTCGGCGACTATGAAAAGGTGTCCTGCATAGAAAAAGGTTTTGCCTTTCTGGTTTGAAATTTTAAAATTTGAGTGAAATAATCTCAATTGTCAACACATCAAGTAAAATCGTTGGGCTTCAAATACAGTATATTGCCACCATTTACGAGCAGCAAATTAAAAGAAAGCATGAACATTTCAAATGATCGCATTTGTGTAGTCAATCCAGAATTCAACTCCTCCCTTCTGGCTGTCGGTTTGGCTTGTTAATATTCATTCCAGCAGACATCAGTGGTTTAAATTATTTATCATGAATTATACAGTTTTGTTCTAATTGAAAGTTGTCGCTGGCTGGTTTAGAAACCATTTTGTATGGGCAATATTTGCATGTGTGTCGTATGACTTCTTATACTTATATCATTTTTTTCGGAAAAGTTTAGCTTTATGTATTATATTGCTTTAATTAAAAAAAGAAAAGAAAAAAAACATCTGACAATATCAATATCAAATTTTTGCTTCAGCCTGTTCTTTTAGAGAACGCAATGTATCCTGAATTGGTGCATGATATCTCAACAAAATAAATATGAGATTGTACAGTCTTCTTCACAAGACCTATGCGTATTAAATGTAACTAAAACAACTCTTCCCGGGGGATGTTGAATACATGATAGCGTTTCTTTCTGACATTAGTTATAGAAATATTCATTTTTAAATGACAAAAGATGACAGGAGTGATAGTGTGTATAACAAATAAATAATACCCCAAATTAACACTTCTTAACCACAAACCAACGATACGCTATCCGACTGTCAATATGCCAATAGCAAGATGTTAAGGACAATCAAAATATGGTAATTTGACCTCAGGTTTATAGCCTTCAAGTTTTCTCATATCAAGATGTCAATTGCACATGACACTGACCAGAATTAGTTCAATCTAAATGAATGGACTTAGATAGTCAGGTCACTGGAATAGTGAAACATCAATAGATCGTTTTTGATATTCTCACAAAAACATTTGCCCAATTGCCTGTTTGTTCGAAATGCTTTAAATATGTTGGTAAATAAATGTCTAATGTTACAAAACCCAATAACCAAAATTGAATAAAATCATCTTATTTGTACACAGAATGTCTTCATTTAATGCACATGATATTGCGAACCATAACTTTGAAATATTTTATTTATTTGAAGTATTTGTCCTTCAATTATTGAATATTTTCATTGTCACAGCATTATTTAGGAATTACTGCAGAGTAGGTAATGGATATAACAATCCACTAAATATTAGAAGATACCATGTGTTCGCGAGTTATGGAGAATTATCATGCGGCCGAGTTAAATATTAAACGAGAACAAAATTGCATTTGCACAACATTCGAAACTTTTGATTTGAAGCGGCCCTAGAATCCCAGTTTCTGTCATGAAGACTGGCATCACAGTTTCAGAGTTCAATGAAGAGGTAGCCATGACTTTAAACTTAACTGACGTTGATAGATCGTCTTCCTGTTTGCATAATTTGAATCTTGCACATTTGAAATCTTGCTGATAGACAACCTCGCCGGGAGTGAGCAGGTCAACATGCCGTTGTGACTTGCGGTTGTTTTTAGCGGCAGCAATCTTTTATTTGAGTAACATTTTACTAATCAAAGTTATATATTGATGACATTAGCATGGGCAGGGCAATTAACCAAGCATACATGACGCTACAACAATAGAGTGTAGCGTAATCTTTGTTTATTCAACAAAGGGCAAGGGAGATAACTCTTGACACTACGTTGTTGCTTGTTACTGGGGGAGCGCGTGGCCTAGTTTAACATAGCTAAATATACCTCCGGCAAGTGACCGGTTTTGACCAGTGTTAAGCCGACATTGCTTTGCAAGTCGAAATAAAAGTATTTTATTGCTTCCAGCTGGTTTTATAGCTTCAAATAATGTGCTACGATTTTACTGCCTGTGTTCAGGATATTGTCCCGATTACATTGCTGGTTTGTTGGAATGATGGCCAGCTACATGTATGTACGAGTGCTCTGGTGATTGAATGGGTTTCGTGTTATGTCGAATGGGACTAGATAAATTTTATACGTTCTTTGAGGGGCATTTTAGAAGTTGGGATTACAGTAAGGAAGAACATTTTATGGAATACAACTTCTTTATTCATGTTTTGCGACTTTCCGAGACAGTTCGTTGCAAGACAACAAAGCTTGTAACATGTAGCTGCGTCGAAGCGTTGCATAACATGAATAAAGAAGTTGTCATCTATATTATCCTCTTCCTTAAAGCTATCTCTTGTAATTGTACATGTTATTCAACCTTCAGTAGATGGATAAAAAGCAACAAAACACGTTGGGATTTCGTTAAAAAGATTGGTGAATTCAAGTACAATAAAAACCTTTATGAAACAAATGATTGATTCTATAAAAATGCTCAATACATGAATCATCATTACTGCATTCACCTATTTTTCAAAAAGGAAATCTATAATGCTAACGACGTGCTTTTAAATATCTTGATGGATACATTTACAGCTGTGAACTAATTCGTTGTCTCCTCCGTTTTAAAATATCTTATTATATGATGTTTGCTGAAGTTTTACTCATCCGTACATCAGTGTACGAGGTATTTACATTTTTGGGTAATTGTAGAAAACTAATTCTCTCATCACACATCACAAGGTAAAGATGATACCCAAAGAACTAAATGGTGAACATTGGGATCCGCATTTCAATAAATTAATTATTCATATTTTACAAAATTGTAAGTTTCGTTAAGTTTGCTGTTTATAACCAAATATTGACCCAAATGTTTCCGTCAATGTTACCAAATGTTAAGTTGATAAATGATTGTAGAAAGAAGAACATTTAAATCTTTGTCTCCTTTGCTAATTGTTTAAGATATTTGTAACTGTAATTGTTACCTATGTATAAATTGATCTAAAACTTATTTTTAAACTTATTGTTTACGAATGATGATCAATTAAAGTTCACAAAATGTTAATATCAGAAGGAAACCCTATGTAGAACCAAATGTTTTATCTTCTTTTGATGTGACCTTGGTTTACCACCAATCGAACAGAACCAGTGTTACCCTGTACAGAAAATATTAGTTTTATACGAACTCAACAAGTCGGCTAATGAAAAACGGACATCTTGCAATACTCTAAAGGATTTAATGTCCTATTTCAAACAACGAATGAAATGAACAAATCTTCCATTACAACTATGTCAATGATCTCTTATACCATCCAGTTCTCGTAACAAAAGCGTGAAAACAGATTTCGACGCCATGATATCATTATGATTTGTATTATCGTACACTTTAACCTCATATTCACCGTGTTCGAAGTTCGAAACAATTGATTGTACCAACAGGCATTAAATGTAGCTTCAATAATGGCAATTTGTGTTCGTGTTTTCTTTCTTCATGATACCGAAAATATCTATAAAATGTATGACAAGGGTAATTTTCCTGGATATAGAGCTTGAGAAGATTTTCTAAGATTTTGAGATATATTCTTAAGTCCACTGTACTCTATACTATGACTTTGTCAGTTGCTTTGAACATTCTATGAAAAACTCCTTTAAGTCTGTTCGAAAAGTCAAAACGTCGCATACAATGAACGAAGAAGTTGTCATCCATATATTCCTCTGCATTACTGTCTGTTTTGAACATTTCCATGTTAAAGGTGCTGACTTGTTTTCTTTCCTACAGTCTTTTGTGCAACCTCGCAAAATACGCCTCTTTCTATTTATAACATTTCGGTCATTTTGGTAAATTGTCTCAATAAATGTTTGAATGTTCAGGAATGACAGAAATATATTATGTCGGTGAACAGTTCAGAGAAAAAGGTCAGTATTCCAAGATCCCATGGAGATTAAACTATAGTTAGTTACATGAAGTACAACAAAGTTTATGGTCCAAATTGTTTCCTTTATCATGCTTCTAATTGTACATGCCCCTGACTAGACTGACTGATATGTAGTATTCAGTGATACAAGATTTGACAATACTACAATATATTTGAAAAATCATCTTGTTTATTTTCAATTTCCTATAAGATCATTTACTCATTTACTTTTTAAACTTTTGAAAAAATACCTGTCGAAATTGATGACAGTTTGTCTACTGTAAAGATATTTGATAAAAACAATCTACACAAATAAGATATTAATGCCACGTTCCAATTTGTTTTATAGTGTAAAAATAATCTCTTACAAATGTAGCAGGGTGAACTTGTGAAATGATAACAAGGGCTCCTGGTGGGTTCGATTGGAGTTTAATTCCAAACTAAGGTTATATGATGATAACCAGATGGTAGAAATATATGGTATTCAAGTGCAGCCACAAATAACCAGTCAGAATCGTCACATGGTTACATGACCTAAAATGAGTAATGAGGAATGATAACTATTGCACCCAAATATGAGAATATATAAACAGTGTCCAGCATGAATGGACTAAATATATAATATGAATATAGATAACCTTAACCCTAACCAAATATATACGTACAGAATATGATATACTTGACACATGTATATGACATGAGCCCTGCTAAAATGCAATACCAGCATAGCAACAATACTATACCAAAACATTACAACAGGAATTATGAATATCCATTACGTGAATAATAAATACTATGATAGATATATGAAAATGCCTATTCCTATTTGAAATGTATGGATTGATACATTTACTAGAAATATATTATTGGAATTATGATATGAAATACATAAAGTACAGCATAGCATGTACTCTATGGAAGCTATAATGAAATATATTACCATAAGCACATACGTTACTTGTGCTTATTGCATGATAGTAAAGTAAACACAAAAAATATATACTGTTTAAAACAATCGTGAGTGAGTGAGATGATGTTTAACGTGTTTTGAACAATATTTCAGTTATTAAACACGTGGATGTTGCCATCCAAAAGAGAGTAGACAGATCAGGGAGAAGGAGATCGAAAGGATGAGGGAAAAGACGGAAAGAAAGGCATAGTAAGAGATAGAAAGCAGGTTTTAGAAGGATTCAAATTTGGTCTGGCTTCTACCCGTCGACCTGTTCAGCTTGGGTGACCCTACCAGGAGCCTGTAAGCTCCAGCTGGCATAGCTCTCGGGGTCGTCGAAGCACACAACCCACCACACCACGATAAGGTAATGCGTCCAGTAGTGGTTTAAAACACTAGGTTGTGTAATAATAACATAGCCGCATTTGATATGCAATACTAAAATAATGCTTGCATAACATATATGAACACACGTTCACACAGATCATGTACTTGATCTGCACTAGAGATAAAATATATACAATGCGACACAACCATTACAAGTACTATATGTAATAGACAAACCTTACTTTCAGCATGTAATAATTCAGCTATAATACATTCATACATCATACACACAAAATCCTATCAATTAATGCATTGATATTGATACCTTATCTTATCATATGGAAATGTACTTTAAGATATGTAACTAACCTGGGAGTTGATGTGAATGCAGATGTAGATGTAACAGACGTGGTTTTAACCTAATGCAAGAGACAGTGTTCTGTATGTGATTCTACTTTGCGTTGTGTGATTTTATGCCTTAAAACCGTGTGTCATCTTGACATTAACCATGGCCAATTTTCTCAGGATAATTCCATCAAACCACGCTGCATCCCCGTTTCGGTGATGTAGCTTATGATAAAAAACATACAAAAAGAGGTACCATTTATGACGTTTTATTCCGAAATACAAACTCAACAAAATAACAAAATGTGTTCAACAAAGCAAAATCCGGGAAGTTAACAAAAACAAACGATAACTTCTGCAGCACCTGGTCTAACGCTGATCACAGCGGTAGAAATATCAATAAAATCCACCCCCGTCCCGGTTCCTAATAATTACCCAAATTACACCATACACCTACATAACCTACTTTTATTCCCCCTCTCACCCGGGTTTACATGTATCTATATACTTACTCTAACATACCACCTACATCTAAAATAACCTATGTGCTACGCTACGCTATTGGAAGAGGGCAATCGTTTCAAAGCGAAACGAGTGGTGTTCTAAAACAGAACAATAATGTTCGCCAAATAACAAGACGAGCGGGCGCCGTTTCAAGATCGAAACGAGGTCTCACCTATCCATGTACGGACAAAAGACAACATGTGCATTGTTGTTGTTGTTGGATTAGGGTTTAAAGTCTTCTTCACCATACGGTGATGTCGCCGACGTCACAACATGTGCAACGCACATCAGCCCTTTTATACTTAACGGCGGGCGTAGCCTATTCCCAAAACAAAAACCTAACCGTAGTACAATCGACTCGCCCAGCATGTGCGGCCAATCGCTGACGCGAGACAGTGACTCGCGGCAAACCACCATGCGCTGCGGCAGAATCCGCCCTCATCCGTGAGTATGCATAATTAAACTAACAATTTTATCCTTAATTAACCCTTAGATCCCTAATATCATAATTATTTACCCAAGAATATAATCTAACCTAATATATACCTATAAATAACCCACTCCCGTTACATAGAGAAACAATGTGTCAAGCGTCAAGTACAGTCTTGTCAGTTGTGCTTCACCTGTGTTGTAATATGGAAGTGCAATGAAAATAAGTGTAGGCTATTTTATAACTTTCCTGAAAGCATGCATTTCGAGGAGTGCGCTTACCTAACC
Source organism: Steromphala cineraria (assembly GCA_916613615.1). Classification (NCBI taxonomy): domain Eukaryota; kingdom Metazoa; phylum Mollusca; class Gastropoda; order Trochida; family Trochidae; genus Steromphala; species Steromphala cineraria. The sequence continues at coordinate 2,217,782 of OU744732.1, read as the reverse complement.
ACAGATAGAACAATAGGAGAGAAATCTGAGGTGGTGAACTGGGCAATCAGTCACACCAAAGAACAATAGAGAGAAAGCTAGCAGATTGATTAAGAGCTTGTCTTACTGCAAGCCATGAACATTGTAACTGCTAAGTTACAATAAGAATACCTGAAATAAAATCTTGTATTATAACATAGTTATATACAATTAAAACATACAATATCAAAATATATCACTCTGCCACACAAATTTACAGCCTTGTCTTCTGTATTGTCTGGATCATTATAATCGGCTGGTCGACTGATGGCAAGCTATGTACGTTATTATGGTGATTGAACAAGTTTCATGTAAGTGACCACAAAACAATAGGAGAGTAGTTGATCAGTTTTTTTCATCTCAAACTAATCGAGTTGTGATATAATGCTGTTTGGTAGATTAAATATACTAGCAGAAGAAGAGAGTAAAGGTGTCAAGGACGTCTCAAAAGACAGCATGAAGTAAAAGTTCTTGTGTTTGAACCTGCCATATCAACGTTACAAGAAATAAATTTCCTGCTTAAATGTCAGACAACCCGCATGTATATATAAATCTTGCTTTAATACCATTTCTCCTCAAATAGGAGAGATAGATATGTTGCTAGCATATCTTGCACATGTGACCACACCTCAAAGTTAAGAATCATTTTTTTTAATTTATGTAATAAGCTACAACAAATATTTGTTTAAATGTAAGTAATGTTTTTAATGTTTTCTAACAAAAAAAGAACTGTATTCAAAATATCCACAACATATTTCTTTTACTATCATCCTCACAATACAGAAATCATTTACAGTTCTCTAATAAACAACGAAGCACACACACTCTTTACACTCACTCTATACATTAGATATGTTTCATTCATCACCATTTCGGGAACTGTTTCTTCCATTACGATGCAGAGGTTTAACTATTTACTAAACTCAACTAAATTGTGACTTCCAAATGCCCACTTATGGACGTAAATACTATCTTTACATCAACAATCTAACACATTTTGTCAGTTGTTTGGTTGAAACCGTTGACTATCTCTAGGGGATCAACATGTCTGCCTGTGGACATTTATCCATCGGTGAAGCTTTTCACTAATGGCAATTTGTGTTCCCGATTGTTTGCGAGATTGTCTCATCTGGGACGTCAAGACATCAATCGAAGACAAATATTATTTGTTCAAAATAACAAATGACTGTTGATTGTGCCCCGAGGACGTTGAGAAAATTGACGATTAGACGATTTCAGAGCTCAGAGCAATGAGACTTGGAATACTTAAGTAAAAGGATGGTGATAATCAACTCTCTTCATTAAGAATATATTGTATAAATTTCTTTTATGAATTGTAAAACATGTTTACAAAATCTTCCTCTAACCTTTGTCTCAGAAGATAAGTCCACCCCAGAAGCTTTATAGTAATGGCATTTGTTGTCATGATGGTTTTCTCATTGTTTTCTCATTTGAGATTCAGAGACATCAATTGGAGATAATTGTTGGAGTTGTGAAATTTCCGGGAATCATTGCTTTTCAGCACCCGCAAAATTTAGTTATAGAAAACCTTGTCTCAGTAAGAATGGTACTCACATAATGAATTGTTATTTTGTAACACCTGTCGTCAATAGTACAATTTCTTGGAAAAACTCCTGGCTGGATTTGAATCTGATCAATATATAAGAATATCTCGTACTGCTGACAAAAGCCTTTGAATCCTTTTTTATTATTCCATTGTTGAATTTTGTTAAATTATTCTTTAACAAAACTGATATTGATGAATCTAAAGTGCAAATCGATAAAGGTTCACCTTGAATCAGAAAGAAAAGGAACAGAGTGAAGTATTTATCGCACAGTTGCACTATGTTTGTTGTGTTGTTAGAATGGCATTGGAGCGGCTTAGAACGCATTTGAAGAAGCCTTTTACCAATTATGTCAACAGAAGGAACGGAAACAACAACAAACGGCCCTGCTTTCATCCTCAACAGATTAAGATTGAAGAGAAACTTCAATGAAGCCAATCTGAATTCTTAATTGATTGAGAGAACTTTTAAAGTTATAAATTTCCCTTTACGTCAATCAGCTTTGACATCGAAGGTATCACAATTTATAAACCAAAACCTTTTTGTCGTTTTGCGAAACAATTAACACAATTGCCCTGCAAGTCAAACCTTCCTTTTTTTGATATTCAGATAAAGAATCTAAAAAATGTTTTCCAAACGAGTTCTTAAAAGTCTTTCATTGGATTTTGTTTCGTTATAACATATATTAAGTTTTCTTACATTGAGATTTTGTCATGAAAAGTTCTCACCCAAACATTTATAATTATTTAGTGCAGTGATCTACATTTTTAAGGCTATCGAGACCTAATTTACGACATCATACTTTATTTTAACAAGCTTCATCATAACGTCTATGTTTTAAAGGGGCAGTAGCACGTTTTTGATAATTTTATATTTCGAAATGTTCACCGATACTTGAAATTTAATGCTAAATGTATTAATTTGACAGTGTCAAAATTATCATTAAACAAGCCAATAATCCATAGTCAGAGGACAAAGTATGAAGATTCTCATAAAATCTATTGGCGGCCATTTTGTGTAAGAAAAAGGAATCGCATGGCTAAACTTTACGTTGTATTTGAATTATTACTGCTCAATTTAGTTTAGATACATTGTCTTTCAATTAGAACCATTAATTTTCACCTTATATTCCGCCTAAAAACGTGCTACTACTCCTTTAAAACCAACATTAATCTAAGGTAATCATATTTCATGTGTACTCATAACAAACCAAACTGGTGAAATATTATATAAAAATAATTACAAAATAATTACTAATTTCCGCAATTCTGATTGGACGAGAGCGATGAGAAACCTGTTGCCATTTCTCAATGAATGCAGAAAAATAAGATTGTTTGAAAATAATTAAGAACATTTTGTTAAAAGGTTGAATTTGTAATTATGAGGATTGTTTTTGTATGAAATCGCTACGCTTTCAATTTGATGCTGTTATACATCCATAAAGGCACAAAACATGTAAAACAATCCTTAATTCTGAAATCATTTGAATTATTTCTTTACAGATACGTGTTTTGTGTATCTGTCTTTAACATAAACACAGACATGATGAACCAAAATGTGGTTGTCGAATTCTCAGACTTATGTACTGGTTCTTTGATATATAAGAGACTTTTGCTACATTAAATCATACTTTTGAATTATATGTTTGGCAATTGACACCCTTTTAGGTCTTCAAGACATAGACTTACCCTGATGATCTCAGCAAATACTTATACTAGATAGATCCAACTGACATATAATGTAGCTGAAGCCTTGTCATTTAATAAGTTAACTTTAGAATGTGCGAATGACCAATACACTTTACACAAAGACCATTCACACTGAGTCAATTTTTCAAAATGACAAACTTTAAGGGCAGATAACTAAAAAAGTAGACTATCGAATTGCATGATGTTTGCATGAAAGTAAGACATCACTAAGGTCTTTAACATAAAATCGCTCGGGAACAGTCACTTTCGGTCTGTATCTGTATCTGTCTGAAACTGTATGAATCTGCTGGCCTACTCTATATAGAGCATACATTGTCAGGGTTGGTGTGTGCGCATGCGCATGCGCTTGCTTAGTCACTCCCAACCTCAGGGCTGACTTAAGATTCACACATCACTATGTTCTCTCCGAGGGAATTCCAGTCTGTGATGGATTTTGGAAAGAAGGAGTTCCTGTAGGCCTCTGAATTAGAGGTTAACACTCTAAAGGGCATACTATGTGATGTCCTCTGTGGTCGAGTATTACGCTCGATTTTGTTATCTACCGGTACAGCAACTAAATTGTGCACAGTTTTATAGAAGAATAAAATACGTTGTTCTCTTCTTAATACTTGAGGAGGCGGCCAATTCAGTTCTTTAATCATCGAAGTAACACTGCTCTTCCGCTTATAATATTTACGGACAAATCTGGCTGCTCTCCTTTGAACTTGTTCAAGGCGATCAATGTCCTTTGCTTGGAAAGGGTCCCACACAACAGATGCATAAGATAAGGTTGATTTAATTAGTGAATCATAAGCTGTTGCTTTCAGGTGTTTATTGACATTTTTGAGATGTCTCCGCAGGAGTCCTAATGTTGAGCTTGCTTTATTGCAAATATGATTGATATGGTTTGACCATTTAAGATTATCACTAATTGTCACTCCAAGATATGGATTGTCTGAAACTTGTTGTTAAATATGATTTGACAACAAATATGAATAAGTAAATGGTTTTCTAATGCGATGAATAGACATCAAATAACAGGAAGGATAACCCTAACATAGGGTTAAATTGCAAAAATGCACTTTGAGACTTGAAACTTGATCGAAACAGATTTCGAAAGGCTCATAAAATTTAATACGTAGTACATGTACAATCTGTTAGGGTTTCAAACTTTGTCCTACCAAAACATCATTCAAATTGCCTGAAACATGGATGTTGAAAAAACTGCTTGTGAAGGAATCACTTATATAAACAGTTCTAAAAAAAGAAATAAGTGAGCGATTTAGGGTTGATTAAAGGATACAGCTTGATCAGTGTTTCACACTTTTCTCACCAGGCGGTGACTGTAGCATAAGATAATGAATGTATATAATAAATGAACATAAAACAGTTCAAAATCTGTTGATATCGCAAAGACAGGTTTCATAACACCTAATGTGACAGTAAGAAATTCCGAAATTATTGTGGAACCTAACAAAATAAGATTAACGCATTTTCTCATCAAAAAGTCATTATCGTTTTTATGATGAATAACCCAGACCCCCTTTCTAAGAACAAATGCTTATCATAGCATCACAGAGGAAATCTTAATCAAACAAAAACTACGAATGGGTTCTGTGATTTAATGATACAGAAAGTTAATAGTTTGAGAAAACTTCATTAATATTGAAAGTACATGAGAATCTCTTGTGAGTTAAAACGTTAAACGAGTTTCTTCAACCTGAAACAAATTGACAAATCGTCCATGCATAGATCTCTTTACTAAACTTTTGCAGTTAAAAATACAATATTTACATGTAAAGTTCTTGCAGAGTTATGCAAACTATATCAATACGAAAAATGACCAAAAGACAGGTGTTAACATAACAATGTTTAAGATGAACAAACACAATTGATTGATAAATAATTCGTTTGAAAAACCAGTTTGTGTTTATAAATGAGACGAATTGCTTTTGCTACTTCGTTGAAATCCTCCAAAACTCTTTGCTTAAGAATACAAATAACCTAATTGCTCTGAAACCATTTTATCAAACAGAATTTTCCTGTGCATTAAAGCAATTTAAAAGTCATTCCGTTTGTTCAAAATTGCGTAATATGGCACTAGAGGACTTCAAATAGTTGTGTCTAGAAAAGGTGATATTTGAAAGAAAGAAGAGTGCGTTTAATTTGCTAATGCTATGGACACAGAACAAAAAGCAATACCATGCAATCAGGGTCGTTTTGACACTCTACACGAACAATACATCGATTTTCATTTTTGTAGTTCAAAGCCACTGACAAGAATCCCAAAACTGTGTTCACTTGTTGGTGGACGTAAGTTCTGTAATCCTGTAATTCGGATTTAATTAATGGTGTGACTTTGTCGTGATTTATTATCTATGAGTTCTTTCGGTATCCTCCTCTGTACCCACAAGAAATTGTTTCAAGGTTTTGCTTTTATCCATGCTCTGATAAAGACCTAAGGAGATCCACCTTTTTGAAACATGTACGAAACATACGAGTACAAACTTGAATGACTTATGTATGACGTGGACAGAATTTATACAATATAAAATGTTACATTCAAGCAACAAATCATGTTAAAGTTACAGGTTTTATAAATTCAACAACCAAGATAATATATGTACAATGCATCCTAGAGTTGAAAAAGTGTAATGTAATTGATTTTATCTACGTTGGCATAAAACAAATATAATGCGTTCAGAATTTTGTGCTTGATAAATTATCGGAAACATTGACTTAAGTCTAAAAATGTAGAGACAGGATCAACGAGTTTTAAGTTAGTATCATCAGACAATTCTTTGTTAACATACAGAACGGTTTTCAAGTTAAACCCAATAACATAATAATAGCCGTCAGATCTAATAATGAATACTTAGGGCAAATGAATAAATAATGCATGGAATCTTTACAGTGGTAGTAAGAGCAAGTAGCAAAGTTTTCTAGTCAAATTTGTGGCCTATTAGTTCACTACAGCCTAGTCGTAAAGGAGAAAGTATCACCTGGTTGTGTCTGTTACCAAAATCTTTAAATATCTTCTATCACCTTTATGGTTATGTAAGTAGTCATAACAAGTAACCGTTCAATATGTAGTAACAGCTTTTATGTTTTCTAACAAAAAGGGAGTTTATTTAAAATATCCACAACATATTTCATTGTATCACCATCCTCACAATACAGAAACCATTCAAATTTTTCTGGTAATCCTGGACACACATTTATTAGATATTTTCCAGCTATCACCTCTTCAGGAACTGTTTCTGCCATTATGATGCACCAATTATGGTTTAACTATTGATTGAAATCAACCAAATTATGGCGTCAAAATATCCCACTGTGGACGGACATAGTAAATGTTCATCCAAAATCTCAAACATTTTGTCAGTTGTTTGCTTGAAACCGTTGACTTTCTCTAGGGAACCAACATGTCTGCCTGTGGACATTTATCCATCAGTGAAGCTTGTCACTAATGGCAATTTGTGTTCCCGATTGTTTGCGAGAGTGCCTCATCTGGGACGTCAAGACATCAAATGAAGACAATCATTCTTTGTTCAAAATAACAAACGAGAGTTGATTGTGCCCCGAGGACGCGGAGAAAATTGACGTTTAGACCAGTGCCTAAAGCAATAAAATATTTAAGGTAAAGGATGGTGATAAACAGTTATCTTCATTAAGATTATATTGTATAAATTTCGTTTATGAATTTTAAAGTATGTTGACAAAATCGTACTCTTACCTTTGTCTCAGGGGGTGATTCCACCAGAGAAGCTTCAGAGTGTCGGTGTAATTATTATTTTCTTTATTGTCTCGTTTGGGATGCAAAGACATGAATTAAAAGATGAAAAGTTGGAGTTGTACATTTTCCAGGACTCACTGTTATTCAACACCCGCAAACGTAGTTACTTAGTAGTTTTGTCTCAGAAATAGACATAGAATATATCGTACTGATGATTAAAGCCTTCGATTTCGATTTTTCTTATGCTTTGTTTTTGTTTTTTAAATTACTCCTTAACAAAACGTATGTTGGTGAATTTAATTTGAACTGATAAAGGTTAACTTTGAATCAGAAAGAACACAAACAAAGTGTTGTTCCAAGTAAAATATTATTTCGCAGAATTGCAATATGTTTGATTTGTTTGTTTGCGGTTTAGAATGCATTTGAAGAGGTCTTTGGCCAATTACATCAACAAAGGACCGGAAAACAATTTATCGCAACAACAAACAGCCTAGATTCCATCCTCAACAGACTAAGTTTGAAGAGAACTTCAAATGAAGCCGATCTGAGTTCTTAATTGATTGAGTGCACTTTGAAAAATATAAAGTGCTCTTTACGTCAATCAGCTTTGAAATCAGTGGTATCACCAAAAAAAGCATTTTGTCGTTTGAGAAACAGTTAACATAACTGCGTTACAAGACAAACTTTTCTATCTTCTTAAATTTTAATTAGATATAGAATCTAAAATGTTTTGCAAACAAGTTCTTGAAAGTCTCTCACTGGATTATTTTCGTTTTATCATATATAAACTTGATCATATGGCCTGAAAAGTTCTCACCCAAAGATTTTACGAAATTCTTATATCTAAATTTCTTTCAGTTATAAAAATAATCCTTTAGTGTTCTAAGCTATTGGGATTTAATTGAAGACATCATACTTCATTTAAACAAGCTTCATCATAACTACTGTGTTTAAAGAACAATGTTAATTCAAAGTAATCATATCGTATGTGTACTCATAACAAACCAAACTGGTGAAGTATTGTCTAATATTCTTAGGTCATTTAAATTACTACTTAGAGATACTTACAGATACTTGTTTTGTTTATGAACCAAAATTTGGTTGCCGAATCCTTAGATTTATGCCCTGGATCTTCCATATTGACCCAAAATGTGAGGAACTTTTGCTATATTAAATCATACTGATGTATTATATGTTTGGCAATTGATGAGCTTTTTAGGTCTTCAAGTCATTGACTAACCCTAATCTCAGCAAACACGTGTACTAGATAGCTCAAACTTCCACATAATGTGGCTGAAGCCCTGTCATTAAACAAGTTAACTTTACAATTTATAAATGACAAATAACTTTTACACAATGACTATTCACACTGTGTCGATTTTTGTAAAATGACAAACTTTAAGGGCAGATAACTCAAAAACTAGACTATCGCACTAAGGTCATATTTAAAGATAAAATCGCTCACGAACAGTCACTTCCGGTTGCCAGAAAGATATCCCTAACATGGAGTTAAATTGAGTATTGAAACTTTTTTTAAAAGAACCGCAGTAACATTGAGAACAAAAAAGTCAACCATAAGAAATTTATAGGTCACATGGTTAAGGCGCCATCTTCGATTGTTGCACTATGTACTATTTCCAATCACCACGCAGCAAATATTTGCACAACAGAGCTTATTCCTGAATATGTTGTAGGCGAAACATGGTCCCTTAACAAGTTAACATTTTAATGTTCGTATGTCCAATTCTTTTTACACAAAGATCATTTAAACTTTTTGTTTTGTATTTTTCGACTTTCGGCAAAGTCTGACCCCATGCACATGTACATAATGTCAATACTCATAAACAAGGAACTTTACAGCATTGTGAATAACTGAAGGTCAAACATTGTACTAAGGTCAACGGCTTGAAGACCGTCAATGCTGCCTTGGCAGCCCTAGTTTAATATTTGAAATTGTTAATATGAATTAGTTAGATTAAAAACTAAAAATTACCCCCGACGCACAAAGGTGAGTAGGGAAACAAACATTTGTTAGTCTAGAACTTAAATGAACATTAGGCCCGGCTTAATCCTTTTGTATATCCTTTGGAACAATATCAATGTTTAGCAGTGCCTCATGTTCATGCAGGATATTTTAAAAGATTTTTCACAGTCGGAAAATTTGCTTCAAATAAAGCCATACTTGGTGAAACAGGACACCATAATCTGTATATTGAAAGCCAATGAGAGTAATTAAATATTGGATTAAGCTTCTTAGGATGCCTGAGTATCGCATCGCTCATCAATGCTATAAATTATTGTTATCACTTGATGAATGTGGAAAACATTCATGGGCTTCAGATGTGAGAAGTATTTTATTTTCAAGCGGATTTTCTTATGCATGGTTAAATCAAGATGTTGCTGATAGGCAAACGTTCCTGTCAATGTTTAGACAAGGAATTAAAGATATGTTTATTCAGGATTGGTTCGCAATAGTAAATTCATCAAGATTTCTATGCCATTACTCACGTTGTAAATCAATGATTGGACCGGAAAAGTATATAAGGGTCCTTAATGATAAATCACTTTTAAGGAATTTTTGTAAACTTAGAATTCTACTTCATGCCTTGAAAATACAAAAGTATAGAAAAGATCAAGATACATTAGTTGATTTATCATGTTCGTATTGTTCTTCGGGTCAATTAGAAGACGAGTTTCACATATTGCTAGTTTGCGATGCCTTTTCTGTTTGTCGTAAAAAGTATATAAATTATTAAAATGTTACCCCACGAACAATGTACAACCTTCTTTAAACTAACAATGATGATGTTATCAAATCTGTTGCTATTTTCATGAAACAGTTGATGTCCATTTTAAAATCCCGCGCCAAATCTCTGTCTATGTCACGTTACCAAAATAATTCAATTTGAATTCAAATTGTACTTTGGGCCACTGGGCCTCTACTACTGAAAAAAACAACTGTCTGTCTGTCTGTCAGTGCCTCATGGGCGACAAGAATCTATTTCTACTTGGCTGTTTCTTCTAAAATATTTGGTTCCAGACCAGTTTTCGAAGGCCTAACTCATTTAAACTTGGTGAGTATTACATGTACAATATTTTCAGGATCTAAATTTGTCCTAAAAATCATTACGCCTGCCTGAAACTTGGATTTTGAAAACGCTGCTTGTGAAAAAAGAATCAAACAAACACAGATATATAAAACAAACATTTTTTAAAGGAAATAAGTGAACGATTAAGGGATTATTCAAGAATAAAACTTGATAATCAGTGTTTCATATAGTTCAAACTTTTCCCACCAGGCGGGGGTACTGCTTACTGAAGCGCATGATAATGAATATAAAACAGTTCATGATCTTGTGATAACACTTAATGTGACACTGAATCCAGAAATTATTGGGGAACCTGACTTAAAAGATAACTAAATCTTTAAACAAAGTAAGATGAACATAGTTTCTCACCAGAAAGTGATTATCGTGATTTTTAATTGATAACCGACCAAGAACAAATGCTTAACATTGCATCAAAGAGTAAATCTTAATCAAACAAAACTACAAATGGATTTTGTGATTAAATGTTACATAAAGTTAAAAGTTTGTGAAAACTTCATTAATATTGAAAGAAAATTGAAAGAAAATGAGAATCTTTTGAAAGTGAAAATGAAAGTGAAAGGAATTTCTTCAACTGAAACAAATTGATAAATCGTCCGTGCATAGATCTGTTAACTAAAGTTTTGAAGTTAAAATATAATTACATGTAACGCATTTTCCTTCAACAAGGGTCGGAGTTGTGTAGCAGAGATGTGTTACTTACGAGACATTTCATAAAGGTAAAAGGCCTAAAGGACAGGTGTACCAGACGAAGAAGAAGATTAGTTCGGTTTTGTAGGACATGTTCAAAAGAAAATAGCCAGTCCAAATGTGAGTCCTTCCATAACCAGCTTTCTGTCTCTAAGTATGCCTTTTTTCCGTTTTTCCCTCATCCTCTCGATCCCGTTCTCCCTGATCTGTTTACTCTATTTTGGATGGCAACATCCACGTGTTAAATAGCTGAAACCCAACCCAAAAACTCCAAAGAAAATGATGATAATACAATTAACACGGCAGTATAAAAATATTTTAAGTTTCAATTTGTGGCTGTTAAGAGCTCTTAACATAACATTTCGAATCAATGCTATAGCACACGACATTAATGATTTACAAATAAATTGTTTTAAAAAAATGTTTGTTTTCATAAGATAGTTAAAATCGCTTTTGCTTTGACTTTCTGCTTCGTTCCCTTCTCTTATCGAAATCTTCCAAACCTCTTTGTTTTAGAAGACAAATAATCTTTTTACTTTGAAAACGTTTTATCAAACGGCATTTTCCTTTACATCAAAGCAATTTAAAAGTCATTGTGTTTGTGGGAATTGCAAAATCTCGCACTGGAGAAAATCAAGTAGTTGTGTGTAGTGTTGAGTCCTGAAAGTGTCATACTTCACTGCGTTTAGTTGTCGTTAGCTAAAACCATGTTATATTACGTAAGAGAAGACGGGAAAAAGTCATTGGCTCTTTAGCTCTTAAGACATCACATTGAATTTTTCTATAGGGTGTGGTCAATGTGGTTCCCCCTACCTAGGGGCTACCAAATGTACCATTTCAATATAACCTTAATACCTAAGGATTCTCTACAAACATTTCATCATTTTATGCCTTGTGCATCTTGAGGTTTTAGCGAAGCCACTTGGTTTCAAAGGTTACCATAACTATGAATTTTAATATTCACTAGTCAAGGAGTCTGTAAAGATTTCAGCTTTCTATTACTTTTGGTTCTGGTGAAGAGGACGAAATGAGTTTTTTAGGCGTTGACCCTATGGCCCATATTAGGGGTCACAGGGTCACCAAGGTTACGATTTATAATCCTCACTAATCAAGGAGTCTGTACACAAGATTTCAGCTTTATACACCTTTTGGTTCTGGAGAAGAAGACGAAGATAGTTTTTAGGGCGTGGCCCCTGTGGCCCCGATGAGGGGGCAAAGAGTCATCAAACCGATAGAGTCTGTACACAAGATTTCAGATTTTGGAGAAGAAGATGAAAATAGGTGTTAAGGGCGTGGTCCCTGTGGCCCTGATGAGGGGTCACAGGGTCACAAGTTACAATTTATACTCGAAATCGAAAATGTGGTAATTCAGCAGTCACGTCTTGGTGATGCAGCAGTCACGTTATATCACATTATTTCACAAGATATATTTTACAAATTACAAAGTACACATTTCTCCTTACGGCTCACACAGAGGTCATTTCATTCATTTGACAACTCAACAGAATTTGGGTACTCATAAATGGTCTCAAGCACACATCTCACACTTTGAGCATGCATTCGGGTGTGTTTGGGTGTACCGTTCCCTGTTGCCGTTTAGAGCTGATTTATGACCTTATCGTCGCTTTCTTAACTACGTATTAAAATGCCACTTTCAAACTGGCTATCTAACACTGAACACAAAGAATACATATATTAAATAGAGTGCTGGTAACTGGTCGTTACTAAAACATTTGGAAACCTACAGGAGGAGGAATATACGGATGACAACTTCGTTTACAGGTTCTTGTGTCGTTCTGAAGCGCAGGTTACAAATTGGTAATGTGTTTGTTTTTAACATAACCAATATGTTATCATTCAATACCATTGTCAACATTGGTACGTGCATAGGAACCCGATTGAGCAGGAAAAATCTTTACACAAGAAAAACGAAACACACGGTTTAAACACAACATTTATTCAATACAACAATATACCCTACATTTTACAAGGAGACATATACATCTTAGAGTGGCATGCCGTAAAATACATCGATAAGAACAAAACAATTGCAATTACACATCACTTTTTAAGTCACATCTTTAACGTCACCTCCTTACATCGCTGAGAAGGTATCTTGTCACAATGACATTAGTTCATAGAATCGTACGTAAGGTGTCACTAGTCGGAAGTATTTTATCAGCAAGATAAACAAAGATATACTGCTTTCTGATAGCAAAGAAACAGCGTAGAAACATGACACCTAATGGTCCGACCTTGCGCCTCTTATCTTTATGTATGTGGTTATATCTACTCATTGTGTTTGTCTAGATTCGGCTAAGTGCTCGTCAGATCTAATCCCTTGTACATCTCCATTTCAATTTAGATCTGTCTATTACAAACTTGTAATTACTTCCAGTCATGTGATTGACACTAATTAATATCACGGTCTCATTAATTGACACTCAGGGTCATTACAATATGAGTGACATTTCTATAATGAACCTAAAGATTCAATATAGATCATGACCTTTACATTAAAGTCTTAATTATTACCGAAGGCAATTGAATTACATACAATTTACTGTGACACATATAGTTCATAACACCTAAAAGTGATTTGATTGGCTAGCGGTGAACTTTGACATTAACCGGACTACTTTATTCATTCATAAAACGAACGTGTTTTCATTCACTTATTTTGAATGAGTCTGGGCAATTCTTCTAAATTAAATTTTAAGAATTACATACGAAAACGTAGGATAGAATTAAGAAATGTGAATACTTTAGGTCGTAATAATTTAATCTTTGAGACTATGACGTCACTCTATGTACACTATAATAATTGATTGAAAAATACAATAAACCGTGTGAAATGTAAGTTGGTTATAAATAGGATACATAACTCGTCCCCTTTACATATGATTTAAACATATTTTTATTCATGAGAGCATTTACATGAATATGGATTGACACAACAAGCTTTCAGCTTAAATAAGTGCAGCTCCATTATCACAAAATACAATCAATAATACAAATCAAAATTTGCAAAGAAAGAAAATTAGTAATTTGACATAGGCAGACAAAAAGCACAATAATAAGTGGTTAATAATCACCAAGATATATAAAATATAGGAGTTCTATAATATCTTATATTTAGGGGTTTATAATAACTTAAAACGTTGTGAATCTTGTATAAATTTATGGACAGATTCAAGAGTATTCTGATCATTTTTATTTCGCTTAAATATTGATCACCATTGAAAATGGTATATACATCAAACCGATTTTTGTAGAAATATGTATCTGATCTTAATAGATTGAAATTAGGGCAGAAAAGGAAATAGTGAAGAGAATCTTTCCATAGATGTCCGCATGAACAATTTGAATTGTTTTAAAAAAAACCTGTTAAATTTATCGGCGTTTAAGTCACTACAGCTACATCTGAGCTGGACATGGATACTTTGGCATAATCTGGTTCCGAAAATCTAGTCAAAGAAAACATTATTTTGTTTAGTCCGTAATTGATTTTTGAATGAATTTATTGTTTAAGAGTTACGTATTTCCGTTTGTAAATTATTACATGACCGTATGGTGTCTGGTAAAAAAGGAGCGTGCATACGTCTCCGTACGACAAGGTATTGTACATACACTTTGAGTATTTCTAACATTCTATGAGCTTATATCTAAACAAATTCTGGAATAAGATCCGATAAGTAGTTGGGAGTTCGGTTATTTATCATTTTGTAGAAAAGCGTCTTCAACATGTACAACAATATACACAGAGGAACATATCAATTTTATGTCCGTCTTGAAATGTTTCTGTTTTGTCACGCCAAGGCTCGTGACAAAGCGAACTTATTTCACTTGGGACATAAACTTGATATAAAATTAGACATTCTATAATATTCATTTTATATTAGCACCATGATATTTTACATAAGGGTTTCCACCAGCGTACTAGTGTGTAACTTGTTAATCACAAGTACTGAAAATTATCTGGAAAAAGACAAAAAGAAATCAGAATGTTGAAAATATCTTATCATACACTTGAATCAATGTACTGTGATGTAAATAAAAAGATTGATGTTATCCGTCGAAATAAACTTTTGTGATTTTCAAAAGCAAGCCATATCATATCCACTTACAAAACAAGAGAAACACACCACGAGGAGACTGATAGTTGAATGCTTATCTTTGTGTAGGCTATGTGTATTGTATAGTGTGTGTGTGGGCTGTTTGGGACTAGATAAGGTACAGAATGTTTGTGTTACAATATAATGTCAACATGTGTACATTCTATTACACAGGTCAGTTCTAAATCATCCTTATATCTGTCAAATGGTTCATGCACAGTTTACGAGTAAGAACCTTGTCTAGACAGTTAAGTACAAATATAGCTTATGTATCTGTGTTATATGTTGTTATCTATTACTTCTCTAAATGATACAACAACCAATCGACTATGTATGCTCAATGACATGTATTTCATATCATTCGAATATCAGGAACCATAACCACAGAACTATATATGTTATATGAGATGGCAGTGTTCAATGCATGGCTAATGTTTACAGTGAGGTATAGAATCATCAACCTATCAGGAGATCGGTTGAAAAACATTGGCTTTTGATTGGCATCCAAAGCTCATAAGTGCTGTTGCATTTCTTCAAAAGTTAATCAAATGGACGGCCGTTCAGCATCCTATTTTTCAACATATATTGTGCTTTATTACCAACATTTATCACACTGTTCAACAGACGATTAAAAATGTTTTCAGGCATCACTTTCATAAGTCTTCTTGCGGCGGGTAAGTCACCGGCGTTAACTTGATTTTATAAGCACTTCAACCACTGTTTGTATTGATATATGGTTTCTATCACAACAATGACACATCCTGTAAATATGTAAATAAACCATGTGCAATCCAGGTCTTTTTCACTTCTTGTACAGCTAGAAGTAAGATTTAGGTTTTATAATTGGTTTGCTATTTCATTCCAAACGCAAGGTAATAACGAAAAATCTAAACTTTCTGGAAATCAAATTATTCTAAACATTTCTTCTGGGAAGCATCTTGTAATGCAGATTTTCGCAATGAAGAAATTGTAATCCAGAAATTCTTCCCTTTTACCCCTCTATAGCCTTCTTAGATTTTCGTGTGTGAAACACATAATTTTCAAGTGAAACTTTGAGTGATTTTTTAAATGAATGTCAACATTCCAGGTAACAGTTTTCTCAGTGATGAGCAACTTGCTACAGAACCTCATTTCACAGTCACAGAAAGTAAGCATGTTCCTCAGTTCATACCCAGTTGCCTGATAAGAGTGAGTGAGTGAGTTGGTGTTTAACGTGTTTTGAACAATATATCAGTTATTAAACACGTGGATGTTGCCATCCAAAAGAGAGTAGATAGATCAGGGAGAAAGGGGTCGAAAGGATGAGAGAAAAGACGGAAAGAAAGGCATAGTGAGAGATAGAAAAGCGGGTTTTAGAAGGACTCACATTTGGTCTGGCTTCTACCCGTCCAGCTTGGGTGACCCTACCAGGAGCATGTAAGCTCCAGCTGGCATAGCTCTCGGGGTTGTCGAAGCACACAAACCACCACACCACGATAAGGTAATGAGTCCAGTGGTGGTGGCCCTGATAAGAAAGAAGGCGGTGTGGTTGTAGACATAATCGTATGGTATGATGGAACCATAATTTAGCAGTTAAGGGAAGAGCGTTTCATCCTGATAACGTTTCGCATCTTTGGGATTTTTTCATTCATAAAATTGTTGTAGTTTTATGTCAAAAAACAAGATACATTATTCTGAGAAAAGAAATTTATTGGTAGTTGTGATGTGGGTAATTCAATTCTTTCAAGCCCTCCAGTCAAACCTTTGTATAAACATTTTAGTCAAAAGTCACCATTTAAACCTCTGATAACCTTTAAAGTCGCAAATTCTAAAGAAGAAATTCAAGGAAAATGGTTTAATAACAAAAGATGGTCAGTGTCAACTGTAATGAACCCTATAAATCAATGAGAAGTGTTTGAATAACAGATTGAACTTAAAATAATCCAAAGATTATTTCAAAATCGTATGATTCCAGCCATTTAGTCAATAATTGACAATAAATGTTAAAAAAATGGGATGCCATTTCGACGACCACTAACTTCCTTATTTGTATGATAAGAGATGATTTGATTTGTGAAAATTAAGTTGGTAACATAAATGGATTTTTTAATGTCTGAAACGCATTGTCTATTGCTTAGTTTTGGCACTACAGCCATACTTTTTTGGCTGAAATTTCAGTACCATTACAAATTCAATCGTGATTTAATCAAATGTCTACATGGACGATCTTTATTTGAGTCATATATCAAAGAGTCATGTTTTGTTAAGAACATATATGTTAAGAGTCATAAATATAAGCAATATTCGGTAAGACTAAGAATATAAAGTTTGTACAATTCAAACCTGCAATTAATGTCGTGATATTGCAGCTTCTACCCATCAGGTGACAACAACAGCCACCGCCGCCCCCTACACGTGCTCTGACAGACTCAGTAACTGTGATGGGTACCTCTCCTCGTGTCTCACCACCGGTCACTTGTTGAAGTGGGCCAAATACAACTGTGCTAAAACTTGCAGTCTGTGCGGTAAGAACTTTCATTATTCTCCAAAACAATTCCAGTCTTTCAAACATAAAAATGTTACAAAGTACATCTCTCATGCGCTTGGTGCAAGTGAGCAGGGTGTCCTGAATACGTCCATAGTTTGACTCAAAACGCACTAAACCGACAATTCCATGACCATGAAGGTATTATTAACTCCTGAATGTCCCTTAGTATGATCAATCCAAATGTTTATTGTATTTATTTGAACTTTTTGTTTTTGTTCATTATTTCTGACATAACTAACACACCGATTTCTTGAAACTTCAGGGATTGTACAGAACCACCTAACTTTGATTTGTGTCGCGTCTTTGAATTTCGATTTTGTTTTCGAGTTTTCTTAAAGTCGCCATTTTTTGAACACACAAAGGATATTTGTATTGATGGTAAATGCATATTCCCTGCTTCAATATTTGTATACTGTCCCCCTTACTGTATGCAGTTATACTCTTACTCATTTCCTTGCAAAAGTTCTTCATCAACTGAAAAATGTATAAGCATACATATCCAATAAACGTCGTAATTTCCACTACAAAACTTGTCATTATGTGCCGAGTCTTCTTTTCAAGTGAACAGTTGATACAATGTAATTTTAATAACTTTATCCAGTAACATGAAGCTAAAATACTATAACAAAAAGGTATTTTCATTAATCTAGATATTCCCTGTGGTGACAAATATACTACAATAAACATGAAATTAGATGATAAATAGTTGCGTTTGTACAATTTCGTACAGTTTGTACAACCCGCAAATTGAGATTAAACCGACGGCGCAACTATGTATCTATATATTTTTTTTTTGTTTTTTTTTTTTTTTTTTTTTTTGCAAGAATAGATATTTATTACATGTTTTACGGTAGCCTTACCACGCGACGCGAACATCTGTCAATCATTTGCCATCTCATGAATATTCATACATGCCTAGCTGGTTAAACCCAAAAACAGACTGTGAGGGTTACAACCTAACATCTACCACTCTGATATACCAGGACTGGGGGTGCGGGGAGGGGGTGAATGCTTCGGCGATGGGGCTCTTGGTTCGGAGATCTTCGTGGGGGTGGCTCGGGCTCTTGGTTCTCCAGTCTGATATCTCCCTCCTTCGTCCTCGTCTCTGTCCTCCCCTTGTCCTGTCAACTCGCCTCTGTCCTGACCAAGCATCTTGGAGATTAAACCAAGAAGGGTGTCATCCTCAACATTAGCCGTGTGTACAGAGGGCGCTGGTTCCGCTGGTTCCGCTGGTTCCGCTGGTTCCGCAGGTATTCTTGGCATGAGATCTAACCACCACTCTAGAGCCTTGTTCCGTTCTGGTTGGGGTTTTAGCATTGGCGGGAATGATCTGCTCTCTGAACACTTGAAATGGCTTCGAGCCGCGGCCCTCTTGTCGGCTTCTATCTCCTCATGCCTTTTGCAGCGAGCCTCATTCCGTTCTCTTATTTTTTTTATTTTTTGGTCGAGTGCAGCCTCGTGTTTGTTCATACTCTCTTTGTTATCCAAAAGCAGAAGACCCTATGTACTACTATGTATCTATATTGTAACATGTCCGTTAGAAATGTAAGAGCGGTCTCTTGTCTTGTGCGTTGGAAATTCTTAAATTGCAACAGCACCTGTCATATTTACAAAGGACAAAGGTATTAGGAGAAACAGTACAATTTAATGTTGAGATGGACCGAAGACATTATGTTACATTTCGCGGTGGTTCGCCTTAGCAATTTTGCGGGTGTTCGTTGGCATTAAACGTAGGGAAATCTCTGTAAGCAGCATCTCAGAATCAAGTATTTGCCGAAGTCGTGTTACAATAAGTGTTCAAGGACTTCCTTTAAATATTTTGGCTTTTCATGCTTCAAAAATAATTTCTACAATATAATAATTTTTAAGTATTTCATATGTTTGATAATGTGTAGACATCTCATATTTCACATTTAGATGGGTCTCCGTCACAGACCACGGGAGGAGAAAATGAATGTAAAGACAAGGTTTCGTGCGACCAGTATGAAAGCGCGACATGTACAACTCCTGCGTACTCGGAGTGGGTCTTCGAGAACTGTAGGAGCTTCTGTGGACTTTGCGGTATGACTTTGTTAATGACTACGATTTACTGTCATTGTTTTAAATATTTCTCTAAATTCTATAAGGATGATATCTATCTAGTGAAAACACTAATAACATTTTTGCCATTTTCAATAATAGAAACATATTTTACATTGACATGTAGGCCACAACCTTTGCACACGTGAATTTCATGTCATGCCTTGTGCTTGCAGGCTCATATTGCCTGATTTGGTGTAAACGGCATGTAAAAGATTCACAAGTATAGATGAATTCTTCACCCTCAATTTGAAGTTTTACATGTCTTCTTTACGTGTAAAACACCGTTTTCGATCGGGCACTTGAGCGGGGGTATTAGAGCTTACCTTTTCCATTCAAACATGCGCCCAGTCATTCATTTACCAACACAAAACAAGTGACCACCCAATCATTCACTCCCTCACTCGCCCATTTTCTCACTCACACTCACCCAATCACCCACTTTCTCACTCACGCAGACACTCACCCACGCACACACTCACCCACGTTCTCACTCACACACACACCCACTCACTCACTCACCCACTTTCTCACTCACTCACTCACACAATCACCCACTTTCTCACTCACACACAAACTCAATCACCCACTTTCTCACTCACACACACACAAAACTCACACACTCACCCACTTTCTCACTCACTCACTCACTCTCTCACCCACTTTCTCACTCACACACACACTCACCCAGTCACTCACTCACCCACTTTCTCACTCACTCCCTCACCCACTCACTCACTCACTCACTCCCTCACCCACTCACTCGCCCATTTTCACTCACCCACTCACCCACTCACTCTCTGACCCACTCTCTCACTCACTTACCCACACACACACCCACCCACCCACCGACCCAACCACTAACTCACTCACCCATTAACTGACTGACTCACTCACTCACTATTAAACTGTGAAACACAATGAAAGTATGAAACTGATAAATTATTGATTTAATCACCAGGGCATTGTGCTTATAATGGTGCTGTATACAAGCGAGGAGAGAGTTGGCAGGACGGGTGTTCATACAACTGCACCTGCCTTGGGCAGGGGAATTTCAACTGTACGCCAAGGTAATGAAGAACATCTAATGAAGTCACTCTTCCTTCCTGGGGACTTGCTTTTTCGTAATTACTTTCGGTCTCGCTCTTACTTGTGGTGCGGGTTATTAGCATTGTTACACATCAATTAATACATTCATAGGATTCATTCCAATCGGGACAGACATCTTTATCGTTACGACTTTGGGGAAGAGCGTCTAAAGATTACAAGGAGACTTAATAATTATTCAATAGTTTCATCCATGTATAGCAACAATGATATATAACCGTTGCATAACTTGCATGAGACATGGGAATTCAAACTGTACGGCAAGGCAATTAAAACAACAAGTCACTCCATAAGTTATTTCATAATTATGACTGTAAGGTCCACCTGATAATCAGAATTGGCAATGTAACATGCTCTGACCGGCCGAACATTACATGTATACTTGGAAACCCATCGACCTCCATTCCCAATAAGCAAATTATTCCATTATATGCCTTTGAACCGTTTCCAATATTTTAAAAAGTTGAAAGACAAGAAGTATTTGCCTTTTGAAATGTGTTTGGTTTTGGAATATTTCTGATCAAATGAACAATTCAACAATACGATTAAGTATGCAATTCATATATCAGAACTTTCTTAAATGTCTTGATTCTCATATTTAGCGATTTCCAACGTACAAAAGCCTTGTTTAAGATTTTAACTATTGAACTAATACTTTTGCTACCATGAAAGTAATAAAGGTAATTTGTAACATATTTTTATTTGAGTATTTTGGACAATTTTCTATACTCTATTAATAGTAGTAATGAGATTAATAAGTATCCCCCCGAGCAAGGTATCCAGGGAAGGTCTTATGATCTACACCTACCATTTGATTACGCATCGATTTCTTAGATTTCGTTTAAGGATGTTTAATCCTTTTATCCCTAGATGTGAGACGGTTCAGAAGGTTCCCCCCAACTGCCACTACATCAACTCCACAGCGGACTCCTGCTGCCAGGATGTTGTGTGTAGAGTAGACACGCCAAGAGGTACTCATCATTTCTTACAATTAGATAGACATATTTCTGTTTGTTACAAAGGAAACGTCGTCCTAATTGTTTATTTCAGTGACCTACCAGAGTAAGCCATAAGTAAATCCAAACAGACAAGAGGTACTCATCATTTCTTACATTAGGTAGACATTTCTATTTTGTTACAAACAAAACGGTGTCCTAATCATTCATTTCAGTGACCTCAATCCAACACCCACAGGTATTCATGAGTCGATCTAAACAGACGTATTTGTAACTTTTAACAAAAGAAACGTCATCTTAAATGTTCATTTCAACGACCCAATTCAATTCAACACTCAATAAGTCATAGTTAATTCCAAATTTTAAAAAGACACGACATCTGATTAATTCATTGCAGTGATATCGATTTAACCACATTAAAATTAAGTTGGATGTAATACTGTTTTATGATTTTCAAAGTTAAGATACAAAACTTAAAACAGCAAAAGTAATTGTTTCAAACACAGAAATCGAAGAGTGCTGTCCGGGTGTTGTCTGTAAAGAATTTTCGAACAGCGTCGCTGATTGCACAACAAACTTTGATTGCCTCCAATCAGGCATATCCCCATCTTCCAACGCAGAGCCTAAAAGGCCAGTTTCCAAACTGTCATTTTATGCCTTGCTGCAGAGACTTTACTTTTCTGTGCTGCTATAGTGCCCCTACAGAGTAGAGAGCAAGCACAGAAAAGTAAAGTCTCTGCAGCAAGGCATAAAATGACAGTTTGGAAACTGGCCTTTTAGGCTCTGCGTAGGAAGATGGCATATCCCATTCTACCCTACAAAGTAGACGTAATAGAACAGAGGCTCGATCAACATTTCATGACTTGATCTGTCTCTATGGGGAGAGAATGTTTGAAAATAGGACATGAGTTATCTTTCCATACGAAGTCCTGCATTCTCTCCCCACAGAGGCAGATCAAGTCATGTTGATTTAACCTCTGTTCTATTACGCCGAAATCCGTGGGTTCCGGAAGTGTCCCCTGGCGGAGAAAACCCGCATCACAATCCATTTGAATTGCTTTATCAAATGACAAGGCTTCTCGCATGGAAAGGGTGGTTCATATCACAATGCTTTTGCCTTGATTCACTAGCCAACACGATGATTTAAGAACAGCGTCGCTGATTGCACAACTTACTTGATTGCCTCCAATCAGGCATCTCCCATTCTATCCCACAAACTCGTCGTAATATAACAGAGGCTAAATCAACATGACTTGATCTGCCTCTGTGGGGAGAGAATGAAAGTTCTGGGGCCTGTTGCCAAAAGGCAGGTAGACGTATGACATTATATAAGGCTACTTAATAATCAGTAATACATGTGAGTTACGTTAATTTGTTAAACTCTAGTCTAAATTCTGGTGACCCTTTACTTTATCAGTATTATAAAAAAAATACCTAGACTATCAATAATTGCACACCTAAAAAATAAATGAAATAAAAAAATAAATAAATGATTGCACATGACTATGTTTCAGGGCCTATCATGGCTCCCTACAAGAATGGCAACATCTGCAGGGACAGGTTGAGCAACTGCGGATCGTTCCCAGAGTCCTGTGCACCAGAGTACGAGGACTGGGCAAAAGAGAACTGTCCCCTCACTTGTAACCGATGCTGAAATATACTTGAATTTTATAATATCGTTAACCAATATTGGTAATATTTCGAATACTGCCCCCTCACCTGTAACCGATGCTGAAATATACTTGAAGATTATAATATTGTTAACCATTATTGGTAATATTTAGAGTACTGTCCCCTCACTTGTAACCGGTACTGAAATATACTTGCAGATTATAATATCGTTAACCATTATTGGTAATATTTATAGAACTGTCCCCCCACTTGTAACCGATGCTTAAATATACTTGAATATTATAATATCGTTAACCAATATTGGTAATATTTAGAGTACTGTCCCCTGACTTGTAACCGGTGCTGAAATATACTTGAATATTATAATATCGTGAACCAATATTGGTAATATTTAAAGAACTGTCCCCTGACTTGTAACCGGTGCTGAAATATACTTAAATATTATAACATCTTTATCTGTTATTCATTCGGGGTGTATTCTAAGTAGCCTTAATGTTTAGATCACATCAAACCCAGACAGAATATCGTTAAAACGTATTTAATCCTATTTGATTCAATTGTATATCAAATATCAGATGTAGTCAGTCGGTATATATTTTTTTGTACATAAGACTTCTCAACGTTTATTATTTAACCTGGTATTCAGCATGTACATTCAATATGTTATTTGATATTTGGAAGAACGAATTCAGATACAGTTAACCTTGACTTGAAAGATGGTTTATATTAGTTACTATACTATACTATATTTTTGTTTTAGCTCTAAACACCATTAAACATTGACGTTTTATAATTGAAGACAATATGACTTTTTTCTCTAGTATTAAGTATTAAACTTATTTATATTATAGTGTAAGTGTAAAGTGTAAAGTCGATTTAAACGAATTCCTCTTGCTTGTTTATAACTGCACCATACTAGTCGTATTAAATCTATGAAAAATCATATTTTAATCTAAATTTTGATGAACAAATTTAACCTTCGCTTCATTTACCATCCACGATCAATGAACGGATGTTTGCAATTCTCCTCCCTAAGTTTCACCTCAAACAGGGTATTAACCAGTACTTAGGCATCAATCGAACGTGTCATATATTGATAAGGATGTGAAATGTTAATCCTACGCACGGAAATGAGTTCTTCAAGGTTATCTCTTTTCGTAATTGGGTCTTAAATCATATGGTGGGGATATTTTCTTTGAAATCCCCGAACACGTTTATGTTAAAACTTGCGTAAAGGTTCATATGACAAGAAGGAAAGGAAAACACTTCATCTAATAAATACGATCAGTTCATACAGATATGATGTTGTTTGCGTCTATGTACAGTAAACAACAAATGGTTTTTAATTCACACACTGTGTTCATAACCACCTTGTCAAGTTCACGAGTTCATCAAGATAACTTAATGTTTTAAATATGATATATATTAATGACTGATATTCCCCAAAAAGGGAACGCATTAGACATCATTTCGAAGAATTTATTTCTATACAATTAGAGCAAAACTATAATTTAATTTTAATAGTATAAAAGTGATAAATAACAGGTTTGTAGACAAACAGTTACCCAACACCTATTTTGTGAAGGCCGTGCGTGTTTAAATCCACAAAATGAAGCTGAAGCCAATAGGTATTGTGACAACCATTTACAGCAATTCTTGCTAAGAAGCCTATTATGTCAATGCATATGAAGATGGATGTTTTACGCCGTTTGATGTGCGATGACCAGTTGTTCAAGTGTCTGAACCGTTACAACTGGCAAAATAGTTCTGGTGTTCTGCTAATGGATGGACGTTATCATGCTTGAAAACTGGAAGAAGGAGATGTTCGTTGGCATTGTTGATTTACTGAGTTGCATGTTAAACTCCTCTGAACCATCATTGTTATGTGTTGGTTATTGCACTCTCTGTAGCTGCAAAATTATCATGCAAAACCGAAAAAAAAACAGAATTCAAAACAAATCGTTGATTATTGGTTTAACACACCCTTTAACTCACTCACATGAATTTTGCTCTCCGCGGTATGTGAAAACGTCTTCAAATGGCTTTTAAGCACTCAAACAGTTAAGATTGTCCCGTTCGTTCTCCGAATCTATAATTAGACAATGATGTTTTAGAAGGAAATATTATTGTTGTACTTTGTATTTGTTTTCACAATAATAGTCAAAACCCCATCTATGCGGAAATATTTTCGTTTCCCTTTTATATGGGCTGGTGACAATTTACAAATGGGCGGATAGAGACACTAGTCGGAACTCTGCATGGTTGCTAGAGGCGCGTTAATGTATTTGCCTTGATCTATGGACGCCTTTATGTTCAATATATAAATATCATCGTTGATTTCGCTTTATCATTTGATTATGTATTATACGTTGTAAAGCTTATTCATCAAACCTTATTCATATACATGATTTAAAAAATCATATAAATCATATAAACTTATAGCCCCTACAAAAAAGCATTTTTGTTCGAAAAATTAAAATTTACCATGGTATAGCTCTAACACTTTTCATACGAAAATAACAAGTTAGGGATTATATGAAAACAATTTGAAAGATCATACATTGTCCTCGAATGAAGAGAAGGAACTGACTGATACATTGCACAGACACAAGACACATTTTTGCTATCAATGAATTACTATAAAATCTTAAGATTACGACTATTCTGGGAAATTCATAACATGATTTATCCATGCTTTTTGCAGTCAATGAAAATAACCATGAATGTAAACTTTTAAAGTGCCGAAGACATTTCTACTAACCTATAGAGAACAAAACACGAATTTATGATTATTGACAATGCTCTGAAATTTCCTTCAGAAAAGAACACCGTAACAAAAATCATTATCACTAATTGACAATCTGGTTCATATCTTCCGATCATTAATTCTCTGATTGATATAAGAAACAGTGAACGCTCCAATTAAAAGACAGGTTGGCGTCTGACTGTGTTCCTAGCTGCCAATCATAGAGAGAAACAAATAAATACCAAACACGTTTGCAAATTAATGAGGATCTTTTTAATTATCAAGCAGCTGATCCTATTAATTCATAATTTGTCCAAATTCTAATGAAGGACAATAAAACTTAATTTTGCATAGAATGAGACATCTTTCCAATTAGAAACCCAAAGAACTGAATATTTGTTTGAACTCATTTCATTTGAAATTATAATTGGTAACGTTGGCTGTCTTTTGTGTGAGAAAGTTTTGCTTCCTGTGATGTCTTTAACACATAAATACTGACAAAGAGCCGTTTATAAATGTTTTGCATTCAGTGCTAGAAAGATGCCAATCAAGAATTGCTTGAATGATAGAAACGCAGTGTAAGGCTTTTGGCGCCATATTTTGGACTATAGAACAAATAATAGAACAAAAACTGACGGTGAAATGCCTGCCAAGTGTGTTTCTACAGTCTTGTAGAATGTCACCATTCAATTTCTTACCATTGAAATTATGTGAAATATTTGCTCTTAACTAAACGAAATATATTGTAAGAAAGGATTTACGTTTTTGAGACTATATTTCAACAAGTATAATTATTTTGATGACCATACACATTGAGTATAAAGTTCATCACTTCCAGATCATTTATAACTGACACTGGGTTTTACCCTACTACACTAATGTTTGTAAGTAACTTGGATGAGCTGTGTAAATACGACTAAAAGTACAGGACCAAAGTAAACAAGACACACTAGAGGATGTCAATAATATTCGTTTGCTAGAGCGTCAGTGTACGAGACTCGATTTTTGAAAATTTATATTCAGCTTACATTCTTGATAAAAATCAAATAACTACATTTAACTCTTTCTCTTAAACTAACTGAATCTGATGAGACCATAAAAGATAAAGCTATTGAACTTGGCTATAATCACCATCTAGTGTCATTGTTTAAACGAGTAATATGATTCGAATCAATACTCGTTTGAAGATTGAGTAACATTCGTATGCTTCGTTTCTTATTCAGTCCTGTGTTCTTCAAGCAATTCGTCTGGGACAATCTATTTCACTTTATGGTTGTTTGATGAAGGTCTTGTGAACCGTTAGCTTATAAAGATTCAAAGGGAATGTGATGGAAACACATTCTTTGATGGGACGATTTACTGCAGACCCGGCGCCAATAACTATAGAAGATATTTTCTTGAGGAGAATTGATCAACAGTCGTGGAGTCTGAAAAAGTTGTACCTTCAGATTATATCATGTGGTGTCGGCGATGCAACCATGAACATAAAAGAGACTTGGACAGTCTAATTCATTACGGTACTTTCTCACAAGTTAAATTCATGACGTCACCTCGAATTAGCTCTAGTGAATCGCTTTTTTATCTCTTTGATGAAAGCTTTTCACTGGTTGAAAATCTAATAGTGTAAAAAACTTTAAATGGTTTTCAGTACAATGTAAAGTTCATATTCTTCTGCGCTTTAAGCTTTTATCGCTTGAATGAAGATGTTATCATGGAATGCAATGTGAACGCCAAAGTCATCAACACCGTTTTATTTATTTAGTATGATGTATGAAAATATGTTTGCATATAAAGAAAACAGGTAAAGTCCATGGGTAATTTGATCCTTGATTCAATTACATTTTTACCTGTTCAATAAAATTGAAAGTAAACTGTTCAAAGAAAAATGAACTGCTTCAAGTGAAATATCGAAATCTGTGTAGTATGAAGGATGTCATGTTAGTTCGCAATGTCATAATTAAAAAAACAAACATTTTTGTTATCATTACATTATGCGAACATTGCAAAAAAAAGACATAATGGCGTGATCTTTGCCTTTTGCGTACACAAGTTTTATGACATTCTAAAAAGAATAATAATGGTGAAAGAACACCTACGTTAAAAGCCCTGTACAAATTATCGTGAATCACCTGTTAAAATTGATCAAAATTACCAACCTACCCCTGAAACAGAGTTGCCGTTGTTCCCTCACCACTCGACATACATAATATTGCTATACTTTATTCATACATTATATTATCTTACCTGTGTATGATCACCTCTAATATCTTACCTGTGTATGATCACCTCTAATATCCTACCTGTGTATGATCACTTCTAATATCTTACCTGTGTATGATCACCTCTAATATCTTACCTGTGTATGATCATCTCTAATATCTACCTGTGTATGGTCACCTCTAATATCCTACCTGTGTATGATCACTTCTAATATCTTACCTGTGTATGATCACCTCTAATAGCTTACCTGTGTATGGTCACCTCTTATATCTTACCTGTGTATGGTCCCCTCTAATATCTTCCTGTGTATGGTCATCTCTAATAGCTTACCTGTGTATGATCACCTCTAATAGCTTACCTGTGTATGGTCACCTCTTATATCTTACCTGTGTATGGTCCCCTCTAATATCCTACCTGTGTATAATCACCTCTAATATCAACTGTGTATGATCACCTCCAATATCTTCCTGTGTATGATCACCTCTAATATCCTACCTGTGTATGATCACTTCTAATATCTTACCTGTGTATGGTCATCTATAATATCTTCCTGTGTATGATCAACTCTAATATCTTACCTGTGTATGATCACCTCTAATATCTTACCTGTGTATGATCATCTCTAATATCTACCTGTGTATGGTCACCTCTAATATCCTACCTGTGTATGATCATCTCTAATATCTTACCTGTGTATGATCACCTCTAATATCTTACCTGTGTATGGTCACCTCTAATATCTAACCTGTGTATGGTCACCTCTAATATCTTACCTGTGTATGATCACTTCTAATATCTTACCTGTGTATGATCACCTCTAATAGCTTACCTGTGTATGGTCACCTCTTATATCTTACCTGTGTATGGTCCCCTCTAATATCTTCCTGTGTATGGTCATCTCTAATAGCTTACCTGTGTATGATCACCTCTAACAGCTTACCTGTGTATGGTCACCTCTAATATCTTACCTGTGTATGGTCCCCTCTAATATCTTCCTGTGTATGGTCATCTCTAATAGCTTACCTGTGTATGATCACCTCTAACAGCTTACCTGTGTATGGTCACCTCTTATATCTTACCTGTGTATGGTCCCCTCTAATATCTTCCTGTGTATGGTCATCTCTAATAGCTTACCTGTGTATGATCACCTCTAACAGCTTACCTGTGTATGGTCACCTCTTATATCTTACCTGTGTATGGTCCCCTCTAATATCCTACCTGTGTATAATCACCTCTAATATCAACTGTGTATGATCATCTCCAATATCTTCCTGTGTATGATCACCTCTAATATCCTACCTGTGTATGATCACTTCTAATATCTTACCTGTGTATGGTCATCTATAATATCTTCCTGTGTATGATCAACTCTAATATCTTACCTGTGTATGATCACCTCCAATATCTTCCTGTGTATGATCAACTCTAATATCCTACCTGTGTATGATCACCTCTAATATCTTACCTGTGTATGATCACCTCCAATATCTTCCTGTGTATGATCAACTCTAATATCTTACCTGTGTATGGTCACCTCTAATATCTTACCTGTGTATGATCACCTCTAATAGCTTACCTGTGTATGATCACCTCTAATAGCTTACCTGTGTATGATCACCTCTAATAGCTTACCTGTGTATGGTCACCTCTTATATCTTACCTGTGTATGGTCACCTCTAATATCTTACCTGTGTATGGTCACCTCTAATAGCTTACCTGTGTATGATCACCTCTAATAGCTAACCTGTGTATGGTCACCTCTTATATCTTACCTGTGTATGGTCCCCTCTAATATCTTCCTGTGTATGGTCACCTCTAATATCTTACCCGTGTATGGTCACCTCTAATATCCTACCTGTGTATGGCCACCTCTAATAGCTTACCTGTGTATGATCACCTCTAATATATTACCTGTGTGTGATCACCTCTAATATCTTACCTGTGTATAATCACCTCTAATATCAACTGTGTATGATCACCTCTAATATCTTACCTGTGTATAATCACCTCTAATATCAACTGTGTATGATCACCTCTAATATCTTACCTGTGTATAATCACCTCTAATATCTTACCTGTGTATGGCCACCTCTAATATCTTCCTGTGTATGGTCACCTCTAATATCCTACCTGTGTATGATCACCTCTAATATCTTACCTGTGTATGATCATCTCTAATATCTTCCTGTGTATGATCATCTCTAATATCTTACCTGTGTATGATCACCTCTAATATCTTACCTGTGTATGATCACCTCTAATATCTTTCCTGTGTATGATCACCTCTAATATCTTACCTGTGTATGATCATCTCTAATATCTTCCTGTGTATGATCATCTCTAATATCTTCCTGTGTATGATCACCTCTAATATCTTACCTGTGTATGGTCCCCTCTAATATCTTACCTGTTTATAATCACCTCTAATATCAACTGTGTATGATCACCTCTAATATCTTACCTGTGTATAATCACCTCTAATATCAACTGTGTATGATCACCTCTAATATCTTACCTGTGTATAATCACCTCTAATATCAACTGTGTATGATCACCTCTAATATCTTACCTGTGTATAATCACCTCTTATATCAACTGTGTATGATCACCTCTAATATCTTACCTGTGTATAATCACCTCTAATATCAACTGTGTATGGTCACCTCTAATATCTTTTCTGTGTATAATCACCTCTAATATCAACTGTGTATGATCACCTCTAATATCTTACCTGTGTATAATCACCTCTAATATCAACTGTGAATGATCACCTCTAATATCTTACCTGTGTATAATCACCTCTAATATCAACTGTGTATGATCACCTCTAATATCTTACCTGTGTATAATCACCTCTAATATCAACTGTGTATGGTCACCTCTAATATCTTATCTGTGTATAATCACCTCTAATATCAACTGTGTATGGTCATCTCTAATATCCTACCTGTGTATGATCACCTCTAATATCTTGCCTATGTATGGTCATCTCCAATATCTTCCTGTGTAGGTCACCTCTAATATCAACTGTGTATGGTCATCTCTAATATCCTACCTTTGTATGATCACCTCTAATATCTTATGACATATTTATATTAGTTGGCGTCTCATAAAGAAGTGATAGAGCACTTTTTCGCAGTTTTCTACATTTTGCATTTGTAATATTTTGCTACAGTAAAACACACTAAACTAAACTAAACTAAACTAAGACAATTCTACAGCAGCTCGAATGTATTCATTGGTATTCAGGGGTTTGTTTGAAAACCACCCATTGGTCATGAGAGCCGATTGCTGTCAGCCTTCCTTTATAGTAAACACATTTATCTGAAACCAACGTAAAAAGTCATAAATGATACATCAGTTGTACACATTATCAAAGTGCAGCAGCCTACTTCGATGAAGACAAACTCATCATGTTGCGAACAAATACAAACACATGCTACACATGTATCGATCTTTCAACTTTATGCCTGTAGCTGTACCCAACTTATTAGCAACCGTTGAGACCAGATTGACCAGGTGGTCTCTTTTATTGATCTTAATTCGTGAGGAACCAATGCAATCTTAAATGAAGAGTTACAATATCTGGTTATCACTTTTTACTCACCAACTTCGCTAGAGTACAAATTGTGCCAGTCGTAATTTCAACCACCAAACCAATGCTGCCCTCTGTGATAGAACGAGACGGATATGGTAGATGAGTCTGAACAAGTTGCCTAATCAAGTTAGGAAATCCTGCACTCTCACTGTACAAAATAGCAAAACAGCTAGAATCAAATGCCCACAATTGAGAGTTGTATCTGGAGTCATTGATCAAATGGCTAGGAATACCAAATTGTTAGTCAATGTAACACTCTGCGTATTGAACCAATTCAGCCCTCTAGGTTAGGAGGAAGCGGAAGGTAAGGAAGTCATGTATCAAGCATTCATCAAATTCTCTTGTTAGCAAACCATGAAGCTTTTCAAACTGTACAAAATCAAGGGCTTTCTTAGTTTTCACTTTAACAAGAGTGCGTTTGCGCAATTATGACTCAATGTTTAAATCTTGCAACGAGCCATTAACATAACTTAGTTTGAGTTAGTATGTTTCAAAGGGAAAGATGAATTTAACATCTCGTTACAAAATAAGCAAATCAAAAACATTGACTTTATATTAAGGGATGATATAATAAACTGTTAAATATGATTGCGGTAGTATATTGATTACTTTGTTTCACAATGAACAAACAAAATTTCCGTCATACTTGTGGCCAGGGTCGAATCCCCCACTACAGTTGGTTTGACATGTCAAAGAACATACTTAACCATGACACAGTAATAGCACAAATTGTTCGTTATTAAGAATGAACGTAGGTTTAATATAAATGCTCAAAGTATTATGTTCCCACGGTTTACAGTATATTACATTAAGAAAAATATAGACAGAATGTGAACGGAAAGTTTCTGTTATCACAAAAAGCACAATGAGACATTATTACACTTACACTTATTATTACACACTGTGCTAATGGCCAGCTCATCCATAATCTAGGAACTTTGGCTTTGAGAAGTGTTTTGTGTCTCCTGGGGTACATATGTGTGTGGCAGAGTGTAATATATTGTATTTCTATGTATTTCAATTGTAAATATTCATGTACTAATGTTTTATTTTATTCCAGGTGTTTTAAGTGTAGCAGCCCAGAGCATTAGCTTAGAGCATTGCAAACCTGTAATCAAGTATCTTGCTGTTTCTCTATTGTTCTTTACTCTGACCTCCTAGCCACTTCAGCTTTCTATTCTTTGTTCTCTATTGTTAGGTAAGCGTACTTCTCACTTTGCATGCTCTTAGAATCTATAAAGGTAACCTGCACTATTAACTCAGTGCACTGCATTCTGTCACTTTGTATGAAGAGCACGACTTTTGACAAGCAAGACATTTGACAGAAGACAGACTGTCTCCTTCTTCGTCTTCAAACTATTGAACACAGGTTAGTTAAATAGTTAGTATTTCACATAAATATTATTATCATTAAGGCAATATTCTTTAACTATTCTTTATAAGATATCATATGTTGGTAACCATGCATTGAATGTGTGTTTGCATAATAAAATCAATTGTAATGTTAGTTGTGATCGGCGGTTTCCGGAAAGTACATCCGGTGACAGGTCACGACCTCGGGACCCCTGCTCGATCACCCAGTGAGTCTAGCAGTATCTTTTGAAGTGTCAACACGTGTCTTTATCGAGTGACGGACCATACCACCGATACGAGGCCTCTCACGCCGATACGATAGACTCCAGAGAACTATTAACCTGAAGCAAGTGTTATCCCGCTGTACCCCAGGATCCTATCCCTGCCCCCAGAAGTGATATACCGGGACTTATCCCGCTGTACCCCAGGGACTTATCCCTGCCCAGGCTCTTTGGAAGTAAGTACTTTCTTGTGAACCCCAGGTTCACAACATGTGCATATTGTATCAACTCTATATAATGTGTTCCTGCAATGATAGTTCATGAATCAAGTGTTTTATTAGTATTCAAATGTACTTATTATTTTATGTATTGTTGCAGGGTGAAACCACATTTGTTTACATGTCCTCATACATGTGTTGGGAATAAACAGTCATCGAACTACGCCCAGCAGTCTTGGTTTTCCTTTGACTAAGTACCTGCTACATGTATATCACTCAATGAACGACACAGTATTGGGACTGGGGAAGTGAGTGTTACTTGCTAATCTCCTACGGGGACGCTTATACATCAAATTAAGAATCTTTTTACAAAGTAACAAATGACTATTGATCGTACCTTGGGGAAACCAGCTTGTGAAACCAGTTTTTTAAGACAATAGGAAAAAATAGAATTTGTTGTGTTTTGCAAAAGCTCGATGTCATTTTAGATACATTTGGTTCTTAAAAGCAAAAGCAAATGGTTTGGTTCTATCAATTTTAACAAAATCATTGTAATAAACACAAATGAGTGAGATTTGAACTTTCTGGATTACTATGATGTATCGATTAGATAGAAACACATCAGGGGAGTGATGAGAGTAACCTATACGAAACTTGTAATCAAATTTAAATAGACTTTGTCTTGGCAGAAATTTATCAAATTGCGAATTGTTTCCTTCTGACTGCACAGTCGTCATCTCTCATCGTTATATTAGTTTCTTAAGTCTCTTGAGAATTTGTTCATTGCTCCTAAAGAAAGCTTGGATATCTTATTATCACTTTGGTTAGTTATCAAATAGCTTCCTCAAATACATGATTTACAATCTCGGAATCATGATGTAGATAAAATGTATGAAATGAGCATCTTTTTAAGGATACATTATGGTTAAACTTTGTACCGTCACAATTAACAAAAATGTCCCTCGTTATAAATACATGTTGTTACTAATAATGTATGTAATATTAATATATGAACTTCGGAACGAAACTTCTCGAGTTAAATGTAAAGTTTCTCTGTCATCAATATTGAAAAGAAATGACCAGAATTGCTGTAGCAAGGAAGTATTGATTAACACTACGATCAATTGTAGCTAGCTGGGATGATACGGATATTGTCTTGCTGACGCCAATTTGACTTGAGGAAGAAACAGATTAAAATACACTTAGTGTGATTTCCCCTTATTTGACTCCGTAACCAAAAAATCCTTATAATCCATGTGTCCGCTCTCTCCCACAGTCACACGCTTTTGTAAAGTTAAGAAACGCACATCTCACAAAAATAATACGTCAGTGTCACTTGGTCCCTGAAGGGAAAATACTACCACTTTATACGATTCTCACGTCCCATCATCACTAACAATTTTGGGATGATATTGCTAACTTGATGGGTTCTTTTGCGACACTGATGCATCTGATTCCTGAGGGAAACACATTTTCTATAATATTGTTATGGAACTGGCCCTTTAAGGGTTTAAAGCCTCCAACTAGTCAGGATCATTCCTGGGTTCCTTCATGATTGGCAATTTTGTGAGTAACGATTGTTGTCTTTATAATCTCATTTACAACACTGATGCATCCAATCTCTTCAAAGTAATCACGTTTTGTGTGATGTAACAAATCACTATTGACTGTGCCCTAGGGGCATGGGGAAAACTGTCAGTATCTTTGTCTCATTTATCCAGGTTTAAAAAGGTTAAATGATGAGACACGTTCTTTGATTGGCATTCTAGAAGTTGGTGTGATGATCAATAAGGATGATTATTTTATGAATAATCAGTTTCTTTATTCTTTGAAAGCGACGTTTCGTCATAGATCCTAATGTCTTTGTCATCACTTGCTTGACAACGACATTATGATCTATGTCGAAACGTCGCTTTCAAAGAATAAAGAAGTTGATTATACATAAAATAATCTTCCTTTTTGAACGCTTAGATGAACAACTGCACCTTGCAAACAATTCATTGTATCAATTACGATGTTTCTAAATTTTCAAACAAAAATGGTTTAAGCGTTTGAATACACAATGAAGTTAAAAGTTAGTTACATTTCTGATTAGTATACGTCTTCACTGTAAATGGTCCATGGTTATGTTCATATGAAACGTCCTGCTTAAAGGTATTCATTTGAGAATCACAGATTTTAAGCTGGCGACAGCACTTAGCAAACATTAATGAGAACACATGTAACACGATAGAGAAGACCACCTTCAACTCATACAATAGTGTAAAGCATTCTTGGTTCAAATATAGTGTATTACATAGGCTTCTACCAACAAACGATCTTTTAACAAAAATTAAACTTAAGGAATCAAACAAATGTACCTTTTGCAAGACCGAAAAAGAATCAATAATACATCTATTATATGATTGCAAACATGTGAAACAAATTTGGGAAGAAATCGAAGAATGGATATTTAGCAAAACAGGAACTAATATAACGTTGTTCCAGGATATTGCGAAAAGAGAAATTATGTACTAAACCTTATAACTACGACCAACTATAACATATACAAGATGAAATTGCAAGAAAAAATACCAAATATTAAATATGTTAAGGCGGATATAAATACCACATATAACATTGATCGCTTCAACGCTTTCACAAACTGTGAGTATGACAGTTTTATGAAGTTTTGGTCATTATGTCACAATCTATTTTGAATATCATATTACACTGAATGAACATATATGTATATGTATATATGCTATTTTGAATGCCTTCTATTGCCTATCATCGACATGTATTAATTAAACCATCTATTTTTGTTATGATGTGGATGTTGAATATGTAACATGTTTTGTATGGAGTGTTAAAAATAACAAGTTAATTTTTACTATTACGACAACATTTTTGTTTTCAGTTCTTCTGATAACTTGTGTAAACAAGCAAACACCATGAACAAAAATAGATGATTACATTCACTATTATTGTACATACTATTATTATTGGGGAGTTTAATCAGAATTATCTTGTCGTACCAAATCACACCAAATAATGGCTTCCTTGCTACCCGTATTTTCTCCTAACATTTGAAACTTGATATATATACAAAGTGTCTTGCATTTTGCTTTAAACCACAGATGTCTCGAGTTCGGCTCCAAAGTCTCGCTCCTTCAACAACCTTTTTGGTAATTCAAGTAGCAATACGTCAATAAAATAAACATATCGTGTTCTTAAACAATTTAAATTCGTTCTCAATTCCAATTTGTCGCAAGTTGGTTGTCACGATTTCTGGAGTAACCATTAGCTCGTCTAAAAAGTCAGTCTTAGGAGAATTTGTTTTTTTAGTTTTGGTTCATCTGTCCCTCGTCAGCTCCAGGAAACGCTCGGGACGTGGATGCACCAGAACTCACAAACATCACATTAATCAATTTCATGTCATTTTACACACAAACATCAAATCATCAATTCCATGTCATTAAACACACAAACATGAAATCATTGATTTCACGTCATTACACAGACATAACATGAATACAATGACACCAACGATACCTTTACCCAAAAGAATATAATACAGACAAATTCAAATTTTTAATCAAAATTATTCGTTCGTATTTTTAACCTTCTAAATAAAGTAAAAATAAATTAACTCCACTTTAGATTTTCCATGTCTCAGAATAAGTGCTACTGCCCCTTTAAAAGACACAATTTTATTGACGAAAATCGATTCACTTGACTGGCTTCTTCTTGTAAATCGATTTTATTTGATACTTTTTCATTTATAGAAATGTTTAATTAATAATTTGATCATGATTAGAGCGTATTTGGAATATATCGTTCCATTTGGTGTAAAAACAGAAAAATCAATTAAACTTAATTGGTATCTGCATTTTCAAAGTTCTGTTGACGTCAAAGTTTGTCGCCCGGATGTTTTAATAGATATTTTCTTTTTCAGCTATTTAGAATTATCTAAAATGATGTGTTCTTCACACAATGTGCAGTGGTTATGATGAAAGATCAATTTTAAAATATTGAAACATTATACACTTTTATGTTGAAAATAATGGTTTGGTATTTAAAAATTAAAAAATAATTGATGTTTTCTGCTAGAATAAGGACTTCAATCTTCAATTGTAATTTCCAATTTATGTAATAATCTGTTACCACAGTGCCGTTTGGCAAGGTAAATAGTTGAATTTAGGTGTTCACATATGTCATACGTCTATAAACATGGAAAATATACTGGTGAGTAATATTTCTTTTCAAAAGATTCATTGGTGAAAGAAACACTATGAAGCAACGAAAAAGGTCAACACATTATGCACTCGCAACTTGACGACATCAGATCGCCTCGTGACGTCATCGGAATGTGTCCTCTTTCTAGGTAACGTAATTCAGTATTGAAACTTAGCGCACAGTGTCAACCGCAGAGGAGGATTGATTGATTGATAACATAAATTAGTGAATTGTTTACGGAAACAGGGTGATAGAAGTTAATTAACGATAGTTACATGTACACGACGACATACTCAGATTATGCGCTTGTTGAAGAAGGGAAAGCGACGCCATACAAGTCACGTGATGGGACGATGTCATGTGACGTTCAAAGTAGTTCCATATGTTTACACGAGGTGGCATCACACATGTGCGTTACCAACTCATTGTTCTCCAGTGAGTGATCACACCACGGTTGAGTTATAAATAATGTTAAATCTTTGATATTATATTATTTCTCTGTTTAGATTCATCCCTGTCCTATTTAGAATATTTCAGCAATTGCGTTATTAAAAACATATGAGACTAGCTTTCATATACAATTATCTGTCAAATTATATTTCTCTCCACATCAAAGAAGTTCCCCTATTAGAACGTACGTTAATGTTTTATGAACAACGTATAAGTGGTATATATGTTTTTGGATATTTATTAAATATATCAACTTTCAATAACAGATACATTTGTGGAGATACAGATATTTAGCTTACTTAAAGTGAAACGACTTCGCAGTCTGCATTAAGCAGTATAAATTACAGAATGAATGATTTACATGCATTTGCTTAAAGTATAAAATTCGAAATAAAATCATTTTAAGCAATTAATTTTCTTAACATGTATTCCTTCTTACATTTGTCAAGTTTCACACTTTTGATAATCAATATTTGAAACACCGGTTTCCGGAAAAAATCAATACGTAGTTTCACTATCGACAAATTCGTTGAAAAGCCAGATCTTCTGAGCAAACCCTTCTTTTCTAAACTTGAAAACTGTTCATAAAACGGTTCCTTTCAATAGAATACTTTGAGTGGCCACAACCTTATTTATAAGGCATCAACTGCAGTTAAATCAATTAGCTACTTCATTGTTGTTTGAACACTTTTCTAAGAGCAGACGGAATTATCTCAGCCATTTGAAGTAACCTTATTTGAAGATCTGAAAGCATTTAAATATGCAACTTTCATTTCTTTCAAAAAACACTTAATTACATGTTGATTTCAGTACCATAAGCAGCCTACTCCATTAGTGCTAGAAACGCCGGCAGGTTATGTAACATTCATTTTTCAGAGAGAAGTTTCAGTCAATCATATTTTTTTAAGCGTATCGAAGGACCATTAAACAGAGCTGAAGCTAATTCTTTCCAAATTGACCATGTGAGTTATGCAAAAAAATTGGCACGCTTTAATTTGGAAACACCCCTCCTTCTGTCAACCATTTGTATGGATACTTTGAGCGCTATAATTGGCTTTTGTTCGATTTGTAAGTATAACTTCAAAGTTTTGTTAGGCTCCGTGCGTTGTGATCAAAAAGTATATCATAGTATATCAAAGTATATTTTGACACACAGATGAGGTAGGTATAAGTGTCCGGGATTCTTTAAAGGGGGTCTGCGTTCTAGGCTGTACTCGTGCATACATGTAAGACCGTGCGGGTTAGCCTGCCTGCTAACGAGCTTCGCTGCTGAGACGGTGAGCTGAGAATGGTGTAGGCTTCGCTTCTCAGTGGGGAATTCCCCCCGTGCGAGTCGTACGCTCTGATTGGTTGATAACATGAGAAGGTCGTCATTTTGTAGCAGCAATGTCAACAAAACTATTTTGCAGCAGCAATAGTGGAGCTTTTAATGACCCAGGGGGTTGCTATCACATGCCGGTCTTTGGACATACGTA
Source organism: Steromphala cineraria (assembly GCA_916613615.1). Lineage (NCBI taxonomy): Eukaryota > Metazoa > Mollusca > Gastropoda > Trochida > Trochidae > Steromphala > Steromphala cineraria. The sequence goes on along the minus strand of OU744732.1, from coordinate 2,178,063 downwards.
TTCTCTTCCACGTTCCTTGAGAAATGTGTTCCTTCACTCCACCCTTCCTCTTATCAGCGTCATCTCAAGATGATTCTAATTTACGCTATGGTTCGGCTCCCCGACCTGACTGTTACCTCCGAGAGAACCTACAATAAGTACATGCCGCTAATGGCTGAAATATTGCCCAAGCAGCGTAAAAACAATAACTTACTCACTCAATTCAATAAGTAAATACTGTAATTCTATTGGTCCTGTAAGACCTTCAAGATGGAGTTTCAAAGACTCGTGTGTTATGATAGTCGGTCATGATAGTATCGGTTACGTTTGAATCGTTTATGTATTCATTGCCCAGTTTTAGCTATGTTACTCGTTCACTCTTTTGAGTCATTTTACTACCTTACATTGTCCACCACAAGTATAACCAGTTTACGATTATGTACATTGCTCAAGAGAAGATTACATTTTATGCATGGTCCTCATTGAACGGCCCCTCCTAATAAAATTGCATTCAAATCGAATGTGTATTATTCCATTATGTTTTCGTTGGTATAAACTTGCAACATAAAAGGCTGATCATAAAACCTTATTTGGTCTGGGTTGCTCTAGAGTAACGACACATTAGTACATTGTAAATCATAGACATTCCGTAATCTACTGTCGGTACAAGCCTTCAATAATCTACTGTGAAGTACAAGGCTATGGGTATGAAAATACAGGCTCCTGGGCCATTAAAAGTTTCCAATCATTCCCGCTGCAATATAAAAATGAGGCAGTCTAAGTAAACCTAGCCTCAATATTATCCGTTTCACTCAGTATCAGGGTGCAACGGATAATATTGAGGCTAGGTTTACTTAGACTGAAAAATTAGGACCCCTCGATTGCAACATAGTTAAATAGTATAGAGAAGTCCTACCCAGTCTTATTCTTCGTTGACTGCTGCGATAAGGTGACATGCAATCTATTAAAGCTTTGTGTCGACATATACTTGGATGTTATACCTTTCCATCACAACTTACCAATACTCTGGAGTTATTTCTACAAAATAAACATTTTAATGCTCATAATATCCACCTCGTTACAAATGCCTGTCAGATTTAGAGGGTGTGACTGAATCAAGCGTTCGAATTGGTCAAAGCTCTTAGTTCAGCTTCCTTTATCCCTCCGCTTCGTTAAAATGCAAACACGTGGGCAATGTTCCGATTCTTAATGAGATTGTTCATAAAAGCCAATGTGTCTCTTGACAACCGGTTTCAGTAAACTAAAATATATGTTTCATGTTTCACATACCACTATGTTTCTACATTCATGTGCAGTTATCGTTGATTTAAGTACAGACTTTACAGCTGTATTTGACTTTAATCTTGTACATTTATTTGTCTATGGTTCAAATAGCCCTGACCTTTATTTGATTATCAATTAATTACGATTCTCAATGTCACTAACACACAGTGAACACTCCACGTAAGTTATGCTACAGAGTTTTACGAACGGATCAAATCGAATAATTTATATTTTACCAGGTGGATTTACCAGGCTTTTTTGTGTTGTGAAATCGAGAGTCAGTTGTCCTCGAACTACTTTCCGTGTTGTAAATACATCGGTTTCGGCTTGCGTATTTCATTTTGTTATTTGTAAACATTTCGGCCGAATACATTTATCAATCATCCTTCCATGTCTGGTGCGGAAACAACGTTATACATAGCTACAATCCATAGATTTACTCTTGTCTTCCTTAAAATTCAGTTGCCTTTAGCAAGTTCTTTAATAATGGTACCACATATTAATCAAAATAAACAGAAAAGATTTATCCTGTGATTCAGTATATGCCGTATCGAATGAACTTAATTAACATGTTTCAAGAATAAAATGATTCTGCTTCATCGTATAATTGCGTTAACCAGCTTTCTGCTGAATTTAGAGGTTTTACATCAATGTCAACCTAATTTGAAGAATTGGAGAGCATTCCAACATCTACAAATTAAATCCTAGTCACAAATGTTTAATTTGAAAGATTTGTAAGTACGTTATATACATAACAGCCAGTGTCCCCTTTTATTCCTATTTTTGAAATATTAATTTTGACTAAATAGTAAAGTTGTAGACCTAACTAAGCGGAACTACAAAAATAGGCCCTGTACAACCGAAAACATTGTCCCCGAATTAATATCTTTACATGTACATGGCGATCTACAGAATATTGGCAGAAAGTAAGATCGGTTTAACTTTAATAATCCAAATATTTTCATACAATTACAAACACATGAAAGTGGTAGCTAGCCTCATCATGGGAGAGACTTGTTATTTCAAACGATTAACGATAATTAACGATGGTTAACTGAAATCCTCCCCTGTTGTTCAAAGGGAAAAGGTTCGTGATGGTAACGTTCTTTCTCTTTAGATAGTTATTTAAAACATTTATAATTTCAGTTTGAATTGAATACCTGAAAATAAAGTGATTCTAATATAAAACGTAGCTAAGTATAGGAAACAATATGAGTGAGTGAGTCATTGTTTTACGCCACTTGGGCAATATTTCAGCCATTAGGAGAAACAATATGACATTGAATACATCTTTGTAAATTATTTCGGCTTAGATATTATTTTACCTTCAATTCTAAATTAATCATTAATTCGACGGTTCAAGTAACTAGACATGAAGTCAGTCGGCTAATCATGTTTCCATGAGTGACAACACAAATAGCAACAACTGTAACAAAACAGTGAGCACGTTCTACACACACATCCCAATGCAGGTTAAATCGTGCAGGCAGGTAAAGCATTGATAATCTACCTGAATGAAACATTTGTAATCCTATGAATATAAAATTGACTGCTCCTAAAGCAATGAAACTCTACCTGAAAGAAACCTTTGTAATCCTGTAAAAATAAAATTGACTGCACCCTCGGCAAAGGAAAACTAACTGAAAGAAAACCTTTGTAAGTCAGTGAACACCATCATCGACTAGAACTAACCGGTTAGTAATGGGGCGGTGTGAGGCAGGGACTATGCTTACACCCGTAGTTATTCAACCCTCTGAGGCTCTGTATAACAAGTGAAGACCCACCTTTTCAATCTTGCAGGCTATTGAATGGAGACAACTTTAAGTTATAATATCAATACGTAAAACACTGTTTGCAATTATCAAAATCTCAACATTTGTAGGTGATAACTTCATACTCAAAATGCACTAATAATTCTGATGGGTGCTTGATATGGGAAGAATAAGGCACGATTCACAGATTTGTAAAGCATGAATGAAATGAACTTTTTTTTCAAATCTTGAATGTGCGGTTACGGGTTGCCAACAACACAGATTGAAGTTATTATCTCGTCACGCTACTCTGTCAGTCAGTCTCGTCGTCATTTACGTGAAGTACAGACGTGTTGAAGAGATCTAGCAGTATGAGGGAAATTGTCCATCTCCAGGCCGGCCAGTGTGGCAACCAGATCGGTGCTAAGGTTGGCTTAGATTTAGATCAAGATTTATTTATAACCAGACGTGAAATTAGTGAAGATTGGGAGTTATCAGTGATGATATTTTATAATTTTCACTATGTACTATATAATTACTGACTAGACTTCCCAATCTCTCTTTTTGATTTGAAATCATTCATTCTTCCGTAATATAAATTTCAGAAAGAAATGATTTATTTAAAAATATTTGTTCTTATTCAAGATCTGGATATTTTGACAAGGTCACTTATTGCTCTTGAATCACTCATTCATCTCATGGTATTATTTTATGTAGGTGATCATTTGACTTAACATATTTGCCATTATACGAGTTATCGGAGGTTCCTTTTGGTCGCTTATTGTTCTACATTTTATATATTTTTCATTGACATTGCTGAAGAGGTAAACGAATTTCATTTTATTTTTCTAAATATATTGTGAATCAATCCTACATCAGTGTATAATCTGTATGTCTGAAGTTGATTTTTCGCCTTATTTTCTGTCCCCTTTGAGACTTTATTGTGAGTGCAAACGACTTTTTCGCGGTCAATGTTATGATCGCTCATGTACATAAAGTTGTCGTACATTCCGGAGTTTAATTAAGTGCCATTATTGCAGTTCTGGGAGGTGATCTCTGACGAGCACGGTATCGACCCTACCGGCACCTACCACGGGGACTCTGATCTCCAGCTGGAGAGAATCAACGTCTACTACAACGAGGCGACAGGTCTGCCTTTCATGACATTCATCATTCAACAACTTTTATTGCTTTCAAAATAAATTATTGATAAACATAAACTATCAACTGTTGTTGATAGCATTGGTTACTTAACTTTCACATATTATTCGATGGTCATTAGTTTATTATTGACCTACGTCTTCAAGAAGGAAATATATAGGTTATGAATAATGATGTGGTAATTTTCAAGCAAATAAATCATTCATATGTACTGGTTTCCCTTTAAGTATTTGACAATGATTTTATATATATCCAGAAAAATGCTACTTAAACTGTCCACGATTAGAGCTCTGTTAATGTTATAACATTGAAAAATAATATTTTCATATACTTATACGAATAAAGTATGCATGCATACTCGTAAGCTTTCACCAAAAAACATTATGACGTTTTGGTCAAGCATTTATGGACGTCCTTTCTTAACAATATTCTTCTCTGATTCCAGGAGGCAAATATGTTCCCCGAGCTGTGCTGGTCGACCTGGAGCCCGGAACAATGGACTCTGTCCGCTCCGGACCATTCGGTCAGATCTTCCGTCCAGACAACTTTTGTTTTGGCCAGAGCGGTGCCGGCAACAACTGGGCCAAGGGTCACTACACAGAGGGAGCCGAGCTGGTGGACTCAGTTCTCGACGTTGTCCGCAAGGAGGCCGAGAGCTGTGACTGTCTCCAGGGCTTCCAGTTGACCCACTCTCTGGGTGGGGGTACCGGCTCTGGCATGGGGACCCTTATCATCAGCAAGATCAGGGAGGAGTACCCCGACAGAATCATGAACACCTTCTCTGTCGTTCCTTCACCGAAGGTTTGTCAAAATCTTCAAATTTACTTTCAGGTTAACATATCAGCTTGAGTTGTCGATTATGTGAATTTGACATCGTATCAAAAGCAAAGTTAATGCCTTTAATTCCAAGTCAGTTTTCTGCTCAACATTATATCATTCGAATTACCGGTCAAGGTTTTTAACATCCCATTTAATCAAACCTCTCTTTCCAGGTATCTGACACCGTCGTGGAGCCGTACAACTGCACCTTGTCTGTCCATCAGCTGGTTGAGAACACAGACGAGACCTACTGTATCGACAACGAGGCTCTCTACGACATCTGCTTCAGGACCCTGAAGCTGACCACGCCCACATACGGCGACCTTAACCACCTGGTGTCCGCCACCATGTCCGGTGTGACCACCTGTCTGAGGTTCCCTGGTCAGCTGAACGCTGATCTGCGTAAACTGGCCGTCAACATGGTGCCTTTCCCCCGTCTGCACTTCTTCATCCCAGGCTTTGCTCCCCTCACCTCCAGGGGCGCCCAGCAGTACCGTGCCCTCAGTGTGCCAGAACTCACCCAGCAGATGTTCGATGCCAAGAACATGATGGCTGCCTGTGACCCCCGTCACGGTCGCTACCTCACTGTTGCCTGTATGTTTCGAGGACGCATGTCAATGAAGGAGGTTGATGAGCAGATGCTGAATGTCCAGAACAAGAACAGCAGCTACTTCGTGGAATGGATCCCCAACAACGTCAAGACCGCCGTCTGTGACATCCCACCCCGTGGTCTGAAGATGTCTGCCACTTTCATCGGCAACAGCACAGCGATCCAGGAGCTGTTCAAGCGAGTCTCTGAGCAGTTCACAGCCATGTTTAGACGCAAGGCTTTCCTCCACTGGTACACTGGCGAGGGAATGGACGAGATGGAGTTCACTGAGGCCGAGTCCAACATGAACGACTTGGTGTCTGAGTATCAGCAGTACCAGGACGCCACGGCGGAGGAGGAGGGAGAGTTTGATGAGGAGGATGAACAACAGGAACATGAGTAAACATCTCCGTCACAGTGGCAGCTGAGCTAACGTTCTACTCAATCTCGTTCCTTTGTCCATTCCAGATTTGATAATTGTGTAGTCTTCTGTACTTTATCATTAGTATTTAAATTGTTGGGAATTCTAGTATGATTTACATTAAGTTATGATTCGATTTTACAAAATGCAGAAATTAATTTTTGTCCTGAAACCTGTCTTCTTTCATACTCTTTGGTGTATCCTGTGGGCCAGAATCATGAAAAAATATCTTATAAACATAACTGCTCCAGTGAAATGAAAATATAAGAATTGCCATTGGTGAATTTCAACACTGATGTAAGCATTGATAACAAAATCATGTCAATAAACACTTTTTCTTACCTTTTTACTTTTCTTTCAAGTTTGACACTCTGCGGAGTATAGATGCAGTTATTTGAGAATTAGAGAAACGACCCTAAACCACCCTTGGTTTTGCAAAAAGGGTCCAGCTTAACCATTTGCTTTGAACTATGATGGTAACAGCAAAACAGCAAAGGAAAAGGAAGAACATGTACTTTAATACAAAACGTATGGTAGTTAGGTATAGTCTTCGTTTCCAGTATGTTCATTCAATGAAGTGTAGGTTAAGGGGGCTGTAGCACGTTTTTTGATAATTTTATATTTTAAATTGTTCACTGATTATAGTAAGTTAATGTTAAATGTATTATTTTGACCATGTAAAAACTCATTACACACAAATCTCATCCATAGTCAGAGGACAAAGTATGAAGACTCCTTTGAGTGGCATTTTAGAAGTTGAAGGTCAAATAAGGACGCTATTTATGGATGACAACTTCTTTATTCATAGGGTGCGACGTTTCGATACAGATTCTTGTATCGTTTTCAAGCATGAATAAAAGACAGAGCACATGAGGTATATATACAGTAAGGAATGAGATGAGTTAATCGACAATGAAAACAATACTTAATTGAGCAAATGTAACAATAACATAACAAAGATATTACATATGGGATTAACATGGAAGCCAGGCAGGTAGGAGGAGAATGTTTACATAGTTGATTGGGATTGAGTGATGAGCTCATCGTATGCAGAGGGGAAAGTATCATGATCAAAAGGTACCGACCCCAGATTAACAGAGATCAAGGCTAATATTTTGCACAAATCTGGCGATAAACTGTACGGGAATGATTGTTTACAAGTAGGATTTTATTAAGGGATGAAGACGATGCTAACAGAAAACGGGACTTCATTTTTGCTTTTGGGAACACAGAGGTACCTCACAAGTGTTTATGACGCTACTTTGTCGTCCATTTTTTATTGTAAATTGTTTCAAAGAAATATAAATTCCCTTTTGCATGTAAACATAGATCACAAAACTCGTGAGTGTTAAATATTGAAAATATTTCAATTCAATATTTTTAAAGTTTTAATTATTAAATCGCTTTCGTGAATAGGATAAATCATTTGAAATTATCTCTTGAAATATTTAACACTCACTAGAGTAATGTTATATCTATATATATTCTTCATTATTGATCGATCGTATCACCAAACAAACAATCTAGCCTTATCCAAAACTAGACTGACAGTGACGTTTTCTAACAAGGTCAGATCGACCCAAATATGCACAAACCTTTATGCTTGAGTTGAATGGCATGCACATGACTGAATGGTACAATACTGTATATGTCGGGTGCCTCCTAGCGCCAGCTTGTTGTGTCTGTCAGACTCGTTGCTTTACACAACAAATATCATTAATAGCCCGACAAGATAGCTATATGGTTATTACCGAGACGTGAAGACACGTGCAACGAAGTCGACAATAACGACAAAGTCCGGTTGCTTATGAACAGAACAGAACAGAACAGAAGCGTTTTTCAGTATTATAAAACCATATGACATATAGTTCAGTAGTTGATTACTTTGTGATAGTTTAGTCACGTGGTAGAAATACATGATAGTAACTATCGACGTCTTATTTCAAATACATGTTTAAGGGACATTGACACTAACACTATGGTACTTATATTTCTTTAATTCAATAAATTGTTCATTAATTGTTCATCCATATGTACAGTTGATAACAAGGGGTATTTGTCTTTATAGTTTGGTTATGTTTACAAACAAGGAGCACATGACATTCATTTTCAACATCGCCTTCATTACAATGATAACATATTTGTTTATCTTGCAAACCTTTCTTTCTTAAGAATATTTACATTTAAATAATGAAATGATATACATGTACGTAAAAAAAAATTACATTCTCAGTTATGTCCTGTAAATCAGTAACATATTGATTGGTTATGAAGAACTTATTTTTTTCAGTATAAAGGCCACAGGCCCATGTACATTGTATACATTACAGATTATAATAATTTACGGTTTTGGTGCTAGATAATGAAACATCCTTATATTTAACAGGTTAATGAAATTTAAGTCTACAACTAAACTAATTAAGAGCGTAACATAAAAGCTTCTTTGATATAGTTTGCATACAAATATAGACAATTTACATTTTCATTTTGCATTAGAGAAATTAGAGATGCATTACTTTTACATTGAATGCTAGGCAAATATTTCATTCTTACGTCTTTATACAAAGGACACAAAAGCCTAAAATGCAATTCGTCTTCTAAAACATTTTTACAGAAAGGACAAAATCTAAACTCTCTCTTCTCCTCCCGTTATGATGTTACAATGTCACGAGACCCATCGGGTCAGTATGTGCAATTGGCTTACATTCCAACGGAACACTACTGCAATAATGTTTTAACAAAAAAAATTATTCGCTTGAGAACTTAAATTTAACTTATTCCGTTTTGGTGAAATGTGGAAGTTTGTGAATGATAAACAGGACCGATTATATGTGTACATCTTGACCTGCTCGCTGTTTGAAGACTAGAACCTGATTCCTATTGTAGCTCATATTTGATCTTCTTTTCTTTGCTTTGAATTTAAGGTACTCCATTGTCATTTTCATCAACTTTTACTTGATTTTCATCTTGTAGAGACCTATTGCACGTGCTCTTTCAATAGATGAACCTTAAGTCATTGTTCGACCTCTGTTACCTGTAGCAGTTTATATAAATTACTGCTTTTTAAGTATTATATTACACGACGTTTTTGGTATCCAAATGCTTAAAATGTCGTCCATTATGAGCGAATGAAGTATTCACCGCGGTTAATTAGACATCTTTGTCTCTGGAGTACAAGTTATAGAATCGTGAGCCCGTCATCTTCTCCTCATACACACGGTAGTAGTCCTCCAACATCTCCTCTGTAAAGTAGTTCCTCCAGTCTCCAACCACGCCTGGTTACATAAAAAACTAAACATCTTTGTCTCTGGAGTACAAGTTATAGAATCTTGAGCCCGCCATCTTCTCCTCATACACACGGTAGTAGTCCTCCAACATCTCCTCTGTAAAGTAGTTCCTCCAGTCTCCATTGGTACCTGTTTTAATGTTGGAGAATAGTTTCAAGAACTACATGTACCTGGAATAATTTACTGGATAAACAAGCTTAAGCGAGATAATTGTGTCATAAAAAAAATATCCTGTGCCTTCAAAGTTACTGTTCTATGGTTTTACTTGATCCAGTGTTTTAATAACAATTCTTGATAGAACGTCTCATCACTATATCCAATTAACATGCGGGAATTACATGCGTTTTTTTTAAGGTGAGAACACCATTAAATGACTTAAATTAGGGATTTGGATTCAGGTTTACATAACATGTACATTTTTTTAAGAAAACCTTATATTGATTTAAACAAATAATTGTTTTTCAAATGACAGATTGTTATCCATTCCCTAATGATAACACTTTTCCATTTTTTAAAAAGTAATTACTTCCCTCCAGCGACAACAGCACTCAATACCCTAACTTATCAATAGCTTTACAAAACTAGATTAGCGTTTGCGGGATACCGCAAAAGCAGAGCAGCCCCGGAACTTGGGGTTTCGCCTTACCCTGTTCCGCCTTTTACAGGCCTCACCAAATTGGGAATTTTCTCGTGACCTTGACCTTTGACACTCAAGGTCACACAATCAATGAACACATTAATTTTCATTGAGTATAACATTATTGTAATGAAATAAAGTGTTAAAAATTAAATTAATCCATTTTCTCCATATATGTTGACCTTGCTGTGACCTTGACCTTCGACAGTTCGTACCCACAATTTTTTGGAAATGTTGTACTTCTCAAGAGATAATATATACAAAATCTAAACTTCATAGCACAAAAACTTTTCAAGTTATTGTGTTTACAAGGTATTGCAATAACTCATATCTCATGACCTTGACCTTTGACCTTCAAGGTCACACAATAAAAGAACACTTTTTATTGAGTATAACAATCATGTATTGATTAAAAGTGATCATAGTTAAAATAAAGCATTTTCGCTAAACCATGCTTAAGTCATTACCTTGCTGTGACCTTGACCTTTGACGGATTGTAGCCGAAACCTTTTCAAAATTTTTTACTTTTCCAAGGATGATATATACCAAGTTAGAGCTTCATAGCACAAAAACTTTTCAAGTTATCGCGTTTACAAGGAATTTTTTAGTGATTTTATAACTCGTGACCTTGACCTTTGAACTTGAAAGTGAACATGTCATAATGATTCCCTGGAAGTATTAACATTAAGACATGTTCATGAGTTCTGAAAAGCTAAATGGGATAAAGTTATACCCAAATTTAGTGCATTTTGTAATAACTCATATCTCATGACCTTGACCTTTGACCTTCAAGGTCACACGATCATTGAACACTTTTTATTGAGTATAACAATCATGTATTGATTAAAAGTGTTCATAGTTAAAATAAAGCATTTTCGCTAAAACATGCTTACGTCATGACCTTGCTGTGACCTTGACCTTTGACGGATTGTAGCCAAAACCTTTTCAAAATTTTTTACTTTTCCAAGGATGATATATACCAAGTTAGAGCTTCATAGCACAAAAACTTTTCAAGTTATCGCGTTTACAAGGAATTCTTAGAGTGAATACATATCTCGTGACCTTGACCTTTGACCTTGAAAGTGAACGTGTCAAAATCGTTCCCCCGAGGTATGAGTAATAAGGTATGAATAAGAGTTCTGGAAAGCTTAGTGGAAAAAAGTTATAGCTAGTAGTACGAGTGCGGCGGCGGCGGCGGCGGCGATGGAAACTTCACAAAAACTGATAGCAGCCCCGTCCTTAGACGGGGCTGCTAATAACATTTATTTTAAATATCACAAGTTCTCAAAATGTCGATGTCATTCGATGGGAATTATACATGAATATCAAGAAACGTTCTTTTACCCTTTGCGATGTCATGCTTCAATTGTTTGATAACGTCAACTATTATCAATTATTAATACTGTAACTCGAGCTTAACTCAGCATCTCTTAAAGAAATGCATTTTCACATAGTGAAAACTCTTGCAGTACTTATACTTTGCTAAGATGTATTCTCTGTAATCAATAACAGTCACGACACAAAATTACCTCTGCAATTTATATTTATAAAGTAAATGTCAATGGATTCTAGCTTTAAACGTCCCGCCATATATCCTGCATTTTCTGTGCTTTTACAATCTTGGCAGTATAATGAAATCTTCAACAATCAGAGATGAAAAACGAATTATTGCGTTTTACGACATGAAGACTGACAATCGAATGTATGCTTTGGACCTTCGTTAACTGACGGAAGTCTATGGGCGCGTATTGCGTTACGCGCATTATCAATACTCGATCCTTGTATAAAAGAAATTTCCTATTCCTATATAGGCGATCGAGATGGTGGTCGTTTATAACATGATAGTCTGAATTATAATGTTACCTAACTTGAATTTGAATATGGGAAGCAGAAAATTTAATTTTCAATTGGTCCTTATTTTAGATGATATGGAACAAATTAAAAATTTTAACTTTTTTTTTTGCTTTCATAAACTAAGCACATTGTTATGTATTTCCTTTGCCAACGAATTAAAAACAATTTTTAACAAAACATTCGCTAATAAGAAAATAGCATTCTGCCTACCTTTTCTGAAAAGAACACTTCTGTCATCAATTTTGAAGGCGAATTTATCCTTGTCAGCTTTCAACCTTTTAAACTCGCATTTATCAACGATTTCTTGACAAAGTTGATCATTCCGTGGCAAGTTGAGAAAGTCGGATAACTTCTGTATTTGTTCCAGTGGATTCTGTTGAGTAAACAATACGACAAATATCAGAGGTTTCATTGACATAAAAACAAACTGGATAAAAAGACTTGGGATAGCAACCTAATTGGTGGTTAGAACCGTCGTAAATATACAAATCAAATAAACAAGCAAATTTGTAGCATGTTCATTATCGCGAGATTCCTTTTTTAACATAATAATGTAATAATAGTAATAATGTGCATGCTTATATTGCGCTTTTTCGACGTCCTAGGACATGCTAAAATCGCTACGTTATTACCCCGAAGGAGTGTACTTCCACAGCTGCTATTAAGCGCCAATCACGACCACGTAGGTACATGTAAGTACATCAAGTTTGGATGACGTTTTGACCAGGGACACAATACAGTATGATACCTAAGTAAAAAAATGTTGATGTCTTCACCGGGATTCGAACCAGGGTCTTTGGCGTGAGAGGCCAGCCTACTAAACACTTCACCAGTGTGCTCCACCTAGTAATGTTACTGACACCCAAATGTGAACTAATATAAATCTCTAGTTCTGGTAGGTAAATGTGTTCTTCCAGCCAGCCAATAACAATTGACAAGAACGATTGACCATTTTGTATTGCAGAAGTATACAGGTAAACATACACATAACAGAAGTCTATGTGATCGTTAGTCGATGGTACTTTTGGCTAGGAGGGACTCTAAACTTCGTTGTAAAACGAATGTCAAAATCATCTGAGGTATGTCACAACCCACTGTTTAAACCATTTACAGATTTTGTTCTTTCCTTGATTGTGCAGCCGTATACACGTTATCATGCACACAGTTTCATTGCCTATGTGATCGTAAGACGATTTTAAAAAGCTGTATAGATATTCTGGAATTCCGTATTGCTCTTGCACAATTTCGATGCAGTTCTCATCAAAATAAATATATCAATAAGCAAAGGCATCTTAAATTTTGTAACAATTGTACGGAAGTCTTAATTACACGCATTCCTCTCTGTATACATTTAATGATTTAATGTCTGTCGACAACTTAGATACATTATAAAATTTAGCTATGAATGTACGAGTATGTAAACCATGCACATAAGCTGCTAGGTAGCCTATTGGTGGCTGTATAATCGTTCTATTGTATTATTGGTCGATGGCCAACATACACCTAAATAAAGAAAACAATTTTTTTAAATGCACACAGCTTTTTTGCCTATGTGATCGTAAGTCGATGCTAAAACTGTGGTTTAAAGGGCCAGTAGGACGTGTTTAGGGAGAACATAAGGTGATGTCCGGAACATGAAAATATATTGTTCAAATTGACAGACAATGTATTTACACTAAATGAAGCAGCAAATATAAAATTCAAAGTTCAACCATGCGATTGCTTTTTCTTACACAAAATTAATTAAAGGTGTTCACACAATAATGGCCACTAATTGAATTTATGTGAATCTTTATAATTTGTTCTCTGACTATTGATGATTTGTTTGTGTAATAATATTTTTGACACCACCAAACTAAAACAATAAGTATTAACGTACAATTATCAGTGAACATTTCAGAATATTTTTTTTTTAAACATGCTACTGCCCCTTTCAGTATTAACGTACAATTATCTGTGAAAAATTTAACATATACAAATTTTAAAATAAAAGTACCGAGGGTACAGAAGCTCACCTTAAAATGAATGATGTGGTAATATGGTTTAATTGTGTAACCATCTTTTATATGATAATTGATTATGGCTGCCATCATGATTTTTTTATCTTTTAAAATGCTATTCTTCTGTTGGAAACCACTAGAGCTTGAACAAACATTAATACAAGAATGATAGGTTTTTGTATAACTTTTTTTGTATATCTATGGCTGAATTGGTGATCATCTTGGACTTTTTAATCTTCAAAATGCTACTTTTATGTGGGCATCTGTATTAATTTCATTATGATATCTTGATTGGTTTAGGAGTATTCATTTAGTCACACTCTCAACTTCCAAAGAACTAAAAAGATGATGCACATAAAAATTTGGAATATATCCCTCGGACACATATCACAAATTCAGCTAGTGATAAGTCCAATTGCCAAAGTAAACTGTCCAGGTCAATGTCTCATGTAATTCTAAATGAAGATTTCTGAATATCTTAAATCTTGACATATGTAAGTGCAATCTGATTGGTCAGAATTGGCTAGCAACATGGGGGTTTATGCTAATTACTAGATATGACGACCTATGATGACCTCTTGCACCTGCATGTAGCTTATGTAACTTATCCTCTTATGTAAGATACTGTTATTCCATATAGTGAGTGTCCTCCCCTCATTTCAATATGCAATACGAGAGTTGCAGGAGAGGGGCTGGAAGGATAGGAGGGGAAAGGGGGGGGGGGGGGGGGAGGGAAAGGGGAGATAGAAGGGGTGGGGGTAGAAGAGAGGTTTGCAATGGATATAATCTGGAGGTCAACTCAGTAATATGTTTATTGAAGTATCTTAACTAACAGAGAGAATTGGTGAGAAAGACTTTGTAAAAAAAGAATTGTTCAGACAGCTGTTCAATTAGTTTTGAAGATGAATATTAAATGATATCTTTTATTAGCATGACAAACAAAATAAAAGATAATTTGTTATTCATTAACCAAAATTTTCAATTTGGAATAAATTAATTGTATGGGAACAAAGGAGTAAAAACCTAACAGTTAGTGTTGGGTGTGAACAAATTTAATCATTTTAAATGCTTTTGAAAAGGATTTGTTTGAATTGAATGATCATTATAATTATCTAGATAATCATTGTTCAGACCGTAATCAGATATAGATGATCAAAAAATGTATATTTATCCCTCACTGGCTATGTTATTTGCCATATATGAAGTGTCAGGAATTATGTAACCCACTGATGGAGTAAACAACTTTTATCATTTTTTTTATCAAATTTTTATTTGTAAAAAGTATTACTATTAATAAAATACAAGTATACTTTTCATAAAGACAATTTATATACTTTCCATAAAGTTCATTATGTTCTATTTATCAATTAGGTCAGGATTACTATGCAATATACAAGCAGGCAGGGCTGCTAGCCCCAGATCCTTAAGGAGAGTGTAGCAATTTGTGTATTTGTGTACGTATATTTGGAGAAGCATCCTAGTGTGCTGAGCATGTAAACCTGAACTCTGGCTAAGCCCTTATGTGTGGTATTAAAAGACTTGACGAGAGAGAACATGAATTGTTGTGAAAAATATATATAATTTCACAAAATATAGTTAGCTTATGTCCTAAATTGATTTTGTGTCAAGAAGAACTTCTGTTAGATATAGAAATGGTACAAATATGAGTAAAACACAGGAACTGGAACCTGATGCAAAATAACTCTTTCCACATCAACTTATCATGTAGATTGCTAAACACAAAGCTTATTGTTGACAAGTTTTGTGTAAGTTGTTATTCTTAGAAAGAACATATCACTGTCATGAGAATACAAGTCTAATTTCCACAACTGTTATTACATACACATGGCCATATAGCATAATGCTCTACCATATCAATTGGGTCAGGTTGATTATGCAACAGTCTAGCAGCTGAGACTGTGATGCTAGCATCCTGTATTGGGATGTGTATTAGAAAAGCATAGTGGACTCAACAGGAATATCTGAACTCTGGTTGACCCCTTTTGTGTGGTATTTAAAGGAATATAAGGGAGATACCATTGTTTAAAATTCAACATGATGTTTAATGTGATTTGGTTTTTGCAGCTAGTTGCCATAAATATTTTAAACAAATTAATTAATTATGTTTGTCTTTCATCTTAATGTTTTAGAAACACTTAAAAATATAGAACAACTCTCATGACAATCTTAAATATTCCATATTCAAGATAATATTATGATTAGTAAGTTCAAATTAGAGAATTTATATAGTGCGAGTGATCACTTGATGAAAGCTTAAAATTGAGTAATAATGATGTGTCATCTGCAGCTGAAAAGTCAATATGGCTGCTATCGAGGCCATCTTGGATTCTCAAAACTGAAACGTCTACCTTTGTGGGAGGAATCACTATAGGTATAACATACTACAATATGAAAATGATATCAAGATTGGTTTAGGAGAAGTAGTCATTTTCATGAAATCTAATTGAAAATTCAAAATGGCTGCCATGGCGGCCATCTTGGATTCTCAAAACTGAAACGTTTACCTTTCTGTGAGGAATCACCATAGTTATAACATACTACAATTTCAGAATGATATCTAGATTGGTTTAGGAGAAGTAGTCATTTTCATGAAATCTAATTGAAAATTCAATATGGCTGCCATGGCGGCCATATTGGATTCTCAAAACTGAAACATCTACCTTTCTGTGAGGAATCACCATGGGTATAACATACTACAATTTCAGAATGATATCTGGATTCGTTAAGGAGGAGTAGTCTTTTTCGTGAAATCTAATTGAAAATTCAATATGGCTGCCATGGTGGCCATCTTGGATTCTAAAAACTGAAACGTCTACCTTTCTGTGAGGAATCACCATGGGTATAACATACTACAATTTCAGAATGATATCTGGATTCGTTTAGGAGGAGTAGTCTTTTTCCTGAAAGTTTACGGACGGACGGACAGACAGACGGACGGACGGACAGACAGACGGACGACGGACGAAGCGCCATGACATAAGCTCACATTTACTTTGTAAAGGTGAGCTAAAAACGTGCTATTGTCCCTTTAAGAATGACTTTAGCACTAAATATACGTTGTTAAATACGGTTGTATAATAGTCTACGATGATGAACAAGTGTTGTGGATCATCTAGGGTATGTCAAAAACCATCCCTTATGCTTCGAACAGTCTGCAGATTGTAATATTTCCTAGATTGCACGAACCATGAACACCTGGTTGTTGAGTTACCTGTAGCGCCTCCTCGTACACCTGAATATGGACAGGTACATCCGGGTGTTCATCAAACCACTGCTCAGCGTCTCGCAGGTGAGAAAACATACCTGTAGCGTCCACTGCAATAGAAGAATATAAACTCCTCGATGTAGTTCATGTTAAACGTTTACCTCGCCACGCAAGATTTACTGAACTCGAAAAATACAAAAGATGCCTTTTCGCACATTTGGAAATTTATTCTCGATTTCAAGACATGTGTTGTGACTTTCTAAATGTCAAACCTACTAAGTTTATATCTTCCATTGTAAAACTGCTGAAAAAAGTTATTTCCATCCGATTTTGTTTAGTATCTGTAGCCGATCATCAATAAGACGATATTACCTTTCCCATCCATGTATAGATACAAGAAATCTCCAAAGTCTCCTTTATATCCAACGTAGGGTAGGTCTCGATACAGGTGATACAAGGACACGGCCACATCTTTAGGATCTCTCAAAGTGTAGATAACCTTGCATTTCTTCTCAGCTAGTTGTTCTGGAGCGTCTGACAGACACATATGGGCACAGATGATTCTGGGAGATGGTTCTTCTTCATAATCCTCAGAGCTACACACTTCAATGAGATCGTTGGTTTTGCTCTTTTGGATTGTATCAGGGTTTCCTCGGAGAAGCATACTCAACCTTTCGTATGTCCAGTTCGTGCCTTATAAGTTGAAAACAGAACACATATCATTATTCTAGCAAATATAGAATGGTTGGTCAAGTAGCATTTCAAAGCATTGGTTAATGAAATATTATACATAATAATGTCCATGACAAATGTTTTAGAGTAGGAATGAATAAACAGGAGACTGTATATATTTGCTTTGTCGATGAATGTGCAAATTGTTCAGGATATTCACATATATCCATCAATCTGTTGATGAAATTACCATTTAAGTACATGTATTTTACACGTACCTAATCTTCAAAATATATTTACATTTAAAACTATTTTTTACAATCTTATTGCAAATATAAATTGCTTTTTTATTAACATAATTTCGAAATTACCTGTCCGCAGGTAACCGGGGAAGTATATGTCATCATCTCGTAAGGGAAACGATCTAATTGAGGCAAGGGTTTCAGGATTATAGAAGGCACTGTAATATTTGTTGTTGAACTTTTGCATTCTGAGTTGTTTCCCACCTCGGTCAGTCAAATAGACCATCTCCATTTTACTTTCATCTCTTTCATAGCTTTTACCCTCTAACTGAAACGTACAAAGAAGAGATGTGCTGAGATGAGGTGAGGTGAGGTGAGGTTTAACGCCGCTTTCAAGAAGAATTCACATATATTACGGCTGCTAGTGTTATTGCAGGAAGAAAACCAGCAACGCTATTGTGGTTATGCATTGAGGTGAAACTAGCGAACTATGGGTGGTACTGGGCTGAATTCAGTGTAGCATTGCATCCAAACCTGATAGCGTGTACAGCGTGTTCTCTACTGCAGACAATGTTGCGGGATTCGAACCACTGACCTTACGATTCGATGCTGAACGCGCTAACCACTGCGCTATCCCTCCCTCTATTAAAACGATGAATCGTACACAAAATATAGACGAAGTTATACGTAAATGATCCATTACTGTATTTGAGTCAAAGTCGTTAAGCTAGGGTACATGCTCATTGTGTAATGTTTCCAGGAACACTTCTAACTGAATACTTACTCACCCTTCCGTGAACCATGGGGTTAAGGTAAGGGGCCTACACCTGTAATGTACGCCTTAAATCAGCCAAACTATCATTTTATGTTTATGATGTTAACAAATGTGTAGGTAACGGAACACGCGATAGTATATATATCAAAAGAGAATGTGAGTAACATATCTGCAGGATTATGTAGCTCACCCTGCAGTTATGTGTGTAAAAGTGATATTTCCCATCCTTTATATAATAAAATGCGATACCGCTGTTAATCGCTCTGTAGTTCTGTTTTGATCGTTCGGCCCATGTATCTAGGACGAGGAGGCTTCGTTTTCTCAAAAACATATTTGACGTTTCAGTAAAGCCATTTATTACCTAGACTTTTTGGACAATTGCAAATTCTATTATTTACAGGAATTAACAAAATAATGGCTTGATTCTTACCTATTTTAGAACTGTTTAAAATGTCTGAAATCATTGACCTAATCTTTGTGTACGAAGTTCAATTCTTTTCACAGGAAATATGATGTAACATTAAAGTCACAGATCAAAAGATTCATAAACTGTATGTCCCTTCATGCGCAAAAACAAAACCAAATGTGTACAGTTTGAGTATCGGCTACTCGATACAAGTCATGGTGTATCAGGCGAAGGTTCATTTACTATTGACAATGAAAACAAGTTAAAGGGGCAGTAGCACTTCTTTTTTAATTCTATGTTTTAATATTTCACTGATAATTGTACGTTAATGCTAAATGTATTATTTTGATAGTTTCAAAAATCATGTTACATGAAGCAATAATCCATATTCAGAGAACAAATTATAAAGATTGTCTTTCAGTTGGAACCATTTATTTTCATATTCCTGACATCACCTTATATTCCCTCTAAAAACGAGCTACTGCCCCTTTAAATCTCCTAAGATCAAAGTCCAAATAACAAACGCGCCTGGACCAAATCGCCGATAACGAAACTCGATCAACTGAACATGTTTGCATAACGCAATGCAACTTTGTTTAGGGTGTTTGTGAACGAATACACTAAGCATGGTATGCAGTATCACTTGCTGAATCATTGAAGTATATTTACACAGACAACATAACAACTAACCGTCACTGACTGTAGAGCCGCCATATCACTGTGATGGACACGTCTAGGACAAGGTCATCGGGGAGATAGACTGACCGGTTTAGTGTCTTATCACCTATATCTGTATTCGCCTACATTCCACCTTGTCGAAAAGAACGAGGCGACTACATAGGTGATGAGAATACAGCACTACTCCCATGATGAACCCACCCAATCAAAGCCGCTGTTGTCTTGATCTCCCTTCTTACCTCCCTTGATGGCTTGACACACAGGTGAACGAGCTGAGCAATTAATTTTTAAATCTTTATATCCTGATATGCCCTAAAACCTCCTCCCGGATGCAAGTGTTTGCTAAAGGTGTTAAGTACATCGTGCATTTACAAAATGATCGATCTAGCAACATACAGAGCCAGGATCGGCAAGTTTGTGCACCCACCCGGGTCACGACAGGTGAGCTATGTTTTCACGGACAGTGACTACACATCACGTACATCTAGCTCGGACACTCCGCTACGGCTATCAGTGTGTTCTGTTCTGATCACCATTCATTTACTGATGTCTCTATTTGTCTTGACCAACGCTAGTATGATTGCTGGACAAATTCTGAACTTTGATCGATTTATCCCTAGCGAAAATGACTATGTTTTGATTGGTGACGTCACGCCCCACTACCCCGTGTTCACTGGTGCATGTCGACATTAGAGATTCTTTATTTCCTCCAGTAAAAACCGAAGATTACAAAATCGTGTAACGCTCGTGTAGGTGGGGGTAACAACCCACCAGAGACACTCGACCACCATGGTTTAGACGAGGCCGCTTTCCCAGAGGATGCAAGTGTACCAGTTAATGAGAGACAATCATGTGACAAGTTTGTAAACACTTTTGGTCGCAAATTGATCGAGTTATGTTTTTCTCATAATTTGTACATGTTTAATGGTTGAACCCTAAGTGACAGTTTCGGTGAGTTTACCTATATTTCACCACAAGGCTGTATCTTAGTGGATTACTTTATAGGGACTGCAGATCTGTTTTATTTGCATCACGATTTAAAGGTAGATTCACGAGTCGAATCAAAACATATGCCTGTAACCCTCTCTTTCGTATCATCTTCAAGTGTTGTTAATGACAATGAATCTGCACAAAAACAAATGGCAGGTAATGATAATTATGATAATTTCCTTTATAAATGGAACGATGATATGGCAAAAGATTTTTTAACTTCCCTTCAAAACAATTACCCCTCCAATCAAGATATTATTGATGAAGTTGAGGAAGACGTCAGTACGAGTGTAGATATGTTTGTAAACACCATTCTGCCAGCGTGTCAGTGCATGAAAAAACGTTTAAACCTGGTTCAGTAAGGCAATACACAGGATTTTATAATTTCCACTGTAAAAAGGCGAAGAAAGAAGCACGACAACATTTAAGGAGATTTTGACGTTATAAATCTTACTCTAGTAGACGCTCATTTTGTTTGATGAGAAACAAATACAAAAATGTATGTCGCATATCTAAACATGAATTTCAAAACCGAAAGAGAAGGATTTTGAGAAATAACATAAACAATTCTGCAAAATTTTGGAGAGAGTTGAGAAATATTTCCCAACAAGAAAGCAAATGTTGCAATATACAACCTGATAACTGGTTAAATCATTTTCAAAATGTTTTCAATAGCAAACTTTTATCTGATGTTCAGCCTACTAGCAGTATTTTACAAAGTGTTGATGATTTTGATGCAGACATCCTTGAGTCATCTATAACCGATATTGAGTTACATAATGCAATTAATCATTTGAAAAATGGAAAATCCCCAGGAAATGATCATGTTATAATTGAGATGTTGAAATGTGCAGAAGCTGTTGTAACCCCGTTCCTTTTATTACTATTCAATAAGATGTTCAATGATTCTATATTTCCTGAACAGTGGTCAAATGCAATCATTATACCTTTACATAAAAAAAGGAAATAAAGACAATCCTGACAATTATCGAGGAATTTCTATTTTGTGCATTTTGAGCATGGTTTATACAAGTATTCTTAATGCAAGACTGACAAAATGGGCATATGTTCTTTTGTTAGCTTGTAAGAATTTTTTAAATGTTGGTCCTCAAACACCAAATGTCATTGTTTATGGTGAATGTGGACGTTACCCACTGTATATAACTGCACAATGTCGTTTTATCAAATACTGGCTTAAAATTGTAACTATGTTCCAGCAACGATTACCTAAAAAAGCTTATGATATGTTATTATATTATGATAATTGTGGTTATGACAACTATGCTTCATCTGTTCGCAATTTATTGTTTCCATATGGATTTGGATATGTGTGGTTATATCAAAGTGTCGGTAATGTATCACTGTTTCTTCAGATGTTTAAACGAGTTGCAGTTGACATGTATATTCAGTCATGGAATAGTACAATCGAAGATAGTTCAAGATATAGATTGTATAGACATTATAAAGGTTTACTTGAACCTGAGAAATATCTTACATTGCTAACGAATAAAAAGCATAGAAATATTTTTGTAAGGATAAGAGCAGGTATATCAAAATTAAAGATAAATGAGGGGCGGTGGCTTGGAATAAATTTTAATGACCGTATATGTCCTATATGCAGTAAAGGCATCGAGGATGAGTTCCATTTTATATTGATATGTTAATGTTATCGTGATATAAGAATCCGTTTTGTACCACAGCTTTATTATATTAATCCATCCATTCATAAATTCAATCAATTACTATCATCTTCATCTGCGGAATTACTTAATGGTCTTTGTAAATATTTGTGTATGAGTTTTGACTTAAGACAAAACACTATCATTAGTTAGATATATTTAGAAAATATGTGAGCCAATATATCAATTTTGTCACTATGCAATTTTGTTTCATATGTTCATTTGTGTTGAAAATGTATATAACCTTGTATATGGGCCGATGGCCTTCATACGAATAAACAACTTGACTTGACTTGACTTGATACACGTGTTTGTGATTGGTTATGCAGTGGACAGATAAGTAGATAAGAGCATTTAATATCAACTTGGAGCTTGATTGAAATAAAACAAAACGAAACTAAATAATCATTGTATTCCTCTTTGTTTTCTTTAAATACATCAGTTGTTGAAACTTCTAAAGGCTTGATATCTAAATTAAATGTGTATGAGGTTTGTTCACACATAAATGGAACAATAATTTGGTCTCCTACCAATGGTTTTAAAGGGGCAGAAGCACGTTTTTAGGGGGAATATAAGGCAATGTCAGGAAAATGAAAATAAATGGTTCCAATTAAAAGAAAATATATTTAAACTAAATGTAGTAATTATTCCAATATTTAACGTCAAGTTTAGCAATGCGATTCGTTTTTCTTACACAAAATGAATCAAAGGTGTTCACACAAAATGACCGCCAATGGATTTTATCGGAATCCTCATACTTTGTCCTCTGACTATGGATGATTGGCTTGTGTCATGAGATTGTTGACACTGTCAAACTAATACATTTAGCATTAACTTACAATCATCATTGAAATATCTAAAAAATAAAATTATCAAAAAACGTGCTACTGCCCCTTTAAAAGGATAAAACATTCTTTGTTAAAAGAGAATCTTCAATCACGTTTCGATATAGGTGAGAATATGAATAATATCTGGATAACACCTCTATTTTTATCAATGCACTTATTTCGTAAGAAATATATCATTTAAACATTAACAACAATAACTCACAAACAAGAGTAAGATAAACATTTGGTAAATATTTAATGGGATAGAAGGCTTAAGAAGTCAACATGCGGTGACTTTACACTGTATGCTATGCCGCAGAAATATAGGTAGGTATAATAAGTCAACATGTGGTGACTTTACATAAGCTTAAATGTTCAGTTATAGCCAGTATTTCCAAAGGCAAATAATATAGATTAAAGCCGAACCCCAGGCTGAAACAACTGAAACAAATGAACGGGAGGGCGGGGAAATTGAGAAATCATTCGCGGCGAGTGAATAGCTATGCTTCCGCCAAATTGACAGACATGTACCAAAGGTATAAGGGGAAGTAACTCTTATTTCAAGATGTAACAAGATCATTTGTCAGTTTTTGCAGCAGAATTAACAGCTATTCTAATGGCTCTAGTGTGGGTAAAACATCATAATCTTGAATCAATCATTTTTACAGATTCCTTAGCAGCGGTTCAAGCCATTCACTCAGGTGCAAACGGGCAACGCAGTGACATTCTATATGAAATATTACATCTTGGTACTGTTTTGAATGAAGCCTATATAAGCTGTGACATAGTATGGTTACCTGCACATGTAGGTCTCCATGGAAACGAGATTTTGAGGATGTATATCCAGTGCCAAAGGATATATATGCTGCTGTGAGTACAGCAATCTATGAACAATGGCAAAACGACTGGGATAGGGGCAACACTGCCAGACATATACACAGCTCAAGCCCTAAAGTGGTTAATCACGCTAAGATTCGTCGACAAAACCGGAGAGACGAAGTTATTCTCACTCGTGTAAGACTTGGCCATTGTGGACTAAATGATTACAAGCACTTTTTAGTCAATGATTCATCTCCTTCATGTGTTCATTGTTTTAATAATTATCCAGAGACTGTCCTTCATTATCTTGTTGAATGTGAGGGGCATAAACATTATCGTGAAAAACTCAGAGAGGTTGTTATGTAATTTCTCACTGAGATCTATTCTTGGTGAAAATTTGATGTTTGGTGAAGTCCAAAGATCAGTTTTAAATTTTGTCAAGAACACTGACAAATATGATCTCATATAACATTTTATGCTCAATTTTAACTTTTAAACGTTTTTAACTCTCATTAATCACTCCTAGTGCCGGGCGCATGTAGGTCATCGTTGGCCCAAACTTCGCCCTTAATTTCACCTACCTACCTACCTGTAACATAAAACGCAAAACGACCGGTCAAAGAGAAGTGACACTTCACCTAAATATCTTTCATACTAAAATAACACTATAAGCTCATGGGCAAAGGTAACATTGTTATATTTTGGATGACGTTGTTTACAGTAGTAATAATCATTGTATTATATCATTATGGCTGCGGGATGGAACTCAATAAGTAACTTTAAACTGGAAGACTGTGGTTCGAGTCCCGGTCGCTTAATACCAACGGATATAAAAAGATGTAAGTTGTTGCTTTCTTGCTTGACGCTCAGTATTGTAAAGACAGAACAACGCATTAACTGGCGCTGCACTGTGGCTGCCGGATGCTTAGGCACAACCCGGATTTCCGATGTACTTGTTTTTAGGAAAATAAAGTATATAAGTATTATAAAAACCAGCAACCGCGTGTCTGGCGAGTCTCGATAACTGTGAACAAATAACTTTACCATCTTCCTGTTGTGTTGCGTTATTTCAACAAAGCCTTTATTATCAAATTCTTTTAAAAAAACTAAACATCTTTGTCTCTGGAGTACAAGTTATAGAATCGTGAGCCCGCCATCTTCTCCTCATACACACGGTAGTAGTCCTCCAACATCTCCTCTGTGAAGTAGTTCCTCCAGTCTCCAACCACACCTAGTTGAAAGTAGGAACATATCAACTTTAACCAGACCGACACATTTCTTATCCTTATCAACGCAACGGTTTGGATTGTGTCATGTTGTGTGTACTGAAACGCCTACAATGTAGCTATATGTAATGAGTGGTTTAGCTGTGAAAGCTGTCTATTCCTTTTTAGAAATCTGGGGTTTTTTTTATTTAAAAGTAGTATGAATTATAGAGCTTTTGTTCCACTATTTCATTCTGTGGCCAATAAACATTATCCTACCTCATGTAAGAAGCTCGATATCTGATTGGTCCACGTGACTCTGAATAAATTCTGATATCACCCTCTGGAGCGGGATAATAACACACTAGCTCCGTTGTGTTGTTCGAGTATTTATTTTTCATACCAACTCATATCGTCTGAGGTGTTCATCAGACAAAGCGGGTGTTCATATGAACACCTGGTATGGTGATGAACACCTGATAGTGATATGTTTTTTCTCCGAAATTAATTCAAGTTCTTCAAAGTTTGCTTTGCAAATGAAAGCCACTTACTAAAATTGCAATTTACCAATACAAGACATTACAAGTTTGCACTCCAAACGTGGGTTCGAACTTGTGACCTCTTGATTTCAAGCCCATTGACTTATCCATTAGACCACGGCGGCCAGTTGAAAAACCAGGATGATTTTCATGACTTCATGCATGGTTAAATTTTAGAAATTTTTTCTGAGAATACACATAACCATATATGATTCTTGATATATTGATCATTTATTAGAAAACAATCATTCGTTCCAAGTTTATATATGCATTTTGAATCAAGTGTTTTTATCTGTTATCATATCAATCTATTGTGGTAGCGTGTAGGGTCCCGCACGGATTGCACGTGCAGCACGAAAGGCTCATGCCAATGTCAGCTGCTTGAAATGGACATTGTTCTCCAATAAGGGTCAATGTTTCACCTTCTCATTGTATATAAGAACGATAAGCATTTCAGCATTATCAAAACTGATGTCATGTTGAAAATTGATTAATATACATGAAGGGTTGAGCTAGTGTGTAAAATAGTTACCGACCTCGACCTCGGGTTCAAGTTAGATGAACCCTCGCGCACGTGATTCATGAACACCTCGACCTAACGGCCTCGGCGTTCATGTTTCACGTGCGCGAGGGTTCATCTAACTTGAACACCTCGGTCTCAGTTGGTAACTATTACATACCCCGGCACATAAAAAGCATGAAAAAAGCGTACAGATTGAGCGTCTTGAAATGTACAATGTCTGTTACCTCGAACACATGATCAAGCTGGTTACTTTTGATCAACCGATATGTAGCATTGAACAAACTATAGTAAAATAACTTACGCAGTTCTCCTTCGGTAGGATAAATTCGTTATACCATTCAGAGACGGGATATATGGGGAGATATCCGCCTCTCGCTATGTGTTATGCAACTCGCCTTCGGCTCGTCGCATAACACCAAGCTCGAGGCGGATATCTCCCCAAATATAGTTTCTGAATGGTATAACTTATATTATTTACCTTTTCTGAAGAGAACACATTGATCGTCCACTTTAAAGGCATATTCTGCCTTCTCAACCTTCAACTTCTCCAGGACACACTTCTCCGCTATAGCCTGGCAGAGGTTCACATCACAAGGAAGTTGCAGGAAGTCTGACAGCTCACAGGTTGATCTCCCTGGGTCCTTGTAACCCATACATATATTTTACATTGATGATAAACGATAATCTTTATGAGCACAAAGGCCGGTCGATCAACATATCAAGCAAGAATCGTAAAAAGCTATATACGATATGATATGGGGGATTTTACGCATCATCCTGAATCAAACTCGACCAATATCACTATTTCATTTCACCTCAGAACGTGCAGGACCAGGGGAATCCAACTGTCTAATTAAAACCGGGTGCAGTAGCACGTTTTTAGAAGAAATATAAGATGATATCAAGAACAGGGAATGCATGGTTTCAATTGAAAGTTAACATATTTAAGCTAAATGAAGCAGTAATAATCAAATCTATTCAGCCTCAAAATTAATTAAAGGTGGTCACAAAAACATGGCCGTATCTGGACTTCATGTAAGTCTTTAATTTAATCTAGTTTCTTTTGACTATGAATGATTGGTTGTGTAATGAAATCGGAAACTATCAAATACTACTTTTAGAATAAACATGCAGTTATCAGTGGAAACTTGAAAATATAAAAGTTACAAAAAACGTGCTACTGCTCCTTTAGACGTCGAACTGATATATATGTGACTGGATATACCAATACCAAATAATTATAATAGTTATACTTGAATTATTTAATAACCCGAAAGAAATAGAACAATAGAATAGGCCTTTACATGTATGTAGTAGTGTCTATTTTCGGCAACAAAATGGTAAAGGGAAATTGTTGGTGCAAATCTATCAACACTAATGTTACTTTGAGTTTCAATTTGAAAGGAGTAATATAAACTTGGCACTTGATAGATTTCCTCCACGTTGTGATGATATCAGTTAGAACATTTTGTTTTTGGTAAACTTAGCTTTTATTAGAACACCTTCTTAGTCATCAAAATACAGTTTCGAAGTAGTTTCTGAGTTTGTCATTTGGTAAAATGTTTATTCCCGGAAAATATTGTCTACGACTTCATTATTTCACATTCATCACACATTCATGTCACCATTGAAGATAACCAGTCTCTACAACATTCATCACACATTCATGTCACCATTGAAGATAACCAGTCTCTACAACATTCATCACACATTCATGTCACCATTGAAGATAACCTGTCTCTACAACATTAATCACACATGCATGTCACCATTGAAGATAACCAGTCTATACATCATTCATCACACATTCATGTCACCATTGAAGACAACCAGTCTCTACAACATCCATCACACATTCAAGTCATCATTGAAGATAACCAGTCTCTAAAACATTCATCACACATTCAAGTCATCACTGAAGACAACTCGTCTCTACAGCATTCACCACACATTCATGTCATCACTGAAGATAACTTGTCTCTACAGCATTCACCAAATATTAATGTCATCACTGAAGATAACCCGTCTCTAAAACATTCATCTCACATTCATTTCATCACTGAAGATAACCAGTCTCTACAACATTCATCTCACATTCATTTCATCACTGAAGATAACCCCTTTCTACAACACTCATCACACATTCACGTTATCACTGAAGATAACCCGTCTCTACAGCATTCATCACACATTCACGTCATCACTGAAGATAACCCGTCTCTACAACATTCATCACACATTCAGGTCATCACTGAAGAAAACCCCTCTTTACAGCATTCACCAAACATTCATGTCATCACTGAAGATAACCGTCTCTACAGCATTCACCACACATTCATGTCATCACTGAAGATAACCCGTCTCTAAAGCATTCTTCACACATTCATGTCATCATTGAATATAACCCGTCTCTACAGCATTCATCACACATTCATGTCATCACTGAAGATAACCCGTCTGTACAGCATTCGTCACACATTAATGTCATCACTGAAGATAACCCGTCTCTACAACATTCATCACACATTCATGTCATCACTGAAAATAACCCGTCTCTAAAACATTCATCTCACATTCATTTCATCACTGAAGATAACCAGTCTCTACAACATTCATCTCACATTCATTTCATCACTGAAGATAACCCCTTTCTACAACACTCATCACACATTCACGTTATCACTGAAGATAACCCGTCTCTACAGCATTCATCACACATTCACGTCATCACTGAAGATAACCCGTCTCTACAACATTCATCACACATTCAGGTCATCACTGAAGATAACCCGTCTCTACAGCATTCATCACACATTCATGTCATCATTGAAGATAACCCGTCTGTACAGCATTCATCACACATTCATGTCATCATTGAATATAACCCGTCTCTACAGCATTCATCACACATTCATGTCATCATTGAAGATAACCCGTCTGTACAGCATTCATCACACATTCATGTCATCACTGAAGATAACCCCTCTCTACAAAACTCATCACACATTCACGTTATCACTGAAGATAACCCGTCTCTGCACCATTCATCACACATTCATGTCATCACTGAAGATAACCCGTCTGTACAGCATTCGTCACACATTAATGTCATCACTGAAGATAACCCGTCTCTACAACATTCATCACACATTCATGTCATCACTGAAAATAACCCGTC